>CM075352.1:28245000-29499166 GCA_037693485.1 Kitagawia praeruptora
TGTCTTATGTGTTTTGAAACATGTAAGAGAATCTTGGTGTATTATATGATATTTTACTATATAGTTTACTTTCGAGGAAAATGTATAGTCTTGCACATAGTTGTCACACTACTTTTCTTTTCAAACATCTAAACGAATCTTTGTGGATGATATTTAAAGTACAATATTACAACGAACACGATCATGTCTTGTGCTTTCAGATTTTGTAATATTATTCATTTTTGGCATCCATTACCTTTTGTCATTGATAAGTTGAATATCTTTTAACATCAAAATTTGATGCATCCACTAACTATTCTCTAAAACATTATTAATATAAAACATTTATTCAAAATACATGAATCAAAGTCTTAACAAGTTTAACATTGAATTGGAAAAAACATATCATTATTATAAATTGCTTAAATTGAAGCAATCCAATCAGCAGCCATTATTGACATTAGAACGTCGGGACACACTCTCAATGGTCTAATATGAACCCCTTCATCAAGAGAATAGTGAGCAAGTCTAATCGCAAGTTGATTAGAGGAAATAGGGACATGTATCAAAAGGCAAGATCCCATAGCTTTACACATTAATTCTCGTATTTCTTCTACAATTTTTGAATGTGTAAATGAAGGATCTGGATTAAGAACATGATTCGCCGCTATTTCTGAATTACACTCAACTTCAACACATAGCATGCCTTCTTCGTCTGCTAATTTGAATCCATAATAAATTGCACGTAGATCAGTTACAAGTTGTGATTCGTACTCCATTGTTCCATAGTATCCACCTAACCAATAACCAGATATATTCCTCACCACGCACCCTATTGATGCACGGATCCTTGAATAATTTGCCGAACCAGAAACATTAATTTTGAACGCATTTGATTTTGGTCTTCTCCACGATGACATAGCTATAGAGATTTGTATAAGAAAACATAAATGGAACATAATTTGGAACATATATATAATATAAAATTATAAATTAGGAAAAAAGGAAAAATAACATTAATTTATTTAATACATAAAATAACCATATTTGACCCATAGATATTTATTTAAGAGAAGGAAATCAGAGTAAATTTTAAAAAAATCACATCATGGAAATATTTAATTTGACCGAGATTGTTGGGGATTTCAAAATCATTAACTCATGCCATTAAGACTAAATAATCCGTCAAAAGATACGTAATATGTAAAACATGTAAATGGCATAATCAATGTAACAAATTTTAGCGTATAATTAAAATTTGATCCCAGATTATCTTCATTGACATGATCAAATTAACATATTTTAACGTATAAATTAATATTTGGTCCCAGATTCTATTCATTTTTTCTTTTATTATTTATGGTATGATTATTTATTTGTTTGGCTAAACTTTAATTTCGCTATATTTATAATACGTATATATAGTCTGGTACATAATGGTTACTATTGCCTTTTGGAACATCTAAAAGAATATTTTAAATAACACAATTCAATATAGTAGAGCGATATGGGATTTGTACAGTTGTATACCATTAAACATAGTTGAAACTTTAGAAAACTTTCTATCCATATTTGATACTCATATAAAAGTGTTTAATGAAAAGCATTAAATGTTAGAGCATCTCCAAGGGCAATCCCTATTTTCATCCCCTAAAATATAATAAAATAATGATTACTTAAAATATAGGTAACCAAAATGTTCTTTTGCTCCAAAGTTGTTACCTATATTCATTACCTATAACTTAAAAAATAATATTTAATCAATATTTTAGGTAATATAGAAAATGGATGAAAGTACTGATATAGATATATATTATATTATAAGGAAATAATGATGAAGTGTCATTATAGGGACTAGGGAGTTGCTTTTCTCTCCCCTAAATAAGGGGTTGGATTTTCTCTCCCCTAAAAATTATAGGGGATAGGGACTTCCATTGGAGCATGAATTTTAAAGCTAAATCCCTAAAATTTGTACACGTAGGACAAATATAGGTAAGGACTATTTGCATTGGAGTTGCTCTTAACAACTAAATCATCCTTTTCCGAGCTTTAATATTATGCATCCAAAAAATTAGTTACAACTACCTACGGTTTGTACATAAGGAATAATAAGATGTATTGTTTTTCAACTCTAAATAATAAAATGCATTATTTTTTTGATTCTATTATTTTAGTATCTGTTCTGATACATGCAGTAGGGGAGAATCGAACATTAATGGCTCGACAAATTGCCTTTTCGAACATCTAACGGAATCTTTTAGATGTATGTGTTTTGTTTATTCAAGAATGAAATTAATATTATTCATATACCAAAAATATTCTCTTACATGTGTTTGGTTATAAAATTATATTTATATAATATTAGTATATAATAGTAGTTACACTTTCCTTTTTGAACATCTAAATGAATCTTATTATTTTAAAACTCAATATATTAGATTCTATAGTCAATTTATTTTTTAAAATTTGTTGATATTATTCAAAGGATTATGTTAATTATATTTTGAATAATAATTTAATTTTTTGTTTTTTTCCGAAATAAAATATAAATGTATATTATTGTACATAGTAGTCACACTACTTTCCTTTTCGAACATCTAAACAAATCTTTCTAGAGGTATGTATATTTCTTTTTTAAAAAAATAACTTTTGATATTATTCAAATTAGTATATTACTTATATTTTTAATAATAATTTTATTTTTTGTTATTTTTTCGAATTAAAAGGCAAATTCATTTAAATACACAAAAGATTCTCTTATGTGTTTTGAAAACACGTAAGAGAATCTTGGTGTATTATATGATATTTTACTATGTAGGTTAATTTCGAGAAAAATGTATAGTATTATACATAGTCGTCACACTACTTTCCTTTTCGAACATCTAAACGAATTTTTGTGGTTATATTATACGATATTTTATTGAAATTAACTTATGTATTAAAATATCATATAATGGATTATCTTATGTGTTTTTGAAAACACGTAAGAGAATCTTGGTGTATTATGTGATATTTTAATACATAAGTTAATTTCAATAAAAATGTATAGTTTTGTACATAGTCGTTACACTTCTCTTTTCGAACATCTGAACGAATCTTATTATTTTAAAACTCAATATATTATATTCTATAGTTTATTTAATTTTAAAAAATTGTTGATATTATTCAAATTATTATATTACTTATATTTTTAATAATAATTAAAATTTTAATATTTTTCCGAATTACAAGTTAAATGTATTTAAATACACAAAGATTCTCTTAGGTGTTTTTTATTTGTATTATTTTTTTAAATTTTTTTTTGATATTATTCAAAGTATTATATTACTTATATTTTTAATAATAATTTATTTTTTTGGTAATTTTCCGAATTAAAAGATAAGTGTATTTAAATGCACCAAAATTATTTTGTTTTATTATATGATATTTTTATATATAAATTAATTTCGAACATCTAAACGAATCTTATTATTCTGAATAATATTTTATTTCTTTCTGGTTTTTTTGTGTATTATATTTTTTAAAAAAGAAAATTTTGTTATTATTCAAAGTGTTATGTTACTTATATTTTGAATAATAATTTAATTTTTTGGTATTTTTCCGAATTAAAAGACAAATTTATTTAAATACACAAGGTTTCTCTTATGTCACTTAAGAGAATCTTGGTGTATTATATGATATTACTATGTAATTTAAATTCCTTTTCACTTAAGATAGTAGTCACACTACTTTTCTTTTCGAACATCTAAACGAATCTTTTTGGATGTATATGTATTCTTTTTTTATAATAATTTAATTCTTTGGTATTTTTTCAAATTAAAAGATAAATGTATTTAAATACACAAAAATTATCTTATGTGTGTTTGAAACACGTAAGAGAATATTGATGTATTATGTGATATTTTAATACATAAGTTAATTTCAATAAAAATGTATTGTCTTGTACATAGTCGTTACACTTTCCTTTTTGAACATCTAAACGAATCTTATTATTTTAAAACTCAATATATTAGATTCTATAGTCTATTTATTTTTAAAAATTTGTTGATATTATTCAAAGGATTATGTTACTTATATTTTGAATAATAATTTAAGTTTTTGTTTTTTTTCCGAATTAAAAGATAAATGTATATTATTGTACATAGTAGTCACACTACTTTCCTTTTCGAACATCTAAACGAATCTTTCTGGAGGTATGTATATTTCTTTTTTAAAGAAATAACTTTTGATATTATTCAAACTAGTATATTACTTATATTTTTAATAATAATTTTATTTTTTGTTATTTTTTCGAATTAAAAGACAAATTCATTTAAATACACAAAAGATTCTCTTATGTGTTTTGAAAACACGTAAGAGAATTTTGGTGTATTATATGATATTTTACTATGTAGGTTAATTTCGAGAAAAATGTATAGTATTATACATAGTCGTCACACTACTTTCCTTTTCGAACATCTAAACGAATCTTTGTGGATGTATGTGCATTCTTTTTTTAATAATAATTAAATTTTTCGGTATTTTTCCAAATTAAAAGATAAATGTATTTAAATACACAAAGATTCTTTTGATTTATTATATGATATTTTAATACATAAGTTAATTTCAATAAAAATACTTATACTTTGAATAATAATATATATTTTTGATATTTTTCCGAATTAAAATATAATTTTATTTTAATACACCAACATTCTTTTGTTTTATTCAGAATAATAAGATTCGTTTAGATATGCGAAATTAACTTATGTATTAAAATATCATATAATGGATTCTCTTATGTGTTTTTGAAAACACGTAAGAGAATTTTGGTGTATTATATTATATTTTATTATTTACGTTAATTTCGATATAGATGTATAGTATTGTAAATAGTCGTCACACTACTTTTCTTTTCGAACCTCTAAACGAATCTTTTTTCATGTATGTGTATTGTTTTTTAAGAAGAAACTTTTGATATTATTCAAAGTATTATATTAATTATATTTTTAATAATAATTTAATTTTTTGGTATTTTTTTGAATAAAAAGACAAATTCATTTAAATACACAAGGATTCTCTTATGTGTTTTGAAATGTAAGAGAATCTTGTTACATTATATGATATTTTATTGAAATTAACTTATGTATTAAAATATCATATAATGGATTCTCTTATGTGTTTTTGAAAACACGTAAGAGAATCTTTTTGGAGGTATGTATATTTCTTTTTTAAAAAAATAACTTTTGATATTATTCAAATTAGTATATTACTTATATTTTTAATAATAATTTTATTTTTTGTTATTTTTTCGAATTAAAAGACAAATTCATTTAAATACACAAAAGATTCTCTTATGTGTTTTGAAAACACGTAAGAGAATTTTGGTGTATTATATGATATTTTACTATGTAGGTTAATTTCGAGAAAAATGTATAGTATTATACATAGTCGTCACACTACGTTCCTTTTCGAACATCTAAACGAATCTTTGTGGATGTATGTGCATTCTTTTTTTAATAATAATTAAAATTTTCGGTATTTTTCCAAATTAAAAGATAAATGTATTTAAATACACAAAGATTCTTTTGATTTATTATATGATATTTTAATACATAAGTTAATTTCAATAAAAATACTTATACTTTGAATAATAATATTTTTTTTTGGTATTTTTCCGAATTAAAATATAATTATATTTTAATACACCAACATTCTTTTATTTTATTCAGAATAATAAGTTTTGAATAATAATTTCAAACATATCTGAATCTGACCACTTAATAAATGCTGGAAAATTAGGTAAAGATAGATCTCTAGTAGTTGTAACAAGATGCTCCAAAGCAAAAAACTGAAATTGTAATGTATAGTAAGTTAGTTTCTTTAATAACCAATCATAATGTGTGTGATGTGAAAAAAATCAACAGATTAAAATTTACTAACAATTAGAAATGCAATCGATCCAGTAAAAAGGATTTGACTTTGTTCCATATTCCATTTCATCCAAGATTCTTCTAAACAAGCAAGAAGATATTTACACCAGTTATATTCAAAATATCGATCAACGTTTCCTGAGAACTGAAGTATATTCGGATTAACATATCGTGTATCAGAACCTTGAATAAGAATATTGCTCATCAAGAGAATAAAATTTAGTTTGAAATCCTCATTTAAGTCATCTGTCAATCTTATTGCACATCTTCTTCACCAATCTTAAGAACCTGTCCATTAACATGAATTGAAGAAGAAACTGGTTCATAACATTTGAGCAACAGATAGCTTATCTCCCTTGGATAATCATTTGTTCTGAACATAAGTACCGAACCAAAACTTCTTTAATCCACACCTTTTGTTCTTCTGACAGAGACAACAAAACTTCTGATAGTATTTCTGGTTTGAAACTAACTAACGAACTTGTTTCTCCATCTATTTCCGACAAATATGTTTTTGATGACGATCCCATTACAAACCTGCACGTTAATATACACAGATTCTGTTTAGTGTTCCTTAAAACATTAACAAAATATATAAATTAGAAAATCAACATTCTTACCGTAAGATTCTTAGTGTTGTTAATATGCTTTTGTTCTTCTATCTAGGTATAACCAGACTGCGCTACACCTCGTCTCACCACCCCGGAGCGTATAGAAGTATGATATGTCGTTGATTTAAATCAATGTATGCAATAAATTATTACAGAGAGGTGTGTTCAATCATGGATTCCTTTCCATATTTGAAAATATAAAATTATACAAATCAGAAATTGATTGATACGTTGTTTCCTTAAGTAATGATACAGACCGTATTTTATACACAATCGAACAAAGCAAAATAACCATAAATCTTAAATGTATTTACAGCAATGCCATTAAACACATTATTATTAGATTTATTAAAGATCTAAATATTGAATGGTTAGGATTGAGTCTTCTGGTTCTCTTGCTAAGGAGGTTCTCCCTAGAAACTTACCCATATATGTATATATATATATATATATATATATATATATATATATATTCAATTATATTATTTTACAATAAATACATTGAATATTAATAATGTAAGTGATAAAAATTATTTAAACAAATTTTGTTTCTTTAAAGAAGTACAACATATTATATTCTAACTAAATATTTATAATTTTCGATGGAAGTTGTTGTCACAATTAATGTTGAAAGTAAGGTCTAATATATTAAAGATTAAGTAAAATTTTAATAGGGTGCACCTCTCTTTCATATACAGAAATACAGTCTTAGTCATTAATTATAAAATTATTATCAATTAATAATAAATATGAAATATTTGTCCATAATAATTAACATATATTGTATAATGTTTACTATTTCAACAATAATCTAATATTATATTTTACGAATAAATTTAAACTATTTATATTACATGCACAAATAAATTGCTCAAAATATATCTTTTTCAGCCTTCATGTCCCGAAATGCCCTCTGTGAGAATTTGGTCCTAAATATCCATGGGATATGTATGTGGAAGGTGCGTATCCCGCATTGTTCATCGTTATCTCAGTTCTCTCTTTCGCTCGTCAAGCTCTTTTTCTCGCCTTTCTCGCCATCACCTATATCGCTTCTCTCCATTTTTAACCACATCAATAACACCACCATAATATGCTATATTTCTTCCTATCTTTCTCATCATTTCTATATGTGGTTCCGATCCCACAAGGATTCTACAGAGCTCACCATAAATCAAATCAGAAATTAGGGTTCAATTTGGTTGTTTAAAATCCGGCATTAAACGAATCGAATGGTATATATAACATGATGAAAATTATGAGATAGCGATGAACGGAACTTGGCCGGACATTGGCCATACTTTGTTCAAAAATTGGATTTTAATCATGTTATTCCAGAGAAGAAAACTATTGATGATATGCATCAACGAGATGCGTATCTTGAGATACGCATTCTTCAGTAGCATATCTCAAAATACTCATTTGCCATGAAAATTTCAATTTATACAGAGTACACGTATCTCCCACATGCGTGTACCTGTGTTCTCATAACCGGACCGGGCATCGAACCGAAAGCCCTACTGGTTACTGGTTCGATTGGTTCAATCGGCTCGACCAGTGGTTCAACCGGTGTGACGTCTAATTATGTAATATATAATTATATATATTTAATATTATATATATATATATATATATATATATACTTATATATATTTAATATGATATATATATATATATAATTATATAAATATATAATACAATATGAAAATTATGAATAAATTTTGTAAAAAAACTATTTTTTTCTCATAAACCGGTCTTTTTCTCATAAACCGGTTGCTAATCAGAGGCCATAAAGAGGAAATCGAAGGAAGTCTTACTTTAATACAAGGGTCCCGGTCTAATGCAAACGGTTGCTGAGCGTATGTTGTGAAAGACGTACCGCAGAAACTTTCCGTGGTACATGTATAGTATTATACGTATGTTATTGACCGTTTACCTTAATACAATTGTGAACGATTGTATAGATTTGCTTGAGCATTTTTGATGAGCTGCTAGTTATCTTTACTTATCAATCTACTCTATCATCTAGCCTATTTTTTTAGTAAATGATATATATTCTATGTCAAATTATTAGAAGTGGTTATGCACTACTCCAAAATTTTCAAATTTAACATTTTTTTTTTTTTTTGAAACACAATGTAACATTGATATTGAGAAGTTTTAATACAAGTACGTTAATTTCCAAAAAAAAAAATTAAAAATTTTAATTTAATTTTTTATCATCAAGATAAATTTATCATATCCTTAATGATTATCATTATTAATTAAAGTAACTACGTAGTAGATTAAAATTCAATATGTGACGAATACGGATTAACTCATAAATAAATGTCAATATTAATTGAACAAACTCTAAACATTAAATTACCCTTCCCAGATCCTGTGCGGTATACTGGTATGTTTGCCTGTTTGGTTTGGTTTAATCAAACAAAATATAAATACACGCATTACACAATCATAATTCACGTACACCCCATCATTAAAAATCTCAAATGAAAGCAAAGTGGATTGTGGGGTCCTTGGGCCAGGCAGATGAGAAAATCTGTGGGCCGGTGGAACCAGTATACCGGTTACGAGTAACATGATAAGTAAAGAAACAGTTTAACTGGAACGTAATTGCGGTCTGTGGGAGACCGTGTCAAAGTAACAGACTGACAAGTGACAATTAATAGCGTGCCAATGATTTTTATTGAAGGAAATATAATGCTCCCTCCGTCCCAATTTATATGTTCATTTTGAAAAAAATACGCATATTAAAAAAAAATGATTGAATAAGATTTTTTAATAAATAATTTTAATAAAGAGAAAAATGGGCCTGAGGATGACCTCAGGTAACTCCCCCTGAGGTTATATCCTTTTCCCATATATATTCAATGGCATGTTTGTAAATACAAATTATTCATCCTGAATTTACTAATCTACCCTCCTGCATTTACATTAAAAATACTTATAACCTCAGGGTACTACCTGAGGTCAACCTCAGGTACATGTTACTCTTTAATAAATGCATTGAAAAATGAGAATAGAGTTAATTTTTAAAGAAGTTAAGCATTGAAAATACAAATATAAGGGTAATTTTGAAAAATTAGACTTAAATTTGTATAGAAATAAGAAATATTTGTGTGAAAAGAAGAGAGAACATGTAATTTGGGACAAATTTTTTTTACAAAAAGAACATATATTTTGGAACGGATGGAATAATTAAAATTGTCCTTGTAATTACATCTTCAATGTTCAATCTGACACAAATTTTACTTATGTAATGTACAATTCATTTAACATGCCTGATCTCTAAGGGCCTATTTGGATATGGGGTTACTGTTGGGTTTCAATCCAATATGATGTTATGGGTTTGGGTGATGCAAGATGTATATGGGTAAGGTAATAATTGTTTGTGTAGACAATTATTATATATGGTATGTCTGGATCAATAAGTTGGGTAATTAGGTGTCAAGAATTGGAAAGTTTGTATAACAAGTATGGTAAGACTTGTACAACAAGTATGGTAAGTCTTGGTGGCTAAGTTTTGGATGACTATATATACATAGCCATATTGTATTTGTTTGATAGAGGTGAAAGCTTAAGAGATGTAGTCTTAAGTATTGTTTGGGAGATACTTGAGCATTGTTGGCTCAAGTATAGGGTTGGGACACCGTTAAGGTGTTATTGTTTTGATGTATTGTTGATTATTGTTAAGATTAATAATACAAGTTTGGGACGTGGGTGTTTCCACGTCAAGTATTTGTGTGTTCTTGTTTTGCGCTTTGGTTGATCTTGTCAATTATTGATTGGTGTGTGCGCGCTCTGTATTGGTTGTTTGTGAATCTCGAATTGTGTAAGTCCCATAACCTAACAAGTGGTATCAGAGCCCAGGTTTGGGTTCATGATGGATGAGGTTGAGGGAAAGTTCGTGGTTCAATTGGTATGGCGGAGCATGATGAAGGAGTTGCTGACAAGGAGATTGCAACTAAAGCGGGTGGAGACAAAGTTACGTGTGGTTTGGCGGTTGACTTGCACCGTGGATCAATCCTGTGTTCGGACTCAAGATGGAAGAAGATGGAAGAGGTCATCGCAATTGCTTCAATGGCTTGATCAACCAGGTGAACTGTTTGGATGATACTACGGATTTTCTTCAGGAAACCGAAGGATTGTGAAAGCAAGGATCGGGTGACTCAACATGTGGAAGAGCACTCGTGGTGGTTGATGCACGTGATTTTGTAGATGTATACATCGTTATGGTAAAGAACGATGGTTTGGATGGTTTGGAGGGTCAGTATATGGGTTTTAGCGACACTCAATGATTGGAAAAACAAGAGGAGGTTCTTGTTCGAGGGGAGGCGTTGGCGAATGGACGTCAATTGCTTGATGGTTACCGTTCAATCCGATGTGGGTATTGGGTTGAAGGGGAGGATTGTTGGGTTTCAACCCAATATGATGTTATGGGTTTGGGTGATCCAAGATGTATATGGGTAAGGTAATAATTGTTTGTGTAGACAATTATTATATATGGTATGTCTTGATCAATAAGTTGGGTAATTAGGTGTCAAGAATTGGAAAGTTTGTATAACAAGTATGGTAAGACTTGTACAACAAGTATGGTAAGTCTTGGTGGCTAAGTTTTGGATGACTATATATACATAGTCATATTGTATTTGTTTGATGGAGGTGAAAGCTTAAGAGATGTAGTCTTAAGTATTGTTTGGGAGATACTTGAGCATTGTTGGCTCAAGTATTAGGGTTGGGACACCGTTAAGGTGTTATTGTTTTGATGTATTGTTGATTATTGTTAAGATTAATAATACAAGTTTGGGACGTGGGTGTTTCCACGTCAAGTATTTGTGTGTTCTTGTTTTGCGCTTTGGTTGATCTTGTCAATTATTGATTGGTGTGTGCGCGCTCTGTATTGGTTGTTTGTGAATCTCGAATTGTGTAAGTCCCCTAACCTAACAGTTACAAGTGGTTCGGTTGGGTTGAGTTAGAATGGGATGGATTAGGTTGGGAAGGGATGGGTTGAGTTAAACCCTTACTTTGTTTGGATGTAAGGGTTGAATAATGAAGGGTTCAACCCTTATCTTATTTGGATGGAGGGTTAGGTTGGGAAGAGTTATAATATAATTTATTATTATTTTTTTTAGAAATATTTATTCGGAAATATTTTTTCCCGAAAAATTGGTTCTGAAATATTTTTTCCCGAAATACTGATCCGGAAATATTTTTTTTCAGAAATATTGGTTCGGAAATATTTTTTCCCAAAAAATTGGTTCTGAAATATTTTTTTCCGAAAAATTGGTTCTGAAATATTTTTTCTCGAAATACTGATCCGAAAATATTTTTTTTCAGAAATACTGGTTCGGAAATATTTTTTTTCCGAAATATTGGTTCCGAAATATTGGTACGGAAATATTTTTTCCCGAAATATTGATTCGGAAATATTTTTTCCGAGATATTGGTTTGGAAATATTTTTTTCCGAAATATTGGAAATATTTATTTTTCAAAATAAATTATATGTTTACTACTGTTTTTTTAAGCAAAAATAAATAAATTATGTTATATATACAAGATTGAAAAGAAAGTATAAAAAACAAAAAGATGAAAAAGGGGCAACAAATACCAACACCCCAAATCGGGGTGTTGAAAAACTCCTCCAATTCTATTATATTAAAACCCTCCCCCCCAGTGCTCATAAATACCTAATAAGCGGAAAAGCAACTCTCTCTCTTTTCCATTCCTCCCCGGAAGTCCTTTTCTCTTCTTCTCTTCGTTGTGAGCTCCCCTCCGGCGGTGGTTTATCCATCGACTGGAGGCCATTTTCTTGTCTAGTTTTTTTATTTCTTTGAATAATCATCCTCCTTCTGTGAGGATCGTGAATGTTTGGTTTGCCTACCTATTTATTGGGTTTATTTGTCTCTCCTTGTGAGAGTTTGTCTCTCCTTGTGAGAGTTTTGTTTTTGGATTTTATGATCTACAACAGATCAGATCTGCTGAGAATAAGTTTGCTGATGTTTTTGGGGATCCGGAAAGTCCGCATCAAAGCTGTGAAGCTAACGATTATTGCAAAAGCTCACCACTCACAATCAAAGATTGTTCGTCATCTGTTGGAGATTTTCACTTTCGGCATGTCTATAGCTGGTATCCGGCATGTAGATAGCTGGGGTATTGCTCATCCTTTGGGGGTTCCCATTTTCGGCATGTCTATAGCTGGTATCTGACATGTAGATAGCTGGAGTGTCGTTCCTCTAATTTATGGAATTGAGCCTTCCGAACACTGGAGTATCAACGGTTCTTATGTGATGTGGTCAATTGTAATACCGCTGCTGTCAGGGATGTTGGAGCAGTTTGGATCGCTTCGGATGTCTCCGAATTTGTTTTTAGCTTCAAGAACTTTTAAGTTCAGTTTGTTAAACGACCAGCAAACAATTTATTTGTTTTTTAACCTGGTTGTATTGACAGTCGGGGGTTTGTCCCGCTGTTTTATTGGTTTGTTTTAGTAATATAATCTTCTGCATTTCGTCAAAAAAAAAAAAAAAAACCCCTCCCCCAACCCCTAGCCGACCTCTATGAACCCAACCCTCCATTTTAAATTTCTATCCAAACAAGGGTTGTCAAATTCGAACCCCTCTCAACCCAACCCATCCCTCCCCAACCCCCAATCCAAATAGGTCCTAAAAGTTGGTTATTTATAATTTTGTTCAGATATAAATTTTCTCGATTTACAAATTCTACAAACTTAACGAATTTATTACTGAAGACGACGAATGCATTAAAAGTATAGGTAAAATTTATTCAAATAATGTTTACTATAATAATGAATATTATTTTATATTTATGCAATATTGTATCTTGTTAAAAACATAAAATTAAAATTTTGAATTCTTTTACATTAAAAAAATACATAAAAGGATTCGAAATTTCATTTTTTTTAAATTTAAATCCAATAACCCTCCAGTTCTATCACAAGGAAAACTAAATTATTGATTTTGTATTGAAATGTGTCGTTGTATCTTTATAACGAGTAATGCTAGGACCCCGAAATGGTCCGAAATTGATGCTGTCAAGTGATATCTTTTAATTAGTGGACTCATATAAATACATGGAGGGTTTCTTCATTTATAAAAGACTAAATTGCAGTTTGGGGGCTGATAATTTTTTTTTTACACTTTGATGACCGAGTTTTTAAAAACAGCATATTAATGGACAAAGTATTAAATTTAATACGTTTTGGGGTCCCCGATCCAGAACCATCAACTTTTGTAAATGGCGTTAGTAAATAAATCAATATGAAGGGGGTAAAACATTATTTTCACGAATTATATGCGTAATACGTTATACACCCCATTTCCCTCCCATTCACTTTACATTCCTTACCCCGATCATTTTGTATGAATAAATCATATTTTACTTTACGTTCAGTTTGCTGTAAATCCATCGAGATGACTTGATTTTTGAGATTCAAAGAAAATGTTGAGGTGTATAAGCCCCGTGAATGTCCTAATTATAGTGGTAAAATCTCATTTCTCAATTTGTATTGTGTTATTTGCATGCAAAATCACATGTATGATTTGTAGGCTGTAATATTTGGGGCTTATATATATATATATATGAGATTTCTTATATGCATATGTTTCGTGTATGTTTTATATATAGACACACATACCCATGATTTGACTGACGTTGTTAACAGTTCTAGATCGGGGATCCCAAAACGCATTAAATTTAATATTTTATCCATTAATATGTTATTTCTAAAAATTCGATCATCAAAATACAAAAAAATATTTTTATCGACCCCCAAACTGTAATTTGGTCTTTATAAAATACATATTCAATCAGAATTTGCCAACTAAATTTTTCAAAACCGTTTTGAAAATTTATTTTTGAACTCTAGCATTCCTCAAAAAAATTAACTCAGCTTGATCTTTGGACTAGTTTACGATTCTAATTCCGCTGCTCCATCGATTCGAAAATCCTTTTGAATCCTAGATCCCTATTTCTTAGTGCCTAGATACTAAATTCCTCGTTCCCATCATTCCATGTTCTCCGGGACGTGTTCTTCTATTCCATATTATTTTCTTTTAATTAATTTGGGAGTAAATTTGATTTTGATACCGTTAATATTTTTCTTAGAATAATGTTAGGGAATTAAATAATTTTTCAAAAATTTGTCCAAAATAATGTGATAGATGATGATGTGTTAAAATATGAAGATTTAATTTTTGGAATTGATGTGAATACATGTAGACCTATTAATGGACCGGAACTCCGATCCGAGACCTTATAACTGGATATGTATCTATATAAAATAAATTTGATCTGATAAAAATATGATCCGATAAGAGTCCGATCCATATAATATGGATGTTGATTTTACATGATCCGATTTGTTAAGAATCCGATCCGAATAATTATGATTATATATTTTATTATATATTAATATTCATATATTTACAATTATAAAAATAGTGTATAATTTTCAAATCATATGAGATCCAAAATCTTTTAGTAATATTTTATACTATATTTTTAAAAAAGTATTACGTTTATAATGAATACCTTATCAATGTATTGCATTTAAAATTGAATTCATATTTTAATTTGAATTATTTGTATTCTTAGAGCATCTCCAACCCTGGTCACCTGTTAGTAAAAAATCCTACGTGGCTTCCATTTATACCTAATATGTAATAAACGGCCTTCTCCAACGCACCCAGCTGTTAGGAATAATTTTAGATAACAGGTTAAATGTCTTCTATATTTGTTGATCCATTCATGGCAATCTATAATTTTTCACGTCATTTTCTTTCCTTACTGCTAGTACATCTATACATTTATTCAATTAACTTCATCCTAAATTATTTTAATTATTAAAACTATTTTATTTAATCAAATAACATATATCCTTGTATAAAAATTTTATTTTATTGAATTTAAAAATAATAAAATAACATATTTTTAAATAATAAAGTAATTTAAATTAATTATTTTATATACATATTTATACAACAAAATTATTTTATTGAATTTAGAAAAAGTTTAGTTACGAGTTTTATCCACAATAAATAAATAGTATCTAAAAATATAATCGTTAGATTTTGAAAAATAATAAAATAACATATTTTTAAATATAACTAACCGTTATAGCTAATACCACTGGAGCACACAGGCTTACAGGTTCAGCAAATTTTACATAATCATCTATTTTTATAATTTTAGCTAACAATTATGACTATCACCCTTGGAGATGCTCTTAGAGTTCATTTATTGAACATTCTAATTTTGTCTAGTACATTTTAGTATTAATAGATATTTTTTTTATTTTCAATGTTCAATTTTTCTTGTATTTGAATGTTAATGTGTACTTTTACATCTAAAAATTGTTTATTTTATCATTTTAGATTTTAATAGATTTTAATATTAATATATATTTTTTGGAATTTTTTTTTAAATTAGATTGGATATTCGATCCGATTACCCGTAATCCTAATGGAGTGGATATGGATTGGTCTTAAAAAAATCCAACAGTTAATCCGATTCGATCCAAAAAATTAAATGGAATTAGATATGGATTCAGGTTGATCTAGTTCAAACCCGATCCATTGACAGACCTAAATGCAGGGATCCATCTCATTTAATACTCCTAGTTTACTACCACATCATTTTGGACAATCTTTTGGAAAGGGTCCTTCAACACACACTAATCACTTATCTTTATGATATTTTTCATGAGATGTTTTTTTATTAATAAAGTTTTTTGTGCATACAAAAAAATATTATTATTAATAAATACGAGTCTTTCAAAATTTGATAACTCACCTTTTAGTTTGTATAACATTGTGTATCTTTAGAAATACACCAGGAAAAAAAATGAAAAAAGTTATTTCATTCTCTAAAATTTTCTTTTCGTAAATCAACAGATACGAGGAAGTCGACCGCAACTTTTCTTCACGCACCGGTTGGCAAATCTTATTATATCCTTATTAATACCTTATATATAATAAACATAAGGGAGATCTTATCCAAATTTTTGGTCGTCGTTACTGTACTACCAAAAACATATGATCCGTTGGATTGAAACTAGACGATCAAGATTAGATCACATACAAAAGAAATTATAACCTAAAAAGGATATAATTAGAAAAGGTTGTATTAGAAGTGAATTTTAAAAGAAATTTATAATCTAAAAAGGATATAATTAAAAAAGGTTGTATTATAATTGAATTTTAAAAAGAAAATTATATTCTAAAAAGGATATAATTAAAAAAAGTTGTATTAGAATTGAATTTTATTTTTTATTTATTAGTATTAAAAAATTTCATATTTACTATTTGGCCTCTATCTTGAGATCTAAAAATCAGATTTGAATGATTTTATAATCCATGCGAATCTCATTAAATTATCTTTAATTTGGTGATACTTTAATAATTATTATTCAAATAGAAACACTCAGAATATCAAGAGAAAATATACTTACGAATTTTTACATTAATCCTAATCTATGTAGAAGTTCTACATTGATAATGCTATCAATTGTAAAAAACCTAATTGTATATGATTTAAATCATTGACATATACATTTTCGTATTTCAATATAAATATACTTTTTATTTTATAACATATTAAAATATAGAACATTTTTATGCTAAATCCAACGATTTTCATCTATTTATTTTAAGATCTTTGTCGTCAGGAGGAATAGACGATTATCAAAATTTTGGACAAAATTTATCTTATATAAATATGTATACGGAGTACTTTTTAGTTTATAACATATTAAAATATAAAACATTTTTTATGCTAGATCCAACGGTTTTCATCTATTTATTTTAAGATTTTTGTCATACGGAGGAATAGACTACCGATTATAAAAATTTCGGACAAAATCTCTCTTACACTTATTATTAAAATTTTATTTGATTGTGAGTAGAACTATCTTTAAATAATTATAAAGATATTTTGATAATGAAAACGAATTATAAGTAGAATTATAAGTATAATTCATAAATCAAATAGAATTTTCAACTTAAAAAATCGTCAATTTCTTCTCTTTTTTGTTTCTGTGTAGATTTAATTATATTAAACCATCATTAATTTAAAGATTATTTTGTTAATTTTATGTGGGTTGTAAACGTCCAAATCAAATTTTAAAATTCAAGATAGAGTACCAATATTAAATCGAACATGTAAAATCTTATATATATCAATTTTTAAACACCAATTTGATATGTAAATTAATAACTTATAAAATTTCATAAAAGTAATATAATTATAGATATTAAAAAGGAGCCGTGCGTTGCACGGGTTATAAGCTAGTATATAATAAGCATAAGAGTGATCTTATCTAAATTTTTGGTCGCTGTACTACCAAAATCATAGGATCCGTTGGATTAAAAATAAACAATCAAGAACAGATCTCATTAAAAAGAAAATTATAATCTAAAAAGGATATAATTAGAACAGATTGCATTAGAAGTAATTTTTAAAAAGAACGTTATAATCTAAAAAGGATATAATTAAAAGAAATTGTATTAAAATTGAATTTTAAAAAGAAAATTATAATCTGAAAATGATATAATTAAAAAAGGTTGCATTAGAATTGAATTTGATTTATTTTTTATTAGTATTAAAAAAATTCATATTTAATATTTGGGCTTTATCTTGATATCTAGAAATCAGATTTAGATGATTTTACAATTCACGCGAATCTCATAAAATTATCTTTAATTTTGTGATTATTTAATAATTATTATTAAAATGGAAATACTCAGAATTTTAAGAGAAAATATAGTTACAAATTTTTACTTTAATCATATTCAATGTAAAAGTCATACATTGATATTGCTATTCAATGTAAAAAAACCTAATTATATATGATTTAAATCATTCACATATTTTTATAAAAAAATTATAATCTGAAGAGGATATAATTAAAAAAGGTTGTATATATTAGAATTGAATTTTATTTATTTTTTTATTAGTATAAAAAAATTCATATTTACTATTAGGGCTTTATCTTGAATTCTAAAAGTCAGATTTGGATAATTTTACAATCCACGCAAACCTCATAAAATTATCTTTAATTTAGTAATGATTTATAATTATTATTCAAATGAAAATACTCAGAATCTCAAGAGAAAATATAATTACGAATTTTTACATTAATTTTAATATAAAAAAATTCTAATTATATATGATTTAAATCATCGACATATACATTTTCGCATATGAATATAAATACACTTTTTAGTTTATGACATATTTAAATATAAAAAATTTTTTTATGCTAGATCCAACAGTTTTCATCTATTTATTTTAAGATCTTTATCGTACGGAGGACCAGACTACCGATTACCAAAGTTTTGGACAAAATCCCTCTTACACTTATAAATAATGGTTGTTGTTGATGAGTGGATTTCGTAACAACTTTTGAGAGGTTTATGGTGAGTTGTAAAGGCTAACGATCAACTAATCTATGGAGAATGGAGGTTTTTTGTGGGGTTGAACTGAGCTCGAGAGCGTTTACAAGAATCTCGCGAGTTCCCTTGAGGCTTGTGTCGTGTGTTCTCAAGAATCTCGTAGGTGTATTGCGAGGCTTGTCAAACATGTTCTCAAGGTGCCTACGTACCCTTGTATATATAGGGATCAAGTTCACGTAGTTCTTTTTAGACTAGAAGTCTGGTTAGGTAGCAATATTCTAGGTTCCTAATTCGTGGGGACCTCCTTTTCTCTAGATTTCAGCCACGAATAGGCGACCTAAGTCGAATAGAACTCGAGTTCTAGTCCGACTAGGAGTATGTTTACAAGTTCTCGTCTTATTAGATGTATTCAAGGATCATCTGCGCCCAAGGAATACATTCCAATAAGGAGTTGATGTTCATGACTTGCTCCTAAAGAATAGGAGGCTTTATCGTACTATAAATCTGCTGGAATAAATCTATTTTCGCACAGGAAGCTGTCTCTCAGGAACCTGTCTGCAGGAACCTGTTTCTCGGGAAGCTGTCAGCAGGAAGCTGTCTCTCGGGAAGCTGTCTCTCGGGAAGCTGAACCTGTCCAGATCTATTTCACGTGCTATTTAGCCCCATTTAACTTAAGGGACCTCAATCATAACCCATATTAATCATACGGATTGGATCCTTAAGCTCAATGGACCCAAATCTAGCCCATGTAGATTTTGGGCACAACAACTACCCCCCGGTTCCTCGAAGTCATAGGATGCGAGAGGAACCTAAATAGCCTGATATTTTAAGGTCCAATCCCTTCAGTGCTCCCATTTTTCTTCTGAGTGAACTATGCGGGTCTTTATCTTCTTGCTTGAATCGTGACAAGGGCACAAAGTGAATCCAATTAGGCGCTGAGTGAATCCTTTGACGAGGGCACAAAGCGAATCTAATTGGGCACTAAGTGAGCCTTAAGAATGCTAAGGGAACCAAGTGAATCCAAATAAGGGCATAAAGTGAACCTAGTTGGGCGTTATGTGAACCTATGCTGAGGGCACAAAACGAATCCAATAGGGCACTAGATGAATCCTTAAAAGAGACAAGGTGAATCTTAAGATTGTCAAGGGAACCACGTGAATCCAAATAAGGGCATCAAGTGAACCTAGCTGGGCGTTATGTGAACCTATGCTGAGGGCACAAAACGAATCCAAATAAGGCACTGGGTGAATCCTTAAAAGGGCACGAAGTTGACCTTAAAAATCATAACTTGATTGCTCAAGAGGCTGCTTCATCTTCTAAGCTGCTGTTTGTTTGACTGTCTAGTGCGTACTGTATATTTGAGATACTCTAGGATCAGCTACGTCCTAGGAGTACTCTCCAATAATGATTTTGCTTCTCTCTAGTTGGCTTCTTGATCTCTCTGTTATCTATGCTCAGACATCTGGTGCTCAGGAACCCCTCTACAGGAATCTGTACCTGTACATATAACAAATGTGTTAGTCTAAGGAGTCTTTCTGTAGTTCCCATGTACTTCTTGTTGTCCTCATTGCTGTTGCTAGGCTGACTTGGGCTCTTCTCGGGGAGGAACATGGTCTTCTTATAATCTACTCAGCTTCTGGTTCTTCAGGAACCTCTTGATGCTTGTCAACTCTTAATAATCTCTTTGTCTAATGTTCATTTCTTCATGTCTGATCTTCATATTTAGTATTGGATACAATCTATCTCCTGGCTCATACAATACTTGTTGATCGGAACCTATGACTTAATTGGTATAAATCTAGCCCATGGTAATTTTGGGCATAACACTAAGAAACTGGAAAAAATAGATTAGTAATACGAGCTGAAGAGCTCGCATATAAGTGATTCATGTATGCAAGTATGAATGATTATCTACATTATATATGCTGCTACCTTCTCAAGTGGCATACCCATTATCTACTTGACTGATTCAACTAAGAAGTTCGAGATCATAAACTAAGCATATATGTTGCGTAAACTGTAAACCTATAGGGCATGACAACATCCTAAGCATAAGTTCACATAAATTTCATTTCTAAATATCATGCAGTATGCACATTAAACGCAATATGTATCTAATCATGATAGAAATATAAGCTCTCATTAACAGGAAATGTGCATGATAGTTAAGGATATAAAGGCATAAAGTTAGAACTTATCTGTGCTTCCTTGTGCCGGTTTGTATTGAGGTTCCGTTACTAAAACTGGAATGGAAGCTCTTCTTTATGCATGCTCACAATAATAAGATATAGGGGAATTGAGCTACCCCCCGAGCCGTCATGACGCGTGAACTTCCTATAGTTTGTTGAAGCGATTGACTGAAAACTACTTGTTTCGGCTGAATATCACTGAATCTGGAAGCTGTAGCTATAAACTGTGGGTTGGAAACCGGAAGCTGAAAGCTACTAACTAGAAGCTTCTGATGATCATCAAGGATGCTGCAAGCTACTTTATCAAAAACCTTTTAGTAGTACGGTACTTGTTTCGATCATATACAAGCTTTATAAAATGAGAGTATTCATCTTTGTATCGCTTTGATGAGGGCACAAGGCGAATCCAATTGAGCTCTAGGTGAATCCTGGGAAGGGCACTTAGAGAATTCAATTGGGCGCTAAGTGAATCCTTGACAGGGCATAAGACGAATCCAGTTGAGCTTTAAGTGAATCCTGAGAAGGGAACTTAAAGAATTTGACTGGGCGTCAAATGAATCCTTTTTGGCTTTAGGAGCACGAAGTGAATCCATCCGGGCTCTAGGTGAATCATGGCAAGAGCACGAAGAGAATCCGGATGGGCACTAAGTGAATTCCTTTGTGGCATCAAGTGAATCCTTATAGGCTCCAAGTGAATCCTTGAATGGAGCACAAAGAGAATCCAGAAGGGCACTAGATTAATCCTCTAAAGGCATGGAGCTCTTGCTGTATGTACACTCTCTTCTATTCAGGTATCGGCTGGCTGGGAACTTCAAGCAGGAAGCTGCTAATCAGAAACTATCAACAATTGGCTTATAACAAATGTCAATGAACCTGGAAGCTGTTACATACCAGCTTCAGGTATATATCAATGAACCTGCAAGACGTCAATTCCAAGAGAATAACGAGTAATCTACTAGACACATATAAATACAACTAGACCTGAAAGCTACTGCCTATGAGCTTCAGGTGAGAAACACGGAACCTGTTAACTAAAGGTAAATACATGGAACCTATAAGCTGCAGGTAAATATCAAGGAAAGTGCAAGCTGCAGATAAATAATAAGGAACCTACGAGATGCAGGTAAATATCAAGGAACCTGCGAGGTGCAGGTAAATATTAAGGAACCTGTAACCTGTAGGTACATGTGCATTCTAACATCTAGAAACATAATCAATACATAATCATAACTTTATCGCATATACGACCACAATATCATAGATGTTTAAGCATGCTTTAGGTATAGTAAGAGTTTGCTGAGCGTACCTGGGAGGTTTTCTACGAATATCTAAGCATAAAAGGAGAGGAATCACCTGGATCTTTCTGTAGACTGATCAGATGTGAAGTGGAAGCCTCCGTTAAGATTCGAAAACTCATTGACGTGTTCATGATGCAAACATGCTGCTCTTCAAGATACTAAACCAAATAAATCCTCAAAGTTCCTGATGGTGAGGATCCTGATCTGAATTCTCAAAATTTTGAAATCCTCAATTTACCATGTCCAATAGTAATTATACTTGTTATGCCCAAAATCTCCATAGACTAGATTTAAGCCCATTAATCAATAGGGTCCGATCCATGCAAGCTAGAAGAATGATCCAGTACGAGTTATGAAGATCAAATAGAAGAAATGAATAAGGAAGTATGAGTATTAGGAGGTTCCCAATGGTCAGGAAGCTGAGTTGAGCACTCGAAGACCAGGTTCCTCCCAGCCGAGGAGTTCGAATTAGCATAACAACAGCCGTAGAGATGATAAAAACATATAAAGAGTTATCCAGTCTAACTAGTTTGTTATTTGTGCAGGTACTAACACCAAAAGGGAGGTCCCTAAGTGATATGTCCCGAAATAAGGAGGTCCCTGAGAAACAGGCTCCTGAAATGTAGGTTCCTGAGCACCAGGTTCCTACGAGTTGCCAACAGAAAGTTCTAGAAGTCATCTAGAACAGATAAACGAATTGGTATCTGAGTATAATTCTAGGGCGCAGATGATCCTAGAATAACTCAAACCAATGAGAGAATCATAAGTGGGATACGAACTCGAGTTCTACTCCACTTAGCCAAACTAGTTCGTGAAAGGCTCTAAAGGAACCTGAGTCCAACACGAATTAGATGACCGAATACAGCTATTCCAGTAAGAGACAGAATCATATTAGAACTACGTGAGCTTGATCCCTATAAATACAAGGGTACGTAGGCACCTCAGGGTACGATGCATTAAGTTCTCTAATTTTCTCTAAAGGCACCTGAGATTATTGGAGATACCATCGAGCTCAGCTCAACCCCCACAAACACAACCCAAACCTAGTTCGAAGAACAGTTGATCGCTAGCCTATACAACTACCTATAGACCTCATATAAGTTGATTACGAAAATCCACTCATCAACATTGGCGCTAGAAGGAGGGGATAGTTAATATCTTAAGAGTGGAAAAGATGTCAGGCAACTCGGATAGCGAAGCAACCCGTTCTGAACGACAGATTCATGAGGGGAACACATCTCCTCCCAGAGCACCGAAGGTTACTAAAGCAGCCATGATGGAAATCTTAAAGACTGTGGGAGAACGTTTGTCGACTTTGGAGCAGGCTTCAAGCAAAAAGAAGAAAAAGAAGGCAAAGAAAGGTAAGAAGTCGAAGGTTACTCCGAAATAGTTGAATTTTGAAGAATCTGAGAATGGAGAAGAGGTTCCAGACGATGGTGGAGAACCGAAGCAAAATAATGGTGATGAGGAGATAGAGAATCCTGAGAAGAGTAAAACTGTTAGCAAGGGCCGTACAGGATCCAAGGGAAAGAAGAAAACCAAGACTGGAGGTTCCTCACAGAAAAAGAAGAAAGATAAAGACCCATCTATCGAGATAATTGAAGAAGAAAGCACGGATTCAGATGAAGATACTGAAGAATCAAGTACTGCAGAATCGCAAGAGGAAGAAGGAACGAGTAAGAAGACAAAGGCGGAAGCTACTGGGGAGGTGACAGCAGAAGATGTCAAGAAAATTTTGGCTCAACTCAAGGATGAAAAGAATCTTGTTGTGAACCCTATAACAGCTTCTCCTTTCACCAAGAAGGTCCGAAAGTCGACTCTGCCTAGGTCTTATAGGCCTTCGAGTGAGTTGAAATTCGATGGGACTACTGACCCCATTGAGTACCTTAGTCGTTTTGACACAGAGATGGATGTTTATCAAGTGAAGGAAGCCACCAGGTGCAGGTTACTGGCTGCAACTCTACAGGGCGGAGCCCATCAATGGTTCAAAAGGTTACCTGCAGATTCGATTGGTTCTTGGGCAAGTATGGGGAAGCTCTTTGTCACTCAATTTAGAGCATCTGTTGCATTCGCACCACCAACCAATACCTTAGCCAATATCAAACAAAGACCTAGTGAAACGTTGACAGAATATTTCAAGAGGTTTAATGCGGAGGTTCCTAAAGTTAGGAAAGCATCTGAGGAAACAATAAAGAATTTCTTAATTGCTGGAGTCAAAGGAGGCTCAGAGTTTTGGAAAGCACTGCAGGGAAAAGAACCAGAGACGTTGGCAGATTTTTATGCCCAGGCAGAACCCTTTCGTCTGGTGGAAGAGTCTCTAGCTGAATTAAGGAAGGATCCAGATTTTGTAAGGCAAAGTGGAAGCAAGAGGTCGAGACAAAGAAGCCCCAATGGTCGTGACAACAAAAAGGTGGTTAGTCGCACGTCCCAGGTGAAGCCTGAAGCTGTGAATCCAACTAAACCTGTCATGAGTCAGGTACCGCCACCAGCTTCCTATAACAACAATAAACATGAGAGACCTGTCTATGAAACTTTCACCCCTTTGGTAGCTCCGATTGATCACATTTACGCAGTGAATGAGAAGTCCTCATGGTTTAAGAAGCCTTTCAGAACCGGTCCCCCAGGGAATAAGAATGAACGCCCATACTGTGACTTCCATGATAATAATGGGCATAATATTGCAGATTGTCGTCACCTCAGAGATTTAATTGAAACTCTAATCAGACAAGGGCAATTGAGTGAGTGGGTGGCTCAGGAAGGAAAAAAGTATAGAGATGAGAAGACTCAGAAGACACAGACACAGGAACCTGTCGTGATGGAAGGACCACCTAAGGCTGGGTGCATACGCACAATTATAGGAGGTCCCCACATTGGAGGAAGCAGCAGGAATGCCATGGAGAGGTATACCCGTGAGGCTAAAGAACGTCCTTTAACCAGTATTTACAATCTGTCACAGAGGTCCCCAAAGTTGTTCGAAGAAGAGGATGCAGATATTACTTTCACTGAAGAAGATGCTTCCTGGGTACATCATCCCCATACTGATGCTTTGGTTGTTGAGGCAGGAATTGGGTCTTATGAGGTTCATCGAGTGCTGGTTGATAATGGAAGCTCTGTAAACTTGCTATCTTACTCAGCTTTCAAGAAGATGCATTTTCTGGATAAAGATTTAACTCCAACAAACGATACCTTGTACGGATTCACTAATAATCAGGTTCCTATCAAAGGTAAGATTCGTTTGCCAGTAACTTTAGGTGATAAACCATGTTGCATTACGCAGTTGGCAGAATTCATCGTTATAGAAGAGAATATGAATTACAATGCTATTTTGGGAAGACCCATTTTGAAGGAGATGAGGGTAATAACCTCCATTTACCACCTCACTATGAAGTTCCCGACACCAAATGGGGTTGGTGTAGTTCGAGGATGTCAGTATGAGTCTAGAGAGTGTTACACCAAAGCTTTGCAACATGCTGCTAGAGCTGCTAAATTGCCTGAACCTATGGACGAGGTTCCTGACAATTTTCCAGGAAAAAACCCAGACAAAATAACGGTCGACCTGCGCGGTTCGCCTTTGGAAGGTTTTGTGTCAGCATCCTGTAGAGCTATAAGAATTGAAGAGATCATAGAAGAGGAACCTCATGCTGAGATTCCAGTTTTTCGGGGACCAGATACCCCGTACTTACTGATAGAAAGTGCACCCCCTACGGACAAGGATGGTGACGTGTGTATGGTAGAAGGATTGGATGAAGAAAAATCCCGAAAACTGAAACATAATGGAAGCAATGAAGACAGTCAGCCAGCATCAAAGAGAAGGAATGTCATGCACGAAGTGCAAGAACCGTCTACCGTCCAGGAACCTCAAGAGGACTCAACCACAGAGATGGAGGTAGACTTAGACCCTCGAATGCCAGAAACCATGGTCAAGGCTGGACCAGCTGGTGAAACTCTGGATGTGAAAATCAATGACAAAGATGGTACAAAGGTGTTGAAGATTGGAGCTCAACTCGATCCAGCCTTAAAGGAATCTCTCATTACCTTTTTGGGCAAGAACCTGGATGTGTTTGCATGGTGTCATGCAGATATGGAAGGGATAGATCCAAGGGTCATGTGTCATAAGTTGAATATTGATCCAGAAAAGAAAGGAGTGAGGCAGAAGCGAAGACCAGTTAGTGGAGAAAGGGCTCAAGCATTGAAAGAAGAGGTGGACAGGTTATTGGATGCAGGATTAGTTAAAGAATCTTTCTACCCAGTATGGTTGGCAAACCCTGTTTTGGTAAAGAAACCTAATGGGAAATGGAGAACCTGTGTAGACTTCACAGATCTCAACAAAGCATGCCCGAAGGACAGCTTCCCACTGCCACGGATTGATCAGTTAGTGGATGCAACAGCTGGACATGCCCTCCTCAGCTTCATGGATGCATATTCAGGTTACAATCAAATCCCTATGTATGAACCTGACCAAGAGCATACTTCTTTTATTACGGATAGGGGTCTTTATTGCTATGTATGCATGCCATTTGGATTGATTAATGCTGGAGCCACATACCAACGATTAGTGAATATGATGTTTAAAGACCAAATTGGCCATACTATGGAAGTATATGTGGATGATATGCTAGTTAAATCTAAGGAAGCTGTTGACCATGTAAAACACTTAGAAGAAATGTTTGGAATCTTGCGGAAGTACAGAATGAAGCTGAACCCTCAAAAATGCGTGTTTGGGGTAGAATCAGGAAAGTTTCTAGGTTTCATGGTAAACCACAGAGGTATCGAAGCCAACCCAGCCAAGATCAAAGCATTGATTGATATGAGGTCACCGAGAACTGTGAGAGAGGTTCAGTCTCTTACAGGAAGAGTTGCAGCTTTGAATAGATTCATTTCGAAGTCCACAGATAAGTGTCAGGAGTTCTTTAAAGCTATAAAGAAAGGAAGCAAATTTGAGTGGACTGCAGAATGTGAGATAGCGTTTGGAAAGTTAAAGGAGCATTTGGGGAGTCCCCCACTGTTAGCCAAACCTGTGGATGGAGAAACATTGATACTTTATTTGGCTGTGTCAGAGTATTCCATTAGTGCAGTTCTGGTTCGAGAAGAGAATGGACAGCAGAGCCCAGTCTACTATGTCAGTAAAAGATTACTTGATGCAGAAACAAGGTACACAGGAATGGAGAAGCTAGTTTTCGCATTGATTCTGGCTTCCAGGAAGCTGCGACCTTATTTCCAAGCTCACAAGATTGAGGTAAGAACCTCATATCCACTTAAGCAAGTGATGCATAGGCCAGAAACTTCTGGAAGAATGTTAAAGTGGGCTGTGGAGCTAGGCCAGTTCGACATAGAATACAAGCCAAAGACAGCAATCAAAGCTCAAGCTTTAGCAGATTTCTTAATCGAGTTTCCACCTCATGTAGAGGTTACTGGCCAGGAGGGGCCAAAAGAGGTGGTAGAAAAACAAACAGACAATGACAATTGTGCACCTTGGTGGATACTATATGTAGATGGGGCTGCTAACAGTAGTGGAGCAGGTGCAGGCATAGAACTAATTAGTCCAGAAGGGCACCAACTCTATAGCTCAATTCATTTTACTTTTAAAGCCACGAACAATGATGCAGAATATGAGGCATTGATTGCAGGTCTCAAGTTAGCCTTGGAGATTGTTGATGAGTGGATTTCGTAATCAACTTATATGAGGTCTATAGGTAGTTGTATAGGCTAGCGATCAACTGTTCTTCGAACTAGGTTTGGGTTGTGTTTGTGGGGGTTGAGCTGAGCTCAAGGGTATCTCCAATAATCTCAAGTGCCTTTAGAGAAAATTAGAGAACTTAATGCCTCGTCCCCTGAGGTGCCTACGTACCCTTGTATATATAGGGATCAAGCTCACGTAGTTCTAATATGATTCTGTCTCTTACTGGAATAGCTGTATTCGGTCATCTAATTCGTGTTGGACTCAGGTTCCTTTAGAGCCTTTCACGAACTAGTTTGGCTAAGTAGAGTAGAACTCGAGTTCGTACCCTACTTATGATTCTCTTATTGGTTAGAGTTATTCTAGGATCATCTGCGCCCTAGAATTATACTCAGATACCAATTCGTTTATCTGTTCTAGATGACTTCTAGAACTTTCTGTTAGTAACTCGTAGGAACCTGGTGCTCAGGAACCTATATTTCAGGAGCCTGTTTCTCAGGGACCTCCTTATTTCGGGACATATCACTTAGGGACCTCCCTTTTGGTGTTGGTACCTGCACAAATAACAAACTAGTTAGACTGGATAACTCTTTATATGCTTTTATCATCTCTATGGCTGTTGTTATGCTAATTCGAACTCCTCGGCTGGGAGGAACCTGGTCTTCTAGTGCTCAGCTCAGCTTCCTGACCATTGGGAACCTCCTGATACTCGTACTTCCTTAGTCATTTCTTCTATTTGATCTTCATGACTCATACTGGATCAATCTTCTAGCTTGTATGGATCGAACCTTATAGATTAATGGGCCTAAATCTAGTCCATGGAGATTTTGGGCACAACAAGTACCCCCCGGTTCCTTGAAATCATGTAATGTGAAAGGAACCTATTCTAATTCTACGATCAGAGGTTTAATGTTAACCTATCCTGGTAATCGTATCTCACTTCAACATTATATATCCAAGCCTACATGAGCTAACTCGGTATAGGAAACAGGACATAGAATATTGTCAGCTTGATATAATCTTGAGTAAGCTTCCTTTGAACTAAAGAACCTGTTATCTCGCTATTTTCTTCTTCTTATTTCAGCTCTCGAAGTCATCTTAATGCTCGCTTGTCACTCAATTCCACATTTCTTAAATTTAATAATTTAAGAAGAGATAACGGTTGGTAAGCAGGAGATAATTCAAAATTCAAATTAAACTTATCACTTACCAAAGCCGCAGTTAATGTATGAGTTCCCAAGGTTCACACGCCTTTAGTGCGTGTATCTCTTTAATTACTGCCCCAATAGATTGCTACCACGTGTTTACTGTTGCCTCCTATTTACCTCGATTATATAAACACATGAATGGCTTCATCTTCATTTTTACCTTTACCAAATATTTTTTTTAAAAACCCTTGGAGAGAAAAAGAGAAGGAGTCCGACGGTCATCTGCTTAATCCAAACCCTCTGTCGCCGTTTTCTTCAATCCAAGGTATGATTCTGAATCCTTTCTTTCTGTTTTTTAATAATCTCGATTGCATTTTTAACTATCTGATTACTTCGATCTTGCATGCTGTCTTTTATTTGATAAATGCTTGTATATAGTCTTCATATCTCACACATACAACCATCCATGATACCTTCTCTACTGGTAGTTCCATCACCGATTTGTGGTTTCATCACTATGATTTTACTGAAAACTTTTGACTGTCTGTTTGTCTTCTATCTCAATTTGTCTCGTATTCATGTCATAGTTCATACTTATCTCTGTGAATGTACAACCTCTATATAACTCTTAAAAAAACTTACTTGACATAGTCACAGTAGTTCAATCGTCTCTAGACCACAGGTCTCCCTTTAAGAATTCCAAGGTCTGACCTTTCTTCATCTGTTTCTTGCAGATGTCTTCTGATTCAACACATTCTGACCACTTCTCTTCCGTAAAACCTGTTTTTGTCGCATCTGTAAGTAATAGAACTAGGTCTAGGGTCTTGATTCCTGACACTAGTGATCCTCAAGACATTCTGATGAAACCTCCAAATGCTATTGATCCCTTAAGGCCTTTAAGCTTAATTGATTTAGGAGATGACTGGTCTGATAATGAAGAGGTATCAAAACCTGAATTTGAACCTGAGTCTTTCCTAGAACCCGACTTTCAAAGTGAGATATCTGTAGAAAGAGAACCATTCAAACAAGAGATTGTCCCTTTTTGTGAAAAATCTGATTCCATCATGACCTCAGTTAAACTGGAAAGACTATTTGAGGAATGTCACCGCCCTGTCTGTAAGATAACAATCCCAGAACCTGGTGAAAGAGCTCACAGGTTTGATTTGAAAATCCCAAAACAAGGTATCCTCCATGCTGTCATATCTGCCGCTTTCTTGAGGGTAGGTGTTTCCATGCCTCTTCATCCTTTCTTACGAGAGGTTCTTGACTTTTACGAATTAGCACCAATGCAACTCACCCCTAATTCTTATCGGTTAGCCATCAGCACCTTTATACTATATTCTAGCAAATTTACAGTTCCTTTGACAACCCCTGAATTGGGCTATTTCTTCAGACTGAAAGACACTGGGAGAAATTCTGGCTGCTTTTACCTTTCAGCCTGGCCTTGTCACCAGGGTCAGTGCATAAAAAATGTTAAACAAAACTTTGAACAATGGCCGGAACAGTTTCTTTATTGCTATGACTGCCCCTACGTTAGATATGAGTTTAATCGTCGTCCCAATATCCCTAAGCAAACCGTCCTCACGGGAGTCTGCTTGGAAAGAGCAACTGAGATTTTGAAACTGTCAGCCTCCACTAGAGATAGTCTGGTCTTAATGACCCCTGGTAACTTGATGACTTTAGGCTTTATTCCTTCGACTTCTGGTAGGAGTTTCTTTATAGTGATGCCTTTCTTATTCTCTATATTTGTGCAATTTCATTCGCTTACTTCATATATATATACCTCTAACCTTAATCTATTGGCTTATGCAGACATGGCTCCAAAAGTTCCTTCATTTGTGAAAAGATCTAAAAATGTGGAAGAAATTTTCAAGGTTGATGACAATATGAAGGAGCTTTCGCTTGCTGCAACTCCAATTAACCAAGTTCCAACCCCTGTATCTGTCCAGACTCAACCATCAGGTTCCTCAAAACGTAAATTGGCTCAGACCACACTTGACTTATCAGGGAGCTCCCAAACCAGGTCCATGAGGAAAAATAAAGCTGTGAAGGCTGATCCTACCGCTGCCCAGAACCAGTTTAAGGACTTGATTGACACTCATGTCCCTGCTGAGACTATTACCGGCTGGTCGAAAATGGACTCTACTGAAGCTCTGGAAGCTATGAGGTTCTCTGCGGCCCAGAACGCCTTCTTTACTCTTAGGTTCTGTGATGATTTTGCCTTGAAGATCCAATATGACCTCAGGCTACAAGGAGAGATCTCGAAACTCAAAGAGGAGCTGGCTGCTAAAGAGGAGAGTGTGAATGTTGCCACTGCTGCAGTAAGGAGGGCTAAAGCTGTTGAAACCTCGCTAAAGAATAGCAGGGATGAACTTCAGGAACAGGTGAAGATTTTGCAGGATGAGAAATTATCCATGCTAGAGAAAGTCAATGAACTGAAAGCTCAGGTTGATGCTTTAAATGCTGCAGCTGTTACTGTCAAATCATCTCTGCTCATCCAGGAAAAAGCTAGGTATGACGAAGGTTATGATGAAGGCGTTCGTGACTACATGAGATCCATGTGGGAGAAAATGCCCGAGCTGAACTGGTCTCTCCTAGGCGAGGATGTAGTGGGGATGATCAAAGATTTTGGGAATGAAGCTGCTGCTACAACCTCTGTACCTCCCGTGAAAACGGTTGAGAGGTCTCCAGGTGCCAACCTTGAGACTGCAGAGGTCCCTACTCCTGAAATTGTTCAACCTATCCTTTCAACTCCTCCTGTTGCTACCAAGGGTTCTGATGAAGTTCCTCCTTCATAGTTTCAACAAAATCCTTTTTTTAAAAACTTTTGATAACTTTTGATGAGGTCGCGGGCTCCTCGTAACGCCTCGCAAAATGTAACTTTAAATTTGGTTTCCATGGCCTTCGTGCCAATAACTTTTATGCTGGTTTTCTGGGTCTCTGTACCCATAACTCTCTTTATGGTTTATGATATTTGCTTTTGCTGCATACTTTTCTTTACAACCTTATGAAATACTTCACTGTTATGCACTAGAGAATAATTCAGCTTCCTTATTCATATGGTCAAGCTCACGTGGGCTAACCCATTGTAAGAAACAGAACACATGCATATTTCCACTTGTCTATTCTCAAAATAAATGCAACAAACTACAGCTGAATTGTAAAACCTGGAACCTCTGTGTTTATATTTTGTATCGATAATCTAAACCGTAGCCTTCTTTAATAATTTCTTCTTCATCATGACCAGGTTCCTCGAGTATTAATCCTGCAAAATAAACATAAAACAAAAAACAGTTAACGTTAGTAAAAGCTTTCTCTTGTTTAATTCGGGTCATCTCTTGGAAAGGTTGCCTGCTTGGCTCCCAATCCTAATCTCTAGGTCCCAACATGCCTCGAGGCATGTTGGTTCCTTTTTTCTCTTGGAAAGGTAACCTGCTTGGTTCCCAATCCTATTCTTTAGGTTCCAACATGCCTCGAGGCATGTTGGTTCCTTTTTGTGCCTCGAGGCGAGTCTAGGAACCTGTGTACCGTTCTGGGAGTCCACACAGATTCCTCTTCTCCATGTGTCAGGCTAGACATCTTATGAAGGTAAATGCTAAGGATTTTACCCCTTCTTCCCATGTGCCAAAGGCGGTTCCACATGAGGGAGAGCTTATTAGGCTTCTCTTTAAGGTGCCTTTTGTCAGGACTTTAGGTGCCTTTTGTCAGGACTTTAATTCACATGCTCAAGAAACTTGAGGCTTTTGGCAACAATGTCGTGCTCAGTCAACTGAGGCTTTTCAATCTCATTTGCTCAGGAAACTACCTGAAGCTTTTCTCGTGCCCAGGAAGCTACCTGGGACTTTTCTCGATGCCCAGGAAGCTACCTGGGACTTTTCTCGATGCCCAGGAAGCTACCTGGGACTTTTCTCGATGCCCAGGAAGCTACCTGGGACTTTTCTCGATGCCCAGGAAGCTACCTGGGACTTTTCTCGATGCCCAGGAAGCTACCTGGGACTTTTCTCGATGCCCAGGAAGCTACCTGGGACTTGATACTCTTCTCAACAATCTGTCTACAAGCTAATTCTGATCAATCAATCGTAGTCTGCACATTCTATCAATTCATATTCATACTTCACACATACTGTCAATGCTACAGGAACCTGTCAGCTCAGGTAACCTGCAAAATACAACACCATGCTACAGGAACCTGTTAGTCTAGGTAACCTGTTTCAAAAATTTCAGATTGGCATATGAAATATGAAATCATGGCATGCACAATACTGTCTAAGTAGGAATACTACCCCCCAGTTCTTTTGGGTAATTATTGTTACGTAAAAGAACTATTAAGGAGCTATAGCTGCAAATAATGCACTCAAAATATTCAACGTAGAGCCATACATCGCTCAATACTAAAAAAAATCGTCTTGCAAGTAGAGAGGTTCACATTAAGTACCCCCCGAGTACATGCATAATTAAATACTGGAATCAAAATACTGGTCAGCTATAACTAATAAGCTGCCTTTATTCGTGGGCTAAAAAAGCCTTACTTTTCCTAAAAAAAAAAAAAAATTCATAAAAGAATTACTGATAATACTTCTTGAGATGTTCTGCATTCCAAGCTCTCGGAATGAGGTTCCCATCCATATCCATCAAGTGGTAGGTTCCTTCCCAAATTGCTGACTTTATCTGGTAAGGTCCCTCCCAATTTGCTCCAAAGGCTCCATGCGCCAGAACCCTGGTATTTGGCATGACTTTCCTCAAAACTAGGTCTCCAACCTTAAAAGGTCTTGCCTTCACCTTTTTGTTGTAATATCTTCGAACTCTCTGTTGATATGCTGCTAACTTCACTTGCGAATCTGCTCTCAACTCTTCGACCATGTCCAAATACAGTCTATGATTGACCTCATTGCTTTCGGGATCAAAATACTTTCTTCTCAAGGAACCTGTTCCAACTTCCACAGGTACCATAGCTTCACAACCATAAGTTAGGGAAAAAGGAGACTCACCAGTTGTAGTTCTAGGCGTGGTGTTATACGACCACAAGACTCCAGGAAGCTCCTCTGGCCAGCTTCCTTTCTTATCTTCAAGCCTTGTCTTCAAAGTGTGCTTGATAATCTTATTCACTACTTCAGTCTGTCCATTACTCTGCGGATAATACACTGCTGAAAATGCTTTTTGGATTCCAAACTGCTCACATAATCCTCTAAGCTCTCTACTATCGAACTGCTTCCCATTGTCAGAAATCAGCTTCTGTGGAATGCCAAACCTGCATACGATGGCTCGAAACACAAACTCAGTCAATTTTGACGCTGTAATCTTAGCAAGTGGTTCTGCTTCTGCCCACTTTGTAAAGTAATCGACTGCGACCAGTGCGTATTTCACTCCTCCTTTTCCTTTCGGGAGCTCTCCAATGAGGTCTATTCCCCAAACAGAGAATGGCCAAGGACTAACAATCGGTTTAATAGGGGCTACAGGACGACTATCAAAATTTGCAAACTTCTGACAATTACTGCATGCCTGCACAAACTTTGTAGCATCTGCTTTGATGGTTGGCCAATAATATCCTTGTCGAAGAACTTTCATGGCTAAAGAATTACCCCCCGAGTGATTTCCACATACTCCTTCATGAATTTCCTCGAGGATATACTTGCATTGTTCTCCAGCTACACACTTGAGCAAAGGCTGATTGAATCCTCGTTTATACAGAACTCCATCATAAATTACATACCTGGCTGCATGATACCTCAGCTTCCTGATATCACTTTGATTGGGAGGTAGCTCCCCTTTGTCCAGGTAACGATGTATTGGGGTCATCCAGGAATCTTCAACTGGAAATTCAATGTCCATTACCTCTTCCTTGAAAACACTTGGTTGCTCCTGGATTTGAAGTGGAATTACCCCCAATAACGTGGATTCTCTCTGTGACCCTAGCTTGGCCAATGCATCCGCTTTGGTATTCTTTCCTCGAGGTACTTGATCCAGCTTCACCTCTCTGAACCTTGCGATCAACTCCTGGGAGTATCTCAAATATAAGTCTGTTCTTGGCCCTCTCGCCTGAAAACCACTACGAATCTGCCAAACTACTAACATCGAATCACTAAACACTCTGATATTCTCTACTTTCATCTCCAAAGCCAACTTGAGGCCTGCAATCAATGCCTCATATTCTGCATCATTGTTCGTGGCTTTAAAAGCAAAATGAATCGAGCTATAGAGTTGGTGCCCTTCTGGACTAACTAGTTCTATGCCTGCACCTGCTCCACCACTGTTAGCAGCTCCATCTACATACAGTGTCCACCAAGGTGCACAGTTGTCATTGTCTGCCTGTTTTTCCACCACCTCTTTTGGCCCCTCTTGGCCAGTAACCTCTACATGAGGTGGAAACTCGATTAAGAAATCTGCTAAAGCTTGAGCTTTGATTGTTGTCTTTGGCTTATATTCTATGTCGAACTGTCCTAGCTCCACAGCCCACTTTAACATTCTTCCAGAAGTTTCTGGCCTATGCATCACTTGCTTAAGTGGATATGAGGTTCTCACCTCAATCTTGTGAGCTTGGAAATAAGGTCGCAGCTTCCTGGAAGCCAGAATCAATGCGAAAACCAGCTTCTCCATTCCTGTGTACCTCGTTTCTGCATCAAGTAACCTTTTACTAACATGGTAAACTGGGCTCTGCTGTCCATTCTCTTCTCGAACCAGAACTGCACTAATGGAATACTCTGACACAGCCAAATAAAGTATCAATGTTTCTCCATCCACAGGTTTGGCTAACAGCGGGGGGCTCCCCAAATGCTCCTTTAACTTTCCAAACGCTATCTCACATTCTGCGGTCCACTCGAATTTGTTTCCTTTCTTTATAGCTTTAAAGAACTCCTGACACTTATCAGTGGACTTCGAAATGAATCTATTCAAGGCTGCAACCCTTCCTGTAAGAGACTGAACCTCTCTCACAGTTCTCGGAGACCTCATATCAATCAATGCCTTAATCTTGGCTGGGTTGGCTTCGATACCTCTGTGGTTTACCATGAAACCCAGAAACTTTCCTGATTCTACCCCAAACACACATTTTTGAGGGTTCAGCTTCATTCTGTACTTCCGCAAGATTCCAAACATTTCTTCTAAGTGCTTCACATGGTCAACAGCTTCCTTAGACTTAACTAGCATATCATCCACATATACTTCCATAGTATGGCCAATTTGGTCTTTAAACATCATATTCACTAACCGTTGGTATGTGGCTCCAGCATTAACCAATCCAAATGGCATGCATACATAGCAATAAAGACCTCTATCCGTAATAAAAGAAGTATGCTCTTGGTCAGGTTCATACATAGGGATTTGATTGTTACCTGAATATGCATCCATGAAGCTAAGGAGGGCATGTCCAGCTGTTGCATCCACTAACTGATCAATCCGTGGTAGTGGGAAACTGTCCTTCGGGCATGCTTTGTTGAGATCTGTGAAGTCCACGCAGGTTCTCCATTTTCCATTAGGTTTCTTTACCAAAACAGGATTTGCCAACCATACTGGGTAAAAAGATTCTTTAACTAATCCTGCATCCAATAATCTGTCGACCTCTTCTTTCAATGCCTGAGCTCTTTCTCCACTAACTGGTCTTCGCTTCTGTCTCACTCCTTTCTTTTCTGGATCAATATTCAACTTATGACACATGACCCTTGGATCTATCCCTTCCATATCTGCATGACACCATGCGAACACATCCAGGTTCTTGCCCAAAAAGGTAATGAGAGATTCCTTTAAGGCTGGATCGAGTTGAGCTCCAATCTTCAACACCTTTGTACCATCTTTGTCATTGATCTTCACATCCAGAGTTTCACCAGCTGGTCCAGCCTTAACCATGGTTTCTGGCATTCGAGGATCTAAGTCTACCTCCATCTCTGTGGTTGAGTCCTCTTGAGGTTCCTGGACGGTAGACGGTTCCTGCTCTTCGTACATGACATTCCTTCTCTTTAATGCTGGCTGACTGTCTTCATTGCTTCCATTATGTTTCAGTTTTCGGGATTTTTCTTCATCCAATCCTTCTACCATACACACGTCACCATCCTTGTCCGTAGGGGGTGCACTTTCTATCAGTAAGTAGGGGGTATCTGGTCCCCGAAAAACTGGAATCTCAGCATGAGGTTCCTCTTCTATGATCTCTTCAATTCTTATAGCTCTACAGGATACTGACACAAAACCTTCCAAAGGCGAACCGCGCAGGTCGACCGTTATTTTGTCTAGGTTTTTTCCTGGAAAACTATCAGGAACCTCGTCCATAGGTTCAGGCAATTTAGCAGCTCTAGCAGCATGTTGCAAAGCTTTGGTGTAACACTCTCTAGACTCATACTGACATCCTCGAACTATACCAACTCCATTTGGTGTCGGGAACTTCATAGTGAGGTGGTAAATGGAGGTTATTACCCTCATATCCTTCAAAATGGGTCTTCCCAAAATAGCATTGTAATTCATATTCTCTTCTATAACGATGAATTCTGCCAACTGTGTAATGCAGCATGGTTTATCACCTAAAGTTACTGGCAAACGAATCTTACCTTTGATAGGAACCTGATTATTAGTAAATCCGTACAAGGTATCGTTTGTTGGAGTTAAATCTTTATCCAGAAAATGCATCTTCTTGAAAGCTGTGTAAGATAACAAGTTTACAGAGCTTCCATTATCAACTAGCACTCGATGAACCTCATAAGACCCAATTCCTGCCTCAACAACCAAAGCATCAGTATGGGGATGATGTACCCAGGAAGCATCTTCTTCAGTGAAAGTAATATCTGCATCCTCTCCTTCGAACAACTTTGAAGACCTCTGGGACAGATTGTAAATACTGGTCAAAGGACGTTCTTTAGCCTCACGGGTATACCTCTCCATGGCATTCCTGCTGCTTCCTCCAATGTGGGGACCTCCTATAATCGTGCGTATGCACCCAGCCTTAGGTGGTCCTTCCACCACGACAGGTTCCTGTGTCTGTGTCTTCTGAGTCTTCTCATCTCTATACTTTTTTCCTTCCCGAGCCACCCATTCACTCAATTGCCCTTGTCTGATTAGAGTTTCAATTAGATCTCTGAGGTGACGACAATCTGCAGTATTATGCCCATTATTATCATGGAAGTCACAGTAGGGGCGCTCGTTCTTATTCCCTGGGGGACCGGTTCTGAAAGGCTTCTTAAACCATGAGGACTTCTCATTCACTGCGTAAATATGATCAATCGGAGCTACCAAAGGGGTGAAAGTTTCATAGACAGGTCTCTCATGTTTATTGTTGTTATAGGAAGTTGGTGGCGGTACCTGACTCATGACAGGTTTAGTAGGATTCACAGCTTCAGGCTTCACCTGGGATGTGCGACTAACCACCTTTTTATTGTCACGACCATTGGGGCTTCTTTGTCTCGACCTCTTGCTTCCACTTTGCCTTACAAAATCTGGATCCTTCCTTAATTCAGCTAGAGACTCCTCCACCAGACGAAAGGGTTCTGCCTGGGCATAAAAATCTGCCAACGTCTCTGGTTCTTTTCCCTGCAGTGCTTTCCAAAAATCTGAGCCTCCTTTGACTCCAGCAATTAAGAAGTTCTTTATTGTTTCCTCAGATGCTTTCCTAACTTTAGGAACCTCCGCATTAAACCTCTTGAAATATTCTGTCAACGTTTCACTAGGTCTTTGTTTGATATTGGCTAAGGTATTGGTTGGTGGTGCAAATGCAACAGATGCTCTAAATTGAGTGACAAAGAGCTTCCCCATACTTGCCCAAGAACCAATCGAATCTGCAGGTAACCTTTTGAACCATTGATGGGCTCCGCCCTGTAGAGTCGCAGCCAGTAACCTGCACCTGGTGGCTTCCTTCACTTGATAAACATCCATCTCTGTGTCAAAACGACTAAGGTATTCAATGGGATCAGTAGTCCCATCGAATTTCAATTCATTCGAAGGCCTGTAAGACCTAGGCAGAGCCGACTTTCGAACCTTCTTGGTGAAAGGAGAAGCTGTTATAGGGTTCACAACAAGATTCTTTTCGTCCTTGAGTTGAGCCAAAATTTTCTTGACATCCTCTGCTGTCACCTCCCCAGTAGCTTCCGCCTTTGTCTTCTTACTCGTTCCTTCTTCCTCTTGCGACTCTGCTGCGCTTGATTCTTCAGTATCCTCACCTGAATCCGTGCTTTCTTCTTCAATTATCTCGACAGATGGGTCTTTATCTTTCTTCTTTTTCTTTGAGGAACTTCCAGTCTTGGTTTTCTTCTTTTCCTTGGACCCTGTACGGCCCTTGCTACCAGTTTTACTCTTCTCAGGATTCTCCATATCTTCCTCACCATTATCTTGCTTCGGTTCTCCACCATCGTCTGGAACCTCCTCTCCATTCTCAGATTCTTCAAAATTCAACTGTTTCGGAGTAACCTTCGACTTCTTACTTTTCTTTGCCTTCTTTTTCTTCTTTTTGCTTGAAGCCTGCTCCAAAGTCGACAAACGTTCTCCCACAGTCTTTAAGATTTCCATCATGGCTGCTTTAGTAACCTTCGGTGCTCTGGGAGGAGATGTGTTCCCCTCATGAATCTGTCGTTCAGAACGGGTTGCTTCGCTATCCGAGTTGCCTGACATCTTTTCCACTCTTAAGATATTAACTATGCCCTCCTTCTAGCGCCAATGTTGATGAGTGGATTTCGTAATCAACTTATATGAGGTCTATAGGTAGTTGTATAGGCTAGCGATCAACTGTTCTTCGAACTAGGTTTGGGTTGTGTTTGTGGGGGTTGAGCTGAGCTCAAGGGTATCTCCAATAATCTCAAGTGCCTTTAGAGAAAATTAGAGAACTTAATGCCTCGTCCCCTGAGGTGCCTACGTACCCTTGTATATATAGGGATCAAGCTCACGTAGTTCTAATATGATTCTGTCTCTTACTGGAATAGCTGTATTCGGTCATCTAATTCGTGTTGGACTCAGGTTCCTTTAGAGCCTTTCACGAACTAGTTTGGCTAAGTAGAGTAGAACTCGAGTTCGTACCCTACTTATGATTCTCTTATTGGTTAGAGTTATTCTAGGATCATCTGCGCCCTAGAATTATACTCAGATACCAATTCATTTATCTGTTCTAGATGACTTCTAGAACTTTCTGTTAGTAACTCGTAGGAACCTGGTGCTCAGGAACCTATATTTCAGGAGCCCGTTTCTCAGGGACCTCCTTATTTCGGGACATATCACTTAGGGACCTCCCTTTTGGTGTTGGTACCTGCACAAATAACAAACTAGTTAGACTGGATAACTCTTTATATGCTTTTATCATCTCTATGGCTGTTGTTATGCTAATTCGAACTCCTCGGCTGGGAGGAACCTGGTCTTCTAGTGCTCAGCTCAGCTTCCTGACCATTGGAAACCTCCTGATACTCGTACTTCCTTAGTCATTTCTTCTATTTGATCTTCATGACTCATACTGGATCGATCTTCTAGCTTGTATGGATCGAACCTTATAGATTAATGGGCCTAAATCTAGTCCATGGAGATTTTGGGCACAACAGAGATGAAAGTAGAGAATATCAAGGTGTTTAGTGATTCGATGTTAGTAGTTTGGCAGATTCGTGGTGGTTTTCAGGCGAGAGGGCCAAGAACAGACTTATATTTGAGGTACTCCCAGGAGTTGATCGCAAGGTTCAAAGAGGTGAAGCTAGATCAAGTACCTCGAGGAAAGAATACCAAAGCGGATGCATTAGCCAAGCTAGGGTCACAGAGAGAATCCACGTTATTGGGAGTAATTCCACTTCAAATCCAGGAGCAACCTAGTGTTTTCAAGGAAGAGATAATGGACATTGAATTCCCAGTTGAAGATTCCTGGATGACCCCAATACATTGTTACCTGGACAAAGGGGAGCTACCTCCCAATCAAAGTGATATCAGGAAGCTGAGGTATCATGCAGCCAGGTATGTAATTTATGATGGAGTTCTGTATAAACGAGGATTCAATCAGCCTTTTCTCAAGTGTGTAGCCGGAGAACAATGCAAGTATATCCTCGAGGAGATTCATGAAGGAGTATGTGGAAATCATTCGGGAGGTAATTCTTTAGCCATGAAAGTCCTTCGACAAGGATATTATTGGCCAACCATCAAAGCAGATGCTACAAAGTTCGTGCAGGCATGCAGTAATTGTCAGAGGTTTGCCAATTTTGATAGTCGTCCGGTAGCACCTATCAAACCGATTGTTAGCCCTTGGCCATTCGCTGTTTGGGGAATAGATCTCATTGGAGAGCTCCCGAAAGGAAAAGGAGGAGTGAAATACGCAGTGGTTGCAGTCGATTACTTTACAAAGTGGGCAGAAGCAGAACCACTTGCAAAGATTACAGCGTCAAAATTGACTGAGTTTGTGTTTCGAGCCATTGTATGCAGGTTTGGCATTCCACAGAAACTGATTTCTGACAATGGGAAGCAGTTCGATAGTAGAGAGCTTAGAGGATTATGTGAGCAGTTTGGAATCCAAAAAGCATTTTCAGCAGTATATTATCCGCAGAGTAATGGACAGACTGAAGCAGTGAATAAGATTATCAAGCACACTTTGAAGACAAGGCTTGAAGATAAGAAAGGAAGCTGGCCAGAGGAGCTTCCTGGAGTCTTGTGGTCGTATAACACCACGCCTAGAACTACAACTGGTGAGTCTCCTTTTTCCCTAACTTATGGTTGTGAAGCTATGGTACCTGTGGAAGTTGGAACAGGTTCCTTGAGAAGAAAGTATTTTGATCCCGAAAGCAATGAGGTCAATCATAGACTGTATTTGGACATGGTCGAAGAGTTGAGAGCAGATTCGCAAGTGAAGTTAGCAGCATATCAACAGAGAGTTCGAAGGTATTACAACAAAAAGGTGAAGGCAAGACCTTTTAAGGTTGGAGACCTAGTTTTGAGGAAAGTCATGCCAAATACCAGGGTTCTGGCGCATGGAGCCTTTGGAGCAAATTGGGAGGGACCTTACCAGATAAAGTCAGCAATTTGGGAAGGAACCTACCACTTGATGGATATGGATGGGAACCTAATTCCGAGAGCTTGGAATGCAGAACATCTCAAGAAGTATTATCAGTAATTCTTTTATGAATTTTTTTTTCTTAGGAAAAGTAAGGCTCTTTCAGCCCACGAATAAAGGCAGCTTATTAGTTATAGCTGACCAGTATTTTGATTCCAGTATTTAAGTATGCATGTACTCGGGGGGTACGTAATGTGAACCTCTCTACTTGCAAGACGATTTTTTTTTTTAGTATTGAGCGATGTATAGCTCTACGTTGAATATTTTGAGTGCATTATTTGCAGCTATAGCTCCTTAATAGTTCTTTTACGTAACAATCATTACCCAAAAGAACTGGGGGGTAGTATTCCTACTTAGACAGAATTGTACATGCTATGATTTGATATTTCATATGTCAATTTGAAATTTTTTGAAACAGGTTACCTAGACTAACAGGTTCCTGTAGCATGGTGTTGTATTTTGCAGGTTACCTGAACTGACCAGGTTCCTGTAGCATTGACAGTATGTGCGAAGTATGAATATGAATTGACAGAATATGTGGACTATGAATGATTGATAAGAAAAGCCCCAGGTAGCTTCCTGGGCATCGAGAAAAGTCCCAGGTAGCTTCCTGGGCATCGAGCAAAGTCCCAGGTAGCTTCCTGGGCATTGAGCAAAGTCCCAGGTAGCTTCCTGGGCATCGAGAAAAGTCCCAGGTAGCTTCCTGGGCATCGAGAAAAGTCCCAGGTAGCTTCCTGGGCATCGAGCAAAGTCCCAGGTAGCTTCCTGGGCATTGAGCAAAGTCCCAGGTAGCTTCCTGGGCACGAGAAAAGCCTCAGGTAGCTTCCTGAGCAAATGTGATTGAAAGCCTCAGCTGACTGAGCATGATATTGTTGCCAAAAGCCTCAAGTTCATTGAGCACGTGAATTAAAGTCCTGACAAAAGGCACCTAAAGTCCTGACAAAAGGCACCTAAAGTCCTGACAAAAGGCACCTTAAAGAGAAGCCTAATAAGCTCTCCCTCATGTGGAACCGCCTTTGGCACATGGGAAGAAGGGATAAAATCCTTAGCATTTACCTTCATAAGATGTCTAGCCTGACACATGAAGAAGAGGAATTTGTGTGGACTCCTAGAACGGCGCACAGGTTCCTAGAATCGCCTCGAGGCACAAAAAGGAACCAACATGTCTCGAGGCATGTTGGGACCTAGAGAATAGGACTGGGAGCCAAGCAGGCAACCTTTCCAAGAGATGACCCGAATTAAACAAGAGAAAGATTTTACTAACGTTAACTATTTTTTTTGTTTTATGTTTATTTTGTAGGATTAATACTCGAGGAACCTGGTCTTGATAAAGAAGAAGTTATTAAAGAAGGCTACGGTTTAGATTATCGATACAAAGTATAAACACAGAGGTTCCAGGTTTTATAACTCAGCTGTAGTTTGTTACATTTATTTTGAGATTTTTCTAGTGGAAATATGCGTGTGTTCTGTTTCTTACAATGGGTTAGCCCACGTAAGCTTGAGCATATGAGTAAGGAAGCTGAATTATTCTCTAGTGCATAACAGTGAAGTATTTCATAAGGTTTTGAAGAAAGGTATGCAGCAAAAGCAAATATCATAAACCATGAAAAGAGTTATGGGTACAGAGACCCAGAAAACCAGCATAAAAGTTATTGGCACGAAGGCCATGGAAACCAGATTTAAAATTACATTTTGTGAGGCGTTACGAGGAGCCCGCGACCTCATCAAAAGTTATCGAAAGTTTTTAAGAATCTTGTTGAAACTATGAAGGAGGAACTTCATCAGAACCCTTGGTAGCAACAGGAGAAGTTGAAAGGATAGGTTGAACAATTTCAGGAGTAGGAACCTCTGCAGTCTCAAGGTTGGCACCTGGAGACCTCTCAACCGTTTTCACGGGAGGTACAGAGGTTGCAGCAGCAGCTTCATTCCCAAAATCTTTGATCCCTACTACGTCCTCGCCTAGGAGAGACCAGTTTAGCTCGGGCATTTTCTCCCACATGGACCTCATGTAGTCACGAACGCCTTCGTCATAACCTTCATCATACCTAGCTTTTTCCTGGATGAGCAGAGATGATTTGACAGTAATGGCTACAGCATTTAAGGCATCAACCTGAGCTTTCAGTTCATTGACTTTCTCTAGCATGGATAATTTCTCATCCTGCAAACTCTTCACCTGTTCCTGAAGTTCATCCCTGCTATTCTTTAGTGAGGTTTCAACAGCCTTAGCCCTTCTTACCGCGGAATTGGCAACATTCACACTCTCCTCTCTGGCAGCCAGCTCCTCTTTGAGTTTCAAGATCTCTCCTTGTAGCATGAGGTCATATTGGATCTTCAAGGCAAAATCATCACAGAACCTAAGAGTAAAGAAGGCGTTCTGGGCCGCAGAGAACCTCATAGCTTCCAGAGCTTCAGTAGAGTCCATTTTCGACCAGCCGGTAATAGTCTCAGCAGGGACATGAGTGTCAATCAAGTCCTTAAATTGGTTCTGGGCAGCGGTAGGATCAGCCTTCACAGCTTTGTTTTTCCTCATGGACCTGGTTTGGGAGCTCCCTGATAAGTCAAGTGTGGTCTGAGCCAATTTACGTTTTGAGGAACCCGATGGTTGAGTCTGGACAGATACAGGGGTTGGAACTTGATTAATTGGAGTTGCAGCAAGCGGAACCTCCTTCATATTGTCATCAACCTTGAAAATTTCTTCCACATTTTTAGATCTTTTCACAAATGAAGGAACTTTTGGAGCCATGTCTGCATAATCCAATAGATTAAGGTTAGAGGTATATATATGAAATAATCGAATGAAATTACACAAATATAGTTAATAAGAAAGGTATCACTATAAAGAAACTCCTACCAGAAGTCGAAGGAATAAAGCCTAAAGTCATCAAGTTACCAGGGGTCATTAAGACCAGACTATCTCTAGTGGAGGCTGACAGTTTCAAAATCTCAGTTGCTCTTTCCAAGCAGACTCCCGTGAGGACGGTTTGCTTAGGGATATTGGGACGACGATTAAACTCATATCTAACGTAGGGGCAGTCATAACAATAAAGAAACTGTTCCGGCCATTGTTCAAAGTTTTGTTTAACATTTTTTATGCACTGACCCTGGTGACAAGGCCAGGCTGAAAGGTAAAAGCAACCAGAATTTCTCCCAGTGTCTTTCAGTCTGAAGAAATAGCCCAATTCAGGGGCTGTCAAAGGAACTGTAAATTTGCTAGAATATAGTATAAAGGTGCTGATGGCTAACCGATAAGAATTAGGGGTGAGTTGCATTGGTGCTAATTCGTAAAAGTCAAGAACCTCTCGTAAGAAAGGATGAAGAGGCATGGAAACACCTACCCTCAAGAAAGCGGCAGATATAACAGCATGGGGGATACCTTGTTTTGGAATTTTCAAATCAAACCTGTGAGCTCTTTCACCAGGTTCTGGGATTGTTATCTTACAGACAGGGCGGTGACATTCCTCAAATAGTTTTTCCAGTTTAACTGAGGTCATGATGGAATCAGATTTTTCACAAAAAGGGACAATCTCTTGTTTGAATGGTTCTCTTTCTACAGATATCTCACTTTGAAAGTCGGGTTCTAGGAAGGACTCAGGTTCAAATTCAGGTTTTGATACCTCTTCATTATCAGACCAGTCATCTCCTAAATCAATTAAGCTTAAAGGCCTTAAGGGATCAATAGCATTTGGAGGTTTCATCAGAATGTCTTGAGGATCACTAGTGTCAGGAATCAAGACCCTAGACCTAGTTCTATCACTTACAGATGCGACAAAAACAGGTTTTACGGAAGAGAGATGGTCAGAATGTGTTGAATCAGAAGACATCTGCAAGAAACAGATGAAGAAAGGTCAGATTTTGGAATACTTAAAGGGAGACCTGTGGTCTAGAGACGATTGAACTACTGTGACTATGTCAAGTAAGTCTTTTAAAGAGTTATATGGAGGTTGTACATTCACAGAGATAAGTATGAACTATGACATGAATACGAGACAAATTGAGATAGAAGACAAACAGACAGTCAAAAGTTTTCAGTAAAATCATAGTGATGAAACCACAAATCGGTGATGGAACTACCAGAAGAGAAGGTATCATTGATGGTTGTGTGTGTGAGATATGAAGACTATATACAAACAATTTATCAGATAAAAGACAGCATGCAAGATCGAAGTAATCAGATAGTTAAAAATGCAATCGAGATTATAAAAAAACAAAAAGAAAGGATTCAGAATCATACCTTGGATTGAAGAAAACGGCGACAGAGGGTTTGGATTAAGCAGATGACCGTCGGACTCCTTCTCTTTTTCTCTCCAAGGGTTTTAAAAAAAAATATTTGGTAAAGGTAAAAATGAAGATGAAGCCATTCATGCGTTTATATAATCGAGGTAAATAGGAGGCAACAGTGAACACGTGGCAGCAATCTACTGGGGCAGTAATTAAAGGGATACACGCACCAGAGGCGTGTGAACCTTGGGAACTCATACATTAACTGCAGCTTTGGTAAGTGATAAGTTTAATTCGAATTTTGAATTATCTCCTGCTTACCAACCGTTATCTCTTCTTAAATTATTAAATTTAAGAAATGTGGAGTTGAGTGACAAGCGAGCATCAAGATGATTTCGAGAGCTGAAGTAAGAAGAAGAAAATAGCGAGATAACAAGTTCCTTAATACAAAGGAAGCTTACTCAAAATTATATCAAGCTGAAAATATTTTATGTCCTGTTTCCTATACCGAGTTAGCTTATATAGGCTTGGATATACAATGCTGAAGCAAGATATAGTTACCAGGATGGGTTAACATTAAACCTCTGATCATAGAATTGGAATAGGTTCCTTTCACATTACATGATTTCAAGGAACCGGGGGGTACTTGTTGTGCCCAAAATCTCCATAGACTAGATTTAAGCCCATTAATCAATAGGGTCCGATCCATGCAAGCTAGAAGAATGATCCAGTACGAGTTATGAAGATCAAATAGAAGAAATGAATAAGGAAGTATGAGTATTAGGAGGTTCCCAATGGTCAGGAAGCTGAGTTGAGCACTCGAAGACCAGGTTCCTCCCAGCCGAGGAGTTCGAATTAGCATAACAACAGCCGTAGAGATGATAAAAACATATAAAGAGTTATCCAGTCTAACTAGTTTGTTATTTGTGCAGGTACTAACACCAAAAGGGAGGTCCCTAAGTGATATGTCCCGAAATAAGGAGGTCCCTGAGAAACAGGCTCCTGAAATGTAGGTTCCTGAGCACCAGGTTCCTACAAGTTGCCAACAGAAAGTTCTAGAAGTCATCTAGAACAGATAAACGAATTGGTATCTGAGTATAATTCTAGGGCGCAGATGATCCTAGAATAACTCAAACCAATGAGAGAATCATAAGTGGGATACGAACTCGAGTTCTACTCCACTTAGCCAAACTAGTTCGTGAAAGGCTCTAAAGGAACCTGAGTCCAACACGAATTAGATGACCGAATACAGCTATTCCAGTAAGAGACAGAATCATATTAGAACTACGTGAGCTTGATCCCTATAAATACAAGGGTACGTAGGCACCTCAGGGTACGATGCATTAAGTTCTCTAATTTTCTCTAAAGGCTCCTGAGATTATTGGAGATACCCTCGAGCTCAGCTCAACCCCCACAAACACAACCCAAACCTAGTTCGAAGAACAGTTGATCGCTAGCCTATACAACTACCTATAGACCTCATATAAGTTGATTACAAAAATCCACTAATCAACATATACTACCCCCCGGTTCTTTAGGAAAGCTTGTCTTTTATGAAGAACTAACTCCGAGAAGCTTTATAATTCTTCGTTAATCTCTAACAGGTCATTGATCATTCATCTGGGAAGTTGAGTACTGTGTGTTTTCTTCAAGATGCTCATATCATATTCTTGTAGATACTCTTCATCAAAATCTTCAACTATGTCGAATTTTCTTTAACGCTCGAATAAATACTATAACCTTTTCACATCATTCTTGCTTGTAGCTTTAACATGTCTTCTCCTTTCTTCTTTATCTTCTTACGAAACATGCTGAGAATGAACCTCTATACAAATATCCCAATACAGTACCTCTAAGCTTACGCGAGCTAACTCATTGTAAGAAACAAGAGATACTTAAAGAGATTACTTGTGAGGTATTTCTCGCAGGTCACTGAATTGAATGAGGTATGTTCCTTGTTTTACAAGCTAAATATAAGCTCATGTATGACGTAATACAAGGAAAAGAACTACTCATAATTTTGTTGAAAACTACTCGAAAGAAATAGGTTTACTTGCTAGGAAGGTATACATGCACTATCCCCCAGTTCTAAGAAGAAAATACATATATAAATAAAGGTCTCTCAACTATACTTTAAGGAAGCTCTCAAACTTTCAACTACTGGTCACCTCGAGCTATCCATTCCGCGAGCTTCCCGGCTTTAATCAATTCCTCAATTTGGTCTTTCAATGCTCTGCATTCGGAAGTATCATGGTAATTATCCTCATGGAAGTCACAATAAATCTTTAGATCTTTCCTTGCTCCTATTGGTAAAGGTGCGGGCTTTACAAATATTCCTTCTTTCCCATAAACCGTGAAGATGTGGTCCACTGGAGCAACCAAAGAAGTATAACTATCGCACTTTGTCTTCAAATTTGCTTTACTTCTTTTGGAGGAAGCTCGATCCCCAATAACATATGCTTGCGGGCTTGGAGACCTCTCTCGCTTGCTTCCTTTGTGACTAGCTTCATCTCCAAGATCTTCTGTTTCTCTCAACTTCAACAAGGATTCTTCCACACACTTATATAGTTCAGCTTGTTTGTAGAAATCAACTAGTGTACCAGGTTCACGTACTTGTAACTCCTTCCAGAAGTCTGAACCAGCTCTAACTCCAGCAATCAGGAAGCTCATAATGACCTCGTCAGGAGCTTTTTTAACTCTGAGAACCTCTGCATTAAAATGTTTGAGGTACTCTGTCAAGGTCTCATATGCTCTCTGCTTGATGTTGGCCAAGGTATTGGTTGGGGGTGCAAAAGTGATGGAAGCTCTAAACTGAGTAACGAAGAGTTTTCCCATATTCTCCCAGGAATTTATAGAATCTGATGGTAACCTCTTAAACCACTGATGAGCTCCATCATAAAGGGTTGCAACCAATAATCTACACATTGTTGGCTCCTTAACTTGATAAACATCCATCTCGGTATTGAAACGACCCAGATACTCCACAGGATCCGTAGTGCCATCAAATTTAAACTCGTTTGACATACGATAGGATTTAGGTAACGGGGATTTTCTAACCTTAGTGAATGGAGATGAGGTCATCGCACCTGTTATTGACTGCTTTTCTTCCTTGAGTTTCACTAGAATTTTCTTGATGTCTTCAGCATTCAAATCACCAGCTCCACCGTCCTTTGCTTCCTTATCTTTATCATCGGCTTCCTGTGAATCTGCTATACATGAATCGTTCACGATCTCGACTGAACTAGAATCATCTTTAATTATCTCGATGGAAGGTTCCTTAACAGGAGGTTGTTTATCCTTCGGTTCACCATCTTCTTCACCTTCAGTATCTTTCTTTGGGTCTTCGATCTCCTCCTCAGCCTTTTCTTCAAGTTCTTCTTCATCAATTCCTAACTGCTTGGGATTAATCTTAACTTTTTTACCCTTCTCACCAGCTGCTAACTTCGACTTCTTCTTCGGTGTTATTTGTTCGAGGGTTGTAAGCCTTTCTTCAATCGACTTTAGATGCTCTAGGACGTCAGCAGGAGTAATCTTCTTCGCTTTCGGGGTTTGATCTTTCTCTACAGATTGTGTTGCTTCGATATCAGAACTGCTTGCCATCTTTCCACTCCTAAGATGATAACTCTCCCCTCCTTCTAGCGCCAATGTTGATGAGTGGATTTCGTAACAACTTTTGAGAGGTTTATGGTGAGTTGTAAAGGCTAACGATCAACTAATCTATGGAGAATGGAGGTTTTTTGTGGGGGTTGAACTGAGCTCGAGAGCGTTTACAAGAATCTCGCGAGTTCCCTTGAGGCTTGTGTCGTGTGTTCTCAAGAATCTCGTAGGTGTATTGCGAGGCTTGTCAAACATGTTCTCAAGGTGCCTACGTACCCTTGTATATATAGGGATCAAGTTCACGTAGTTCTTTTTAGACTAGAAGTCTGGTTAGGCAGCAATATTCTAGGTTCCTAATTCGTGGGGACCTCCTTTTCTCCAGATTTCAGCCACGAATAGGCGACCTAAGTCGAATAGAACTCGAGTTCTAGTCCGACTAGGAGTATGTTTACAAGTTCTCGTCCTATTAGATGTATTCAAGGATCATCTGCGCCCAAGGAATACATTCCAATAAGGAGTTGATGTTCATGACTTGCTCCTAAAGAATAGGAGGCTTTATCGTACTATAAATCTGCTGGAATAAATCTATTTTCGCACAGGAAGCTGTCTCTCAGGAACCTGTCTGCAAGAACCTGTTTCTCGGGAAGCTGTCTGCAGGAAGCTGAACCTGTCCAGATCTATTTCACGTGCTATTTAGCCCCATTTAACTTAAGGGACCTCAATCATAACCCATATTAATCATACGGATTGGATCCTTAAGCCCAATGGACCCAAATCTAGCCCATGTAGATTTTGGGCACAACAGTTGTAATACAATTGAATTTTAAAAAATAAAATGGAAATGAAAATGATATAATTAAAAAATGATGAATTAGAATTAATTTTTTTTGTTAGTATTAAAAAAATTCATATTTACTATTTGGACTTTATATTGAGATCTAGAATTCAAATTTGGATGATTTTATAATCCACGCGAACCTCATAAAATTATTATTCAATTAATGCAAATACTCAGAATCTGAAGAGAAAACATATTTACGAATTTTACATCAATCCTATTCAATGTAGAAGTCTTACATTGATAATGCTATTCAATGTAAAAAAACCAAATTATATATGATTTAAATCATTGATATGTACATTTTCGTATTTCAATATAAATGCATTTTTTAGTTTATAACATGTTAAAATGTAAAATATTTTTTTTTTATGCTAGATCCAACGTTTTCATCTATTTATTTTAAGATCTTCGTCATACGGAGGACTAGACTACCGATTATCAAAATTTTGGACACAATCCCTCTTGCACTTATTATTAAAATTGTATTTGGTTGTTAGTAGAACTATCTTCAAATAATTACAAGGGTATTTTGATAATCAAAACGAATTACAAGTAGAATTCATAAATCAGATAGAATTTCAACGTAAAAAATCGTCAATTTCTTCTATTTTTTGTTTATGCGTAGATTTAATTAGAATTTGTTTTAAACCATCACTAAATGAAAGATTATTTTGTTAATTTCACGTGGGCTGTAATAATCCAAATCAAAATTTAGAAATTCAAGATAGATTACAAATATTAAATCGAACGTGTAAAATCTTATATATATATATAACATTTTTTAACAACAATTTGATATGTAAATTAATAACATATAAAATTTAAAAAAAGTAATGTAATTATAGATATTAAAAAAAGAACTGTGCGTTGCACGGGTTATAAGTTAGTTTATGAGAAATAAGTAACTTATTTCTAAAAAAAATATATAAAATATACATTTTTTTGAAATAAGTTACTTATTTTCTGCATATAAAGAATACTTAACCCCTTCTAAATATTTAATCCTAAAAATTAGTATATAAATATGAATTTTTTTCTCGAAATAAGTTCTTATTTTAAAAAAAGGGATATTTACAAAACCAACTAACTTTTTTAAATTATTTCAAAAATACGTTTTTTTGATTGCAAATGTTGCAAAACTGGCATCGCAGGTGGAAAAGGTTGCAAATGAGCTTAAAATGCAAGCAAAAAAGGTTCAAAAGATTGCCCGAAAAAAAAAATTGCAAAGGTTACAAGTCATATTTTTGAAAAAAACTGTTACAACTTGGATAGTTTTAAAAAAAAACCCTTAAAAAAATAAAGAGAGCCAAACATGCTAGCAGCATGCATTGTCATACGAGAAAGATCATATAATTAGCACAAGAAGTTAAACGAAAAAAATATCCAAAGACAAATTTACATCAGATAAATGAAAATATCATTTACTAATAATCCAATTGCAATGTGAATAGAAATGGGACCAAGTTGAGAAAAAAGTGGAAGATTTGAAGGAATGACAAGGATAAAAGAGTATCTTATATTATACCCCATATAGATATAGGCGAAGAAGACATTTATGACCCCCACTCCCCTCCAAAGACTCCAAGCATGTTCTCAAATTATTCAATGCAGGTGGTGAAGAGAAAAGTTTAAATTTGATTTTAAATATTAGAAAAACTGGACTCGATTTAAGGATGGGCGTTAAGGATGGGCGTTGGGTCAGTTCGGGATCGGGGAGTGCAATCCCACCCCGATCCCCGAATCCCTATCCACTCTCCGAACCCGCCTCGATCCCCAAACGGGGAATATGTTGCTCCCCGCCCCAAACGGGGAACGGGGATTCCCACGAGGAATCGGGGATTTTGATTTTCATTAAAAAATAAATTTTATACATTCTCTAACAAATTTCATAATAAAATTAATTTGCTAAATTATGATATAAAATATATATTTTAAATTCAATAATCTACTTTAAAAAATATTTCGAATTAATATTTATTTATACTAAAAGATATAATTAAATTAAATTTTACTATTAAAATTTTAAATTTATGAAATGAATTAAAAATTTTAAGCACTAATAATATATATAAATATATTTATTTATAATAATTTAATTATATACATATATAAATATATATTTTTTAAAAAAATAAAATCGGGGATCATGGCGGGGATCCGCTAATCCCCAACCCCGCCCCGATCCCCGAATTATTTTTAAAATATTCCCCGCTACCCGCCCCGAACCCGAAAAAATCCCCGAATTCCCGACCCGAACGGGACGGGAATCGGATCGGGATCGGACGAGGCGGGTGAAATGCCCATCCCTAACTCGATTGTCCATTTTTACTGGATTTAATAAATTAAAAAATATTTTGAAAACAGTTTTTTTATCGTTGTTGAGTTTGAAAGTTTTTTTACTGGATTTATATAGATATTGTTTTTAAGAGAAAAAGATATGCCACAATCAAAATTACACATCGATTGATCCTTGCACAGTGGTATGATGACAGGCCTTACTTAAACGGTCCACCATTTGAATATGGACATGCACAAGCCGTTTTTGATATTTTAATTTAGTGGATATTTGGATGTTATAATGTTAATCAGGGCCGGCCCAGGAACAAGGAACACATAAATGTTTCACTTTTCGGTTCTTCTTAGCGTAATCCTAAAATTAACATAACTAGCATTCAGGCCCGTGCTACGCACACGGGTCTTTTTTTTATTTTAATATTTTTACTTTATTAATTAAACAATTAAGCATTGACAGTTCGACACTCGTCGATTATCATAATTACATATTCATTATAAAACATTTGATGGATAAAAATAATGTTATTGAGTAAAAAGAGATAATATTGCAACCATTACTAATTATTCACTACTAATAAAGATCCGCAAAAAATCAGCAAAAGAAATAATTGAAATATAATTTCTCATAAAAGTCCAATGACGATAATTAACGAATTCATTCATTTATATACATAAATATATACATGAACGGCCTTATTATTTATTATTAATTGGACATTAACTAAAAACATTGACTAAATACCATTTCAGAAAAGTGAATTAAAATAAAATTAGAAACTTCATTCAAATAATCAAATTCTAGATAACGCAGAAAATATTCATCATCCAACTATAATAATAACACACATTTTAAGATGATAGAAAATGTTCAAATACTGCAAATTATATTTTAAAAATTTTATTTTAATATTCTTTTATCGACATAAAACTTCAAACATTGACTTTTCGACATCTATCTTCGATTATCTACATTAAATTTATTAAATATTAAAATTTGAATATGTTTGATTTAAGGCTTAATGACCTTTTGGCCCTTTAAGTTTGCACACTTATACCCATAAAGCCCTAACGTTTAAACTCGTTCCTTTTTGCCACTCCAACTTCAGAAATGTACCTTTTTGCCACAAACCGTCATTTATTCGTTCTCAAAGGCGACGGTTTTGTGTCAAAAAGGCGACGGTTTTGTGGCTAAAAGGTACATTTCTGAAGTTGGAGTGGCAAAAAGGAACGAGTTTAAACATTAGGGCTTTATGGGTATAAGTGTGCAAACTTGAAGGGCCAAAAGGTCATTAAGCCTTGATTTAATTAGGTTTTAAATGAAATGTGATCCAAGAAGGTGTAGTAAAATATAGTTCTTATAAATTAATAATTCATAACTCAATATAAGTCAATGTAGTTATATAGTATAATGTTACTCAACGTCGTCTCACGATGCCGTCTCGCATTTTGTAACATGAAAATTAACATTATAGTCGAAGAATTTTAATTAAGGAGCAACAAATATATGAGGCTTAAAAATTACGTGATAATATTTTTTAATCGATATTAAACTCCAAACAATGAGTTTTCGACATCTATCTTCATTCACTTTCATTAAATTTATTAAGTATTATAATTTGTGTATGTTTGATTTGATTAATTAGGTTTTAAATGAAATGTGATCCAGGAAGGTGTAGTAAAATGAAATTCTTACAATTTGGTTATTCTTCACTCAATATAAGTCAATGTAGTTAAATAGTTGCTCGACGTCGCCTCGCGGCGCCGTCTCGTATATTGAAATATAAAATTTAAAATTATAGTCGGACTTCAAATGAATTATATATAATTAATTTCAACTACTGAGATATAATTTTTTTTAAAAAAGAAGAAATTATCCGATCATTAAAGTCAATTCTTGTCCGAAAATTTAATTATGATAATCTATCAAAGGTTGATAGAATACGTTATGGTCAATCCACTTTCTCAGTATCATATAATGCAAATTCCCGAACTATGAATAATTTTGAGATGATTTTAGAGAAGTATGATCTCAGGAGGAACGACAAATTTTTTATCACAACAATCGAGAATCATGAGGTTAACATGAGGATTTTTCGGAGGGATGGGCTCGAAGTTGAATATCAAAGTGAAAATGCAACACATGCTATTACTCCGGGTCACTGGTTTGTGAATGATACATGGGAAAAGTCATATTTCGGTAATTTCAGTCAAGTACATTATTTTTATATTTTTTTTTCTACCTTATACGTTTTTTTTAAGTTTTCCTTTAATGTTGGAAATTTGTGTAGAAGATGCAGAAAACCAGATTTCCATTGATACAGTGGAAGACACCGATGCAAATGGTTGGTATTGATAGTGAAGAATCTGATAATGATGACGGTATTGAAAACCCACTGATCTCATTTTAGGAGAATTTTTTGCAACTCTTTCAAAATCTAATGTCGATTCTCATTGTCATGGAATTGTATGATTTATTTAAATGTAACATATATACAATATTGATAAAGAGATATTTCATATTCTTCGATATTGATAAATAGATATTTTCGTATTATTGGATATTCTAATAGACTTTTATTAGAATAATAAATATCACCTACGTAATATCATGCATAATAAATTTAGTATTAAAAAACATGATTGTTAAATTATATATTGGTAAAAGTTGCTCAACGCGTTTATATCGGTGAAAAGAAACACATATACTTGATTTTTTTTCTCATGTTGTAATTTTGAAAATTTGTAATATTTTAAATTTTTAATAGGACATCAATTAAAATTGGAATGATACAAAGAAATAAATTAAATAAATTCTCCTCACAGTAAGGCAAAAACTTATAACTTTTATATTATGAATCGTTATATCTAATATTTTAAAAATTGTACGATCAAAATTATATCAAATTTTGTTTGATAATATAATTTATATAATACTAAGTATTAAAATACAGTCGTGAATTGCATGGTTTATAAGCTATTAGTTTAAAAGTATTTTTTTTCACACCTTATATTCTAAAATCCTATTAATTTCTATTCGTTATATTTTAAAATCCTAAAAAAGCAAATTAGAAAAGAGAGAATTACCAAAATGCCTATTTTTCCTTATATTATGCCTATTTATCATCGCCTAACGGCCACGACTCGTAATTTCGATAATGTAAAATTGAAATTGAAATCAAAAAATAAATATTGATTATAAAAATTTATTATATCTCATATTCGACTAACTACATTAATGTATATAAAAAATTATAAATTCAATTTAAAATTTCCTAATAAAATTGCATTTTTAAAATTTAGTTATATTTATCTATAAATTTGAAAATCCTAAAAAGCCCATTAAAAAATAATTAAAAATGTATATTAATTTTTTTTTTGAAAAGCAAATATGTATATTAATACTATACTATTATATAACAGCCGAAACATTAAATGTCTGGTTGGTACCTTTTGATTTTACTTATTTACTCTTACTTAACAGTACATGTTATTTTACTTAATTATTTATAGTTACTAAAAACTAATAAATTTTATTTTTCAGGTAAAACATGTTAACTTTTCTAATTTTCAATAACTAATCATTAATTAACCATTTTCATGTAAAATATGAGCAATTTTGTTTAATAAAATAAAATATTATAATTATATTACTAATAATTAATTAATTAACTTTTTGAGCTAAAATCTATTACTTTTCTATTTTTTTATTTTTTCCTAGTAAAACCTATTTAATAATAATTAACTAATTACCTTTTTTAGCTTTTCTATTTTTTTGTAGTGAAACCTATTCGGGTAACTTTGTTTAAGTAAAATATTTCTTTTTTCAGTTAAAACATGTTACAATTTCTATTTTTCAATAACTAATCACTTTCCTTTTTCACCTAAAATACAGTATCTTTTATTTCATCTAACTAAAATTTTTTCTTTTCTAAAAACATTATGCGCAATTCTATTTAATAAAATAGAATATTATAATTAATAATAATTAACCAATTATTTTTTTCAGCTAAAATATGTTACATTTTCTATTTTATTTAATGTTTTCTAGTAAAACCTATTCGGGTAGCTTTATTTAACTAAAATAAAATAATAAAATTATAATAGCTAATAATTATTCGATTAAGTTTTTCAGCTAAAACATTTCATCTTTTCAAAATTTTCAAACTAAAATTCATTATTTTCTAAAAATGTCACGGATAACATATATATAATTATTATCAAATCATATCATTTAAAATTTTAAACCTATAAAATTCATGTCTTAAAATTTTTAATTCAAATTAAAAAAAATAATTATATTAAAGAACATCCGTGCATCGTACGGGTTTTAAGCTATAATTAATTTTAGAAATAAGGCAAGAATTAATTTTATTTACCAAGAAGAATTATAATTGGACTATAAATATTTTAATTTAAATTGATTATTTTAAACTAAAAGATAGAAGAAATGATGAGAGAAAATCAACTAAAATTGTGAATGAGATATGGTTTATTGTTATTCAAGAATTTTTTGAAATTGAATGGAGATGAGAAAAAAAATTCATTGGCTTTCTATTTGATATAAGACTAACTATTTCAATATTGTTGAAATATTAAAACGAATATTTGAATATAACGTTAAGTAAGTTATTATAAATAATTTTAGTTAAAAGATAGTATAATTGTTCTATCATATAACGTTATATAATTATTTTGACAATTTATAACTTCAAGTATACATATAATCTCTTGCAATTTATATCAATAAATCAATAAACTTCAATAAAGTTGTTAAATTTTTCTCATATTTTATAAAATAATGTATGTTTGATAGATAATTATTTTATCAATATTTTGATTATGTTTTAATTCTTATTTTACAAACAGGCCAAATTTCAAAATAGAACCTAATTAATTTTTATAAGTAGGTTCAAGGTTCAATTGATTAATTAATTTATATTTTAATTTAATTTATAAGTATGTTCTTATTTGTTATTCTTCTTATTTATGTTAATGTAACGTTGGATGTAATAAAGTAGAGTATGCTCAATTGAAATTATTAGAGTAAATCAGATTGTTTCATTCTATAAATTGTTTTACATTTAATTAGAAATAATTGTTAATGTTAAAATATCAATATATTCTATATTTGGATTACATATTTCTGAAAGCAAAACTCAATTTCCCAATGCTGAAAGGCAAAGTTGAGTTGTTAACAGCACATGCCGGAATCTCCACCTTGACACTGCCAAGATAATCTATGTACTTTAGTACTTCTCCTTTGAACAATGAAATATGTATCAATGGTTCTCAGTCGCGGTATCTGCAAGTCAGACCTACTGACTACACCTTTTGGCGATCATTTTGCTATGGGCAATGTGTTGTTGGTAGCTGTGGGAATTGTAACTTCTTTAGCAGCAGGAGGCTTAACGATTGCTATGGTAATGGATCCAGAACTCAAAATTATAGTCCCGTACCTCAGACCAAATGTTGTTCTATCACTATATTTGCACCTTAAACTTATATATTGACCTAGGTAATGCAGGCTTTGTAGCTGGCAATTAATCATCATAAGTATGAAGGTGAGAGAAGTTTGCAATTGTTTAGCGCCACATATGTTCCCACCTTAACGTAAGAATCGGAGATAATGACGTGTTTTCTTCTCTCTTCCTTTTCAATGTTGGCACTTGCCCTGCCTCAAGAAATTCCATGCACACATATCAAATAACATCCAGATATGAGTCATCATACACAACATCCTATAAAATGAATAGAGATCCTTTATAAATATTAAATATAAGGATCATAACATATCATAATCACACCTTTTAATTTTGATCTTAAAAGGTATGTTCTTATAAGGATCATAACATATATTATGTTCTTATAATGACTACACCTCTTGCTAATAATATATTGGATGAAGTGATGTTTAATGTACTTACTGTGCTGCGATGAAGGAAAACATTTGTTCACTGGATAGGCCGGAAACACAGAGTATGCGCATTGAACCACAACTTTGTACAATAAGCATTCGAAGCATTCTAACGATATTTTCAGGCCGCTGATATCGACTCCATTCTTCAATATCAATCTCTTGCCAACAGTAAGGTCCCATGACTGCTCTTCCCCATGATCTGCAAACCCTTGGGACAACAGTAAGCACTTCTTGAATCGAAAGATTTTTGAATATTAGCCCAAGTGCATCAGGTAATAGTTCATCCCAACATCTAACATTGCCTCCATCCTCCATATAGTCCTCTTTTTTCTTGATTCTTTTTTGCTGCCAAGCATAAAAAACTGAAAGATTGCATTTAGATAGAAAAAATCAGAGATCAAATAAAGATCAAGATGCTAAATGGAATCACATCCTGAATAGACACATCAATCTTTCAACAAATAAATATATTATTTCTTTTGAATAAGATATTGAAGATCAACCTCAAAAACTTTTCCAGAAAGTCTTGCATACCATAGAAAAGAATTAACTTTATAGTTATATATTTTGGTCAAGTAGTGTATTTGTATGTGTATTAATGCATTGACATAAAAGTTAACAGATAGGTAAAAGTTATCATAGTAAACAGCTTGGTACCAAATTTGGCACCCAGATCTTTATTAAATTTTATGGAACCTTTTCACCTTTGTCGAGTATTATATACTATCAATTTTATACTATCTTATAACAATTGCAGTTACATCTTATAACAACTATCAGATGAAAACTCATATTTTAAAAAACATTACATTCATAGAGCAAGAATGGATTGAAGGACTAAAAAATGGACTCATATTTTAAGTCTTCTAACAGGACCATAATTCTATGGAAAAGGTCCAGGGCATATTTACAGCTTCCGCAGGTCTAAGCCTGATTTGTTAAAATGTATTTTTTAGGTGATGGCAAACCTAATGCAGGCTGCCTTTTATTAATGGTTACTAATTAATATAGAAGGCTAAATAAAAACTTTCATAAAATTTAAAAGGATTTTTAAAAAAAACACAATACGAACCATTCCTTTATAAAAAAAGGACTCTCCTCTCCTAATAGCTTAACACAAATTTTGACTGGTAAGCTTTTAGTTAAGTACTTTTATAGATGTTTTTGTTTGGCGAAGCTAGGGAAAAATGGCAGGATACTCCAAAAGAATGATATGCGGGGAATGTGAAATTGAGAACTGCTCTTTCTAAATAGCACCTGCTGGTTTTAGTAACTTTTGTTGGTTGGATTTTAAAAAATAACAGTTGAGGGAATCAAATCCACGATTCTTAAAAAATGCTCTCTAATGTGGCATTCAGGACCACTGCTGCTACTTGGGATTTGCCAACAATTATACAAAAAATAGCTTTAGTCTGAAATCCAGGGTACTCGAAGGGATATTCTCGGTTCTTAGTAGCTATGCCCTTGGATGTGATTACAGATTTAAAACAATTCATTTATAACTAATCTTAATTTGATTCTATATTTTTATGGCAGGTCCAGGCCATATTTACAGCTTCCGCAGGTCTAAGCCAGATTTGTTAAAATGTATTTTTTTCGCAGCGTTAGAAAAAGCTGACTAATAATAAATAATCTATTCTTAAAAAGTGATCACCAGGCAACAGGATCCTAGGAAGAACAGCTAAAATAAGAATATTTAAGAGATATATGATCCTTCCCTAGACGACTTCCTAAAACTAAGAAATACACCTTGATTTTACATAATTTAAACATGTGAAATACCTGTGTGTGCCTATTTTTAAAAAGTGAAGCACTCGTGAATTAAGAGTTTCAGACTTTAATATTAAAATTTTAAAAAAGTGAAGCACTCGTGAATTGGGAGACTATCATGCTAATTCAGTTGTTTCCTCGAAATCATTTTCTTGCACAAAAATTAAAACATAAATTAAAGACTGCACTTACAGGGTCCTAGATAAATATATTGTAGCATTAGAAGCACATGAACCAAATATATTGGAATTTATATTTTCTGAATTCCTGATCCATCAATTGTCGGTTCTTGTATACAAAATCAAAGACTGCAAACAACAATTTAGTTCGATTAAGACATGTAACTTCAGTCCAAATTAATAGGGTATTAATTTGTGTGAAGAAGAATCCATTTTAACAGGTTACTACTAACCGGTTCCATTTAGAATGATATAAACGTTATCGAAGACCTGCAAGCATAATCCTTTATCGAATAAAATAGAAGCGGTTAGAACATCAAGCATTACTTCCATTTAGAAAGATCAAAAGCAATAACGCTAGTAATTAACAGATGGGTGGATAGTAAGTTGGATAGCCCCTAAAGATAGAACGCTACTAAGTATTAATTAACAGATGGGTAATGTATGGTGTGATCCAACTTAAGTGAAATGACAACATCTCAGGAAACCACCTTCAATGACATGCTGCAATCTCAACTTACTTTCACCTTTGATGGGATGTTTCCAGGGCCTACTCTATATGCTTGGGAAGGAGATCAGATTCTTATAAACGTCACCAATCATGCGCAATACAATTTGTCCATCCATTGTTATATAAATATTGTTTATAAAAAGTATAATTTATTTCCTTCCTGTCAAATTAAATGTCACGCTCACTCCTTCCTCATAATTCAAAAAGATTGAATGAATTAATAGTTAGTATATACTATGAGCCGAAATTTATATTGTGAGCATGCATGCAGGCATGGTCTGAAACAATTTCGCAATGGATGGGCTGATGGGCTAACATATATAACAGTGTCCAATTCAAACAGGGAACAGCTACACTTACAATATGATTGTTACAGGCCAAAGGGGAACCCTGTGGCGGCATGCGCATATTTTGTGGCTAAGAGCAACTGTTTATGGTGCCATTGTTATTATGCCTAAGGAAGGAACTCCATTTCCATTCCCTCAACCCTATCGCGAAGCTAATATAGTCCTGGGTTAGTTTCACGTAAAGTTAATGATCGTTTCATCATCTTTTACAAATTCTGAATAAATAGTTAAACATATATGCATGCATTGGTTATATGTGAATGCAGGAGAATGGTGGAATGGAGATGTAGAAACAATCGTTAAGCAAGGCAATAAGTTGGGATTACCACCGCAAATGTCCGATGCTCATACCATTAATGGAAAACTGAGACCGTTTTTCCCTTGTTCTGAAAAACGAAAATTTTAAATTAGCAATGAAATAATACACTCCCAATTCCCAAGTACACACTAATCTTCTAAAGATCTCTTCTTATATATAATAACATGTGTCTTTGATTAATTTTTAAATATGTAGATACGTTTGCAATGGAAGTTAAGTCAGGGAAAACACACCTCTTACGGATCGTTAATGCTGCACTCACAGATGAACTCTTTTTTGCAATTGCTGGTCATACCTTGACAGTTGTCGAGATTGATGTCGTGTACACAAAACCCTTCACAACCAATGCCATCCTAATTGCACCTGGCCAAACCACAAATGTACTGGTAAAAGCTGACCAATCTCCATGCCGTTACTTCATGACAGCAAGGCCTTTCATGGATGCACCAGTACCTGTAGACAAAAAAATTGCCACACGGCAATCTTATTATATAAAGGCATTCCAAATACTGTACTTCCTACCTTGCCTCAATTTCCAGCTCTAAACAACATTAACTTTGCATTAGCTTACAACAGCAAACTCAGAAGCCTAATCACTCCACAATTTCCGGCTAATGTTCCTCTTGAACTTGGATCGACACCTGTTTTATACTGTTGGTCTCGGGCAAAACGTCTGTCCCAGCTGCCTGAATGGAACACAATTGACAGCATCACTGAACAACATAACCTTTGTGATGCCAAAGAACGGACTCTTTCAAGCTCATTATTTCAACATGCCTGGTTTTGCATGGCTCAATCTGCTAACATTCTTTACATGTATTTTCACAGCCACATATGGTTCTTCTGCATCCAAGTTCATCATATATAAGTACTACCTGCATTAAACAGTGGTTGACAAAATAAATTTTCATATGCCATAGAAAAATACATTATATATTACAAATAGTATATGCCAATATAATTACATAAAGATTAAAAGTAATATTAATATAATTTGAGAAGTAACTTCATTATTGTGCAATACCTGAAGCTAGCATGACCAAAGGCTACAACTTCATCAAGATTGGCATTGGATTCCTGTGATCAATATCAAATGAGTTGATACGTCAAAAAAGTAGATTGGATATCATTCAACACTTTAAGGTATACTCACTCAAATTATTAAACAAACAACAATTTTCTTTGGTCATGCTAGATATCCAGTCTATGAAAAGTAGAATCAAGTTGAAAAACTGATACATTTTAGAAAGTTGTATCAAGGTTGCAACACTGGATATTCAATAAGAAGCACATCATAAATCAAAATCCATGTGCCTCCAGTGTTTTACCATCAGGAGTAATATCTCTGTCATGGATGCACCACCTATCTACTCCAAGCTTCTCCAAGAACTCAAAGTTTGCTCTCACTGCATCATCAAAATTTATAATAGAATTAACTTCAAACATGTAAGTTTAGTTGCATCAATTTTATTATTCTAAAATAGAAAGCTATAGGATGTACCTCTAATTAAAAAGGTTATAATTGAAGAGCAATATTTGTAGTTTTAGCACACAACATGTATATGTATGGTTACAAAATGTATGTATTAAACAATAACACAATCACAAAGAACATGAGTTACCTGGTGATGAACCTGGCGATATTAATTAGGTTAAAACCTTATAACAAAAATTAAACTTTAATCCAACAATCAAAAGAACATGTAGTTACAGGACAAATAAACACACACATCTATAAGCAAAATATGGATTATAGAGTGAGTAATAGTAAAAATGAAATCGGAGAGGAGAATTAAATTTCAATTGAGCAAAACATGAATTTGGAAAACAAAAAAGTGGAAGATGATGAAAAACCATGAATTTGAATTTTGAAAAAGATACGATTATAGAATGAAATATATGATTTTTTTATGTTTCTGTATAACTGAATTGATTTCAATAAATCACATTAGTGAATTGATTTGAATGCATACCAAATAGATTTACAGATTGAAAAGTAGACGAAACCTGCGTCGACGAATAAATCTGATATTAGCCAGGGCTTCAGCGTAAGTTAGGCCTACTCTGATTCTGTTACTGCACGCGGAGACATGTAAAAATGAATATAAATAAATAAAAATGTGGGTGTAATCTTCACTTGGTAAATGAATGGAGGCAGCTGTCAAGAAAATTTAAATAACAATGAAGTTCGGTAGAGGTGCACATTGTTACCAAGTCAACTGATAAAATTTTGTATAGATACTTGTAAATAGAAAGAGGCAACTGTTAGAACGTAGCACGGGCACGAAACACACGAATGAGTGTGGTGAGCATAAACACTGCATAATGGGAAAAACATCGTGATTTAGCACAAAACAAACAAACATACATACATACAAATCAATAAATCAATATAACAATCATATTTCTGATGTGTACTATTAATATCATTTATCGGTCTAATAAAAGGCTGGGCTAGGCTATTAAATAAAGTGATACCTTTATGCAGAAGCTTTGAGTCATAGAGTTATCAGAAAAAAAGTTCAGAGAAGCATGACATTGCAATGTGCAGGAGAGCAATGAGCCAATAGGATAACATCCACGTCTTCCACCATTGCCCCATCCACCTGTCTCACCTGGTGTCTGAGTAGCGGCAAAAACCTGTATCAAATTCACACGAAAAGAAAAGCACATTTAATGACACTAAAAAAGAACTCTTTAAGAAAAGAAATAGTATTGACCAATACATCTTGAATTTTGGTACCTGTATCAGCCATGAAGAAGTCTACATGTTAGGAAGAAACATTCCCAAAATTCTGTAGTGCGGAAAACCTGAGATAAAATGTTGAATTCGTTGTACGGGGAACCAACCTCATCTGTAAGTGCCAAGTTAGCATCATAGAAAGATTTTATAGTTCCAATGTCATCCCAATAGTCTCTGAATAGATATGCCTGTCAAAATTTAATTTCATATTCGAATAACTTAAATATGCCTGTCAAGTGTCGATATTAATTTAAACAGGAGTGCAATAATACTAATACTGGATATTAATAAACACATGAGTACAGTACACATACTTGCACATTATGCTCCGTAACACCCGAAAAAATGATTCAGATCAAAACTTAAATCTTGCCACATAAACAGCCTATAATCTCACGATTGCAATACAATTATCCAAACTTAAATCTTTCATAGCAATTCCTGTTGACATAAGACAATTTTTTTTTCAGACATTATAACAAACATGTAGTGCCCTGTTCTATTAACACTTCCCCGAACAATATAAAACACAAAATTTGGAATACAATAACTCGAATCATATTGTAATGGAAGAATTACAACAATTGACATCTATATTCAGATTTCCATGTAGTACATACACCCAAACACGAATAATTTCAATTTCCCAGAGTAACAAAAAATAAAATTCTAACCCGCATAATGTGGAGATATATAGAGAAAATTGTATCCTCATTTGCAAGCTACAAAACCACAAACCAAATTAGGATTGTATAAAATTAAACTAACAGACTTTGTACAATGAATAATCAATCGATAGTTCAAAGGAAAATACAAACCTGATTTTGGTGTAGATGATGAGTAGAGCAAGTCTGTTAGCATTCAAAAATCAATCGTATATCTCTGTTATTTGCTTCCTTGGCATGAAATCAAGATTCGGCACAATTTGAAATCAATCTCCGTATAAGATTTGAATGACACAATTATAGCATATTTTTGGTCGATGTCAAAATATGAGATGTGAATTTGAATTTTGAGACAAATGAGTCGTGCTGGGTAAGATTATAAAGATATGATATTAATGCCTCAATATATGCAAAGATATGAATTTGATTGATTGGGTTGTATTATATGGATCCGGGTCAAGTAATATCCAGCATTTGTGTTTTTAGTGTAAAATATAATAGGAGATGAGATGGGTAATATCTGTTGATGGAGGATTTTTGTAATCAACGTGATTTTCGGAGGCCCGCTGGAATTTACAAGTGTAACACATGTAATTGGCTATTTTTTGGTGATTTGGGTGTGATTTGATGGTGGGGGTGAGCTGAGCTTGAGAGGTTACGAGAATCATCGCAGGTTCCATTAGCGAGATCTGTGTCCGCTCTCCCAAGGTGCCTACGTACCCTCGTTTTTATAGGGATCAAGCTCACGTAGTTCTAATATGATTCTGTCTCTTACTGGAATAGCTGTATTCGGTCACCTAATTCGTGTAGGACTCAGGTTCCTTTAGAGCCTTTCACGAACTAGTTGGCTAAGTAGAGTAGAACTCGAGTTCGTACCCTACTATAATTCTCATGTCTATTAGAGGCATTCTAGGATCAACTGCGCCCTAGAATTACACTCCAATAATAATTCGGTCTCTTTCTAATTGGCTACGTTCAGGAACCTGGTGCTCAGGAACCTATGTCTCAGGAACCTGGTGCTCAGGAACCTGTATTTCGGAACCTGGTTCTCAGGAACCTCTGTCTAGGAACCTGTTTCTCAGGAACCTCCTTATTTCGGGACATATTGCTTAGGGACCTCATTATAGGCACTTGTACCTGCATAAATAACAAATATATTAGTTTGGGGAGCCTCTTTGTGGTTCCCATATGCTCTTGTTGTCTTCACTGCTGCTGCTAGGCTGTCTTGAACTCTTCTGCAGGGAGGAACCTGGTCCATTCGTAATCTACTCAGCTTCCGGTTTATCAGGAACCTCATAATACTTGTAGCTTCTTGACTGTCTACTCAGCGAGTGCTCATTTCTTCATGTCTAGTCTTCATATCTTGTAATGGATCTACTTTCTGGCTCGTATGGATTGGACCCTATAGCTTATTGGGCCTAAATCCAGCCCATGGAGATTTTGGGCACAACAAGTACCCCCCGGTTCCTTGAAGTCATGCAATGCGAAAGGAACCTATTCAACTTTCTGATATGGGGTTCAATGCTTTATCACTTCTCTTAAAATGTATTACTTCAACAACACGTATCCAAGCTTACATGAGCTCACTCGGCGTAAGAAACAGGACACATAATGTTCTAGTAAACATAGTATTGATCAGCTTCTTTCTTGGTGAGGAACATGTTCTATTCTTCTTCTTCGAAATTCATTCTTCTGACAAATCTTCACTCTTAAACTGCTAGTCATTCTCTGTACATTCTTCTAATAACTTTGCAAAATCTCTCCAAGAACACTTCTGAGGTTTCGGGATATTATCATGCTTCTGCTTACTCTTGTATCTTCTTAGGTGATCTTTGTCTTCAATGTCTTCACATGTCTTTTGTATATCTAGAAGTCTTGAAAAGCGAGTGGCACCTCAACGGCTTCCAATCAAGAGGTTCAACCTTTATTTACTCCTTTTGAGAAAATGCATAATTTTCACATCGTGCATCCAAGCTTACATGAGCTAACTCGGCGTAAGAAACAGGATACACTATGCTTCTGTATGCAGATTTCAAATTAAATCCGCAAATCGAAAATCAAAGGATCGTGCTGAAAACTAACCTGGAAACTTTTCTAAAGCCGCCTTCTCGTAGATCATTATCATCAGACCGCGAAACTCATCATAAATACTCTCTAATTGCTCAATCAATACTTCTTTCTTCTTTCGAACTGACTCGTATGAACTGATCTCTCATCCAATGCTTTCATAGAATACGTTGGCAGCTTGCTTATAACCCCAGGAATCTCCATTATTCGTAGGATGAAACAACCCTGGAACCTCTTGTCTTCATGCTTTGAGTACTGTTTCCAAGACCATAATCTAAACCATAATCTTTCTTGATAACTTCTTAACTTTTTATTACTGAATAACTAGACCAGGTTCCTTGTGAGTAGTTGTTGATGACTACTAATCCTGCAAAGTAAAAACATAAAACAGAAACCAGTTAACGTTAGTAAAATTTCTCTTGTTCAATTCGGGTCAACTCTTGGAAAGGTTGCCTGCTTGGCTCCCAATCCTAATCTCTAGGTCCCAACATGCCTCGAGACATGTTGGTCCCTTTTTTCTCTTGGAAAGGTAACCTGCTTGGTTCCCAATCCTATTCTCTAGGTCCCAACATGCCTCGAGGCATGTTGGTTCCTTTTTGTGCCTCGAGGCGATTCTAGGAACCTGTGCGCCGTTCTGGGAGTCCACACAGATTCCTCTTCTCCATGTGTCAGGCTAGACATCTTATGAAGGTAAATGCTAAGGATTTTATCCCTTCTTCCCATGTGCCAAAGGCGGTTCCACATGAGGGAGAGCTTATTAGGCTTCTCTTTAAGGTGCCTTTTGTCAGGACTTTAGATGCCTTTTGTCAGGACTTTAGGTGCCTTTTGTCAGGACTTTAATTCACGTGCTCAAGGAACTTGAGGCTTTTGGCAACAATGTCGTGCTCAGTCAGCTGAGGCTTTCAATCTCATTTGCTCAGGAAGCTACCTGAGGCTTTTCTCGTGCCCAGGAAGCTACCTGGGACTTTTTTTCTCGATGCCCAGGAAGCTACCTGGGACTTTGCTCAATGCCCAGGAAGCTACCTGGGACTTTTCTCGATGCCCAGGAAGCTACCTGGGACTTTGCTCAATGCCCAGGAAGCTACCTGGGACTTTGCTCAATGCCCAGGAAGCTACCTGGGACTTTTCTCGATGCCCAGGAAGCTACCTGGGACTTTGCTCAATGCCCAGGAAGCTACCTGGGACTTTTCTCGATGCCCAGGAAGCTACCTGGGACTTTGCTCAATGCCCAGGAAGCTACCTGGGACTTTTCTCGATGCCCAAGAAGCTACCTGGGACTTTTCTCGATGCCCAGGAAGCTACCTGGGACTTTTTTCGATGCATGCTTGGGAAGCTACCCAAGGCTTAATTCATGCTCAGGAAGCTGCCTGAGACTTAACTCTTGCTCAGGAAGCTGCCTGAGGCTTAATTCAATGCTTGCTCGGGAAGCTGCCCGAGGCTTAATACTTGCTCAAGAAGCTGCCTGAGACTTAACTCTTGCTCAGGAAGCTGCCTGAGGCTTAATTCAATGCTTGCTCGGGAAGCTGCCCGAGGCTTAATATTTGCTCAGGAAGCTGCCTGAGTCTTAACTCTTGTTCAGGAAGCTGCCTGAGGCTTAATTCAATGCTTGCTCGGGAAGCTGCCCGAGGCTTAATACTTGCTCAAGAAGCTGCCTGAGACTTAACTCTTGCTCAGGAAGCTGCCTGAGGCTTAATTCAATGCTTGCTCGGGAAGCTGCCCGAGGCTTAATATTTGCTCAGGAAGCTGCCTGAGACTTAACTCTTGTTCAGGAAGCTGCCTGAGGCTTAATTCAATGCTTGCTCGGGAAGCTGCCCGAGGCTTAAAACTTGCTCAGGAAGCTGCCTGAGACTTAACTCTTGCTCAGGAAGCTGCCTGAGGCTTAATTCAATGCTTGCTCGGGAAGTTGCCCGAGGCTCAATACTTTTCTCAACAAAATCTTTCTACAAGCTAATTCTGATCAATCAATCGTAGTCTGCACATCTGTCAATTCATACTCATACTTCGTGAATACTGTCAAAACTACAGGAACCTGTTAGTCAAGGTAACCTGCAAATACTGTCAATGCTACAGGAACCTGTTAGTCAAGGTAACCTGTTCCACAATACAAGTACTAAAACAAGCACTTAAAATTTTTCAAATTGGCATATGAAATAGCTTAATCAATCATGCACAATACTATCTAAGTAGGAATACTACCCCCAGTTCTTTTGGGTAATTACTGTTACGTAAAAGAACAATAAGGAAGCTATAATCATCATCGTCATTCTAAGAATAAGGAAGACTAAACTCATCATAAGCAAAATAGATCTTCTTCTACTATCATCAATTCCTTCTAAAAGAAATGTCATGCTGTCTAATCAAAATACTAGTCTGATGAAGACTTACGTGATCCTTTATGGATAGAAAGCTCTCGCGGTATGTGCACCAGAATCTCTTCATATGAACCTGTTAGCTACAGGTGAATTTGGAAGCTGTTACGATGAGCTTCGGAAAAATACAAATGAACCTGAAAATTACAGGTGAACAACATAAAGTCTGTTATCTACAGATACATAAAATCTTTGCAGCAACACACACTTTCTTCTACTCAAGTATCGACTGGCTAAAAACTTCTAGCAGGAAGCTGCTAATCAAAAGCTGTCTACAACTGGCTTCTAACAAATATCAATGATCCTGAAAGCTGTCACATAAAAGCTTCAGGTATGTATGAATGAACCTGTAACATGTTAGTTACAAGAAAATAGCGAATAATCTACTAGATGTTGGTAAAATAGCTATACTTGGAAGCTATTACCAGAATCTCCATATGAGTAATGTAGAACCTGTTAGCTACAGGTAAATATAAATGAACCTGGAAGCTACGGGTATATTTCAAGGAACCCGCGATTTGCAGGTAAACATTAAGGAACCTGCGAGATGCAAGTAAATAACAAGGAATCTACTAAATGTAGGTAAATATCAAGGAACCTGCGAGCTGCAGGTAAATGTGCATTCTAACATCTAGAAACATAATCAAGACATCATCATAGCTTTATCACATGTAAGATCTCAGCAGCATAGATGCTTTATGTATAGCAAGAGTTTGTTACGTGTACCTGGGAGGTTTCTACGAATATGTAAGCATAAATGGAGAGGTATCACCTGGATCTTTCTTTAGATTGATCTGCTGTGAAGTGGAAGCCTCCGTTAAGCTTTGAAAACTCATTGACGTGTTCATGATGCAAGCATGTTGCTCTTCAAGGTACTAGACCAACTCAATCCGTAAGGTTTCTGAACCAAATCTGAGCTATGAGGTTCCCGAACCTGATCGTGAGCTTCTTTAACCTGAATTCTCTTAAAATTTTGAAATCCTTGATTTTGCAATAGTAATTATACTACCCCCCAGTTCTGCAGGGAAGCTTGTCTTCGATGGAGAACTAGATTCTGGAAGCTCCATAATTCTTCATTAACCTTGAGATAATGCGCTCACTTTCTCTCATCATAACAAATGTCAACTTCTCTAGTCTTGCCAAAATCACTTTTGATCGTCATGTCAACTGCTCTCTAACAAGTTGCTGAATATTCATCTGTGAAGCTTAGTAATTTGTGCTTTCTTCAGCTTGAGCTTCACTTCTTTTCCTTTTCAAGAGGTTCCCTTATATCTATTGGGGGACCTAAACTGTTCAACTTTATCAAATCTACTCTTGTCAGAATCAGATTCTTGCATCTACTCTTCATCAAAATCTTTAACTATATCTGATCTCTTCTTCAAACCATGCTAAATCTTCTTCAACGCTTCGATCAATACTGTGACTTCTTCGTTCCATTCTTGCTTATAGCTTCAACTTTTCCTCTAATTTCTTCTTTTTCATATGACTTCATGAGTGAGGTATATTTTTCTTGAGACCTCAATTTTTCCTCATCAGAAAAATTCTTGTGTGTGGGGGGAGACCTCTGGTTCCGGAAACCTCCTGTCAGTAGGTCTTTTTTCATTCTTATTTTCATTCTGAATCATCTTGCATTGACATCTTTCTCTCGATCTTCTTCAACCTCTTACGACACGTGCTGAGAGCGAATCTCTATATCAAACACAAATATCCCAATCCAACACCTCTAAGCTTACGCGAGCTAACTCATTGTAAGAAACAAGAGATGTTGAGAGAGACTATTTGCAAAGTATTTCTAGTAGCTCACTGAATTGAATGAAGCTTCTCACTTTAGTTTTGTAATGCTTAGCAAGCAATCCTGCACAATATCTCAATTTTGCAAGCATATATACAATGCAACAATATATATTTATGACATGATTAATGCACATTAATGAATATGATAACTAGGACACGTAATATGCACATGCATTTATTATGTACGTCTTATGCAAATATTTGTTTTAGGCCATATATGTAGAATTAAATCTAATGACTTTCTCATTTTATTCATTGGCATGCTAGTCAAATGAATTCTCTTACTATGTTACTTCGGGGATCTACTGCTAGCTAACCTCAATTCGTCACTTCTGTTACTAACTTGTATCTCTCGGGTGCATGCTATTCATTTTAATCCATTTATTTAACTATGTCTGACATGGATTTCTAGCATGAAATTTCTATATTCAATTAAAAATTTTTAATGCATGCATGGCATAATATGATATTTGCAAAATAAAGAATAAAAAGAGAGCAGAAAACTTAGCTCAAGGTGCTACTCCACTGAATCTGAATGTGTACTCCGTTTTCTTTACTATCACTGCAAGCACGATCTCAAGCTGGCCTATTTCCTCTTTGCTGCTACCTTGTAATTCTTGCATTGTTTCTGGGGAGACATATTTGCATGGAACTGTGGAGCACCTACTCTGGGTTGTCTCTGTAAACCCACCATCTTTTAGGTTCTGTGTTGTCGTAGCTGCATCACGCATTAGTGTAACTCTACCAGACTCGAGCTATTCCTTTCTTTCTTTGCTGCTGACTTGTTATTTGTGCAGCCATATCTGTATGGAGTTGTGGAATATTCACCGCCTTAGACGTCTACCACTTCTTCTGTAAATGATCCATTGACCTTGTTCCTATACCACACTAATGCTACCAATCATTTAACTCTCCTGGTGTTCTTTTTTAATTATATATGCTTTTTACATGAACTTCCCTTGAAGCACTGGTCGCTTATATAGTACAGCAGATATAATTCCCTTCCTACTGAAGCTAGCCTTCTCCACCTGTGCTTTTCATCAGCCCATTTTTACCACAAGTATTTACGGAAACTTTTGTCAACCACTGGTTTATAACTACAAGAATATGAACTTTTGAAGTCTTCTATCCCATCATCGTCATCTTCCTGCCATACGAGTGAACCGCATCTCACGTTATATATGCACTGACATGACCTTAGGCTTTGACTCGACGCATCATCTTCCACTCTCCATTGATCTTCTTTGTCAATTATAACCATCAGTGAAATTACAACTTGTTTTTACTGACTGGTCTCTGGGCACTTGTAGCAGGTTGTCATTCGCACTATCTTGCTAGTCTCCTCTTAGAATCTTCATATCTCCACTCCACTATGCATCTTTAATGTAACCTTATCGCTTTCTTTGCCCCTGAACTGTCAATGGTGATTAATGATTATAGTTTTGCAGTTAGCTGATCAGATAGGTCTTATAGCAACGAATGTTTCATGAAGTAATCAGTCTACAAGTCTGTCTTTACTAGGCTGTGGGGAGGATCAGATCATCACAAGTTTGGACTTTAACTCAAGAGTTTTTTGTCACTAATAGGCTAGAGATTTTAGGGTTAAAAGAGTGAAGGTGCCCACGATCCGTGGAGTTGAAAAAGGCCAAGACTTTAAGCTATGGTTTTGCAGTTCTTTTTCCCGTAGTGAACCAAGTTGAAGCTGGTATCACACTTCTTCATTGCTTTTGCTTATCAGTGCTTCGTGTAGACAGCTCAGATCTTTGTATCTGAGTCATGATACCTCCACTCAGATGTGTATCTCTACAGCCTACTCCACCGTTCATGCCACTAGAGCTTTTGGTTGCATCATTAAAATGAACTATATCAACGTAGCCTGAGCGTTTTGTTCATCACCTGGCTGGGTTTAACATAATTATAGGTGCATCTACGAGGGAACATCATAAAAACAACACCTGGTTCTCTCATGTGCATCCTTGGTTGGAGCTCAATCTGAATCCACTCTGCTAATCCTCTCCGATCATATTAAATCCTCATATCACAAACACCACGCTAGCTGTCAGAGAGCTCTATATATATTAATCACTGCCGTTTGTCGTAACAGGTGAAAGTCCGCATACAATATAAAAGTGTTGTTTTTATTCTGGGCCATTGTCGCTGTCTTGTTGTTGCTCGTCCAAAGGTAAACAAAGGAACCACTGTATAAATAAAATCTCCACGCCTCTGTTCTGCATGCATGCTTGTAACCAGACCCCCTGAATCAGTCTATTTTCTCACTATTTCTTCATTGACAAACTTTCGGTTTTCACCATGATTACGGAGGCACTCAGCAGTCGTTGTCTCCACTGACATGATACACCTTCAATCCTGTCTTACAGCCTCGTTGTGATAGTCATCATCATCTCGATATGTGCAAGTGATTAGATTTTGTTTACATATGAGTCAGGACAGTTGCTTCCGCTTTAAACCTCATGCTGCATGTTGTGCTTCCTATTTGCATCACTGCGTAAGCTAATCTACCTAGACCTTCTTCATATTTCTGGTGATTTTTAATCAATCGCAGTCAACATCTCCTGTGGCTCATCACAACCTGTACTTCTTGTACGTTCATATCTGTATGGGTTTGTCGGATTTTAATTGTGGCACCTGGTACCTCTAAATCACAAGCTACCGTCTTGTTCGCCCCTTCCTGATAGCGATTGGGTTTCGCTTGTACGAGTCCCCAGGGAAACTGTCGCCACCCAGGTATCTTCATGCTTCTGCTTCCTGAACCTTGGGATTAACGTTAACCAACATCATCGACAACACCCTATGTGAATGAATTTTGCAAGATTCTGACCTGCTTCTCTCTTTTCTCATTCGTCAGCTTACTAACACGCCTCGATACGTCATGTATATGTTGTAGTTATTTACTGTCATTGCTACCAGGAAGGTTATAAAAGCTCCACCTATTTCTCAATCTTGTAAGCTATGTACCTAGATGCCGTAAAGTGGTATTCTCCTTTAGGTCCTGTAGGTTCTGGTTGTCTTTTGATATCAATGACCACGTTGCATGTAAGTTTCCAACATAACCTCCATTTGTTCATAACTGAAGATGTACTCTTCTTAAAACTCTTATTACAACACTTCTTTGTTTTGTATCACAGCAAGTACAATTCCCTCTACGGTATGTTTCATCAGGTTACCATTATCACGTAATCGTCTTGCCATATAAAATTGAAAGTTTTGATGCCTGTATCATCCTAATGCTTCTTCACCACAAGATGTCCTCCTGATCTGTATATACATGCGTGCTTAAATATATATATCTCTAAGATGATGCCAAAAAAGTCGAACCTTGAAGCCTGGAACCAGGACCAACGTTTTCCTTCCCCTTGCATGTGATCAAACATCTAATTGATAGCACCTCCAAAGCACACTTGCACACCGTTGATTCTTCTATCCATAAATAGTTAAGCACCTTGTCCACCTCTGTATATACCTACACGCATATATTAAGCTCTGGAACGCAAAAGCTGCTAGTATAAAAGCTAAACTCTGTATCTTGATGCCATCGTCCTCCACGTTTGACCAGACATTTGAACATATTAACACACAACGCCCTACAGGTCTATGCTCACACTACTTTGCCGTTGAAAAACTCCATACTTATTTTCACTAACATGAACAAACTACGTCGTGATACTATCTGCCCTGACTAGTTGCCTGTGCCGATGACTTCTTGCTTTATATTGCTATGAACACAGTATGCATACAGGTCTCCAATCCGTCCTCTATGCTCCATCACCGCTGGACGGTATATTTCTTTTAATGGTGTCCAATGTAACTCTGAACACGGAACAAACCATGGCCATGTCCCTACGTAGCCACCAACAATTTATTCTTTTGTTCATGTATAAGTTCTTCGGACAACCATCGTGACTTAAGACTCAAGCTCTTGTAACAACATGTAATCCTAACAGTCATGCGTCCTTATGCTTACATGTGTATAACCGCCTGTTTCTGTTTAATCTCCTGTTTGTCTTCATACATGTACGAGATCTTGAAATCGCAAAAGCTAACTGCCTCAAACACACTATCATAACCACCACCAGGTTTGTTACACGTCGTCCATCTTGTTAAACACCTTAATAATAAAAGCATCCATCCTGGTTTGCCTTACATCCAATCTTACGGTTTCGATTTGATACCAACGATGTCTATGTTTATCTGGCTTATCAGGAGAAGTAATCTCATACAATCTGCATCTACCCTTCTCGCTGCCTCTCAAACATGAAACCCTAGTTATCCTGTGTATAGTTTTATACATTTTTTATCGTAAACAACAACTGCCATCCCTCTCAAATAACCAGAACCAAGAATAAATAAACACCCATCTTTTTGTTTGATTTTCTCGTTTGTCCTCCCCAAACGAGCAAGGAAGGCCCCTCCTTCTAGCGCCAATGTTGATGGAGGATTTTTGTAATCAACGTGATTTTCGGAGGCCCGCTGGAATTTACAAGTGTAACACATGTAATTGGCTATTTTTTGGTGATTTGGGTGTGATTTGATGGTGGGGCTGAGCTGAGCTTGAGAGGTTACGAGAATCATCGCAGGTTCCATTAGCGAGATCTGTGTCCGCTCTCCCAAGGTGCCTACGTACCCTCGTTTTTATAGGGATCAAGCTCACGTAGTTCTAATATGATTCTGTCTCTTACTGGAATAGCTGTATTCGGTCACCTAATTCGTGTAGGACTCAGGTTCCTTTAGAGCCTTTCACGAACTAGTTGGCTAAGTAGAGTAGAACTCGAGTTCGTACCCTACTATAATTCTCATGTCTATTAGAGGCATTCTAGGATCAACTGCGCCCTAGAATTACACTCCAATAATAATTCGGTCTCTTTCTGATTGGCTACGTTCAGGAACCTGGTGCTCAGGAACCTATGTCTCAGGAACCTGGTGCTCAGGAACCTGTATTTCGGAACCTGGTTCTCAGGAACCTCTGTCTAGGAGCCTGTTTCTCAGGAACCTCCTTATTTCGGGACATATTGCTTAGGGACCTCATTATAGGCACTTGTACCTGCATAAATAACAAATATATTAGTTTGGGGAGCCTCTTTGTGGTTCCCATATGCTCTTGTTGTCTTCACTGCTGCTGCTAGGCTGTCTTGAACTCTTCTGCAGGGAGGAACCTGGTCCATTCGTAATCTACTCAGCTTCCGATTTATCAGGAACCTCATAATACTTGTAGCTTCTTGACTGTCTACTCAGCGAGTGCTCATTTCTTCATGTCTAGTCTTCATATCTTGTAATGGATCTACTTTCTGGCTCGTATGGATTGGACCCTATAGCTTATTGGGCCTAAATCCAGCCCATGGAGATTTTGGGCACAACAATATCCATGAGAAAATGGGTAATAAAGTTGGGTAGAAAAAAATGGAGCCGGGTCAAGTATTTGGAAAAAAACAAAAGAAAACCCATTGGATAGTATCCATGGGATATGGGCATATTTTGGAATTAAGATATATAGATAAGCCGTGTGAGGCACGAGATTATTTTCTAGCAATAGATATATATTTTATTTATTAATGTTGTTTATAATATTTTTTATTTTCGTCACTTTTTTTACGTTCATCACACGCATGGTTATAATGTTTTTACTTCAATATTCAGGACATAATTAGATTATGTAAATTCAAATGACTAATAAAAACAGAATATAGTATAATCCTTATTGTGTTATATATGTTAAACACATCTAAAGTGATTCTGAAATATTGCTAAATTTAAATGATCTTTTCATCTTATATGGAAATTATTTAAGAATTTAAGATCGAGAAAGTGCTACTTGGACAATGGTAATATATGGATAAATTACTTGTAATTTTTTAATTTTATTTTATTATAAGACAAAACATATTATTTATTCATTCAATGAATACAAGCGATGGAGAAATATGTTAAAAAAAATGCAAAAATTGTTAATACATATATATAATTGGTAGATGTTTCTGCAACATTTTACTTTGATATAATAGTGTATTTTTTTCATTATAAATATTTATCGAAAGTGATTTTTGTAAATATTTATGAACATTTGTTAAACTCTAATCCTTATTTATTAAAATGTGACTATATCATGAACTTTTATTGAAAATAGAATTATAGATCCTTTTGATTTATGTTTGAGTTGAGATTTCGTAATTTTTTTTGTCTCATTCGCATCTCAATCTTTCATTACGGGAAGCCTTCTTAATGTATAAATGTTTTTCTATTACTTATTTCATTTATTCCTGACTTTTATCACAACTCATTACTAATTTTATATGTGATATTTTGAATGATTCGCAAATTTAATATTTTTCAATTTAATTAAGTTTTGAAAAAAATTTTGACATTTTTTTTAATCTTTGATAAATCTCTACTATAAATTTTATTTAATTATTTTCAAGAAATTATATACGAAGTTATTCCCAAAAACATAAAACTAACTATATTAAAGTGAGTAAATGTACGGAGTATAAAATTTTGATCACAAATGTTTAAATAGAATTATGGTCTTAATTAAATAATAACATATAACTTATATATTTTCAATGAGGATAATATCTAAAATCTTTAGATATTTATACATTTATCAAGTTCTATTAATTGGTAAAAAATATTTTTAAGTTATAATAAAAAAATTAGTTTATTTTTCCTAAATTTGCATGAGATAATAAATTTTAATCCAGTAATTATCTCATCGAGAATTCGTCACCATTAAAGAAGTCACAAGTTTTTATTTTAATTATCTCAATTTGTTTTATGAATGAGTAGAATACGAGAAAAAATATGTAAAAATTTACTCCCATAATCAATCTTATTACAACCTGATCAAAAATTGTAATTTTTTCAAGTAATAGTCAACTCTCAAACATACAAATGTATCACATGTTAGTCCAAAAGAGCTAACAGTTTTGATATACTTTAGTTATTGATTTGCTCTTATATTTAATTGTTATTTATTAAAAATATATTATGCATTTCCTACATTTTCTTTAGGGTTAAATGGTAGTTAGGTCACTCCACGGGCGGAGCCACTGCAAAGGCTGTGGTGGGCTGCAGCCCAGGACAAAAAAAAAAAACCAAAAATTTTCTATTATCCAGCCCAAATATTTTAGATTCAGCCCAGGACAATTGGCGCGGCAGAATGAAGAAAGGGTGAAGGTCGAAAGGAAAGGGTGGTGCTGGGTCAAGGAACAGGGGAGGGATCGGAGGTGGTTGCAGCTGAGAAGAGGTGGTTAGAGGAGGAAATGGCGAGCGGTGGATGAAGGTGGAGAAGAGAAGGAGGTGCGGTGAAGGTGAAGAAGAAGGAGAAGGGGGAATAAGGAAATGGGTTTGGTGAAAAAGAGGAATGAAAGAAAAAGAAACTGGGTTTGTGTTGGATCGAAGAAAATAAAAACATGGGGGGGACTAATACTTCGAATTAAACAATTAAAAACGACTAAAAACGTAATGAAAATTAAAACTAATATTTTTTTTCACTAACATAAAAAATATAAAAATTAAATCTACAAATAAAAAATATGAAAACCGGACAATTAAACTAAAATTTATAAAAACTAACCGCCTCCCCGGCTGTGGTCTGCGTACATCTAACATTTATGAATTAAATTAAATCACTTATAAAATCGTAATTAAATGGGAAATGAATGAAAATTTTAAATTTAAATTTCTAAAGTTGATGAATTTGCATGGAGATGAACATGGTTGTTATACATATTTTGTTAGTTTTATTTTTATGTATATTTATGTATACTAAAAAAAAATTTCGGGGACGCTGCCCCCGAACCCCCGCTATTTTTCATAGCCCAGGTCAACATTTTTTCCTAGCTCCGCCCTTGGGTCACTCAATTGACTGAAAACTATCAGTTGGGTTATCCAACTCAAAAAACTTTCAATCAGGTCACATAATTGATAAAAAAAATCAGTCAGGTCACTGAGATTTATGGACGTTAAAAAGAGACGGAAAGATGACTCAACATGCTGACATAGCTAGCTTTTATCTAATTGGCTAGCTTTGAATCAGGTCACATAACTGATAAAAACTTTCAATCAGGTCACATAAGTCATAACTGATAAAAGCTTTAAATCAGGTCACATAATTGATAAAAACTTTCAATCAGGTCACTGGGGTTTTACGGACCTGATTCATGCCGAATCATCTTTCCGTCTCTTTTTTTGCGTCTGTAAACCCCAGTGACCTGATTCATAGCTTAATTACCAATTTAAAAATTATTATGGCATTTTAAAATAATTTTCCCTTTTTAAAACTTTACCGAGTCATTATGCAGTTTATTTATAGGAGGAGTTGGGTAGAAGGAAAGATGGAGATTGGAGGAAAAAGGAGTGGTTGAGATTGAAAGCACTTGGATTGATGAGGTGGAAAGTGGTTTTGTGTTAGTTGGGGGTGGTTTTGTGTTTCTTTGCAAGTGGGGGTGGTATTCTACATAAATATCCCAGCTGAGTTTTAAGCTTTAATTAATTGTATCGGACTCGTATCAATTAACGAATAAATACGTAACATATTTTGTTAATTAAATACCCGATAAATACGAAAATTCCCAATAAATAATTCTAAAATTATGGAGCATTTAGGAATATCATAAAATGAAATTCTGGAAGTTTTGGTCAACTATGGTCAACGTTGACTTAGTCAACTATGGTCAAACGTGGACCCACTGCCTCGATTTTCGTGCCCGGACCAAAATTCTCAGAAAATTACGAAACTTTTACCATGCATATAAAATAACATTTAAGTGATACATCTCAAGTTTCAAGTCATTCTAGCAAGTGGAAGTATTTTATTTTGATTTAATACGATTAAATCAGCTTTCGATTCCGAATAAAATGCGATTGGTCTTTCTATGAAATAGATGCATCTTTTGACCAATGTTTTGACTTGAATAAATACTTAAAATATATTTCCTAATATATAAAATATATTGAGAGTGTAGGAAATATTTTTGAGTATTTAAAATAATTTTCTCCGAAAATGGAATAAATTTGAGATATGGGAGAAAAATTACTTTAAATATTTCTGGCACGAGATAACAATGAATATTAATATTCTACCACTGAATATTAATATTCTTAAGTATAAAAGTATTTTGAGTGCTAAGACGGAATATTTTTGAATAAAAATTGATCGTTTTTAAATATAGCACGAGTTCTCTAAAGAATATTAATCCTCGAATATTCTTTGTTCGAGCCTGTCGCCTTATCAATTTTGCAACGGAGATCTAAACAATATCAAACCTTGATATTTCTTGTTCGATCTTATTTCCTTGGTGTAGAGATATATTCCATAAAAATATAATTTAATTTTTCGCAATAATGGAATATCTCTTATTATTAAAAATAGACATTGCTAGAATTTGACTTTTGACTTTTGACAGAATCAATTAAATTAATGACCTAGTGGAGAGGATAACCAAGTGTAATTGAATTTTATGTTAAATCGTACAAATACCAAAATAAATAATATATCGAAGATATCCTTTCAATCTTCCCCTTTTTGGTATTTGCCAAACAAAACATAAAATTTAAAAATTTACCCGTGTGTGTTTCCCCATAGTGTATGCATGAGTTTAAAAATTATTTTAGACTCGATTCGAAGCACGCGATAACTCTTATTCTTCACTAATTGATTCCTGCAAAACAACTTATGAGATAAATATTGTTAGGCATAGTTCATATAAGAAATTTTGAAAATTTTAAATTAGGGGTCTCTAATTTTCTCTTCCCCTTTTTGTTTGGTATATAACCAAAAAATTTCGAATTTCCTCTTCCCCTTTTTGAATATTTCGGTTAAGACCAATTTAATTGGTGTAATACCGAATGACTTTCCCCTTATTTCTCCTTAATTTAATGTAAGCTTTTGTAATTTTTGATGTACTTATCAAAAATTTGTGCTTCCCCTAAAAATCTGATTCATTAAAAATCTGATTCATTTTTGAATCAAAATAATTTCCATCTTCCTTGTCTCTTCCCTTTCATAACTGGGTGTATTACCAAATTGTTAATCTTTTCTTCTTATGACTTCCCCTTGAAATATTACAGAATCTCTTTCTCTTTCCCTTTTACATTCGGTGTATTACCGAAGTGTTTTAAAATAGTGCTTCCCCTTGGGATTTGTTCTTTCCCTTTCTTTTCTATTTCTTCGTTTCTTTTTATCAGAAACATTTGTTTATTTTCGAAAATTCTTTTTATTTTAAAATAAATCGTAAAAATATTTTTCTTTTGGGAAGTTACTCAGAAATATTTATATGATTCTTTTTCGAATCATTCTTATGTTGATCTAAGTTGCTCGTTCTTTGGCAATCTTGATTCATACATGAATATTTAAATTCAGTGATATTCAGTCTATAACGTTTTTTATGAACGTTTAGTACAACATCTTGATAAATGTTCGGTATATAATCAATACAATCAATATCAGAAATCATTCAGATTTACAACTGTATGTATTTATCTTTACAATGTAATCTAAACAATCATACTGACTACATATATTGTATTCTTCTTTGAACTGTATTTCCATATAAGACTGCTGTGAGCTTATAGTGGTCAGTCCTTTCAATCATAATCTGCAAATGAACAATACAACCATGCTGGAGTTTATAGTAAGAAAATCAGTCGATCGTGCATAGTATTTGTTCAATATTCTTTCTGTCAATCAGAAATGCTCACTTATACTTGATAGTTTACTCATAGGTACGATTTGTTCTGTTAAACTAGAAATCTGACAAGAAAATTGAGTTTTCCAATCTTCAACTAGATAAGCACAATATATCTCAAACTCAAATGAACCATGTAATATCATAATATAGCCAACTTGAAGATTATAAATTTTAGATCACGCATCTGAGAGTATAGCATTATTATGGTAATTATGATATGCAATTTTCTTTTATCACAGATTCTATACCATCTGCTGTCGTATAACTATAATTAAACTGTTTTTCCAAATCCATCCAAAATATAGACTATAGGTAGCAGTTCTAGTAAGCAGTTCATAAAACAAGATCTTATCTGCAAGAGAAACAAAACACAGCTAAAAAGGAAATCAAAATAACTTGTAACAACTAAATTTCATCAGACTTGCTCAATAAATCTCAAGCTTTACTGAACCATCAAGAATGCAATATCATAATTTAGATAACTCACTTAGATAAAGAAGATTATATATATTGTTTGACCATGTATCTGTGAGTATCATATTATTGTGACAAGCATTTTTCTTGTATCAAAGATTCTGCTGATTATTTAACTGCAATATAACTATAATTCCTTTTTGTAAGTTCAGATTTAACAGGTAAAAGAGCAAATGCAGAGATGTATAATAAGTATAAAAATAGACATACAGCCAAATTAAAGGATCTCAATCAAATTGCAGAGCAGTCCAATAAATTAAGTATTACTGATCATAACAGATTTAAGGATCACAGATACAACTAAGTACATGATATAGTGTTTTCATTTAATGAGATGCTTCATGTAAAATGGACAGGAGTGTATCTGTGTGAGTTTGTCAGGCATGAGTGTAAATGTAACTAAGTAGTAAAACTCACAGAATATCATAGATAGACATACAATATGCACTGCAAAATCTTTAAACTGAATTGTGTGACAAATGCATGGTATATATATATGTATACATTTAAGGAGACAAGTGGCTGACTTTATTCAAAAGCTATCTCCTAAAGGTAACTTAGTATCCCTTAAAGTCCAGATGAGGTCACTCACATTTAATGCCAAGTTACTACTTTTAGTACTTATAAGAAAATATTAATGAATCCAGGCATTATTTATCACACATGATTGATTGATAGAGACACTAGGCATTTATACCAGTTAGACTGTCTTGAATTAAGAGACATTGACTAAGTCACATAATATCACCAAGCATGCACTGCAAAACAGGACATATACACCACTTTACAGGTTACATTATAGGATTAAACAAGTAATAAAAATGCAAGGTATGAGTCCTATTTGTTCTAAGTGGCCGTTTATCACCCCAGTGTCTAGATATTGGGATTCTCAACAGGATTCCCAACCAAGTCTTTGAGTGAGGGCTAAGTGTGTGAGTGTGAATGACTATATACTTATATGAATGCAACCTTAGTTATACAAATACAACAGTGAATCATCAGTGTATAATATTTGAAATAAGCAGCAGGGTCACACACAGATAATACATCACATTATGCAAACCAAGGTAGCTCAGTTAGTAACCACTTCATTTCCAGAGCATATAAACATATTAAGTCACACGCACAGTTTCATCTAGAGATAAATATACCAATGTTATTAGTCATAATATAGACATATATTGAAACAATCAGAACTATCCACATCTGTATTCATCACAAGAGTTAATTATATAGATAACTATATCATAAAATGGAGACTATCATACATAACTACATTTTCAGCCAAGTCCAATAACTGTATAATCCCTGGGATACTTATTCAACTCAGATTTTATAGTGTAGACACGGATTTCAAGCACAGACAGAATCAACAGTCATAGATATTAACATAGCCAAACTTGACTTTCCATCCCAGTAACCAAAAAGAGATCCCAGTGTAACTTTTGTATACAAGATATTCCAAGTGAATTAAGTTGATTAATCAACCCCTTATATCATAAGCTCATATCACAAATTGCCATACTAGTAAACAATACAGGAGCATACAATTGACCAAGTCAAACAAATACAATTCATATTTTCATAAGGTGGACATCCAGTTATCACATAATTATAATCAACTTCCAATTAACACATATATTGACTTTTATCAAATATGACACATATGGTAATTTAAGTATCAACTAGTCACTCGAATGCACACAAGAGTACTCACCTCAGAAATTTAGTCAAGTTGACTTTACATTAAACAAAACAAGGGCCAGGTATTTCAATTCCACTATTTATTATTTGAATTAATCGTTATATTATAAACTAACATCATAAATTTTCAGACTGGTAAACAATTTAGTAGCACAGAATTGACGAAGTCAAACTAATCCATACTTTTACAGTGTTGATCACAGAGCACACATTTGATTCCATCACATAATAGCTTATTTACTGCAGTTAAATCCCAAATGGCACACATTTGAAAACTCAAATAATAAGGGTATTTGATTCATATGTCAACCAATTATGTTAATTGAATTGTCAGAACATCATACAAGTGTCTAATTAAAGCATGTCTTATAGTATAATTCAAGATTAGCATTTAGACAATGTTAACATCCATACAAGCACCACTGTTTTTCAATAAGGCAGATAAGATTCACAATTTCACTAAAGTGCACCTATTGTTTAAATTACAAACCTCTCAGTTCTATTAACTGACTTAGACATAGTAACACATTGTTTACTATTCAATTATACTTAAGAAAATAGAGGCCAATTCACAGTTGGAGTTGTCAGAACAATAATCTTCACACAGGCATACATTTGAATTTATCAGTTTAAACCATTCTGCACAATCAATCAATTTAATAATCAATTAAGCACCTTAATTATTTTATCATATAGCCAAGGTTAAAACCTCTGTTCTAAAAGTCGGCGATTAATCGGGATTAATCGCCGATTAATCGCTGTTCGGTAAGGAACCGAACTGATTTTACAAAAATCGGCCAAAAAATCGTTTTTTCGAAAAATCGGGATTAATCGGGATTAATCGGTCAAAAATCGGATTAATCGGTCAAAAATCGGCATTATTGATAAAAAAAAATTGAAAAATATGTAGAAAAATTAAAAAAATTCAAAAAGTATAAAATTGAATAAATTTTAAGAAAAATATTAATCTCTTATACGAAACTAATATTTTAAACGGTTAAATCATGAATTTTATCAATTTTTTCTCTCATATTGACCCCAATTCAAAAATTAGATCTTAAAATTTATATTTACTTTAATAATGCTATATATTTTAAATATATTTGTATAAATATATGATAATTATTCATGTATAATCAAAATAATAAAATAATTATGTATATTAATAATAATAATATTTAAAAATAATATTAAATTAGTTCCGATTAATGATCCGATTAATCATTCCGATTAATCCCTGATTACCCGATTAATCCCTGGACGGTGCCTCCACCGATTAAGTCCGATTCCCGCTTTTTACAACACTGGTTAAAACATGTCATTCTTTGCACATGAAACATTCCAAGTTTTTGACATATCAAGTTTCTTACTCATTACACCAGCATATTATAAACAATTTGATTTTCCAAAACAGTAACCAGAACCACTGTTACATATTTGAACCAATTATAAACCAAATTCAATTTCATATGGTGCTAGATCATATAGACAGATAAAGATAGGTGTCACAGGTCATGCAATATCAACGAAGGTTAAATATAGATAGAGTAAATAACCATACTGCAAGTACATACCAAAATTATGTCATTTTTCCAAAGCACTTTGTTTGACCATGTCAAAGACACACTCCACATAGTGTTAACAGACCTGACAAAATATCTCAAAAGTTGCAGACACTATTAAATTCCAATTCGAATTCATCAAAATAATCTATACAGTAGAATCACTTTATCGATAAACAAAGTAGATTATTATCACATAATTCAGATACACATCCTTATTGCACATATAACGCTTCAAGTGAGCTGATAACTTAATTATATTTCTCTTATTCGAATCACGCAAATTTAACATAGATTTGAAGTATCAACCAGTCATGTATCATATCAAACAATTCAAAGAATCAAGTAATGCAACAAAACTCAAGATCGCTTAGGTTTTCACAGTGAACGAATAGATAACTGAGTTTAAATTAGAGTTATACCTGATCCCAAGGCCTCGTCGTCTTCTTGGGGCTTACCAATCCTAAAAATCGTTGATATCCGGGTTGACTCACCGAGTCGCGTCCCGAGTTGAGTAATCTAGGGCTTTGCTGGTCTTGATTTAGCCGGAATGAACACCGTTAGGTCTTCAATTAAAACAAATCTTCATCAATCCTGCATAAAACTCTTAATAACATGTTAGGGTTTTGGAAAATCAAAACTTATAAATTGAAATAATGTGCTCGAGTGTGTGTATATAGTATATATATGTGAGAATGTTCGATTTTGATCTATAAATCGAAATCAATTGTGATGATAACGACTTGTATATCAAAAATCCTTTTTCTATACCCAACCCATTTGATTTTGTGTCGATTTGAGATTTTTGAGAATCAAATCGATGCTAAGATGATGTGTAGTGTATAGAGTAGTGTTTGATCGGTATTTCATCGGAAAAGATGATGAATTCGTCTGTAAACACGATAAACAACCGATAGGTTTCGAGAGAAAGAATGAGATACACGCGCGGCTGCTATACACACAATGAATAGGACATAATAGTTAGTAAATATAATTTTATATAATGAACGGCCAAGATTAATCCATCCTTAAGATCGAACGGATGACATTAACTAGGGTCTTTCAGATGGGTAGGATTACACTGAGCAGGGTCCGGTTTGACTAAATTAAATGGGTCAAAATAACCAAAATAATAATAAAATAGTATATTTTATTTTCTAAAAATAGTTTTGAAAATTAATAATAATATATATTGATATATAATAATATGCTATGAATACTAGAAAATATACTAATATTTTGATTCTTTATTTCGAGATAAATATAATTTATTTAGTATCTCAAAAATATTTCCGAAAATAATTTCGATAAACATTTGCTCAAATCGTTTTATCTTTATCCGTAGAAAAATTAAGTTCTCGATAAAACCCGATCGATAAAGTTTCATATGTTATCATTATCGATGAATCTGAGTTTTAGAGATTTAATTATCCGGAAAGATATCTTTTTCGTGAGATGACTATAAATAATGATAAATATTCTCACAAAAATATATAAATATTTGTAACATTTATATATCAATATAAATCATTATTTTGGAATTTCCAACATTCCTAAATCCAAATGGAGTTTAGTGAGTCTTTCGGAATTCAATGGTTTCGTGAATATGTCTGTGAGATTGTACTCAGTTTCGATATGAGTCATTTTTATATCGCCTTTATTGACATGATCACGTAGAAAGTGATGTCTCACATCTATATGCTTGGATCTTGCAAGTAATACGAGATTTTTGCTAAGATCAATAGCACTCGTGTTATCGCATAACACTATATTGAATATCGGGACGACTTGCGGTGGTACAAAGCAAGTTACCAATCATGCCCCGATATTTCTTAGTGTCAACGGGTGTTCCGTTGGGATCTTCTGTTAATTTATCAGAAGTCGACATAGGAGTAGACATGGGTTTTGAATTTTCCATTTCAAATTTCTTTAGCATCTCTTTACCATATTTCGATTGTGAAATATGTATGCCTTCATCAGATTGCTTGATTTGCAATTCTAAAAAGAAATTTAATTCACCCATCATACTCATTTCGAATTCTTTGCTCATATTGTCAAAGAATTCTTTACATAGTGCATCATTGGTTGAACCAAAGATGATGTCATCTACGTATATTTGTACAAGCAAGATATCATCTTTTTCTTGTCTTGTAAATAAGGTTTTATCGGCAATTCCCATTTTTAAAATTATTTTCTAATAGGAACTTGCTCAACCTTTCATACCAAGCTCTTAGAGCTTGTTTCAAATTATCCACTAGCAAGGTACCATATGTCTTGTTTAGCGACAAGACAAACCTACAAAATAGATCAATTAAATTTATAGGTACCCTTTTGTCTTGAGGGTCCTGGGGTTAGTCCATCATAAATAATATTCGACTTTGCATGATAAAATCTAGGCATAGAATAATCATTGTTAGGCATATAGATATTTCTAGGTGCATGATGTCTAACATGATGTTGTGGATATCTAGCATTATCATAAAATCTAGAGTTAACACGATGCATATTATTTCTAGCATTTGCAAAGTAAGGAGCATTTTGAGGATAGAAATTTCGAATGGGAGCATGATGATTTCTAGATGCATACATACTAGCATTGTTATAGTGCATTGTGTTACTATTTTGAGACATAATAGGTTGTTGAAACCTTTGTTGCTTTTGACCATTACAAACAACTTTGTTAAATGGTAATTGTTTTTCAACCTTCTTGTATGGTTTTGATCCTTTATGAATCCATACATGCTTCCCCTTAAATTCACCACTCTTGATTTTGCAATAGAGAACCGAATGTCCATCTTTGTTGCAATAAGTACATTTTAAAGTTTGTGGTTTAGGGGGAGCTATTATAGGTTGCACTCTTAGTTGAACAACTTCTCTAGGAGGAGCGTTTCTATCGTATCCTAGACCTTCACGGTTATAGGAGACTTTTTAGTGTACCATTTTATCTAACATCTCATTGCCTTTAGTAAATCTTTGAACAACAATTTCAAGATTTTCTTTTTCATCTTGTAAGGCGTTAATCTTGTTGTTAAAGAATCTTTCTTGATCCATAACTTGAGATATGACCTTGAAATTTTCTTCTTTTAATCTTTGAGTTTCTTGTTGTAATTCTTTTTCTTTTAACTCAAAGATTTGTGATAGCTCATTCTCTTTTTCAAGATTGTTTTCTTGAGATTTAGATGTTGCATTATTTTGAACTATAGATTCGTTTAGAATCTTTAGGTTCAATAGATCAACATGAAGTTTGTTCATGTTGTCGTTGAGTTGCAACTTCTCATTTTCCAACTCTTCTACTTGAAGTACTAAAGCTACATTTTCTACTTCAAGGTTGAGAGTGTTGTCTTTGAAGTTGTTTACTTCAACTTTCAAGAGATGATTTTGATCATTTAAAAATGTCATTTCATTCTCGTTTTGAGTTTGTATATCCATCATCCGAGTGAACTCTTTACTTTGATTATGATACATTTCTTCGAGTTTCATTTTCTCGGACCATAATAGATGGAATCTCTTATCAACATCTTTATATTTACTGTTGATACCTATTACAAGCTCAATTAAATCATTCTTACTCATATCAACTAGATTCAAATTAGATTCATCTAATTTCAATTTATTTGAGATGTAGTTGAGATTAGAACTTACCTCTTGATGAGAAGTGGAGGCTCCCGTTGAAGTAGCTTCATCCCCGATAGCCATTAAGCACAAGTTGACAACTTCTTCACTAGCTTCCGGAGCTTCTTCATCTTCACTCAAATCCCAACCGTTTTCCGCCACGAGAATTCTTCCTTTAGCAAGCTTTGGACATTCTCTTTTGAAGTGACCCGGTTGCTTACACTCGAAACACACTTCTTGTGTTTCCTCCGAAGTTTGTTCTTTATATTTTGGAGGAGTGTAAGTAGGATTATTATTGTTGTTGGCATTATTATAGGCATTTTATTTTGAGTGTCTTTGCCGTTATTATAGCTCGTTGTTGGAAAATTACTCTTATAGTTAGGACTATAATTTTGTGAGTAATTAGGCCTTTCGTTAGAGTTAAAAACTCTTTGTTGATTATTTGAATTTAGGAAGCCTTTTCCATATCTTTGAGCTTTGCTTTGTAGCACACGACGAAGTTGTCTCGTTAGTAAAGCAATTTCGCTTTCATCGAGATTTTGGAGTTCTTCGTTTAACTCCTCGTCGTTTTCATTTTCATCGATTAATATAGCTTTTAAAGCCATATTTTTCTTTTTGTCTTCCACTGTGGGAATGACTTTATGCGGAATATTGTCTTCTTCATATGCACGAAGATTCCCGAATAAGCTATCGATGTCATAATCATTTAGATTATGCATTTCTTTTATGGTAGTAACTTTAACCTTCCAACTAGGAGGTAAAGATTAAAGAACTCTTCGGTTCTTCTCATTTTGAATATAACTCTTTCCGAGTTGAGATAATTCATCGATTATGCGAGTAAATCTAGTTTCCATATCGATGATGTTTTCTCCAAATTGGAGTTTAAAGTTCTCGTATTCATGGATTAAAGTTTCCATTCGAGAATCTTTTATATCAATGGTTCCTTCGTAGGTAACCACTAATTTGTTCCACATTTATTGTGCGGACTTGCAATTGTTTACTCTTTTATATTCTTTTTTGCAAGTGCACTTGTGAGAACCATTTCCGCTTTAGCGGCTATATTCATCATATTTTCCTCGGCGAGAGTGTATTCACTAACCTTCTTTTTAACAATGACACCGTCAACTGTTTCGGTAGGAATAACAACTCCGTCTTCTATGGTCATCCAAACTTTGACTCCTTGAGATCTAGCATAGATGCGAAACCTCGTTTTCCATGCTGCAAAGTTGGTGCCATCAAATAGAGGAGGGCGAGAGCTAGATAGGCCTTCACCGCAACCGATGGTATTTAGATACGCCATGTAGGATCACTTTTTGATGTGCCTGTAAATCTGCAAATCACTCAACAAACACGTTAAAAAGTACCGCTCTGATACCAATTGTTAGGTCCCGTAAGAGGGCTATATTAAGCTAGAAGGGGGGGTTGAATAGCTTAATTACCAATTTAAAAATTATTATGGCGTTTTAAAATAATTTTCCCTTTTTAAAACTTTACCGAGTCGTTATGCAGTTTATTTATAGGAGGAGTTGGGTGGAAGGAAGGGTGGAGATTGGAGGAAAAAGGAGTGGTTGAGATTGAAAGCACTTGGATTGATGAGGTGGAAAGTTGTTTTGTGTTAGTTGGGGGTGGTTTTGTGTTTCTTTGCAAGTGGGGGTGGTATTCTACATAAATATCCCAGCTGAGTTTTAAGCTCTAATTAATTGTATCGGACTCGTATCAATTAATGAATAAATACGTAACATATTTTGTTAATTAAATACCCGATAAATACGAAAATTCCCAATAAATAATTCTAAAATTATGGAGCATTTAGGAATATCATAAAATGAAATTCTGGAAGTTTTGGTCAACTATGGTCAACGTTGACTTAGTCAACTGTGGTCAAACGTGGACCCACTGCCTCGATTTTCGTGCCCGGACCAAAATTCTCAGAAAATTACGAAACTTTTACCATGCATAGAAAATAACATTTAAGTGATACATCTCAAGTTTCAAGTCATTCTAGCAAGTGGAAGTATTTTATTTTGATTTAATACGATTAAATCAGCTTTCGGTTCCGAATAAAATACGATTGGTCTTTCTATGAAATAGATGCATCTTTTGACCAATGTTTTGACTTGAATAAATACTTAAAATATATTTCCTAATATATAAAATATATTGAGAGTGTAGGAAATATTTTTGAGTATTTAAAATAATTTTCTCCGAAAATGGAATAAATTTGAGATATGGGAGAAAAATTACTTTAAATATTTCTGGCACGAGATAACAATGAGTATTAATATTCTACCACTGAATATTAATATTCTTAAGTATAAAAGTATTTTGAGTGCTAAGGCGGAATATTTTTGAATAAAAATTGATCGTTTCTAAATATAGCACGAGTTCTCTAAAGAATATTAATCCTCGAATATTCTTTGTTCGAGCCTGTCGCCTTACCAATTTTGCAACGGAGATCTAAACAATATCAAACCTTGATATTTCTTGTTCGGTCTTATTGCCTTGGTGTAGAGATATATTCCATAAAAATATAATTTAATTTTTCGCAATAATGGAACATCTCTTATTATTAAAAATAGATATTGCTAGAATTTGACTTTTGACAGAATCAATTAAATTAATGACCTAGTGGAGAGGATAACCAAGTGTAATTAAATTTTATGTTAAATCGTACAAATACCAAAATAAATAATATATCGAAGATATCCTTTCAAAAGTTTTTATCAGTTATGTGACCTGATTAAAAGGTTTTTGAGTTGGATTACCCAACTGAAAGTTTTCAATCAATTAAGTGACCTAACTACCATTGAACCCATTTTCATTATATAAACCTAAATAGTGTCCCGCTAATGCGGCCCACACATAGAGATATGATGTTTATGATTGAAAATATTTATGCATGAACGATTTGGTTGTGTTACGGAGTTATCAATATAGAGTAAATTTTGGTTATTATTATTATCATTGCAATTTAAAAATGTATAACCAAAGTGTATATTATACATCATTAATTTATATATTGATATAATAAAATATATTATAGTCTGAATTAATAAATGTAAAAATAAACTCATGACGAAAAATTGTTGATATGTACCATGTATTTTTTCACTCAAGCGACATACATATATAATGTGTATAATTTAATTCACATGTGTGTTAACTAATCTAGTGGTAAAACAAAGTGTAAGTTAACTTGGAGACTCAAGTTCAATTCTATCCAAACAACAATATATAATACAGTATACAGTACATCATTGTTTCAAACTTCAAAAATCTTTGTATTTTGTAACTTCTCGAAACTCTGTTCTTTGTTCTTTGAATTTTAAATCTTCCTAATACCTACATAATATTATATCAAAAAAACCCCTACATAATAGAAAGAATGACAAAAATGACTGTTTTTCGAACAAAAATGATGAAAATACCCGTTTCTGAAAAAGTGCGCAAAACTACCCGGTGGGATACGCATTTGCCAAATGGGTATCTGTTAGGTCCAGAATAACGTAGAAGTGGGGGTTGAATACGTTATTTCGAAATATTTGGATTTTTGAAATGTGAAAAATAAGGTCAACAACTGAATCGAAATAACACAATCAATTCGGGAAAATATCTTTGAATTGATAAAAAATCGAGGGGTGTTACAACTTCTAGTCCAATAGATTAGCTTCAAAAACCAGAACACTCCTAAGGATAGTTTAGGCACGAGGACCTTCTACCCGACACTTCCCGAAAGCGGGCTAAGATGGCTTTCCTACTAGATGCACTGTCTAGCAGCTTACACAGAGAAGATATAAGAGAGAGAAGAGAGAGTTGTGTGTTGAGGTGTATTTTGAAATGAAATACAATAGGCCTATTTATAGACTTTAGAAAATCACTATGCTGCTAAATAACGTAACTGATGACGTCAAACCTGCTGAATTTTCAAACCTGCTGAACTTTTGATTTTCAAACCTATCGAATTTTCAAACCTTTTGATTTTCAAAAGTTATAAAATCAAACAGGTGGGACCCAGCTTGCATAGTACTTTTGGTTACTATTCATAAATAGTAATTTCAGTTACTATTCATATGAATAGTACTATTCATATGAATATTGATTTCGGTTACTATTCATGTGAATAGTGATTTCGGTTACTATTCATAAGAATAGTGATTTTGAATACTATTCATTTTCCTCTTAATTTGACATCCTTAAATATGCAGCTTCCAAAATGGAGGATATCAATACTGCTCTAAACTCAATCATACCTCTTAACAGTTTTTCTGAGTTAGATACTTCGATTCCTTTGTGAAGTGTTGACGCCTAGTGCAACTGGTCTGGTTTACAGACGACTAACATTCACTCATGGTCTTTGTATTATGTCTTTAAGACCACTGTAATCTTTTGGCCCTTCAACTGAATCATCTGTACATCTTATTCTGTCACTGAGGCTTGATCATGTTAATGAACTTCTTTCAGCGACTTGATCCTTGTTGATGCATGTTCTTCAACTTTCACGATCCCTGTATAGAGTTGATATTATTTATCTTTTATCCTAGTTGAATTATATATGTCTTCTATTACATATTACATTACATTATGCTTTACAATCTCCCCATATTTGATTGTTAGGATTTGACAAGCAAATTCCTAGAGGATAACTCAACTGATACAAAAAACAAAAAAAACAAAAATGAAATACAAAGATAAATAATATTAAAATGCATTCTGGATCATATATATACATTTTCCAGATTTCTAAAAATTAACCAAGTGCAAGACAATTGTTTCTATAGACTGAACATATCTTCAAGTTTGCCTTTGCTTTCTTTCCACAAAGCACTAATACTCCCATTAGCTTTTCCTTTCCCAAAATAAAGTTAATTTCGTGTCAACAACCTTTTCCTTGCCTTTACGCCTAGTAGATTTTTCTTGTTCATCCACCTTCTCCCCCTCAGTTGGGTTATCCTCTAGAGTAGTAGGATGTGGAGTTGGTAATTTAGACGAAAATCCTTTTACCAAGGAGTTGATTGCTTGACTAAACTGGGCTGCGATGGAACTTAATTGAACCTGGAATGCATCATGTTGAATAAATTGCAACTTTTTGATTTCTCCAATGGACTTACAAATATTTGACAACTCTTTCTCCATTGTTTGGACCCCTGTAAGGAGTCTGCTATATTCATTTCTGGTTACAAGTGCATGTGGTTGAGTAGGTTGCTCACTTGTACGTTCTGCAGGTGTTTCACTCAACACTCTATATTCACTCGATTTAGTGGTTTGGGTTACACTTACATGTTCTGTTGGTGTTTCCCTCAACTTTCCTCTAGAGCTTCCACCGATATGTGTACCCGCAAATGAAATCATCCTAGCCCCTTTTTCAGAGGTCACAGATGGTGCAATGAAAGTTTGTGAGCTTCCGTCCTCGCGTGAAGCGAGTTGCCGATCACTGGTAAAGAGTGGTAAATCTCGAAAGAGATCCAGAGATTTTCCCTCTGGGAGGTTAAACTTGAATCGATTAAATGGCATAAAACCCAAGTTTCCCTCGTATGTCTATGAAGACACTTGGTTCATAAAAGAACCTCCTACTAATGGATCTTTCCGTAAAATGGAAGATTCACCAGTTGCTCCCATCAATTCAACCTTATTTACATTTTCACTTATTGGATAAGAATGAACTGTTTCACTAACAGTTGTCGTTACCTCAGGTTTATTGGGTTACACCGTTTAGAATGAGGTAGAGCGGCTGATGTAACTAACTCCTTATGTGGTGCTGCTGAGGCACTATCTCCCTCAACAATGTGAATGACTAGCCGTTTAAGTGACAAATGAGGTGTAGGAGTTTGTTGTGTTTGTGTTTGTATTTGTAGAATGGGCTCTTCGACCTGTGTTAGAGTCGGTGGGATTTCCTGCTCTTGGTCGGGTAAGATGGCCACTCGGGGCTGTAGAAACTGTATTTCATGTGACACAATAGGGAATACAGAGGTTGGAATATCAGGGATTGAAATATTACCTTATCGTATACCTGCTCTCACTGGTCGTGGTAATAACGGAAGTGGGACAGTCTTTAGATATTCAGTTAGGATTGTAGGCACATCCGTATATTTCTTTTTGCTTATGTAATTAATTACATTCGTCTTCACGGAAGAACATTCCACCTTTTGACCATTTTCCAAGCGTACCCTGTCTTCATCATTCAAAAACTCATTTAATATTAATTGTAGAAACCTTGGATATAGACATTTGACATTTTGAGTCCGAACATCTCTTGTTCCCAAGCGTTTCATTTTTAAAATGATTTGACCAAGCACTATTTTTCCAAAATTAATCCTCAAATTATTGGCGACCGCATACCCTATTATTTGAATAAATTCAGGTATTCGATCTTGATTTGTTCTATCTGAGGAAAAAACATGGTTAAGAGTGTGAAAGAAGAAATTCCAATACTGGGTTAGAAACATTCTAGAAAGAGTACCAGTATTGAAATTGCCATCTTGGTACCTTATAAAATGAAAGAACATTTCAATCTGTTCAGGTGTAGGATCAGAAACGAGATTTTCCATAGGAAAATGAAGAATTCGATTAACATCTCGTTCAGTGACCCTAATCGACCTACCAAACAGTCGATATGTGATTGCACACCCGTCCTGTCCAGAAGTGTTAACCGCACTACAATATAGTTCACGCAATGCATCATGGTTAAGCTGTACTGGTGTAACTAAAGCATAGCGAATTAATGAATGTTCATTCAGAAATTGTGTCCAAGCCCGAAATTGCTCATCCTGAATGGTTTCGATTTGCTTAATGGAAACAGGATTAACTTTAGCAATTAAAAAACTTTCCTGCAATGCCATTTTCAAAACTTTGAGGAAACTAAAAAACAAGGGTTAGCTTTTATAAAGGATGATGTATAAAGCAAGAATATGAAATCCGATCTAAAAACCACCAGCTAGATTGAGAGATATTTCCGATCAAAGCTCGAAATATTCAGCAATTGTGTGTATATGCTCTGTATATCTGAAAAATGATGATGTTAAACACAAACAAAAACTCATCATTTATAAGGTTTCAAGTATTAGTGGGTTAGGTGTAATAGTGACAGGTTATGTTTGAAAAATAACACCGCTCAATAATTTCTCACCTAACTACCTAATTAGCCGAAAAAACATCTTATCACCGAAACCTGTCGGCCGAAAAAACATCTTATCGCCGAAACCTATCAGCCTATACACATACATATATTTAATACTTCTAATTATTATGGATTTAAAAAAAATCACACAGTAAATCAAGAATTAATCCATAATAATCAGATAAACTCACAATTAAATAGACATAAAATTAACAAAATATCATTAATTGATATATGTCAATAAAATATTTATTTAATTACGCTACAATTTATTTTAATAATCAAATATCAGAATAGGTGAGATCCAATCTTGAATTACTTCAGTCATGATATCAATTATTAAAATAAATATCGAGTACACGAGTATTACACAAAGATATAACATGCAAACCTGTTAATACTCAAGTATCGCTTCAGTAGTACCAACTAATTACCACAAATTTCTAACACTTAAACACATGACAACTAATTAGTAGATAAAATCCTGAAAATGTACAACAACTTGCATTTGTTGACTTCCTGTTAAGAGGAAAAGTTTAACATGCCAAGTTCACTAACCAACCTATTGAATGTAGATTCATCAAGTGGTTTCGTGAAAATGTCTGCAAGTTGTTGCTCAGTGGGAATGAAGTGAAGTTCCACAGTACCATGCATAACATGTTCACGAATGAAATGATACCTTATGTCGATGTGCTTGGTCCGAGAATGCTGTACTGGATTATTCGAGATTGCTATGGCACTTGTGTTGTCGCAGAATATAGGTATTTTGTTCATCAACAGACCATAATCCATGAGTTGATTCCTCATCCACAATATTTGTGAGCAACAGCTACCAGCTGCAATGTATTCTACCTCTGTTGTAGATGTGGCTACTGAATGCTGCTTCTTGCTGAACCAGGAAACCAATCTCCTTCCAAGGAATTGACAGCTTCCAGAAGTACTCTTGCGATCAATCTTGCAACCAGCATAATCAGAGTCTGTATAGCCAACTAGGTCGAAACCCGTATCCTTAGGATACCAAATACCAAGATTCGGAGTACCCTTAAGATATCTGAAGATACGCTTCACGGCTATCAGATGTGATTCTTTAGGATCAGCTTGGAACCTCGCACATAAGCATGTTGCGAACATTATATCTGGTCTGCTTGCAGTGAGGTAGAGTAGAGAACCAATCATGCCCCTGTAGATTGTTATGTCAACTCGTTTTCCAGATTTATCTTGATCAAGCTTAGTGGCAGTGGCCATGGGAGTCTTTGAAGGTGCTGAATCTTCAAGATGATACTTTTTAAGAAGATCCTTGATATACTTGGATTGACAGATAAAGATACAATCTGTTCTTTGGCTCACTTGCAATCCAAAGAAGTAGTTTAGCTCTCCCATCATGCTCATCTCGTACCTACTCTGCATCAACTTAGCAAATCTTGCACAAAGTGCATCATTCGTAGAGCCAAATATAATGTCATCAACGTAAACTTGCACAAGTAGAATATCATTTTTATGCTTTTTATAGAACAAAGTTTTATCTATGACACCTCTAGTAAAACCACTTTCAAGTATGAATTCACAAAGAGTGTCATACCATGTTCTAGGCGACTGCTTAAGACCATAGAGAGCTTTGAATAGAAGGTAGACGAAGTCCTCAAGTTTAGGATCAACAAAACCAGGAGGTTGTTCAACATAGACCTCTTCTTCAAGCTCACCATTCAGGAAAGCACTTTTCACATCCATCTGATATACTCTGAAGTTTGAATGTGCAGCAAATGCCAGAAACATCCTGATGGCTTCTAGTCTAGCAACTGGTGCGAAAGTTTTATCATAATCAATACCTTCTTCTTGAGTGTAGCCTTTGGCAACCAGTCTCGCCTTGTTCCTTGTAACAATTCCATTCTCATCAAGTTTATTTCTGAATACCCATCTTACATCAATTACAGATTTGTCCTTTGGTCTGGGTACCAGCTTCCAAACTTTCTGTCTTTCAAACTGATTGAGTTCCTCTTGCATTGCAATCACCCAATCTGGATCTTCCAGAGCTTCTCCAACCTTCTTAGGTTCAATTTCTGATAGAAAACCAGAATACAAGCATTCATTCTGAGTAGCTCTTCTAGTCTGAACTCTTGAGTCAAGATCACCAATGATCAGATCAAAAGTATGGTCACGATTCCAAAAAGTTTGCCTTGGTGGATGAATTCTGGATGATTCCTCATTATCAGCATTTTGAATAGTGTATCCTTCTTCTGCTCCCCATGAGTTGTTGCTGGTATGATCTACAGATGTACTCTCCTGAGGACCAGAACCAGAAATAGTCTGACTTTGAGGTCCTGTGATCTCACTGCCATCACCATTACCTGGATCACCATTATTACCATCTCCATTATTACTATTAACATTATCAACAGCAACCTCAGGTTCGGTTTCATCATCCTCATCATCAGAAAGATTCTCAAAAGCTAGAGATTCATCATCATCTTCTTTCTGAATACTAGCATATCTTGCATCATCAAATCTCACATTAAGGCATTCCACAACCTTCTGACTATCGATCACATACACCCTGTACGCCTTAGACTCCAATGAATACCCTAGAAAAATGCCTTCATCTGCTTTAGTATCAAACTTACCAAGATGTTCATAGCCATCTTTAAGAGCATAGCATTTTCCTCTAAACACATGAAAGTACTTCACGGATGGTTTAGTGAGAGCCATAAGTTCATATGGTGTCTTCTCATACATTTTGTTGATCAGGGTTCTATTCTGAGTATAGCAAGCTGTATTGACTGACTCAGCCCAGAAATAAGTAGGAAGTTTAGCTTCATTCAGCATTGTTTTGGCAGCTTCAATCAACGTTCGATTCTTCCTCTCAACCACTCTATTCTACTGTGGGGTCCTGGGTGCTGAAAACTATCTTGAGATACCCTTCTCAGTGCACCAGCTATTAAGAACTGAGTTTCTGAATTCAGTCCCATTATCTGATCTGATTTTACGTACGGGCACTCCAGCTTCTAGCTCAATCTTCTTGATATGATCGATAATCATCTGCGCTGCTTCATCCTTAGAATGCAAGAATAACACCCATGTGTATTTGGAATAGTCATCCACAATTACTCAACAGTATCGCATCTTGGACATAGACATGACATTAATTGGGCCAAACAAATCCATATGCAGAAGTTGCAATGGTTCAGTGATGTCTGATATTGTCTTCCTTTTATGTGATGCTCTCTTGGACTTTCCCTTTTCACATGCTGCACAGAGTCCGTCAGCACAGAACTCCATCTCGGGTAATCCTCTCACAAGCTCCCTCTTGACTAGAGAATTCATAGTCTTGAAGTTAAGATGTGAAAGCTTCTTATGCCATAACCAACTGTCTTTTGAAGATGCTTTTCCATAGAAACACAAAGTTTCTCCATTAGATCCAGAATTCCAGTCAGCTATAAATAAGTCACCCTTTCTCACTCCCTGCAAAGCGAGCTTCTGGTCTCTCTTATTAGTGATCAAACATTTCTCCTTTTTGAACAAGACTTCATAACCTTTATCACAAAATTGACTGATGCTGAGGAGATTATATGCAAGACCATTAACAAGAGAGACTTCTTCGATGATGACATTCCCAAATTCCAAATTGCCATATCCTGTAGTAAATCCTTTGTTGTCATCTCCAAAGGTAACCACTGGGCCAACTTTCTCAACTACCTTTGATAGCAGGGCTCTATCACCGGTCATATGTCTCGAACATCCACTATCCAGAATCCACATGACTCGCTTTTTCTTTATGCCCTATATTCAAAGGAGATTAAGTTTTCTTTGGTACCCAAACTTGTTTGGGTCCAGAGGGCTTAGAGACATTTTCATATTTGGCATTTTTATGAACAAAAGTAGCATGCTTAACATTCTTTGCATTTTCAGTGACTGTCTTTACTTTCCTAGCAATAGCCTCAGGAGATTTGCTTCTAGACTTAAGAGGAGTATATTCCTTCCTAGCTTTAGGAGGACTAGCAGTCTTAGGTCTGTTATTTCTATCATGCTTTGTTTTCTTACTTTTATCGTCATGTGAACAATTATTAACAACAGGAGATGCATTTGTCACATTTAGAAAAGCAGTCATAAGATTAATAGTGCATAATATGCGGCAGTTGAAGCACACTTAGAATGAATAGGCATGGCAGACATGTTATGAACATGATCATTAATATTATGATTATTCTCTACTTTAACATTCTTACATGCATGAGTAAGATGAGCAGCAGAGTTGCAGTTGTTACATAACTTCCTAGGACTATTTTTGCCTATCCTTCCATTTCTGTTCTTCTTAGCCTTAGTCTCTGTTTTATAACCTAGTCCAGTTATTGTCTCTTCACTGTTAACTGACTTACTAGGTGACTTTGCCTTTTCATTTCTAAGTTTCTCAACATCCTCAACAAGCAATTCATGTCTAATAAGCAAAGTATTTTCATCAAAGGGTTCAGAACTAGTTTTCTTGAACAAAGGATCATTGACATTCTTAAGAACAAGTGGTGCATCCTTACTTTTAGCCTTAGCTGGTTCAGGATCCACTACTTGTTTCTTACCAAACTTTTTAGAACCATAGTCGAACCCAATAGCCACTTTAGATCCAATTATCTGATTGTCAATTAGTTCCTTTGCAAGATTAGCAGAGTTCTGATAGGCATTTAACTTAGTGTTTAGCTCATCTCTTTGATTTTTAAGCTCTTTCTTTGTCTCAACACTAACCTGGAATTTGTTTTCTAGGTACTCATTTCTTTCCTTTAGATTTTCTATCTGCATATTCGTGAGTTCTAGTTCCTTATTCCTAGCTTGTATTTTACTAAGTTCAGCCCTAGCATTTTCAGCCTCAGATTTAGCAGTTGCTATGTCTTTTAAAGCATATTCTAAATCCCATCTAAGATCACTTATAGATTTGCTAGAGTCTATCACATGCTTGACACAATCACGATTACAACATTTAAATCTATCAGCCATAGAAGCAGGCATGTTTTTTACCTCATATCCGTAAGTAGGATCATAGTCTGCCATTAGCGCAAGATTGCCATACTCCTCTTCATCGTCAGTGTCATCCCAGCTTTTGCCTTCGGCAATGTATGACTTGACAGGATACTTTCTCTGAGAGATAGAGTCCATTTTCTGAAAAGCTTTCTTCCTTTCATTTGCTTGTCTAGGTTCTCTGCATTCGCTGGCAAAGTGCTCCATCTTATCACATTTGTAGCACCGAAACTTGTTACGGTCTACCATCCATGTCTTGTTACTCTTTCCTGATTCAGACCCAAAAGATGAAATAGTTCTCTGCGATCTGTTGCTACTTCCAGAAGATCTGTACTTAGCATTTTTCCTGAATCTGATTTGGCTAAAGTTAGCTGCTAATATAGCCATAGTAGGATCCTCCAGTTCCTGCAACTCCTCAAGAGTATAATACTCACTTTCGTCACCAAGTAGATCATCATTGTCCATTTCAGCTTCAAAGAACACATCCTTTTTGCTCTGCGGTTTCACAACCTTTGTTTCAGGTTCTTTGTGGCTGGATGCAGTAAGAGCAGTTGTCTTCAATAATTCAGCATTCTTGCTGTCTACTGTTCCAGCACCATATATAATTTTCCTTTGCTCTTACTCCATCTCATGAGTTCTTAACTTTCCATACAACTTCTCAAGAGGCATTGTAGCAAAGTCATCTCTCTCTCTGATGGATGACGCTTTATGTTCTACATGGTGTGATAGAGTCAACATTAATTTCCTGTTTGTCTCCCTTAGAGGATACTTCTTCCCGTGAATGCTCAACTCATTCAGTAGCTTATTGTATCTCTCGAAAACTTGAGTGATACTTTCACCAGGAAGAGATTTAAAAGCTTCGTAACGAGACGTCAGAATATCCAGTCGATTTTCACGAACTTCATCTGTTCCCTCCATTATCATTCCAATCGTATCCCACATGTGTTTCGCACAAGTACAGTTCATAATTTGATGATTCATTTCATCATCCATGGAGTCAACTATGATTAGTCTAAGATTGGTATCCAATCCATCTTTTTCAGTTTCAGCAGCGACATACTCCGATGGACGTTTTGGAATCATTCCTCCAACAGCTGCACTACTTTCACCATCCTCAGCAGTTTCAGGAGCAGCTTTCATTGGTTTAGACCAACCCTCGGTCAACGTCTCCATGTATCTAGGATTTGACGCTTGTATGAACAGTAACATCTTCATTTTCCATATGCTCTAATTATCACGCTTAAATGAAGGAACCTTAATACTGCTAACTTTTTGAGTACTCATGATTCTGGATGATGAGCGCGGATCTGATCTGCATGTCGATCAACTAGCTCTGATGCCAATTGTTAGGTCCAGAATAACGTAGAAGTGGGGGTTGAATACGTTATTTCGAAATATTTGGATTTTTGAAATGTGAAAAATAAGGTCAACAACTGAATCGAAATAACACAATTAATTCGGGAAAATATCTTTGAATTGATAAAAAACCGAGGGGTGTTACAACTTCTAATCCAATAGATTAGCTTCAAAAACCAGAAAACTCCTAAGGATAGTTTAGGCACGAGGACCTTCTACCCGACACTTCCTGAAAGCGGGCTAAGCCGACTTTCCTACTAGATGGACTGTCTAGCAGCTTACACAAAGAAGATATAAGAGAGAGAAGAGAGAGTTGTGTGTTGAGGTGTATTTTGAAATGAAATACAATAGGCCTATTTATAGACTTTAGAAAATCACTATGCTGCTAAATAACTTAACTGATGGCGTCAAATCTGCTGAACTTTTGATTTTCAAACCTGTCGAATTTTCAAACCTTTTGATTTTCAAGAGTTATGAAATCAAACAGGTGGGACCCAGTTTGCATAGTACTTTTGGTTACTATTCATGAATAGTAATTTCGGTTACTATTCATGTGAATAGTGATTTCGGTTACTATTCATATGAATAGTGATTTTGAATACTATTCATTTCCTCTTAATTTGATATTCTTAAATATGCAGCTTCCAAAATGGAGGATATCAATACTGCTCTAAACTCAATCATACCTCTTAACAGTTTTTTTGAGTTAGATAATTCGATTCCTTTTTGAAGTGTTGACGCCTAGTGCAACTGGTCTGGTTCACAGACGACTAACATTCACTCATGGTCTTTGTATCATGTCTTTAAGACCACTGTAATCTTTTGGCCCTTCAACTGAATCATCTGTACATCTTATTCTGTCACTGAGGCTTGATCATGTTAATGAACTTCTTTCAGCGACTTGATCCTTGTTGATGCCTGTTCTTCAACTTTCACGATCCCTGTATAGAGTTAATATTATTTATCTTTTATCATAGTTGAGTTATATATGTCCTCTATTACATATTATATTACATTATGCTTTACTGTATCTGGGATACACATTTGGCAAATGCGTATCTTGTGCAAATCCTTTTTTTTTTAAAAAAAAATCTTGTTGGGATACGCATTTGTGCGTATCCAGTGAACACGCATTTGGCAAATGCGTATCCCAACCAATTTTTTTTTTTTTAAAAAAGATTTGCACAAGATACGCATTTGCCAAATGCGTATCCCATATACCCATTTGGCAATTGCGTATCCCCTGGTATTTTTGTTAAAAATTCTGAAAATGGGTATTTTTGTTACTGTTACCTTAAAAAACGGGTATTTTTGTCATTCACCCTACATAATACGGAGTATATACTTTCTGTAATAGAGAATCGCTAAAAAAACGCAAAATTGTAAATGACTACAAAACTGAAATTGCTACATTCCTATTAAAATTTCTGTTACTAAAATAAAAGACCCAAAATTCTAAAAAAAAAAATTTTAAATCAAGATATTTTATACTTTAAATATTTATGTGCCTCCTCCACAAATTTTGTTGAAACAATTCTGTACGACTTTCCTTTCCTGAGTTCACGAAATTTATTTGCACTTTCTTAAAAAAGAAGAAGATGTGTTATACCTATAATAGTACTCTCCGGTCCCAATTTTTTTATTCACATTATTTTTTATACGCATTTTAATGAGCTAATAAAATATAATTTCATAAATTATTTTTTAAAATTTTCTTTTCTAAATAAATATTTAGTATCTAAACTTTTATTCAGAAAAACAATTTTTTTAAAAAAATTATGAAATTATATTTTATTTTCACCTTAAAATCGTGCAACATAAAAATTAAATCGGAGTACTATAGTACTCCCTCCGTCCCTTAATGTTTTTCCTGTTTTGACTGGACACGTTTGCCAACGCACACTTTTGATCGTTAATATCTTGAATTTCGTATTAGTATTAAATATAAAAACTTCACTGTATTAAAGTACTCATAAATACGAATCCAACAAGATCACTCATGACTATATTTAGTCTTATAGATTAGACATAAATTAATAATTTGTCTCATGTCATGAACAATCCCGACATATCAAATAAGAAAAACAATACGGGACGGAGGGAGTAGTAATTTTTTTTTTGCCAAGTGAAATTTTGACTCGACACAATATCTTAGGACAAGTGTATAGAAGTAACCGTCGGCACAGTTCAGTTGAAGAAACATAATTGGTAGTAATTTACTCCCTCCGTCCCATTTTTATTGTCCATCCATCAAAATCCACCTTTTATTCAATCATGCCAAATATATTTAAGTTACCAAATAATTGTATTATTTTTTCATAAAAGTTAACATAATTAACATATAATTTACCTTATCAGCTAAATATGGACAATAATTTTGGGACAAAGAAAATAGGAAATAGTGGACAATATAATTGGGACGGAGGGAGTATATACAGACCTCTGCCACTAACCCTTTTAAGGATAGCCTACCAACATTATCAGTGACAGACGTTGGGACCCATTCCTTGTATATTTTCTGGTGGTTGTTTGATGTTACTCTTATCTACTACTCCCTGTACCCCTTGGTTCTTTACCTTGGGGGACGTAATTCTGGTACGGATTTTAAGGTGCAATTTGCGGATAGTTTCATAACTTATTTTTTAAATTTTCTTTTTTTGTATAAAAATAGAATTGTTCTATTTTTATACAAAAAAAGAAAATTTAAAAAATAAGTTATGGAACTATACTTTTTAGGAGTCTTAAAATACGTGTCGAGTAGTGAAAAAGAAATGTAAAGAAATGGGAGGGACAGAGGGAGTACTTCCATTAACGTTAAATCCTCTCTTGCCTCAACTTTACTAATCACATGATTATTATTCTGTAAGTAGTGTTAATCACTTTATTAATCAAGTTTAAGATTCTGTTTCTTTGCGTTAATCATTTTTCAGTGTCACTCTCTTTTGCTTCTCAACTTTCCTGTTTCAAGTAAGAAAAATTTACTATTTTAGTTCCAACATTTCTTCGCAGACTGGGTGTGCGATTTGTATGGTGATTAGAGATGGGGTGGAAGAGTGTTGTCTCCTTGTCTTATTTCTGGGGTGCCCTTCAGGTTTGGTATTATTCTTTTACTATATTTTACCTTAATTCTCAGTGTATTGGATGGATACTCAAAATTACTCTAGTACTAGTTTGATTTGTTTGTATGAAGAACATGTTTTTGTTTCTCCTTCCAGTTCCAGCAATCATGGCAAGAAAATGTTTGCTAGTTTCAACTCTTAATCATTCAAATAGAAGAAGATATCAATGATATGTTTATTTCCCATGTTTATCCTGAAGTGGCTGTTTTAGTAACATTATTATATAATTACTAATTGCTTGAGCATGACAAACTGACACAAAATTTTAAATTATGGTCTAAAAAATATCACCAAGAAAGTCTAGATGCAATCCTTTTTTTTTTTTGCTAAATTACCAGTGCTTGAATACTAGTTCTGGGAGATTTTTTTACAGATAAGTTGAGTGATTAATGTTCTCTAAAAGGCATATCATGTTGAACTTATATTCCACAAAGAGAATTCGACTTTGTATTTCCAAAAAAAAAATCAAAATTAAGATATTTCAATCGCTTCAAAGATTTTTATCATATGCCGAGGATTTTTATGAAAACTGACCATTTCAGCTCATATGAGTAGCAAAGTTGGTGTGAAGCTTAGGTGTGTCTCACCCTCCCCATATCCTACTGAGTGAGACAGACTGAGTATGTTTGTTTTAGTTTTCAGAGTTGTTGGAGTTTGTATGGGGAAGAACTTATAAGTAAATGAATATCGTAATTAATGATGTCATATATGCTCTTCTCTGTGTGCAAGACCTGGTTATGTATATTTACCATCCTGGAAGCTTAATCTTTTGAATTATAGCAACTCTAAACTCTAAAGGTAGTTGTATAATTGCATTTTCCACTTTTAACAGGGCAGTGCAAGGGACGTCGAACTAGGCACGTATACTATCAAGTCTCATGGAGCGACACTTGCAAGGAATCATAGTAATGATTGGCTTATCCTGCTCTTACTTGTGGTCATGGAGATCATCTTGTATATTATACACCCGTTCTATCGCTTTGTTGGGAAGGATATGATGACAGATCTTAGATATCCAATGAAGGACAACACAGTGCCCATATGGGCTGTTCCAGTGAGTTTCTTATGGTTAAATAAGCTAATCATATGCATAAGCTCATTGCAATATTTCCCCATTTTTAGTAATTGAGTGTTTATCTAGCTACCTTTTCTATCCTATTCAAGTATCTGAATTAGTAGAATCTGTGAGTTTTTTTTTAAAATTCAGATGTATGCCGTGTTGTTGCCTATTGTTGTTTTCAATCTTTTCTATATTCGGAGGAGAAATGTCTATGATCTGCACCACAGCATTTTAGGTAACATTATTATACTAGTTTATGCAATTATCTCCTGCAATAAGGTGTGCAAATTATATAATGATTTGAACATATGCTTGTTTCAGGTCTGCTATTTGCTGTGCTGATAACTGCTGTTCTTACGGATTCAATAAAGAATGCAGTTGGAAGACCGCGGCCTGACTTCTTCTGGCGCTGCTTTCCTGATGGAAAAGATGTACAGAAGCCCAAACTCTTAACACTGTAGTAACAGATTAGTATTGCATTGCTTATTTAGCAAAATAAAAAATAAAAAAATAAATTCTGATTGGTTTTACAAATACCATAACGGCCTTGTTCTTGTACGTCACCTATTTTCTTAAATTTAAACATCTCAGACTCTCAGAATGATATGATATTCCCTATCATAAATGGTAGCTATCTTTTTTTACCTGCTCACTGACTTTCAAATATTTTTTGCTACTTCTTTCTTAGGTATATGATATCTGGGGAAATGTTGTATGTCATGGTAAAGATAGTGATATAAGAGAAGGACATAAGAGTTTTCCGAGTGGTCATACTTCATGTAAGCTCCTCCGCTGTTATTAACTGTGATTTCAGTGTAAAGCATTGAGTTATACTAGTTTAAACTGTATGACAGCCTTAAGTAGGGCACATAATTAAGATATATAAGACAGTAAACCAATGTAATCTGAAATAGCTGGTGTCATTTATAATTTTTTTTTCCAGACAATCACATGCCAAATTCTTTCAGTTCCCAAATTTCTAAGTTACCAGTTTAAGTAAAGTTGGTGAATTTGCATACTTAGCTGGTAGTATGATGCTGTGCAAATTTCAGTGAATATGACCATTTGACATAGAAGTGATGATATTGCAGGGTCCTTTGCAGGTCTGGGGTTTCTCTCATTATACTTGTCGGGGAAAATAAAAGCATTTGATTGCCGAGGGCACATTTCAAAATTATGCGTTGTTTTTCTTCCTCTCCTTGTAGCCTCTCTAGTTGGTGTTTCTCGTGTAGATGATTACTGGCACCATTGGCAGGATGTCTTTGCTGGGGGGTTTCTAGGTTTGTTTCTCCCCAAGTTCTATTTCTTTGCGCCATCAGCTGTAGCTTACATCTTCTTGTCTAAGAGCATTACTTTGCAGGACTTGTTGTCGCAACATTTTGCTATCTCCAATTCTTCCCTCCACCTTATAACACTGAAGGTAACGTAAATCCTTCATAGTATTTATGCTTTCGTTTATGGCAATAAAGTTTATATACTTACTGATCTATATATGCATCAGGTTTAGAGTATTTTTTTTTTATTATCTACGGCCTACAAGTTTAATATCCGACCTGTATCATGTTTCCTTTTTTATTTATTTCAGGGTGGAGCCCTTATGCACATTTTCGAGCATTAGAAGAGTTGCGCGCTAATTCACAGCTAGCCCCTCAAAGAGATGTTGAAGCTGTGAGAAATAACAATAACCTTATGCTGCTATCACTAGGTCAGAATCTAAGCTCACCGCGGCAACTATATGATGTTGAATCTGGAAGACCATAAAACTTGCATGACATTGCTAAAGTTTGTTACTACTCACCAGTTGTTTTAGCTAGAATGGGCAGTTGTAAATGTTATGGTAAGTTAGCCGTTAATTGCTAAAGCTCTAACATCTCGTCATGTATACTTTCTCATTAGCGCTTTAGCCCTTGGGACTTTCATTTCTTGTCTTAGTAAAAGGCATGTGGTGGAAGATTTAGCATTGTGCACTTGTTATATAGTGTTAATTTGGTCCTGGACTCCTGGTAGTTGCCGTCTTTCTGATTACATTGGATGATAATGATAGCCCTTTTTTATTTTAGAATAAAATTTCTTACATCTCAAAAAAAAATATAGAAATAAAATAAAATAGAAAACCAACATAATGAACACTTGAACACATTGTAGTAATTTAATTTATTCACGTGTCTAGGAATATATTAAGGGTGGTGATATATGCACACCCTAAAGTTACCCTAAAGTTATTGTTGCACATCCTATAATATATTTTTTCAAAATTACCCTCACACATGTGCATTACCATTTACCACAATCAGGACTCCATTTGGACATTTTCGAATATCACTATTTACTATCCTAGATTGCAACATGATTATTTGTAATGAAAATTAATATATATTTATTTTTGTATTTCATGTTTCTCTTACTAATTAAAGTAACATATATATTAATAATTTCATAATATATTAATAAAAATATATAATATGCATGTTTGTTTTCTTAATATATATAAGTTATATTCATACTAGTAATCAAAGTAAAGTTAATAATAGTATTTTTTTTTGGATTATAATTTTAACCCAATTAAAAAGAATGAAAATAGATTCAAAATGTATTTTGTACTTGAATTCTTTATAAAATACCGGCATGACCAAATCTAATAGTACAAATGATATGTATGCAAAATATTTTAAAATGAAGTCTTAAAAAATTGTTAAAATTAAAATTTATACTAATATAAATCCAAAAAATTGTAAAGTTTATAAATTACATAAATTAATAGTATGATGTAATGGTCGTAATATGGTAAAATGAGAGTACATAAAAATAAAAATGTTAGATTAAAAGAGACAGGATGCATTAATATTGAGGATAATTTAGATAAAGCATATTATAGGGCGTGCAACAATAACTTTAGGGACCCACGAGCCTTGTGTAAACGTAAACAACGCTTGAACCACCAGGCACCAACCCGTCAAAAGATTCACATTTCCCTTTCGTTGCTAGTCAATCATTGACATTTCAAGGCACATGCAATTACGGTCTACGCTTGCAAATGATCGACTGAGGCTTGTTTTTTCTAGTTGTAAATTTTCAGTTTCTCTGTCCCTCGCACAATCTCACCTCAATTTATAAATATAAAGTAGTTTTAGAAATTGTAATTAGATGAATTCGGACAAAAAATAACGATTATACTAAAAAATTTATGATATATACATAGGATCAAGTTCAAATAGAAATTAAATTAGATAGATACTAGAAACCAAATCATTATCCAACATTATTGAGTTAATTTATGACATTTTTTGTGAAGGTATGCTTGACAGAACCCTTAGAATAGATAAAATATAATATATTTAATGTTATTTTCTAGTTTCTATTTTAACTTTAATTTCTATTTTACCACTAACCTATGTAAAAACAAATCGGTACATGATAGTTTTTGTGATTTTTCCAGAACACCGGAATACCCAGTTAGAGTTTTAATTTAAGGCAACCTTTTTCTTCATTATGGTAACAAAAAAAATATTAAAGTATTTCTTTATTATAATCCTCTTATCTAATCATATTATTATTACTTCTATGAAAAGAAAAGAGCATAAAGAGCAAAATAAATCAACAATAATTACTGTCTCATGATAGATCTAATCATGAGCAGTCACAAAGAACACAGAGAATAAAGGCTGGAATGGAAAATATATTAAGTCTGTGTTGTCATGACATATTCCTGATTATTACATAAATAGAGAATGGTTCACAAAAGACAAAATCTTATCCATACTAACGGTAGTGATAAAACAGAATGGGAAACAAGGGAATATGCCAAAAACAGAAAATGAGCTGTCATTCCTTTAGCCTTGTGTGACATTCCTCAATACTCCCCCTCAAGCTGACAAGAGGGCACCGAATTGGTCAGCTTGCGAACATGAGCTTGGTGGATTTTAACTGGGAGTATCTTGGTGAAGATATCAGCAACCTGTTGCACTGATGACACCTTTGCTGTGGTGATTTTGCCAGCCTTAAGTTCATCCCTCACGTAGTGGCAGTCTATATCAACATGCTTCGTTTTTTCATGTAGAACGGGGTTTGCTGCAATTGCTATAGCTGCCTGATTGTCACAGTTGAGTATGGCTGGTGGTAGATTGCAGATTCCAAGGTCTTTTAGAAGTGCAGTAAGCCAGGTCACTTCACATGTGGTGAGAGCCATAGCTCGATACTCCGCTTCTGCAGAGCTCCTAGCCACAACAGTCTGTTTTTTGGCCTTCCAAGAGATCGGTGATGAACCAAGAAATACACAGTATCCTGAGGTGGATCTCCTTGTTATGGGACAGCTAGCCCAGTCACTGTCACAGTATGCAGTGAGCTGGGCCACTCCAGATGCTGCCAACAAGATGCCTTGACTCACAGTTCCAACTAGATATCTCAAGAGTTTTTTGGCTGTCTGATAATGAACTGTCGTTGGAGAGTGCATGAATTGGCTCAACAGTTGAACAGAGAAAGAGATGTCTGGTCTGGTTATTGTGAGGTAGATTAGCTTACCCAACAGCCTTTGATAGATGACTGGATTTGGTAGTGGATCGCCTTTATCATGAGTCAATTTGAGATGCGAATCCAATGGCAGTTGCAGTGGTTTTGCCTGTGACATTCCATATTCTTCAAGGAGGTCTTTAGTGTATTTCTGCTGAGAAATAAAAAAACCATTAGATGACCTGTCTATCTCAAGCCCTAAGAAGTATGTCACAGGTCCCAAATCCTTCATATGAAAAGTGTTGGAGAGCATTTGCTTGAGATATCCTATCTGAACATTGTCATTTCCACTGATCAGAAGATCATCAACATATGCCAACACCACAGTTATGCAGTCAGCAGATTTTTTAAGGAACAGACTAGCATCTGACTTAGACTGTGTATACTTGAGATCAATGAGTGTAGTAGACAGCTTTGAAAACCACTGTCTTGGTGCCTGTCGTAGTCCATACAAAGGTTTATGTAGTTGACACACCAGAACTGTATCAAACTTGACCAACTCCTGATTGACTTCAATTCTGCAGCCAAGTTGAGTATATCCTTGTGGTAATTTCATATACACTGTTTCATACAAATCTCCATGTAGAAACGCATTTGTAACATCCATGTGAACTGTATCCCAATTGGCTAGAGCAGCAACAGCCAAAAGTGTTCTCACAGTAGTGAGTTTAGCTACAGGTGCATAAGTTTCTGCAAAATCTTCCCCAAATGTCTGATTGCAGCCTAGTATTACAAGTCTGGCCTTCTTCCTTTCGACTGTGCCATCAGCTTTAAACTTCGTTTTATAGATCCATTTGCAGGGAATTGCTTTCTTGTGAGCTGGTAATGTTGTGATGGTCCAGGTTTTATTCTCTTCAAGAGCATTAAGCTCCACATTCATAGCTTCCACCCACCCAGGGTCTTTGACTGCTTCTTTGAAATAAATAGGATCATTGGAGGAGTTGAGAGTTGACAGAAGGCAGTGGAATTGAGGTTGTGTAGGAGTAAATGCTAGATTGGCTACATGAGGTACATTGGTCAAGGCGTTGGCAGAAGCACTTGCCTGGTAGGTTTGATACTGATCCATCCACAATGGCGGTTGATGTACTCTGGTAGATCTTCGTACAGGTGGTGCAGGTGGTGTAGTAGGAGGTGAAGAGAATGTAGGAGATGACTGAGTGGATATTGATGAAGGTGATGTTGAGATAGGAGTTGTTAAGTGGCTACCAGTAGTATGCTCAGGTGAAGACAGAGGAGAGGTGTCATTATCTGTAGCACTTAATGGAAAGTATCCTTCATCAGTGGCTACATCAGGTTGGATAAGATTTTTACTAACTGGCAGAGGCTTCATGTACTTAGACAGAGAATCTGGATGATAGGGAAAAACTGACTCATGAAACTTTACATCTCTTGAGATGAAAGTTGTCTGATTGAAGAGATTCAGAAGTTTGTAACCTTTGTTAGATGAAGGGTATCCAAGAAGAACACAAGGAACTGCTCTGGGAGCAAGTTTGTCACTAGTGAAGGCAGGATTATGGGCAAATGCCAAGCAACCAATAACCTTTAGATAATCATATGTGGGTGGTTCGTTGTGTAGAATATAGTATGGTGTGGAATTTTGAAGTACTGGGGTTGGCAGCCTGTTGATAATGTGTACGGCAGCTTGTACACAATCACCCCACAGATGCACAGGTAGATGGGCTTGAAATCGAATGGCTCGTGCAATTTCCAAAATATGGCGATGCTTTCGTTCAACCCTAGCATTTTGCTGAGGTTTATGAGAGCATGAGGTTTGATGAAGGATGCCATTCGCATGAAAGAATTTAACAAAATTTGAATCAGCAAATTCCAAGGCATTGTCAGATCGAACAACTTGAATTTTCTTTTGAAAATGAGTTTGAGCATAGTGATAAAAGGCTTCAAAGATAGAGAAGGCATCAGACTTATGAGTCAATAGAGATATCCAGGTGTGCCTACTATGGTCATCCACGATGGTAAGAAAGTATTTGTGTTTACCTTGAGTGGGAACCCTATACGGCCCCCAGGTATCAATGTGCAGCAATTCAAAGTTTTCTGAGGCATAGGAATCACTGGCAGTGAAAGGAAGGTTTGTAAATTTCGCCATTGGGCAAGTGACACAGACTTGACCAGAATCTGCTAGTCTTGATATATCTGGGATCAGTTTTATTTTGGAAAAAGGTGTATGACCCAACCTGTGGTGCCAGGTACTCAGGCTCGTGTCATTAGCAGTGTTTACAGTGTTACAACTAGTGGCTGGTGTGTGTTTTGACAACCAAGACAAGGGATCATCAGTGTGTACCAAGTAATACAGACCCTGTTTAGCCTCTCCTACAGCTTTGATGGTTTTTGTAAGGTTGTCAACGATCAGACAGTGTGTGGGTGAGAATTTGACTTCACAGTCATTGTGTTTAATCAATTTTTGAACAGACAGCAAGTTGTGTTTAAAGAAAGGAACACACAATACATTGTTTAAGCAGAGACCATTAGAAAGTATGGCATTACCTGTGTGAGTTATTTGCACTGTATCACCAGTTGGTAGGTTGATGTAAGGAGCAGTGGTTACTAGCATAGGAGAATCAAGATTCTTTATATGTGGAGTCATATGATCCGAAGCCCCTGAATCAATTATCCAATCTTCAGCAGCCACACTTGCATTGTGACATGTCATCATTCCAGAGAAAGGTGTATCCAAAGTTTCAGATGATGCTTGAGTTCCTTGCAAGCCAGACATTTGCATAAGCTGTGCCAGTTGAGCCAGTTGCTCCGTTGTGAAAAGAGCAGTATCTCCAGGTGTGGTTTCCACAGACTGTGCCACATTTGCAGACCTGAATTGCTGTGGTCTTTGATTGGTTGTCCACCTGGGTCTTATATTAGAGGCATTGGGTCTGAACTGAGGAGCCGGATTTGGCCCTCTGTATTTAGGATGCCATCTGGGATATCCCACGTTTGCCCAGCACCTGTCTTGAGTATGACCTTGCGCTCCACATTTTGTGCATTGAAAAATTCTTGGTGAGGAAGACACTCCCACTCCCCCTTTGCTATACATTGCCATAAAATCTTTCTCAGTGGTTTTAGAGGGTTTCAATAGCTCTCTCTGTGCTTCTTCTTGTTGGAGAGTGGCTGTGGCATTCTCAACACTGGGAAGTGGAGTGTTCAGTAGAAGTTGACTCCTCTGAGGAGCATAATCTTCATTAAGACCATTCAAGAACTGAAATAATTTAGACTCCTCTTTCTGTAATTCTATTTCAGCCATTAGTTTCACAATATCAGGGGTAGACGCAGCCACAGTTGGCAAAGCATTCAAAGAATCCAATTCCTCCCACACAGTTTTCATAGCAGTGTAATAATCATTAATAGACAAATCATTTTGTTTAATATCATACAAATCCTTGCTCAATTTATATTTTCGAGAACCATTTGATACTGAAAATCTCTGTTCGAGATTCAGCCATATTTATTTAGAAGTAGTCAAATAGATAATGGACTGTCTAATAGCAGGAGATACATTAGAAGTCAGCCAAGAAATTACCATATTATCACAAGTATCCCACATTTCAGCCTTGTCATTGTCATCTGTAGGTCTGACCACAGTCCCTTTAACAAAACCCAGCTTGCGTTTGGAAGTAAGCCCTATTTCCAGAGATCTTTTCCAGGCCCTGTAATCAGCACTGCCTTGCAGCTTATCAACTTGAATCGATGCAGCCCCATCAGAAGGATGCAAAAACAATGGGTTAACCATATCTTGGTATGTAACCCTTGGTGCTGTCATTGTAAAAGAAACGATTCAACCAAAGTAGATCTGAAGAAAAAGACAACAACAAAAAAGACTGAGTCTTGACGTTCAGAAATCAAGAAGAAACAGATCGTATGTTGTAAAAAAGGCTCTGATACCATAAAGAGCAAAATAAATCAACAATAATTACTGTCTCATGATAGATCTAATCATGAGCAGTCACAAAGAACACAGAGAATAAAGGCTGGAATGGAAAATATATTAAGTCTGTGTTGTCATGACATATTCCTGATTATTACATAAATAGAGAATGGTTCACAAAAGACAAAATCTTATCCATACTAACGGTAGTGATAAAACAGAATGGGAAACAAGGGAATATGCCAAAAACAGAAAATGAGCTGTCATTTCTTTAGCCTTGTGTGACATTCCTCAATAGAGCAATTTTAGAGGGATTTAGCAAAAAAAAGAAGAGGTATTTCTAGGATCCAAAATGGATCCCAAATTCTTTTCAACTTAGTGACATGTGATATATGGAGGGTGCATTTCATTTTTTAAGCAAAAGATAATACTAAATTGATAATTCAACATTTAAAAATTATTTTTGAAAAAAGTTTTGGGTATAAGTGTATAATAGCGATCGTCCTTTACGATTCGAATCAGTTTATAGATAATATTCAAACATAAATATAATTTTGAAATTTTTAACAATATAAAAATGAAGTTACAATTTGACGAACAATACTAAAAGTTCAAGTAAATCTAAATGCTTTTTTTTTAATATTAAATCTAAATGTTTTCTTTTCTAATAAAAAGTCTTATACTCTTTCCGTCTCATAATTTTTTTTCTATTTTGATTTTTTAATATTATTCATTATAAGCGGTTTACTAATTAATTTATGCATAATTAATAGGACAAAATATAGTTATGAATTATTTTGTTTGATTTGTATTGATAAGTATTTTAATAAAGTAAAATTTTTATATTTAATATTAGGGATAATTAATTCAAAGGTCCTTGAACTATATTCATTTTATTGTTCAGGTCCCTGAATTATTTTTTCCAACATTTCGATCTTTAAACTTTTAACTTTTCTAATTCGCATTCTTCCGTCTGAATTTGACTAACGGACGTTAGTCAATGATGGCGTGATAGTGACGTGGCATGATGTGGCATGACTGCCATGTCAGCATTGACTAACGTCTGTTAGTCAAATTCGGATGGAAGGATGCGAATTAGAAAAGTTAAAAATTTAGGGATAGTAATGTTGGAAAAAATAGTTTAGGAACCTAGACAATAAAAAGGTATATAGTTCACGAACCTTTGAATTAACTTTCTCTTAATATTCATATAACATTAAAAATATTAACAATTAAAAATATGTGTTACTAATAGTGAATGTATGCGATCCAAACAACAAAAGTAATAAGAGACGGAGGATGCTATAAATTCAGTGAAAACGCCAAATGAAGCTCGCAGCGCCTCAACTCAACTTGCTTGTTTGACCACACTCTCAATATAACATCACGCTGACAGATAAGAGTATATTGAATTTCCCATCCATCCATCATAAAGAAATAGATACACTCTACATACAATACAATCAATCCTAAGGGAATCTTCATTGTTGACAAGAATCAATGGAAAATAAAATAAAATAAATTATAAATAGAGATATACGGAGTACAAGATACGCAAAATAACAGGAAACATAGAAAGAGAGTCAACTAACAAACACTCCGATAAAACAAACCATCCTTGTTTCCTTTCTTACAAATCTCGGAAATGGGTTGGGCCAACAACAACGAAAATGAAATGGCCCTTCCCGTCGCAAGCAGCAGCTCCGTTGATTCAGGCCATGCCCGTCTTAATGAGCTTGGTTACAAACAAGAACTCAAGCGTGACCTCTCGTATACATTTTATTTCCCTACTCATTTTCTCTTATGTTTTCTTGATTTTAATGTTGTTGTTAAATATGATTTTGCTTTGGTTTGGATTGCAGGGTGTTATCAAATTTTGCATTTTCGTTTTCGATCATATCGGTTATTACTGGTATAACTACGTTGTATAATACTGGACTTAAGTTTGGTGGACCTGTTGCTATAGTTTATGGTTGGATAGTTACTGGATGTTTTACTATGATTGTTGGTTTGTCTATGGCTGAGATTTGTTCTTCTTATCCTACTTCTGGTGGACTTTATTATTGGAGTGCTAAACTTGCTGGCCCAAATTGGGCTCCTTTCGCTTCTTGGATCACTGGATGGTAATCTTTATTCTCCCCCTCTATCCTATCTTTATTCAATTACTATTTTGATATATGTGATAATTATTGTTATATTTGTGTTGTTGATGGAATGTTGCAATTTTGTATGTTCAATTTATACTAAAGCTAGAAATGTGATGTTTTGGTCCTTTAGAGTATTGTACTTGCTTGCTTGTTTTATGATTGTATTTTTGGTAAAGGTTGGTTGCACATTTTGAAATTAAATAGTCACGCACCCATGCAGAGGCTTAAACCTTCGAGCTCTTTGTTACCGAGAGAGGATTAGTGTTTAATAGGCTACTAGGAATTAGATTAGCGATTTTTTCTTTGGCTATTGTAGATACGCAGAAGAAGTTTATTGATGATAGCAGCTTTTATTTGGCAAGAGCAAATAACATCAGTCTACGTTGTTATCATGATCCATATGTATTTGTAATCTTATATACAAGTGTTACATGATAAGCATATATTTTCAGAAACGATCCTGTATGAACATAAATTCTAGCTCTGTTACAAGGCGAAGGTGGGACTCACATCTCACAATGTGAAAGAGGTCCATGTGAATATGTGGTAAAAGATTATGTAATTTTTTTTATAGTATCACCCGCGTGAGCTCCTTATTCGTCCAAGCTTAATAGGTTAAAACGATTGTCTCTGAGTATTTGCAGTTTTGCACTCTTCCTTTGTGTTGCGTGTTTCTTATATTAGTTTCGTAATATCAGTGGTCTTCAACTGTGTGTAATGTTGAGGCCTTCCTAACAAAATTGGGAACATAAAACATTACCAACACAAGGCCCTTGTTATTTATTGACAGGCGTATGCTGTTCACATTTTATGCCTAATGTTAAGGAAAATCTTAAAATATTAAAGAGCACTTGTAGATACATATGCTGATCATGGTCTGTGGTATATGTGCATTATAGTGTCTGACTTCTGTAAATTTTCGCTTTTTATTCATGATGCAGGTTTAACATTGTTGGTCAGGTAATTCTGATTTATTTATTTTTTAAAAGGCAATAAAAATCTGAAATGGTTTCGTTCCAGTATCATTATCTGTGACCTCTAGTCATTAGAAAAACCATCTCTGCAGTGGGCTGTTACAACAAGCGTGAATTATTCACTTGCGGAGCTGATTCAAGTAATCATTCTCCTTAGCACCGGAGGAAAGAATGGAGGTGGATATGAGGGCTCTAAATATGTAGTTATTGCCATCCATGGTGGCCTTCTTCTTGTACATGCTATCATAAACAGTCTTTCTATTTCCTGGCTATCATTTTTTGGACAGCTTGCTGCTGGATGGAACATTCTTGGTAGGAGGCATCATACAAGTCAATTTTCTTTCAGTTCCCTCTTTCCTTGCAATGTTCTTACTGGTGCTCGGATGATTGTAGGTGTCTTTGTTCTTATGATTCTTGTTCCATGTGTTGCAACTGAAAAGGCCAGCGCTGAGTTTGTTTTCACTCATTTTAATACTGAAAATACGGATGGAGTAAATGGTAGACTCTACATATTTTTGTTAGGGCTCCTCATGAGTCAATACACGTTAACAGGATATGATGCATCTGCCCATATGGTGAGTCCTGTTCTTTTTATGGCCAACATAACACCCCCCCCCCCCCACCCCCCAAGTTTTCAAAATTAGATTCTCTAAAAAATTGTCTTCCATCTGCACTTCCCTGCGGTAAGAACTTTCTAAAATATATTCCAGTTGAGAATTATGATTTATACATCTTCTATTATGAATATAATAACAGTTGAATGTAACATCTTTATACCTATGCAGCTTTAATGCAAACAATACTATCTGTAATCCTGTATGGATCATAATGCCAATTCATCTAAATATATTTTTTTCAGTCGGAGGAAACAAGGAGTGCAGATATAAATGGGCCAAAAGGAATCATCAGTTCTATTGGCATATCAATTATTGTTGGTTGGGGTTACCTACTTGGTATCACCTTTGCAGTTACCGATATCCCATACCTTCTGGATGAGAATAATAATGCTGGTGGTTATGCCATCGCCGAGGTATTTTATCGAGCATTCAAGAGTAGATATGGAAGTGGAGTTGGAGGAATCATTTGTCTAGGCGTGGTTGGTGTTGCTATATTCTTCTGTGCTATGAGTTCAGTTACAAGCAACTCCAGGTATATAAAATAAATTGTTTTGTATGGTGGATTACATTACAAACTACTCTTTGAGGCTCTCCTAATATGATCTATTTCCAGGATGGCTTATGCATTTTCAAGAGATGGAGCTATGCCATTATCTTCTTTATGGCATAAAGTAAACGGCCAAGAAGTCCCCCTGAATGCAGTTTGGCTTTCTGCTTTCATATCATTTTGTATGGCTTTGACGGTATGAACTTTTTTTGTTCTTTATCTTTTCTATTTCTTTTTTTACAAATTTTATTGTAAAGTCTGCTTTTGATAATAGGTAAGATGATTTCATGAGAATTTTTTCTGTGTTTATAATTTTGTGGATTTGTTATTCTGGAGTCAGAATTACTTTTCCCATTAGAGTATGTTCAAAAAAACAAAATTAGAGTAGAACTTTGGTGTTAAAAAATTTACTTGCATAGTTGCATTGTTTCAGCTATGGTGACTCCGAATACCTCCTATTTCGTATTATTCTAGACATACATAGGTTGGACTATGTTGCAAACCGAATCAAAGTTCACTACACAAAATACAATATTATTATGTCAATAGTATATATGTGACTTGTGAGATGAAAAATCTTTAAGGTAATTGTTCGATGTATAGACTGTGCTTCTTTTCCTGAGAATGTTGCATTCATTACAGTTCAAACAGTGGTTTTGATTTTATTAATTAGACATTCACATTGTGTACATTTAGGGGCTAATTGTTACTTATATCTGAGTATTTGCAGTCGCTTGGGAGTGAAGTGGCATTTGAAGCAATGGTATCCATAGCAACTATCGGTCTTTACATTGCTTATGCAATACCCATATTCCTTAGAGTAACTTTGGCTCAAAGATCTTTCAAGGCAGGACCTTTTAACTTAGGGCGTTACGGAGTCGTCGTTGGATGGACTGCTGTCCTATGGGTCGCATTCATCTCTGTCCTCTTCTCCTTGCCTGTAGCTTACCCCGTTACTCGAGAGACGTTGAACTATACACCAGTTGCAGTTGGGGGTCTGCTGATTCTAACCGTCTCCTATTGGATATTGAATGCTCGGCATTGGTTCAAAGGCCCTATTACAAATATAGATAGATGAATCATACGTCGACTAGTTTCTTCACATCCTATTTATAGGAAAAGGTAGTTCATCATTTGTTATAGTGTCGACTGAGTTCCAGATTCGAGGAACATGTAAAAGAAAATTATGTGTACACCAATCACTGTATGTTTTCTCTATACAAGCTCTGAATGCAGATATTTAAATGAATTACACGCATGGCCAGTAAGAGATGAGTCTAGCACTAAAAGTTGCACCATTGACATATGAAAATATAAAATAAACACTAAAGTAAATAGACACTAATTTTTTTTTTTGAAACAAAATGATATTTCATTAATTATGCAAACTTTCGGACAATAATATCTCCAACAAGTGACTCGGAGGAGACGGGAAAACACAGAAACTGTTAACATCACTGGGGATTTTAGCCATACAATGAGCTACCCTGTTTGCTTTGTTTCTAACAAACCTTAACATCAATCTATCACTGCCTTGCAGAAGATCCCTGCACTGCTGCAACACTTGCCCAATCTCTAGCAAATTATCCTTCGGTTGCTGCACCTCCTGGACATTGATCAGCGAATCGCTCTCAACAATCACTTGCCCTGCTGTATAATCACTGGCCCATGATAATGCTTCAAGAATTCCTATCGCCTCTGCCTCGGCAACAGACACCCTCCCTGCAAATTTCATGGTTCGTCCCATAATGTACTGACCCAGATGATTCCGTCCCACCATACCCACTGCAAACCAGTTCCACTGCAAACCAGTTCTGGCCTTCAATCACAGCAGCATCTACATTCATTTTCATACAACCGACTTCTGGGGCCTTCCATCTACTGTCATACTCATGCCTGACTTCCTGCTCAGACCTGTTTTGCTGTTGTCTCGCATTAGCTTCTTGCCAGTCTTTAATTTGTTTTTTGCTACCCTCCATAATTGTTTCTGGTGTCATAACTCTGTTTTCAAATATACATTTGTTTCTCATAAACCAGACTCCTGATAGCACTGCTGAGATGACAATCAATTCTTGCTTTGAACCACTTGTAAGCTTCTGCAGAAGCCACTCAGTGCTGTCTTCAATGTTCCACTCATCTACGTCAACCCCCATATAATTCCAGCATCTCCTAGCAAACTGACATTCAAAGAACAAATGTCTCAAGTGTTCAATCTCTCCCGTGCACATAGAACAACTGATTGGAGTATTAATACCCCTTCCTCTCAATCGAATTCTTACTGGCAGCGTATTGCGACAAAACCTCCACAAAAACACTTTAGTTTTATGAGGAACCTCTAGTTTCCAGATCACACTCCAACCTCTTGACTGCTGAACTTCATCTCCTATTAGATGTTGTTGACACCACTGAAAATAACCCGATTTCACCGTATACTTCCCATTCTTAGAATGAGTCCAGGCCACCCTGTCTGTTGTATACCTTTGTGGAATACGAATCTTCACAATTGCTTCTACATCCTCCTTACAGAAATGATTGTTCAACTTATTTACATCCCATGTTTTCGTGTTATCTAGAAACAAATCACTCACTACTGAACTCGAAATATCCCCAGTCACCCGGTTCTTGTCTACACAAAAGTCCTCCTTAGAACGCAACCATCTATCCTCCAACACTTTAATTGACTTACCATCCCCCACTACCCACCTCAGACCACCTTTCATCTTGTTAGGTCCAAATGTGTTGTAGAGGGGGGGTGAATACAACTTTTCGAATATGAGAAGAAATAAATACGATGCAATAAATGAACACGCAGATTCAAGAAATATACGTTTTATATATAACTTGAAGTGGTTGCTACAACATTCATTACAAAGTATGACAGAAGTTGAGAGAGAGAGTAAATGATACTAAGCTCTGTGAATGCACTCTCTCTCTTTTTCTTGTGTTTTCTCAATATTGCTCACTAACTAAAAACATTACACAAGTGCTTCTATTTATACTACATGTAATCTATGTCCTGTAGTCTTCAAAGACTAAGATGTACGTGGCCCAATGATGTCCACATAAATCTTGCCTTATCTTGAAAGCTTGGAAATCTGCCAATCAGAAGATGCCATGTGTCATGTTGAAGCTGCACTCTAAGTAGAACTTCTACTTGAGAATTTCTACTTAGCCATCTCGAAATTTCTAAGTCGAACTTCTACTTAGAAATATTCTACTTGGCCATCCAGAACATTTAGTACTTAGAAAATATTCTGGTCTTCAACTTGAAACTTCAATGCACATCTTGAGCTTGTGATATCTTCATGTCTTCTTTATTCTTCGGCAAGCTCTTGAACATGGATCTTTATTACTGACATAAACTTGCTATCAATGTCCTGACACTTGATGCACTGGTCTGGTTCATAAGTGACTAGTCTTGATAGTGTTTCTGCTTCTTGAATAAATTACCATATTCACTTAGTAACTTGGCTTTCCAATATTTGCTTTCCTTCTTGTTCACTTGAAATCAATTGGTCTTGTTGATACTGATAGTTATGATCTTGATTCTCGATTTCTCAAATCACTGAGGCCTGAACAACTTTGACTTGAACTTCTCTCAATGATTTCTTCTTGGCTTGATCATAGTTAACATGTTCAATTGTATCAATTACCTTGTCTTCATTTAGTGTTGATTTCTTGTGACTTCTTGTTCTTGATTGTCTTCTGGTTAAGTATCTTTTCTTTTAATTGAGTTACATTAGTTATAGTGTTACAAGTTAATACACTCTGCCTTTCAATCTCCCCCAATTTGATTGTCTAACAATGACATTCAAATTAATGAAGGATAACTCAACTAAACAATGAGACGAGAAAAGATAATTAACATTACAGTCTTGAAAAATATACAATTGAAAAATACTTGAAAACAATACAAAGAACTTAAACTAGAAACAGAATTCGAACCTCGAATTAAAGATCATTTGAATGATTCCTATCACCTGGATTATTTCATATCTTTTAGTCAAACTTATATCACCTTATTGGATTCACTCTAAGGTGAATTTTCCTTAAGTGAGTTAAAGCAACCGAAAGACATGAAGTTTTTCCAACTTCAAGTTCACACCACTCTGACCTTTAACCCTAATTCCGTTTCCTTTTCCTAGCTTCAGCAGCTTGGTCTTTTTCTTCTTTTTGCCTTCTGCGCTTCTCCTCCTGCTGCTTTTGTTTCTTATATACTGGATCATGAAGCTGCGTCCACCTAGCATTCAACAAACTTACTGCTTCCATTTCTAGAGGGTTCCTGGGTTCTGGGTAAGGATGTTTGAAAAGCCTTATGAGTTTGTCCACCTCCTGAGTAGTCCTGATCTTTGGAATGTCCTCAAATATCTTCATTATAAGCCGAGGTTTCCTATGAGTTTTATCAGCTTTAAACTGACAATAGATCATTTTGGGATAGCCCTTGACACGGTTAGTATTGTGGACACTAGCCGCATCTTGCTCCAATCGCTTCTTTTCCACTACTACATCAGACAGGTAACTCACGAGTCTCTGCTTTTCTGTCACATACTTAACTTCCACATCTTCCCATTTGAACACATATAACACTTTCTCCAGAAATGCAGCATCTTGAGTCTGCAGCAGCCATTGTCTACTCATATGCAAGAATGTTTGATTCTGGTCTGCATCTATGAATACTAAGGCATCAGCTGTATTATCAACAAAAGAGTGTATCCAGTATACACTGTCTCTTCCTGGAACACCAACTGCCTCCCTTATCTCTCCTTGTTCCAGTTCTCCAGTAGGAAGATTCAGAGCTTCATCTACATTCTTCATAGCTTGAAGAATATTCCATTTCTTCTCTATTAGCTCTGGTTCAATCTTCACATTATCAAGAGGGTTTGGAGCAATGACATCACACTTCCACACCTCATTGCTCTTCTTGAATATGGCATTTTCAATGATCTTCACTGATTTATCTATAAGCTCAGAAGCGAATCCCTTACCCATCATTTGTCTACAGACGGCTTTAAGAGATTCCACTGAAAGTTCCATTAAGTCCTTTTCCTCCAAGCTCACCCTCTTCAATTTACTGTCAACCACCATCCGGACAACATTTGGATATGCTGAGAATTCTGGACCCTTGTCCTCTGCTAGCTGCATTAACTGATCCCTATACAGAATGCTTAGATTCTCAGAATGAGAGTATTGAATTTTTGTTGCTAGCAAGAACAACTCTGATGCAGATCTTCTCGTCATGAATTGGTCATCCACATACATGAAAGACATTGGGACTCCTTCTGTCAAAGACAAGATAACCTGCCACTCCTTTTGCGTTGCATTGTATCCAACCCTGACTTTAGAAATTAATCTCTTTAAAGCACTCATGTAGTCAGCAGCCATTGGATTCTGCAAATTTAGGTTGTAGAACAGATCATCTGCCTCCTTGTTATGAGCTCCTTTCGTACATGGTCCCATCAATATCTTCCTTGCGTCATCCCACTTCTGCCCTAACCTTCTATTGTCCAGATCAATCTGAGGATCAGCTAGCCTTGCAAGCTCATAATCGTACTGTTTCCCTTGTAGCTCCGCTTTCTTTTCCTGAAACACAGCACGATCTTGCATTGCTTTCATTTTAAAGAACTCAGCTTGTTCCAAGGCTAACCGTTGAGATTTAAGGGTTTCCTCATCAACAGTAATTTCTTCAGGCATTCTGGAAGACATCCCAGCACCTCCACCTTGATCCTTCAATGATCTCTTAATAGCATGTTCCAAAGGTGCGTCTTCCATATCGGAATCTGAGTCAAGTACCACCTGTACTTTTTCTTGATGACTCAGGTCAACGAATTGCTCATCTTGCTCAAGCGCTATTGCCTTACCCTTTTTCCTTCTCAGAGCCTCTTCATCAGTAGACGGCTCAATTTCTTTTTCTTTGACAATATCAGCTTGTTCTTGAATTTCTTCGATTTGAACTCCCTGCTGTCTCGTCTCCTTTCCACTCTCCCCCTTAGGTGAGTTATCCTGAACTCCACCCTGGTCTCCAGATCCACCAGCTGTATAAAAGTCTTCAAACCCAGAACCATAGGTTCCTGCTCCACTAGCACCACCTGTACCAGCATCGGGGGGAGGTTGTTGTGGCTCGAAACACTCCGGGGGCACAAAACTTCTGATTGCAAACATCACTCTACTGATCTCCACAGCCAGAGTATCCATTGTAAGCTCCATTGCTCCCATCCTCTCATTCAGAGTGTTTCCCAAGACACCACCAGCATGGCCCAAGTCATTTACCTTGTTTGTCAAATCATTAAAAGCTGTAGCTTGACTTGCCATTCGTGCTGCGTAGTCATCAAGAGCCCTTTGATTGTTTCCAACGTTCATCCCTAACTGCCCCATTGACTGCCCAAACTGCTTCATTTGATTTTCTATAGAAGACATACGTGTATCAAGATTTTCAATATTAAGGGACGGTGTTTGGTTTAGGTGACCTCGCTCTAATACTCGTTCTGTTGGTATTTGGCGCTCGGTTTCGGGCCTTAAAAATGAAGGTCCCTCTCTCCCTAACCTCTCACACACACTCCCTGTCTCACGCTCGTGTATATCTTCAATATATGATCCAAAATATGAAGCAGTACCTGCAGAAACTGGATAAGCAATATAATTTGCAGTTATGGGATCAATTTCTGTTTGTTCCTGAGTTGGAATCTCAGGCTGAGAGGCTACAAAGTGTTCTTGTACGACATCAGAACCGATCCTCTTTGTAGCATCAGTACGTACCGGTGAAGGTACGGCTGAAGCTTTTAAAGCTTCATGTCCTCTTGAAGCAACAGTATCTTCAAGAGGTACATAATCATCATCAAAATCCCTATGTGCAGATTGTTCAAGAGGTGAACCACTCTCGTGAGGTGGAGTGGTTGCGTGTGACACACTAGGGTTTGACTGAGGTTTAGAAGTAGCAGCATGAGAAATTTTGGCTTTCTTTCGAGTAAGAGGCTGCTCTTCGGGGTCACTCTCCTCATCATTTCCTACATCTATATGTGCTGGCTGTTTGGATTCCGGTGACAGAGGTGACAGAGAATTAGAAATATAGCTCTCACCCTGGGATAGATCCTGTGGGCTAGCAGTCTCTTGGGTCTGGGAATCAGAAACATAGGAAGAGGAATGAGTAGAATGTAGAGAGAGATTACCTGATTCATTACCTTGTTCGTCACCGCTTTGCTCATCAGGAATCTCTTCAAATGCCTCAGCATGAGCAGACCGATTCTGAGCATGTGATGAAACTTGCGAGAATTCCATCAAAGTGGTAACTCCCTCATCATATGTAAGCCACTGTTGTAAGGTATCAGGAATTGACATCGGTTTTCCATGATGTTTATTCTGATTATCAATTGTCGAAAGTGACTTAGTGCCCATCCCTAGTGGTGCAGATGTTTGACTTCTGGCAAAACTCTGTCTAACTGCAAGAGCATCCTTCGGTATTAAATCATTAATCAGCATCTGTAGGAACCGAGGAAACCAGCAGATAACATCTTTTGTGTTGAGGTCTCTGCTTGCAAGAGATCCCATTACACCAACTATCTCCGAGAGAACTATGCGTCCATAATTTATATCCAGTTCTCTTGCTAGGGCAATTCCAAGGTTTTGCATGGGAATGGAAATTTGATGGAAATCGCTTTCTCGTGCCCGAAAACATCTTGTGATGGCCTCGAAAAAGTAATTCCATTCCACATTAAAGAATTGTTTTTGGATGTTTCCAGTGATCCGGCCAGACGGAGGATAACATCCTATTTCTTCAAAGAAACTGAGGCGTTCGGCAGCTGTAGGTTCTGGATCATAAGCATCTTTAATGGGGAATCCCAGAACCCTGTTGACAATTTGTTCATTCACCTCATATTCCTGACCCGCTAAGGTAAACCTGAAACCAAAGGGGGTTGATTTGCTCCCAAAAGAAACCGCACTAGTCCATAATTGCTGTAAAGCATCATGTACTAGTGTAGGTTTAGCAGTAAAAGCATCGCTAGCTTTGGAATACAAATTGAGAAATCGTATCCAAGACTTAAAGCGCGGGAGTTGATCACCAATTTCCGTAGAAATGTTATAAAAATTGTTTTTAGCAAGTGAAAATTGGTGAGCCATTTTAATTAAAAGTTTTTCTTTAAAAGATGTGAATTTTAATATTAATTTCTGAAAAACAATTAATTTTAGAATTAACCGTTATATCCCTTTTAATTTATCAAGAACAACAAAAGTCCCTTTTTGAAAAATTAAACTACGGGATCCAATTAACAGTTAATGGAAGGCAAATTTCAACCAAATAACTAAATCTGCTTTAACAGTGAAGTTCGTGTGTGTGAAATCGTGTTTGTATAGATCTGTGAAATTGTGTGTGTATATACGTGTGTATATATCTCAAGAAAGATGGACCGTTACACAAACACACAAGAACAGAGATTAATGATAACACACAGATGATAGCAGTCTAAAATTGGGCATTAATTCGTTGTCCGTATGAGATTAGTCACAAAAATCACGAATCAGTGGTTGTAAGTCGAAATCGCCTGTATGTATATGGGGCGGCTGTAAAACTCAATTAGGTAAAAGTGAAAGAATAGATCGAGTTAGAGATGTATATATAGACATTAATGTGAAATGACTAAAGTGTCCCTGTTAAAAAGTATGAAAACTCCAAGTACATACAGGGAGAACCCAAGTCGAAATCTATCTCGAAGTTTAAGTCGAAGTCTATCTCGAAGTCTATCTCGAACATTTAAGTCGAACTTCGAGATAGAGTTCGAGATAGATGTTAACTCGAAAAACTTACCATTTAACTATTAAGGATCATGTAAACAGCACAAACCACCAACAGTACTAGGGAAACCTATCTCGAAATTTAAGTAGAAATTCGAGATAGACTTCGAGTTAGGAGTTAAATCGAAAAAATCCCCTAAAGACCAACTGAGAACTCTATCTCGAACATCAAGTCGAAATTCGAGTTGAGTTTCGAGATAGAGGATAACTCGAAATTTTTAACTAATTCGAAGTTATTCTCTCAGATTATTTCAAAAAATATCCCCTGTAAGATAGACATTATATGGAATATTTTGAATAAGGAAATAGGCACACTGGTAACTCAAATTCGAACCCTAAGTCGAATTTCGAGATAAATTTCGAGATAGAGGCTAACTCGAAATTTTTTTTCCCAGACTTAGAATTTTCAAAACTTCACTCTGGAAGCTCAAATCGAAATTCAACTAGAATTTCAAGATGAGTTTCGAGATAGAAACTAACTCGAAATTTTGAAGATACTTAGAATAATTTGACAATTTTTCAAGAAACTCAATAATTAAATTTTGTCAAATTAATATAAATATCAATTCAAGGATTTTTAATATATGACATAATTAAAACATTCCTTGATAATTCTAAGGCCTCTAATTACATGAAAAACATAGGTAAATTCATCTAAAAATCATGCAATATTTAGAATATTATGAATTTAACTCCCCCTATGATCATGCAATTTAACAAGCATAAATTCAAAGATTTGTGCTATAAAAGACACTTAAAACACACTGAATTCATGCAAAATCACACTATATGCAACCTATAACAATCATTAATTAGGCATTTTAAAGTCTAAGCACATAATGATTAAATAGCTTGCATATACAAACATAACCATGGATTTTACAGATAGAAGGCTTTACTAACTTGTGTTAAGCATTCCCAATTCACCAACCAACCTATTGAATGTTACTTCATCAAGAGGTTTGGTGAATATATCTGCAATTTGTTGCATTGTGGGCACGAAATGTAGCTCCACAGTCCCCTCCTCGACATGTTCTCTTATGAAGTGATACCCGATGTCAATGTGCTTGGTTCTTGAGTGATCTACAGGATTGTTGGTTATGGCAATGGCACTTGTGTTGTCACACATAATTGGAATTTTCTTGTGCTCCATGCCATAATCCTTCAATTGGTTCCTCATCCACAGTATTTGAGCTACACAGCTTCCAGCAGCAATGTACTCAGCTTCAGCAGTAGAAGTAGATACTGTATGTTGCTTTTTACTTTGCCAGGACACCAATCTTCTGCCAAGAAATTGACAAGCACCAGATGTGCTTTTCCTATCAATCCTGCAACCTGCATAGTCTGAATCCGTATAGCCAATTAGATTAAAACCTGTATCTCTTGGGTACCAAATTCCTAGATTTGGTGTGCCCTTGAGATACCTAAAAATTCTTTTGACGGCTATGAGATGTGATTCTCTAGGATCCGCTTGGAATCTTGCACATAAACAAGTCGCGAACATTATATCGGGTCTACTTGCAGTTAAATAGAGAAGTGAGCCAATCATACCTCGATAGCTTGTGATGTCAACTGATTTACCTGATTTGTCTTCATCAAGCTTCGTGGCTGTTGCCATGGGAGTCTTAGCTGCTGATGCATCTTCTAGATTATACTTCTTGAGTAAATCTCTGACGTACTTGGATTGACAGATAAAGATACCATCTTTTCTCTGACTGATCTGTAATCCAAGGAAGAAAGACAGCTCTCCCATCATGCTCATCTCGTATTTGTCTTGCATTAGCTTAGCAAATTTCTCGCACAAGCGCTCATTCGATGACCCGAAGATAATATCGTCCACATAGACTTGAACAAGTATTAAATCATTCTTCACATTCTTATAGAACAATGTTTTGTCAATTACTCCCCTAGTAAAACCACTTTCAATTAAGAATACGGATAGGGTTTCATACCAACATCTTGGGGATTGCCTGAGGCCATAGACAGATTTGAAGAGAAGATACACAAAATCTACAAGTTCTGGATCAATGAAGCCAGGCGGCTGTTCCAGATACACCTCTTCTTCTAACTCTCCGTTCAGGAAGGCACTTTTCACATCCATTTGAAAAACCTTGAAGTTCTTATGTGCTGCAAATGCCAAGAACATTCTGACTGCCTCAAGTCTTGCAACTGGTGCATAGGTCTCATCATAATCAATTCCTTCTCGCTGAGAATAACCTTTTGCAACCAAACGAGCCTTGTTTCGAGTTACAAGTCCGTTTTCATCCATTTTATTTCTAAATACCCACCTTGCTCCAATTATTGATTTGTTCTTTGGTCGGGGTACCAGTTTCCAAACTTTCTGCCTTTCAAACTGATTGAGTTCCTCTTGCATTGCAATCACCCAATCAGCATCACCAAGAGCTTCTTCTATTTCTTTAGGTTCAAGCTTGGATAAGAACCCAGAATATAAGCAAATATTAGCCAGGTCAGCTCTTGCGGATCTTCTAGTAGACACACCAGCATCTGGATCACCAATAATTAATTCAAACGGATGGTCTCTATTCCATACCCGTTCTCTTGGAAATTGTCTTGATGATTCAACGTGACTTTCTGAGTTGTGGTGCTGACTACTTTGATTACTTTCACTAACTCCCCCTGAGTTAGTACCAGCTCCTACAGAACTAGAGTCAACTCGACTCGAGCCTTGAACAGTAGTCCTTGAGCTGTTATTTACTCCCCCTGAGTTGTTGCCGGTTCGTACTGAAGAAGTCTCTCCTGATCTTGTAGGATTAGCTTGTTCACTAGACTCAGGTTCTTCACGTACACTTGGAACATTTAATGGGACAACCAACTCAGGTTCATCTTCAAGTTCTTCTAAGTCCAGATTCTGAAATTTTAGGGACTCAGGTTCACTAGAATCTCTTGAAATTGATGAGAGTTTGGTATCGTCGAATCTGACGTTGTAGCTTTCAGTCACTTTTCGATCATTTACTAAGAACACCCTATAAGCTGCTACCACATCTGTGGAGTAACCAACAAAGATTCCTTCACGAGCTTTTGCTGCAAACTTGCCTAGATTTTCATCATCTATAAGTACATAGCATTTTGCTCCGAAGACATGAAAGTATTTGATTGTTGGTCTTCTTCCGTTCATTAGCTCACATGGTGTCTTTTCTTTATCTTTTATGATCAAGGATCGATTTTGAGTGTAACACACGGTACTCACTGCTTCTGCCCAGAAATACAGAGGAAGTTTCGAATCACACAACAAAGTTCTTGCTGCTTCAACCAATGTTCTATTCTTCCTTTCAACTACTCCATTTTGTTGTGGAGTTCTCGGGGCTGAATACTGACGACGTATTCCCTTAGATACACAGAAGTCATTTAGCACTGCGTTTTTGAATTCAGTGCCATTGTCTGATCTAATCATCTTCACAGTAAGTGTTGAAACATTCTCAATTTGAGTGATGTGATCAATGATTAGGAAAGGTACTTCGTCTTTCGTCATTGCGAACAATACCCATGTATACTTGGAGAAGTCATCCACGATTACCAATGCATATCTTTTCCTAGATAAAGATAGGACATTCACTGGGCCAAACAAATCCATATGAAGAAGTTGCAGAGGCTCAGTAATACTAGAAATTTCTTTGCTTTTATGCGATGCTCGTTTCGACTTTCCCATTTCACAAGCTTCACAGAGTCCTTTCGGAGCGAACTCCATTTGAGGTAGATCTCTCACCAATTCTCGCCTCGCGAGAGCATTCATCGTTTTGAAGTTTAAGTGAGATAACTTTTTGTGCCATAACCAGCTTTCATCATCCGAAGCTTTGCTGTAGAAACAGGTGACTTCATTCTGATTTGCTGAATCCATGTCTGCAACAAAAAGATCTGCCTTTCGAACTCCTCTCAAAGCCAGTGAACCTTCCTTGATGTGAGTGATTGATACACCTTTCTTGTTGAAGACAATTTCGTAACCTTTGTCACAGAATTGACTGATACTCAACAAATTATGCTTTAATCCCTCAACATAGGAAATATCTTCAATGATGACATTGCCAGTTTTCAGTTTGCCATATCCCTTTGTCACACCTATGCTGTCATCTCCAAAGGTAACATAAGGGCCAGCTTTCATAACCAACTCTGTAAGCAGGGACTTGTTTCCAGTCATATGCCTCGATGCTCCACTGTCCAGCACCCATATAACTTTATTTCTATTTTGCTTAATGCCCTGCAATGACAGGTTGATTAGACTTTCTTCGGAACCCAACTTTGATTGGGCCCGGCTTTTCGATAAGATTTAGAATCAACAGATTTAACAACAGGAGATGCACTTTTCTTAACATTACTAGAGCTTTCGACTTCCTCCTTTCCTTTCTCAGACTTGACATGTTTGTCAGTCCTAGGAGAAGATTTGTCACTCCTAACTTTAGGAGGACTGACAGTCTTGGCTCTCACATGCTTTTTCTTGATGTTTGAACTAGCAGCAGTATTTAAGCATGACTGGCTAGATGCATTCATTAAATTCACAAAAGTTTGCATGACATTAAAAGTGCATGGCATACAATTAGGTTGACCACACTGTGCATGATTCTGATGCAGATTATTCATTGTATGTGTGACATGCATGGCATGTGCAGCAGGAACATTTATATTAGCTTTACATGCATAAGAAAGATGTTCAGTAGATTTGCAGTGATAACATGCTTTCTTTATTCGTTCAGCCTTAACCTCTTTTATGCCTTTCTTCCCTTGTTGTTTAACAACCTTAGCTCCTATTCCTAGTCTAGATTCATCACTAGGGAAATTGATTTTAACTTGTTTAATAGGAGTTATAGGTTGTGTTTTCTGACGATCTTCCATCTCAATCTCATATCTAGCTATCAATTCAGTCTCTTCTTCTTCTATTCTAGGAACAAGGTGTTTGTAGATGGGTTTGACAGAAGGTTTAAAAATGCTAGGAATATCATTTTTAAGGTCACTAGAAGTAGTGTCGATAGGTCTCTTCCCTTCTTTCTTAGAAAGGTTAGAATAATCAAGTCCTACACCTACTCCAGTTATCTTCTTAAATACGTCATTATCTACATACACTTTACTAGCAGCTAGTTTGTAAGCTTCACATTTAGTTTCTAACTCAGCTAGTTTGTTCCTTAAACATGATTCTATTTCTGCCTTAAGGACGAGCTTGTGTTCCAAAGATTTAATAAAATCTCTTAGGGAAGTATCTACAGTGCAAGCAGCCTCTAACTCTTCCACTTTTGCCTCAAGCATTCTGCTTTTGGCGACAAGTGTTTTCTGTTCCTTTTGAGAAGTGTCTAGGCTTTTGCACAACATGTAGATCTCTTCGCTAAGAGCCCCGTTCTGTTCCTTATAATCATCAATAGACATTTCTACTTTAAGGGTTAGAACTGGTACCTCTGGTTCCTCTGATGTCTCAGCCATGAGCGCAAAGTTTGCTACATGAGTAACATCTTCCTCATCTGAATCATCCCAAGCTCTTCCTTCTGTTACTACTAAAGCTCTTTTACCATGTTTTTCTTTCACCAGCGATTCATACTTGCTTTTGAGGGCTTCAAATGTCTCTTTTGGATAAGTCTGTTTAGGCTTTTTGCAGTCCGAGGTAAAATGTCCAGGTTCACCACAATTATAGCAATTGAACTTCATTTTGAAATCCAACGGAGATTTGTAGCTGGTACTCTTGCCTTTGCTTTTGTAGCCTGACGAACTACCACCACCCTTAGCAGCCCGATAGTAAGATGAAGAATTTCTCTGTGGTCGGTTGCTCTTTCTGAATCTCATGTTGCTGAACTTCCTTGCCATGTATGCCACGACACTATCGTCCATGTTGTCCAGTTCTTCTTGGGTGAAGTAGTCATCATCACTGTTAGATGCACACTCGTCATCATTATCAACTTGATGTGGTGCAGGTGATGATTTAGGCTTTGCTGCAACCATTTCCTTCTTAGACTCTTCCTCATCAGCAACTAATCCTGATGCAGTTTCTTTTCCTTTTGAATCATTGTCCCATGCTTGATCTTGAAGTGTTTCCAGTTCATAGGTCTTTAGAATTCCATAATATTCTTCCAGAGAAGTTGTATGCAAATCTCTGGTTTCTCTGATTGCGTAGACTCTATGTTCAATGCTCTTTGGCTGGTTCCTCAGATATCTCGTATTGGTTTCAACCATGGGGAGAGTAACACCTCTCAGATTCAAATCTAATACCAACTGACTGAATCGTAGATAGACATCTGTTATGCTTTCTCCTTTTTGTATTCTAAAGGTGTCATACTCCATCTTGAGTATAAGTGTCTTGTTGCTTCTAACCTCTGCAGATCCTTCCATGACAACTTCTATCTTGTCCCAAATCTTCTTTGCTGTATTCAAACCTTTGACTATGTTGAACATTTCATGATCAAGGGATTCCATCAAGGTTTGTCTTACAGAAGTATCATAAGCTATTTGCTCCTTGTCAGCATCCGTAAAGTCCGCTGCCTTTTTAGGCTCAGACCGAGCAGGTATAACCTCCTCTCCTTCCGTACGCTCAGGAATAGCTTTCATTGGAACGAATTTACCCTTTTCAAGGACTTCCAGATACTCAGGGTTAATAGTCTCTAAGTAGAGTCTCATTCTGAAAACCCATTCTTCATAGTGATCTCGGTTGAACATTGGGATCTTGAAAGAATTTTTAGGAGCCATTTCAAATCTGGTCACTAAAAGTTTCTAAGTACCCAAGACTAGGCTATGTAGAAAATCTATGTAGAACTTTTGCCTAAGTCGAAATTTCTCTAAGTCGAAATTTTGCTCAAGTCGAAATTCACCAAGTAGAAATTGTCCAAGTCGAAATTCTATGTAGAAATTCTCAAGTAGAAATTCTATGTAGAACTTTTGTCCTTAGAATAATTTTCTGCAGATTACTTTAATATTGAATAAACAATATCACCTTTTTGACTTTTGATACTTTACACACCGAAAGCAACTAACCCACTTGCTAGGCACTGAGTATGTCTTGTTACACTTTCGGCCAAGGAATATTTATCAAATCAAAAGTACAAAAACACCTTTTTGACTATCTTATCTGTTTGAAAAAGGAGATCAAAAAGTTGTTGGGTTATCTTCTTTGATAAGAACAGATGATGAACACTCAAGAACACCAAATATCAATGAACCCAGATTAATTCACAAAAATTAATTAAAATACACCCAAGCTAAATAATCACACATGGAGTATTTAAATAATTTTTTCGGATGAGTTTTCACTACCAACGAATTAAAGCACACTTTTCGAGAAAATGAAAAGTAGATCTAGAAAATGAAAACTCACGATTCTTCTACCAAACACAAGGATCTATGTTTTGTATGTTAAACATCCTCTCTGATACCAATTGTTAGGTCCAAATGTGTTGTAGAGGGGGGGTGAATACAACTTTTCGAATATGAGAAGAAATAAATACGATGCAATAAATGAACACGCAGATTCAAGAAATATACGTTTTATATATAACTTGAAGTGGTTGCTACAACATTCATTACAAAGTATGACAGAAGTTGAGAGAGAGAGTAAATGATACTAAGCTCTGTGAATGCACTCTCTCTCTTTTTCTTGTGTTTTCTCAATATTGCTCACTAACTAAAAACATTACACAAGTGCTTCTATTTATACTACATGTAATCTATGTCCTGTAGTCTTCAAAGACTAAGATGTACGTGGCCCAATGATGTCCACATAAATCTTGCCTTATCTTGAAAGCTTGGAAATCTGCCAATCAGAAGATGCCATGTGTCATGTTGAAGCTGCACTCTAAGTAGAACTTCTACTTGAGAATTTCTACTTAGCCATCTCGAAATTTCTAAGTCGAACTTCTACTTAGAAATATTCTACTTGGCCATCCAGAACATTTAGTACTTAGAAAATATTCTGGTCTTCAACTTGAAACTTCAATGCACATCTTGAGCTTGTGATATCTTCATGTCTTCTTTATTCTTCGGCAAGCTCTTGAACATGGATCTTTATTACTGACATAAACTTGCTATCAATGTCCTGACACTTGATGCACTGGTCTGGTTCATAAGTGACTAGTCTTGATAGTGTTTCTGCTTCTTGAATAAATTACCATATTCACTTAGTAACTTGGCTTTCCAATATTTGCTTTCCTTCTTGTTCACTTGAAATCAATTGGTCTTGTTGATACTGATAGTTATGATCTTGATTCTCGATTTCTCAAATCACTGAGGCCGGAACAACTTTGACTTGAACTTCTCTCAATGATTTCTTCTTGGCTTGATCATAGTTAACATGTTCAATTGTATCAATTACCTTGTCTTCATTTAGTGTTGATTTCTTGTGACTTCTTGTTCTTGATTGTCTTCTGGTTAAGTATCTTTTCTTTTAATTGAGTTACATTAGTTATAGTGCTACAAGTTAATACACTCTGCCTTTCACATCTCCTCTTTGGCCTCCCAAATACCAGATCATGTATAGCTATCACCCCCCTTTCTGCCTGCTTGTAAGAAACTGCTACTGGGATAGTATCTCGCTTTCAAGACTCTAGCCAATAAAGAATCTGGCTCATTAATAAGCTTCCAGCATTGCTTACTTAATAAAGCCACATTAAACCCCTTAATGTCTCGAAAACCCAGACCCCCCTGATTCTTCGAAGTGCACATCTTTTGCCAACTCAACCATCTAATGCCTTTATTGTTTGCTGAATTATTCCTCCACCAATATGCATTCATCACTATTTGAATCTCCTCACATATAGACTTAGGCAACATGAAACAAGACATTGCATAGGCAGGTATGGCCTGTAAAACATTCTTCAGCATGACCATTTTACCAGCTCGAGATAACAGCTTCGTACTCCAACTCTCTATTTTCTTGATCACCTGATCCTTTAGATACCTAAACACTTTCTTTTTTGAACGACCAACCAGAGACGGAAGGCCTAGGTATTTGCTTTCACCAATATCCTTCGTTACACCCAATTTCTCCTTGATTTCTTCTTGTTTATCCATCCTTACATTTGAACTAAAGAATATTGCTAATTTTTGGTAATTAACTGCTTGGCCAGAATACACCTCATAGGTATTCAGAATGCATTTTACTTTCTCTGCTTCCGTGGCTGTGGCATTAAAGAACAAAAAGCTATCATCGGCAAAGAGTAAATGCGTAACAGCTGGGGCTGTGTTACAAATTTTACATCCCTTGATGCTTCCATCCCTAGCAGCTGAATTTAGATCCATAGAAAGGCCTTCTACACATAATAAGAACAAGTATGGCGACAAGGGATCCCCCTGACGTAACCCTCGAGTGGGATTTATTGGCCATATCATTGAATCCTGAAATGAAATAGAGTAAGACACTGTTGTGACACACAACATTATCCACTTTATCCAGCTTTCTGCAAATCCCATGGCCACCATCCTATATCGGAGATAATCCCAACTTACTCGATCATAAGCTTTGCTTATGTCAAGTTTTAAAGCCACTCCTCCATCTTGACCACTATGCTTCCTCTTCATATAGTGCAGAATTTCGAAGGCTACTAACACATTGTCTGTAATGTTTCTACCAGGGACAAAGGCTGACTGCTCTTCCGAAATAATTTGAGGGAGAATTTTTTGCAATCTGTTTGTTAGGACTTTAGCAACAATCTTGTACAGCACATTACATAGGGCTATAGGTCTGAGATCCTTAGGGTCATCTACCAACTCTTTTTTGGGAATAAGAACAATGGTTGTATCATTGACACCGCTTGAAAATTGACCCTCAGATAACCATTGTTTGCAGCATTTAAAAACTTCCATCCCAAGCAGTTTTCAAAACTGTTGAAAAAAGGCTGGATTAAGGCCATCTGGGCCACTAGCTTTATCAGGGTGCATATCTTTAACAACCTTAGTGAACTCAGCAAAATTAAGCTCAGATGTAAGAAGCTCATTTTGACAAGCAGATATAATAGTATTGTCTGTATTACTATCCATGTCATTATAGTTACCAGATTCCTTAAAAACCTGATTGAAGTAGTTAAATAGAACAGTACACATACCATCATGATTTGAAACCATCGTACCATCTTCTGCTTTGAGTTTTGAAATATGGTTCACTTTTTTCCTACTTGACGCTGCTGCATGGAAAAAGCGAGAATTTGTATCACCCTCCTTAAGCCAAAATTTTTTTGCTCTTTGCTTCCAATACACTTCCTCATGAACAAGTAACTCATTTAGCTTATCTTTTTCATCAAAGTACTGTTGGATACCATCATCGTCTTCTCTGTCTTTTAGGTCCTCTATAACCTTTTTTTGTCGAACTACTTTCTCCCTGAATTTATTAAAAAAATCCCTTCCCCAATGAGCCATGTACCTAGATAGTTCACCAAGTTTTGGAATCAAGTGGAGAGCTGGGATTTGCTGCCAATAACTCAAAATTTCAGCATGAAAATTGGATTCCTTCAGCCATGTGTTCTCGAACCTGAATCTGAACTGCTTCTTCGTAAAAGATGTGCTCAACAGCTCTAATCTAATTGGATCATGATCAGATATAGTTACATGAAAAACAGACAGCATACATAGAGGAAACTTACTCCACCAAGCATCATTAGCAAAACATCTGTCTAACCTTTCCCTCACCCAATTTGATGTGCCTTTACTCTTCTCCCAAGTGAATTCCCCCCCTTTTAGATCCAGCTCAATCAACGAACTATCTTCTATTGCCTTACGAAATCCTTCCCTTAGACTATACGGATGCTCATTCCTTCCCTTCTTATCAGTACTGTAAAGAAGGTCATTGAAGTCACCAAAAACACACCAGGCCAACTGAAAAACTGACGCCAAGTTACGAAGAAAATCCCATGATTCCTGTCTCCTTTCTCGCTCTGGGAACCCATAGAAGCACGTCAATCTCCATCTATCTCCTGATCTTTCTTGGATTATAACATCAATGTGATTATTAGAAGAACCAAATACAGAACAATTTGTCTTATTACTCCAAAAAATCGCCAATCCCCCTCCTCTTCCTTGCTTATCCACCACAAAATAATTTGAAAAACCAATTTTTGTTGCAAGCACTGCAACTTTATTACTATCTGCTAAAGTTTTTGATAAAAACAAAACATCAGGCTTATGAGTTTTGATCAACTCCTTCAAATGACGAACTGTACGAGGCGAGCCCACTCCTCGACAGTTCCAAGCTATAGCATTCATTGGGAATGGCTGGCTTGCTTAGCAAGCTCAGCCGGACTAAGATAAGAGGTGACTGGCAAATCCCTATTAGAAATGTCAGCCCCTTGAGGTAGTTCCCTTGTCTGAATTTCTGATATTTTCTGTCTTGAATCAATATCCATATGACTCAACTGAATAGGTAATCCCCTCCTACGTTTACGGTCTTCCAGTTTGATAATTTCACTATCATCCTCATCCAAATCATACATCAGATTTGATGTTGATTTAAATCCCCCTAAAGACGCATCCTTTAACACCACAGCTTTATCCTTACCATTTGTAGAATCTGTTGTAACCTCTTTCCTAAAATCACTCGCCACCCTGGTATCCTGCCCCTGATTTGAATTCCCCCCCCCCCCCCGAAAAACTCTGTTTGTTGAAATCACCACCAATCCTTTCTTCCCACGTGTCATCATTCTCACTCCTCAACCACTTACTCTGCGTTTGCCCCACCGCCCTACGAGGTGGTGCTCGGAGCCAACTACCCCAATCCTTTCCCTTGCCATCGTCTCCAGTTATGCTCAATCTGCAGAATCTATCTGTATGGCTTACCAGGCCACACGAAAAACAGAACTCACCTAATCTTTCATATTTGCACTCTACCACTATCTCCGTGCCATCCTTTTTTATGATTTTCTTCTTTCTCTTAAGGGGCTTACGTACATCAATCTTTATCCTGACTCGCATACAATCCCTCCATATGGACTTATTGTTTCTTGCATCATATTCCAAAAATTCTCCAAAGAAGTTCCCTAACTGTTTTCCCACCGTCTCAAGCATGTAACCCATTGGCAGATTATATATCTGAATCCAAATGTTTACAAAGCATGGTTTTATCATCGCTGGATTCTCCCCTCCTTCCACCTTCTCTAGAGCCAACATTGCATTGTCAAAAGACCACGGACCTCCATTAGTGACCCATTGCATATCTTCTTTTCTGAAGAATTGGAACAGGAACATACCTTGATCCAGGTCTTTAATGTTTATCCCCATGGTTGGCCTCCAGACATCTGCTAGCCTAGTTTTCATCATTCTTGTGTTTATGCTCTTCTCCGTAAGCAATCTCCCCACAAGGCACAGTTCGTACCTATTAATACTTTCATCTACATCCCCTTCCAGCATGAAGCCTACATTCTCCTCATCTTCGATGCCCATATACTCCATCCTTTGATTAATATCCTCATTGTCCGCCATCAGTACTTAGAAAAACTCTCACAATACTCTAAAGATTTGAATATGGAGAGAAACAATAAAACCTCTCACATGTGGCTGGAGAGAAAAAAGGGTCCCTTTTTGCAACTGCCTCTGCAATACTAAAATTGATAAGTTAGTAAACATTTAAATAGAAGACTAATTGATTTTTGAAGATATATCTATTTCTTAGATATATAAGGTGGTTAGAAATTAGATATGAATTTTTAAATTTCCTGATGTGGAATATCTGGACCAGAAAGAATGGTTAAATGATATTTTCATACTGAGGGGAGCTACTCCCTCCGTCCCTTAATGCTATTCTCGTTTCATATATCGGGACTGTTCATAACATGAGACAAATTACTAATTTACGTATAATCTATAAAACCAAATATAGTCATGAATAATCTTGTTGGATTCGTATTTATGAGTACTTTAATACAGTGAAGTTTTTATATTTAATACTAATACGAAATTCAAGATATTAACTATAAAAAATGTGCATTGGCAAACGTTTCCAATCAAAGCAGGAAAAACATTAAGGAACGGAGGGAGTAATGTCTAACTTGTAGCTCTATCATCAAATTCAAAAAAATTTCAAATTTGTAACTCAACCAATTAAACCTTACAATCTAGTCACTCAACGAAAAAGAAATTTTTACTATTTAACGGAAGTCCATTAAATATTGCTTTATCAACCCATTTCACCTACCACGTAAGAAAATGATGTGTAAATTGAAGGGATAAATAGCGAAAAAATCATTTAACTGATGCCCAACTTGCAAGTGTGTCATCAAACTCGAATAATTCTGCAATTTAGTCATCGAATATAAAAAAATTCATGGTAGATTTAAAATAATTATCTTAATTATTTATTTTAAAATTAATAAATTAAAATTTAACAAAACAGAAAAAATTATAAAACTTGTCATTTCCTTTTATGTTAAATATATTGAATAAAAATTAGATATAGAATAATATTATTATTACCCCGTAGAATGCTACAAATGTAGTTCCTAGTTTAAATCAATATTATAAAAATTTTATATTTAATTAATTATATCAAACACATTTTTATTCTTATTATCGGTTACTCCCTCTGTCTCTTTATTTCATGCTCGTTTGAAATGTCGGTTCTGTTCATTATATGAGATAAATTATTAATTTATATCTAATTTATAATCCCATGAGTGATCTTGTTTGATTCGTATTTGTTAGTATTTTAATATAGTAAAGTTTTTATATTTAATACTAATATGAAATTAGAGATATTAACAATCAAAGGTGTGCAATGGCAAACGTGTCCAGTTAAAACAGGAAAAGTAATATGAGACAGAGGGAGTATATACTAAAAGATTTTTAAATTAATATAGCCTTAATGATGCATGCATGTTTTTAACTATTTTTATACAAACTAAATACTTTTCAAATTAATATAATTTTATAAATCAATAAATTTATCAAATAATCAAAACAAGTATTTTAATTTAAAAAGATAAAATAAACGAGTAATTTAATGACTTGATTGCAAATTTTTTTGAGTTGAATGATCCATTTGCAAGTTCAGTCTAAATTGAATAATATTTTAATTATTAAAGAGCTACGTCAACATTTCACCTCATATTGTCGTTTGATTTTTAACGGGTTCTACAATAATAATCTAATGAAAGCTTTACGTAGTTTAGTAATTTGATCTGCAAGTTTTTTTGAATCGAATGACCTTGGTTGTAAGTTGAACTTGAGTTGAATGATTTTTTGCCATTTAACTCGCAGAAAGAATGTCTAAGGTTTTTAATAATAAAGATACTTCACAACAATCTATTACTATATATTAAACTTCAACACAAGGGCAAAAATTGCCATTTTAATGGGTATGAAATTACGATTTTATCCCTGTTTTTTAAAAAATCACAAAAATGCCATCTTTTGATAATTGTGAGAAAAATGAGGAAATTGTGTTTGTATGGGGATTCGAACCACTATCCTTTAACTCCCAAACTCATGCCTTAACCAATTATGCTATGGTTGATTTTGAGTTTTGTGAAATTACGATTTTATCCCTGTTTTTTAAAAAATCACAAAAATGCCATCTTTTGATAATTGTGAGAAAAATGAGGAAATTGTGTTTGTACGGGGATTCGAACCACTATCCTTTAACTCTCAAACTCATGCCTTAACCAATTATGCTATGGTTGATTTTGAGTTTTGTTTAAAAATCATATATGATAAACCACCTCTCTTTTCTTTTTGGCTCATCCTCTTTTTTTTTTTTTTTGAGTAAATGAATGTTGGTTCATATTATTTCTAGAATATTAATTAGACAGAATAGGTTATAAAAAATATTTTAATCGATTGAACATACTCCACAATTCTTTTTTGCCATTTTAAATAATTAATATAGGAAAAAAATTAGATTATTCATAATGCAACCGAGTCCAAAAAGAAAAAAAATTATTTACATTCGTATCTTTGTAGATATTAAATTATTTACATAACAAATAGGAGTTAATTTTAAAAAATATGTAAATTTTAGTTATCAAATCAAAAAAAAATTAATAATTGCATCACATAACTTTTTAGGTATTCAAAATTATGAATATTTGAGTCATATTTGAGGGTTTTGGTCGACCAATCATTTAAACTTTCAACGATTTAAATATGTGAGTCATATAAATATTTAAATATATACGAAAAATAATTAAAATTATGTTAAAAAGATGAAAATTTTAAAACTATGTTCTATGTGATATATAAATAAATACTATAATTGGCATGCAAATTAAATCAAAAAAGATATATTAAATATTACAATAATTATTTAAAACGATCAATTAGATTATAACTCGGCTATAAATTATGGTACATTTTAATTTTTATATAATATATTGATCAATTGATTTTAGAATTCATGTACATGCACAGGTCATTAAGGTTGTCATATTTACATCGATATAAATATTTTTAAAAATTTATAATTAATTTAAAAAATAATTCAAAATTTTAATATAAAAAATATTTCAATTTACCCATTTTATTGAACTTCTGTATTGTGTAATAACATTAGACTAAAACTAAACATTTAAGTTTAAAAATGTATAAATGTATATGTTTAGAAAAAATGATTGAGACAAGCATAAGGATGACTTTTACTCAATATTAAGAGATTTTGTAATGTCTCAAAATATAGTCTTACATATACGATCAAATTTTTTACAACAAAATTAATGAGTTTACATATGCCTCTATTACATACAGATAATTTTACTAAGATAATAATTTATATTATACTCAAATGTTCAATTTGATAAATTCATTTCACGCAATTGAAAACTAAATTAATAATTTAACAATCATAAGTATTCATGTGATTATTATCGTATGAATATTTATCCAAATTAATTTTATGAAATCTAAGCAAAAATATAAAATATTTGGTTTAAAAAACTGGCATACAATATTACAAAATAACTATAAAAACACATGAAAAAAATGACCAAACTACACTACTTTTGTGTAGAAGCTGCCCAAAATGCCTATATTGAAGTCCCCGCCCGTCTTTTTTTACCCACAAACGCATGGTGTTCATGCGTATAGTGGGATACGCATTTAGGAAATGCGTTTCGAGGGTTGCGCATCTGTGGAATGCGTAATGACGTCACCTCATAAATCAGTCGTCGTCTCAGTGGAGCTCAAAATCGCCTCCACCGTCCCCTTCCTTCGTTCGCCACCCTCCGGCAACCTCTACCAAATCGGAGCATATAAAAATGATGACCAGACACCCCTCTCCTTTAGCCATCTTTATTTCTTGATTTTCGGCCCTGTAAGGACGTGTATAGGCTGCTCGAAAAATGAATCGAAAAAATGATTTATTTTGGGGGTATAAGGTTGTAGAAGGGGGGGGGGAATACGATTCGAATGATGGATGGTATGTTATTGAAAGAAGCTTGGATGGTGGTGAACAGATTCGTCGAATTTTTGACGAAAAAAAAGCTCCAGCGCAACGAGTTATAGAAGATGAACAGTAATTGCAATACGCATCTTGAAGATACGTATTTCACAATACCTATGTTACAATTGTGTATTTCAGCTACTTTCACCAGTGCAGATTTTCAATTTACACGCTCCACGTATTTGGGAAATGCGTATACCCCCAACACATGACCTAAATGCGTATTTCGTGGGCATTTTGGGCGAATCTGCAGGCATTTTGGGCGATTGGAATTAAATTGAAGGCATTTTGGTTTTTCACCCTAAAAACGTTTGACAAGTCAAAAACTTATCGTTTATCATATTTTTAATTATCATATTTTTATTTACAAAATTATTTCAATATATACAATTTCGAATGAGAAATTGGTCCAGTGCCCGTGCCTCGCACGGGCATTTACGGTAGTCACTATATTATGCATCAACACAAGGGTAAAATGTTCCATTTTAATGGTAGTGAAATTACTGTTTTACCCTTATTTGTTGAAAATTAACAAAAGTACCACCCTTTTAATATTTGTGTAAAAATTAGTTGAAAATATGTTAGTGTTGAGAATCGAACCCCTAACCTTCCACTCTTCAACTCATGTCTTTACCATTATGCTACAACTAATTTTGATTATATTTTAAAAATCTTATTAGATAAACCCCTTTATCTCCCTTTGTCCCCTTTTTTTTTATTTCAACTATATATTAAATCTCAATAAAAGTGCGAAAAGTGCCAATAAAATGATTATAAAAACTATTTCACCCTCTTTTTTTTGGAAATAACAATTATACCGTCCCTTTAAAATTCATGTAAAAAATGAAAGAATTTGGGTTAGCTTTTGGAGACTAGCCACCAATCTCGTTTTAAGAGGTTCATGATACAACCACTATATTACATTACTTTTCGAGTTTCCTTAAAAATCTTATAAGATATCAAGCCATTTTCACTTAACTTTTATTTATTTTTTTTCACTTTTGTGTATATAAAATGTTAGTTTATATTATTTATATTATTTCAGTTTTTCAGTTTTCGTAGTTTTATTAATTTATATACTCGATCGTCTTATAAATTTTAATAAACCTGTATATTTTCGACTAAAATATATATTAAATATGTTATTTATAATTCATATATTTATATTATATTCTATCTCCGATCATACTTAATTTGAATTAGTTGATAATGGATACCTAAAAAATAATACTGAAATTTGATCTAATATAAGGAATATAGTATATGCAATGTATTTCATTATTCATTATTTCTATCATTCTAAATTAAGAAAATTAGGTTTAAAATTATACAATAATCATGTTTACATATTCATCACATTCATTTTTTAATAATTTTCTTTTCAAAATGTACACATCAGTTGTTTATATTTTCTAAAATAATCTACATTCTCTTTGTCATTTTAAATGATTAACATGTAAAATAAAATGTTAAAATAAAATTCTTGGTTATACATGAATGTTACTAAGTCTGGATTTAAAAAATTCAAAAACATTTATCTCTATGTATATATTAAAGTATTGAAATAAAATAAAATTTAGTTGGAAAGAAGTTTTTTTTAGTTAACCATATATCTTCAAATTTACATTTATCCTGAAAGAATGTGATTGTTTAGCGAAATATTACATAATAATTAATCTCCTTTTGGATATAATATTAAAAATATTACTAACATAATATGAGGTTGATCTGATGTAGAATGATATAAACTATAATTTTATTATTTGTTTACATGCCATTTTTTTCAAATTCTTTTTCGCAACCTCGGTCTATTTCCTATAAGAATTTTGTTTTTGTATGTTCATTACCGGTGTGAGAATATTGCATTATATACTTGCAATAGAGATGACATTAACATATTTTAAGGGAAGCAAAATCTTATAAGATAAATCACGCCATTTTCACTTAACATTTTTTAATGAGTATGCTACTACTTGCGGCTAATGGATGGTTGTAATCGTGTTGATATATATGGAAAACAATATCTATCAGTATGGAAAGATAAAGATTATCATCTTAATCTCTCAAATTATAATTACACGATCCCCGTTCATAACTCAAAATTGTACATCATACTCAACATTATTATTAATTGGCGCTAGAAGGAGTGCAGTCATCATATTGGGAGAAAGATGACAAACTCGAACAAGAAGATGAACATAGGGCACAACAACGGGGCCCGGGATCATATAGGATACCCAAAGGCGATTCCCCCGGGAGCAAGGACAATGATGGGTCCAAGAAGGTGTCAGCAGTGCAAGAAAGGATGACTAGAGTGAAGAAGCAATATAGCTCAAAGGGCACAAAAAAGGAATTCCAGGAAGGGGCCAAGACCTATTAGGAGGAGAACAGTAAGGGCCTCACCAAAAAAATCTTGGATGAATTTGATGATGTTGTTACGGATCAAACAAACCCTTACTTCTATGAAGACCTTGAGCGGGAGGAGGATGTAGAGGCTACTAAAACAAAGGTGGGTTGCATAATGAGGCTGCCTCATCTAAGGCGAGGTCAGTTATTATGTTGATCGTCTTGGAAAGAAGTTAGCTGAGCATGATCTCCGCCTGAAGCTTGGAAAATTCACAGCTAACAAGAAGGATAAATGATCCCAGACTTTGAGCCAAGGTTCGGAACGACCCCCCTTTCCTCATCGAGAGCGCAAGTGGTCCCATCGTCACAACAATGTGTATATAGAGTCCTTATTGACATTTATTATTAACACATATTACTACTCATATTACAATTTCATAATTACGAGTTTTTAGTCCAAAAATTATTAAACCAACCGCTACCTTCTTCTTTTGAACAAAATTAGAGGCATTCAAATAGAGGCCCGTGCCTTGCACGGGCTGTTACGCTAGTAGTTATTGAAAGAGTAAAACTCATGGTTGCAGATTATAATGTATACACCACAGAGATACGTATATGATATTCGATACAACTCTCGAACTCAAGTTTCAAAAAAAAAAAAAAAAAAAACTCTTAAACTCAAAGCGCAAATTTCTGACCGCCTTCTCCAACTAATTATGTTAAGATTAATTGTGATGCATCTTTAATGAGGATGGGTGAATTAATTTGGGTGTTGGGTGTTTGAGGGAATTTTTTTGCAGATAAGTTAACTTATTTTAAGATAAAATTAGATATTTCTAATTTTTTTTATGTAAAAAGTTAATTTTTTACAATTTATAGAATCTAAAACATACATTAAATACTTGTATAAATTTTTTTTTTTCAAAATATGAAATTTTTATCCGAAAATAAGTTCATAAAAACTTAAATAAAGTTGAGCCAAACAGGTCTATAGTAAAAAACAAATAAATGACGTTTTTTTCTTAATAACCAAACCAAACCAAACATACCCAGCATATCCCGCTCAAAACAGGGTCTGGGGAGGGTAAGATGTACGCAGACCATACCCCTACTTTTTACAGTAGGGAGGCTGTTTCCGTGAAGACCCCCGGCTTAGTGCACCACAAAACAATGTGAATAATGAACAAATACGATAGGAATGGGGAAATTATTTATTTAACCGAACCTGGGCCCATGGCCTGGATCTCATGGGACTTACCTAAGATGGGCACTCCTCTCCTGATCTAGGATGGCCTCTGGCCAAGGTCCCTGAACCTGCAAAACCAGAAAACAAAAGAAGATAATATGAAGACGAAAAGCCAAACTTCTAAGTTAGTGCCCATCTAATTCTTATCATGTAGTCTCGTTTAAAAAAGAATGGAAATTCTGTTATTCATCAACTTGCTAAAATAATTCCATTTGATTATGAACAAATTTGGAATAACCATTATCCTTTTAGTATTTTCCATTAAATTTTCTCTTTGGCCTAAAAAAAGAAGTTTCCTCCTTTTTTGACTTCACAATATTAAAAATTATAGTATTAACTCACAAGATTTAATTTTAAATACTTTGTAATATATTATTATATTATAATTAACCATAAAATATGCATCATCCATATTCCAAATAATTTACAATTCATTTTTTCCCCAAAATATAGTCCGGCTAAGACGTTAAAATCGGTAGTTTTTTTTTTTTTTTGGGAAATGAACGTTAAATCGATTTTAAAATAGATTGCATCAGGCGTAATTTTCTTTGGGGCACCAATAAGATACATTTACTGAATTGGAACGAAGTCATGCTGCACAAAGACTATGGTGGGCTTGGTATCACTAACCTAGAGCACAGAAATCTAACCATGCTTGGTAAGGTTTGGTGGCGAGCTCTAGACAATAAGCACTCCCTTTGGTCGAGATGCTTGAAAGACAAATATGGAGATGATCAATACAACTGGACGAGCAGCAGAGACAACAAACCAAAGTCCATCATAATCAATAATTTAAAAACACTACAGTCAATCGGAAAAATGAACAATCTCTTCATGCTCGACAACTATAAATGGAAGGCTAATTCAGGAGATAGAGTTCTCTTCTGGGAAGATACTTTGGTTCGTGATAATCCTTTAAAATCGTTATTCCCTAGACTTTACAGACTCTGCAATTTCAAATACATTTACATAAGAGACTTGATAGGACGTTGGAATTCCAACTTTCAGTCTCATGAAGAATTGTGGTCTCGACCACTGAGAGTTCAGGAGAGTGAAGATGCATTGGAGATCTAAAGTATTATACAAGCATACAATCCGAACACAAAACATGACACTCATATTTGGAAACCAACCAATAACAGTTACACAACTTCTCATATGTACAACACTCTCAGTACTAGACCGCAACAACATTTCAGGTGGTCTTTCATTTGGTCGTTAAAAATTCCTCCCAAGGTCAAGATCTTTATTTGAAAAATCTGTAAAAACATTCTTCCCACTAAACATTTCCTACAAACTAGGATCCACGCCCATGGAATAGATGCTACATGTGTGTCCTGCCACACGGGCTCAATAGAGGACGTTCAACACTTGTTTAATCATTGCCCTGTAGCCAAGGCAGTATGGAAATTAGTAGACAAATGGTGGATGTCGCTCAACATTAACCTTAATGGCATTGATTGGTTGTGGAGTATCTTTGGTGCCGCCAAAAATACTCGTTACGTCTCTCAATGGCAGACCACTGTCTCGGCTATACTGTGGACACTTTGGCTATGTAGAAATGACCTGATTTTCAATAGCAAAGGCACTACTAGATCACAACTGGAATTTCTGATCATTCGGAGGTCCTACATTTGGTGCACTAGCGCAGGAACAATACACAATAATTCCATACATGAGTGGACCACCAACCCTACTTTGGCAATTAGAAACCGCAGACTCCACTATATGGCAGATTTAAAAGAGAAGTGGGAATACATTGGTTTCGTAGACGGAGCTTGGAAATTAAACAATAACATTATCAAATCAGGGATAGGTGGTTATCTAATCAATAAACAAGACGATATTTGCTTCATTTTCAGTGGACCAACTATTGCCGCAACCCCATTAGAAGCGGAGACGAAAGCCCTCCTGTTCTTACTCAATAAACTAAACAACATCACTGACAGAGGATAAAATACTATTATCCATACAGACTCTATGGAATTGTGGACAAATGTTCAGAGATTTAAAGCGGGAATAGCCACCTCGATTACATATACAGAAGATCAGGATCTGCATGGTATACACAACATCAAACTGGTACATACGGATCGCATAAATAATGATGGGGCTGACTATCTTGCTAAACAAGGTCTCAATAGGCCCACTACTATTTGGGGCTACTGAATTAGCCCAATACATTCCCCCCCCCCATTTTTGATCTCCCGCCTAACATGTTGTATATCACAAGTCTTTACACTCTTTTCCGCCTTCTTTGTACTGCTATTTTCACCTTTATTTCACTTTATATCACACACCATACCCCTTTGTCTGTTCTCACCACTCCCCTATCCACCCTATGGGACATCGACAGTACTTTCCCCAGGTTATACTCATTATACAGCAGGCATTTTACATCCCATCTAATATAATTACCACCCTCTTCTCACACATTTCTTTCACACCTCACACAGCTCATATAAACACTTATTCTCTACACACATCATGCCATACTACACATGGAAAGCTCCTCTCCGTGGCCAATTCAAAGTGAATGTACACGTTATGCACTCGGCTCGCCAACACAACGGCAATAACAACGGGGTAGGCATTGTGATCCGTGACCACATGGGTCGTCTTGTGCGTGGCCTCACTGGTTCCATTCGTGGCCTCTCTCCCCTAGCCACGCAGCTTTGGGCACTTCACATGGGCCTAAACCAAGCTCGTCTAAGCAACTGTGAACTGGTCATGTTAGAAATAGACAATTTCAACCCCTTCTTTGAGGTTAAGAGGCAGGACGGTAGAGGTGACAGAACATGTACGTGGATAGTAGAACAGATTGTCAAACTCCTAGGCTACAATCCAGAATGGGAAAACTGCTTCCATTACGTCTCGGAGTCCTCTAACCGGTCTGCACACTACTTAGCAGCTGTTGGTCTCAACAATTGGACAACAATGCATCACTTCTTTGAGCTTTTTGGCCGCCTGCAGGAAAAACTCAATCTCGACATGGGCTTTGGCCCTCCCATTCCACAACTGCTAGTCTCCCCAATCCCCATGGATGCTCAAGGCCATGTGATAGGATTTGCTCCGGCTATAGCCTCTCCACCTGCTAGGAATGTGGTGGCACTGGACCAAGTCTCAGACAATGGTCGTGCCCTCAACTAATCATTTTGCAGTATTTTGTTCTGTATGCTGACCACTTTTGTATACTACGGCAGCATAACATCTTTCTCGGTCTCTAGGTTTTCTTACAGGCTCCTAAGCCTTGCTTGTTTTCTTGGATTTCTAGCGATAGGTCCTTGTATCAGCGGCCCACTCTTTTTGGGCTTTTTTGTAAGGTCGATTGGGCTTCTTGGCTTTGCCATGAAGTGTTACCAACCTTTAATGGAAATTTTAATTATAAAAAAAAAATCGATTTTAAAAAAGCAATAAAATTACAGTAACTCTAAAAAGCCACAATTTACAGTACGGTTCATGTAAGCTGCCAACAGTAACTTTGAAGCATCAGGCATACTATAAAGTTTCGGCGGGACAATAATAAAAATAAAATAAATATCTATCCCCATTCAGCTGCTAAACCCCAGTGTGTTATTCACAATACAAACACCCCCAAATTTTGCTGATTATAATGGTGCGATTTCCCCCTTTTCTCTCTAATTTAATTTCTCTAGGGTTTCAACTTTCAATTTCTTAACTTGTATCTATTCATGTATCTATTATAGTCTCTCATCAATTTAATTTTACAGGACGATCCTAACGAAGAACTCGAACCTTTGTTCGATTATAGCCGCGTGCAGCCTCTCGATCTTGTTTCTTTAGACGGTTCGTTTCATCTCCTCTATCAATTCTACCTATACATATAATTATATGTGTGTGTATTTATGTCATGTTTGAATTTGAATTTGAATTTGAATTTGTAGATGATGATGATGATTCGTTTCCGATCCCTCCCAAGAAACAGAAGGTATCGGAAGGAGATGAGTCGTCGGATGTAAGTTTTGTCGTTTTTCGGTGTAGCTGAATGCTGGTGTTGTTAGCTTAGCTTAATTTAAGTTGAATTGATTGTTTTATATGGTGTTTTTAAATGTGTGTACCTTTTTCTTTTTCTTTTTTTATGTGAATTAGGTTGAAAATTTAGCTTTGAGTAAGAATGTGATAAAAATTGATGATGGCGAAGATGAGGAGGATTGGTTGCCTTCTCCGGTTAAAATTGATGCTCAAAAGCGGGAAGAGGATTCTATATTGAAGGCGATTAGGTATGTTTCTTTGTCGGGTAATGAATTATGTAATGGGGTAATCTCTTAAAGCGGTTAATTTTGTTATGTTTGAATTGTTAATTTAAGATGTGGTGAAATGACATCGTTTAGGCAGATAAGAGGGAACTGATTCATTATTCAAAACGGTGTTGGTTTGATTGATGAGAAGTGGGGTCTATTTGCTTTATGGTACAGTGTCAAACTTGGGATCTTGACATTTAGTGGCAGGAGCTTTCGGCTGATCCTAAGGCGACATGCGGAAACTTTATTAGTTTAGGAATCGGATGGATAGATAGAGGGAGCAGCAGAATTGACATTTTTATTTGTTTTTGTTCATGTAATTCGTAGCCTATTATTGAAGAAAGCTAACTTTGTTCATTTTAGCTTCTGTTGAATTTTCTTGTTTGGTTTTGATACCATTTTTGTTGCTTGTTAAATCTATTGTATGGCTGCAAATTTGTAGATTAAGCTTGCGCTTATCACTATTAGTATTTTTAATACTTAAATTCTTTTTTAAGTTCTGATAAATAGGGCTGCAATGAGTTGAGATTTTGTTTGAAGCAAGATTAGGTGTAAGATAGTTACCTTTGGATTGAAACATAAATAAGCTAGATACAGTACTGAGATGAGCACGAGCAAGGAAGAGTTTGGCTCTTTACAGTTTATCAGCTGCTCAAATATAAAGCATGCTGGCAAGTTTGTCAGTTATATATACATATTCATACATGAACTCTAAATGATATATAATATGTTAAATAGATTTTTGTGTTTTATATATGTTAAATTTGACCGATATTTTTTTTTTTTACTGTATTAAGATGTTTATTAAATGTTTAAGATCTAATTATACATATGAATTGTTATGATTGATAGAAGCTAGAGCCCAGTTCTAGTTTGAAGCCTTTTTTTTCCCCCGAACAGGCAAGCTTGCATTCTGATTTAAAAGTTCGCCTTGAGTTTTAAAAATTTTTAAACAGATGAACTTGAGCACAAGGACATTTGTTTTGGGTTTGTTAATATTCAATTCGGTGGTTAAGTGAATCTATAATGTGAACTCACTAGGTTTGTGTGCTCCATTTTAACTTTATTGTTAAACAGTTGTTACCTACTGTAGTAGTCAAGTATCTGCTAATATTGTAAAATTTTCATACATGCATATGTTAATACAGATATGCTAAAATTAGCTTGACCCTGTAAATTAGGGGTAAAGTCAGTGGTAAAGTTATTCTATGATGTATATTAAAAATAATATGATAATCTATAATGTATATCATAAATCTTATGATATTATGGCTTTGTTAATTTTCAATTCCGTGTTAAAGTGAATCTATGATGGATATCATAAATGAGGTATTTTCTATTCTATTTCAAGTGAACTTCTTCACCAAAGTTCTGTATCCCTGTAAAATGTATGTACATTATATTTCAAATATTTCCTGACTATATATTAATGTGGCATTCTCTGCATTCAGTAGGCATTATAATGATGAACTTGGGAGTCATGTGTTTGCACGAACCTGGTTTAGAGTCTGGATTTGACTAATTCTACTGTATTGTACTACTAATTCTTTTTCATTTCCTTATTGTAGCAGAACTACACTTTCCCTGTTACTTTGGTGACCGTCATATTTTTTTACCTATGTTTTTTGTTACGTTCAGTTGTGACCTGAAAGAGATTTCTTCTCCAGGTTTTTCTTACCCGAGTGTTTATGTTTATAGGTTGAAGAAGCAGGAGCTTTTGTCTTATGCTCAATCAGCTGAAGATATTCTGCAAAATGTTGATGAGCCTGTTAAAAAGGATTCTAACATTTCAGTGCAGATCTCTTCAGAAAGTGCGGCAGAGCCCCCACCAAAGCCTTCTTGTGAAAGAGCTAAGATAGTAATTGGTATCCAGGACAAAGATGGAGTAAAGCACTTTAGGGTGTACATGGTACATATACATTTCGGAAAATGACTTGCCTTCTTATAGTGACATGTCAGGATTGCATATATTAGTCAGTTGTTTCCATGTTTAGCTTGAAGGATTTGATTGTCTGATATTGACTTGAAGTCTCTGAGTCTACATTTTCTGTGTACTAGAATGACCTATAGGTTTGTAAGTAGAAAGCTCATGACATAATTTAGGTCGTAAATACGACAGTGAAGACCACTATCTTTGTATGGATCTTCTTGAACAACAAATTGCCACTTCAACACAATCCTCAATGTGTTAGGAGCGGGACAAACACAGACTACTCAGTAGTGTTGTATAATCTCCATATATCTACTTATACTCATTGTTATGATAGCGTTGCCCAAGCGAGGAGGTGCTAAAAAAGAAGCACCTTGCCATTTTTGGATGCCATTTGATGCGGCCAGATCTATTTTATCCTTCCCTGATCTAATTTTGGACAAGTATATTTATTCAGTTTATATACTATATAACGACATAACAATTATGTTTACATGATTAAACTGTTGGAAATGATATATATGGAAGGATATTTGGATTATGTGATATTAGCCACATATATGTGCGAAATACTAAAACTTTGAAAACAACTAAGCTATGCAATATTCTGGCAGAAAATCATACATATTTTTGTATATGTATGTTTGAGAATATTAATATAATGCATGTACAGTTTAGCCGTAGGTTGTCTTTTCATCATGGCGTCATGCCGCTCCTTAGAAAGGCAGTGGCGCCGTGGCGCATGGCGTGGTGTGCCAATAATGCTTGTACTTGTCGGTTGTTATGTACTATGTTCCGTTGCTACAGTAAATTGCAAGATATAAAGCTTCCATTGTTGCAAATACTGTATCTATTAAAAATTTATAATTTGATTTCGTATCATGAATATACAGGATGATAAGTTTGAAAAGCTTCGTAAGATGTATGCTGACAAAGTAAAGCTTGACGTACAAACAATAGCTTTCTCTTTCGATGGTGATAAAATTAGCCCAACAGCTACCCCTGCAGACCTTGGGATGGAGGATGAGGATGTCATCGAGGTGCATGTGAAGGCAAGCTGATCCAGGTAATGCTAACCATGACATATTCTGTTATATGTTATCCTTTACAGTTAGTTTTTTTTTTGTAATATCTTCCCTGGTTGATCTTTTGAGACATATATGAGTGAAGGATCATTCAGTATTAACCAAAAAGGCCTTAAGATATCTAGAGCACTGCATTTTGTTTTTTAAGTGAAATCATGCAACTTTTCAATTTGTTGACGAGTTCAACACATTGCACAAGTATAGATACTTTTAACTAGTCCACATAAGTTGGTATCGAAGGTTTTTAATAATATATACATTCTTATTTTATACAAGTCCAGTCATAGTAACATCTGAATTCTCTGTTTCAGGATATCAGGATGAGTTGAAGGTGGAGCAAACTTGGTTTACTACCTCTCTCTCTTTTTCTCCTCAGCAGTCTCTGTTGCTACTCTTTTGCAGACATCTATGTCTATCAGTTGCTCATTTTTGGTTTTCAATTGCACAGTGACAGTTTTATTAGTGAAGTGTACAAGGATAAAATCCATTACTATTAAAATACAAATTCAGGGACCAACGCTTTTGGTTTTTGACTTTCTTCTGTAGCAATTTTTTTTACTAAAATTATTCTGGATTTAGCATTACTATTAAATTATGGTTAGTGATACTGTTTTAACCAGGTGATCTATGTTGTTGCTTTCATAATAGGACATGTGAAGGTGATGAATTAACTTATTTAACAAACATGAAATCATGATCCAAGTGCTAACTACCACCAAACAAATTATAGCCTTGTAGGTATGTTTTTAGTGAAGATAACAAGTAGTAATACTGAAGCAAACCACATTCATGTCTTGCTTCTATATTACATTAGCTTGTACATAGCTAGATCTAGTCATTTTCTTTTTGTTTGACAATCAATGCTCCTCTGTTGTATTATGGGAGTAAATAACTAAAGGCTCCCGGTCCCTGGCAAACGTATGCCAGGGACCTCTTATTTAACATACTGTTTTTGGACCGTTGGATGGTTGATCCAACGACTGTGATTTAAAAAAAATTCGCATCGTACCGCATAAACTTTATGCGATACGGAGTAAGTACCAAAATGCCCCCCTGTTTTCACATAAAAAATCTACTGTTCACCGTACCGCAGAAAGTTTCTGCGGTACGTGAACAGTAGGGACATTTTGGTAATTACTCCGTACCGCATAAAGTTTATGCGGTACGGTGCGAATTTTTTTTTTAAATCAGAGCCGTTGGATCAACGATCCAACGGCTCTGAAATAGTATGCCAAATAAGGGGTCTGTGGCAACCGTTTGCCACAGACCGGACCCCATAACTAAATATACTACATTTTAAGTTGTTAGTTGTAGAGTTAAGGATACCAAAATGGTGAGAAGAGGAGTAATATTTATTGTTGGCTTTGAGGTTTATAAACTGAACTAGTCTTTGTCTAAATCCACCAAATAAAAAGCCCCTTCATGTTAACAGACAACAATAAAAGGAGTACAAATTATTATTTACTCCTTAATTATTTATTATTGTAGAGTAATTCTATTTTCGATATATTTTTCTTATATTTTTAAGGATTTTTTTTTTTATATATGTTTTTAATTGAAACTTCCATGCTCAGCTCCTCATCCTTCACTGAATTAAAGCCAAGACAAGCCTAAGCCTAGCCTAGCTATGCTAGACATTTCCCGCCAAAACCCCAATACTCTACAAGAAAAACGAACGGACTAAAAAGCTTCAGTAGCGGGACCCACAGTCCAATCCAACGCCCAGAAACCATCCATTCGAAATTAGCTACATCCCCAAACACTTGCAAAGCAACCAAATTTATCCAGACGAAATTGCCCTTATGAACAGAGCCAACCAGGACTACCAAATTAAATAGCGAGGGCATTTCCAGTAATTTTCCAGACCACTCCATTAACCCTCTGATAACGACATTCCGCTTCATTTATAGTTGCGCGTGTATCCATACATACACACACACACACACAGAAATGTACTGAGTACTTGCAAGTATAAACCCTTGCCAGAAGCCTGTTTCCTGAACATTTCTTCCCTCACTTTCTCTCTCTAACTCTGTCTCTCTCTCTCTCTCTCTCTCTCTCTCTCTCTCTCTCTCTCTCTCTCTCTCTCTCTCTCTCTCTCTCTCTCTCTCTCTCTCTCTCTCTCCCCTTATACATAAAATCATATATTTACAAGCTAGGTTTTGAACTAAGATACAACAGAGCGTCACCGACTTCAGGTAATCCGATCGAACTTACTCATTTATATGCATAATTCTTCTCTGATTCAGCAATTTGATGATTAGCATTCATCTGATCGAGCTGTTTTCATTAAGATTTAAGCTAATAATTAATCGATTTGATATTAGAGCTCTATTCGTTCCTAATCTCTTTCGTTGTAATCTCTCCTGCGTAGAAAATTTGTTGTTTCGTCAACTGGATATTCAAGTATATGATCTAATTCGAACTTAATTTCTCCATCAATTTGTGTTTTAAACACAAATTTCACTAGCCTACACACTCTTGAGTGTCATTATTGATGTATAAATTGACGTTCCTGTAATTTCGCTCAATCGTTACTTTTTCGTCTTCGATAATTTGATCATTGGATTATATTGAGTATGTACGCGCTTTAGTTATATGAATTTTGTACTAGTTGTAGAGACTTGATGAATAATGTAGTATATTTTTAATTTGATTTGTGATACGGAGTATATACACACTTTACTGCTTGAATTTTGTTCTATTTGCAGTAATCTGCATGGTGTTTTTCTGATTAAGCAATTTGATGATTATTTTTCATCTGATCGAGCTTGTTTTCATACTATTTAAGCTAAGAATGATCACTTTCATTTCGGAGTTCGATTTGTTCCTCATATCTGTTTCGCTGTTTTCTTTCCTGCGTAGCTTATTTGTTCTTTCGTCAACTTGATATTCAAGTAGTAGGCCTAGTTTGAAGTTAATTTCTACATCAATTTGTGCTATAAACAAACAAATTTTACCAATACTCACACACTTGAACAAATTTCAGTTGCTTGAGTTTCATACTAGTTGCAGAGATTCGATAAAAAAAATGTTTGGTGTTTGTGAAATGATTAGTGATATGTAGAGTACATGCGTGCTTAATTGCTTGAATTTTGTTCTGGTCGCAGAAATTGAGGAATAGTGTATGATGTTAATCATTATACTGTGATTTTCTGCAGAATCAAGATGCAGAAAGATAAGCCAGCAAGCCACTGCAGATTTCACGAGCATCCATCACTCTGTTCTCCGTACTTCTGTAAACCAGAGGGCTATGATTACGCCTCACTTTATCCAGATCTCAGTTCAACTGTTCAATTTTCACTGTACTCACCTGGTTCCGTGGATTACAGTTATCCATCTCCATACCTGTTCACAGATCAGCAGGAGGACTTAAAGGAGCAGAAGAGTTGGTGTCTCTCTCGCCTTCGTGAAACGACTAAAGAAGCAGAAGCTCTCCGTCAAGAGAACATCAATCTCCAAATTGCTAACAGTGAACTGAACAAGCAATATAACAATCTGTTAATGCTTCAGTCGTCTTCTACTCTCCAGAATTCCCGCGTCCCTCCTCTTCATGAGTATGTCACTGCGCCGCCAATGCCTGCTGCTTTCTCATCCAATTCACTTATTGATGATTTTGGACGTATGCGTATAGGAGGTCCAGCTAAGAAACAGGTGCCAAGGATTGAAAAGTCTAATGACAGTGAGAATCTGGATGTGAATAGAGTTTCGCTGCCAAAGAGTATTTCGGTGAGGTCTAATGGTTATTTGAAGACGGCGCAGGATGTTGGAAGTAGTAGCAAGGGAGTTGGTCGATTTCCTGTGCCGAACCGGATTAAACCTGTGAAAGCAGCGGTAATAAATTTCTACATTTCTAATTACCTATCCTAGAATTTAGATTATACACTTCACTATTAACAGAATCTGATTAGTTTTCGTTCTTGATGCAATACTACTACTTCTTACAATTTCTTGAGTTTGTGTAAGTAATAACAATCTGAATAGATAACATAACATTGAGTTGTTATATGATTTAGTTGTGATAAATTTTAGTTGCTGTAAGAAATTGCACAAGAGAGGCCTACTTGTTTTTGATATAGAACAAAAATGTGTAGGACAAAAAACATAGTTATAGGGATAGTTTTTTTCAGTATGGAACTTTTGATGGGATGCATAAGTAGGAAGACAGTTACTCATAGTCATAGGCACAGTTTTTTTTTTTTTTAAAATAATTGATAATCTGATTTTAGGTTTCCCCCATCCGACAGTCTTACCATGTGAATTTTCCCCAAACAGAGACTGGTTATTTTTACTAATCACTTGAGCTATCACTGAATTGTAATCATGAAGCAATTATTAATGCAGCCATTAGCAAATTGCATAGGACAGGTTCTTTGTGATACTGAACAAGAATTTGTTGGATGAAAATAGCATAACTCATGTAAATAGTTTCTTAGTTTCAAAGTGAAGATGAGACACACAAGTATGAGATAAAGTTGAGCTCATAGGTTTAATTCTAATAATCTGATTATAGGTTTAATTCACCCTACAGTTCAGCACTTTTTGTAAATTAACCCCTTAACAGAGAATGTGTTGGTTATTACTAACTACCTGAGTTATCACTGAATCTTAATTATGGTGTAATAATTGATTGACATGTGATGGATTCATGATAATGTAGCAAAGGGTGTATGTTCGTGGAGGGAAAAGAGAGGAGAAGCCACTTGAATTGCAAGTGTATGATCAAGGAGTGACTAAAACTGAGCTTTGTAACAAATGGCAGCAGACTGGAGCATGCCCTTACGGAAGTAACTGTCAGTTTGCTCACGGCATTGAGGAACTCCGTCCAGTCCTTCGCCATCCCCGTTACAAGACTGAAGTGTGCTTTATGGTCCTTAATGGCGAACCCTGCCCCTATGGCCATCGTTGCCACTTCCGCCATACCCTTACTGACGAGGAGAAACTCATTGCGCATCAGTCTAAGGCTCTATACAGTCAGCAATGAGACTGAAATAAATGGTCCGGCGAATATAAAAATCTTATTATGTTGTGTTGCTCAGGCAAAAACGAATGAGAAAGGCTTTAATTTGCTGGAACAAAGAACTTGTTTATAATTCAGATAATCTCTGTCTCTATGATTAAAGTGATACTGTAGTTGAGAGTGAGTAATAGAGGACCAAGTGTGGAGCTTATAAGGTTGATATACATGTTTTTACTGTAATTTCATTTCAAGTGCATAGCTAATGTGATATGATAAGAATTTCAGCTTTCAGGGGTCACTGTATATGTCCCGGATATGGATTAGTTGTAGACATGTTATACAAGAATATATAAAAGATGTGCAACTGTAATCATGTTATTGCGTGGTTGGAAGTTGATGCATAACTCTTGATGTAATGATGGGCTTTGTCATTTAGTCATGCTATTTCCACATATATAGTTATGCCATTGCTCCTAAAGGATTATAATTCTGTCTGTAACTATTGTTGTAACTTGTAAGATCATATCAAAAGGTTACTTGATCACAATTCTGATTGAACTGATGAAGAAAACTGGGATTGAATGGGAAGGAATGGAGCTAGACCTTGATATATTCAATTTTAATTTTTATGCATAATTCAATTCGATTCTGAAGCAAATTCTTCAACATCATATGAAGAAAAGCTTCATAAAGCTCAATGCATATGTTCGTTGTACCTAAAAGTATTTTATATTGTCCTAATCCTGAATTAGCACTTGATTTATACATTTTAGCTTAATAATGCCGAGGTGCAATTTGTACAGATTAATACTTACTGGTTCAATTTTTAATTGATGCCAGATCTGAATATAAAAAAGATAATTTAGAGTCCTGATAATTCTTTGCAATTTTGCTTGGACCATGCATGATAAATAGCAGTTTGCTAATTGCTATTCAGTTCCATAGAAATGTGATCCATGTTTGTAACATATAGGTTATTTGAGTATAATAGGCCCTGTTCATAAATAAGTTAAATTTATGCATGTCATAAATCAGTTTGAACTCGTGAATATAATTAATAAGTTTGTATCAGAATAAGTAATTAAAATTTGGAGCCTGAAAGGAACAGGTTGCCAATCTTTTTGGCACAAAATGAGGCTGAGCATTGGACTAGAATGGTGGTGATGAAGGAACCATTTGAAAGGGTAAATGAGATATGAAGTGAGGACATGGGGTTGGGCCATATGAAAATGAGCAGTTTGAAGAAATTTATGGGGATTTGGAAGCTGAACTGGAAGATGAGAACGAAGTAATCATCCAACATGGTTTGGAAGAAGACCAGGACTCCAGGAGTAACAAAATATGCACAAGAGAGAATATGGGATTTTGAGTTTGTTTTAGTTGTCGGTTAAAATTTGATGTTTAACTAAGTTTTAAGCTGATTTTGTTGAACATGTTAAATAAGTGCTAGTTGGGCTACGAAGGTAGTTCCTGTAAGCCCCAATGGCCTTTTTGTAAGTTAGAAGAATAATTAAATATATTAAAACAAATTAATTAAAAAGATATGAGTAACTCTCATGGTCAAAGGAAAAAGATGTCAGGAACTCGGAAGTGTGCACCAAATTATATTTGAAAGTAACCCCCACGAGGTGATCGGGTAGTGACGTTTAAGACTTGATGTCTTTAAATCATGAGTTCGATTGCTTAGGACATTTCAAGATTAAATGGACTAACATGTTCGGGGATTGAATGTGCTAGTATAGCCTTCGGATTAATCGAGATACCTGGCTGGGACATCGAATTATCAAAAAAAAAATTATATTTGAAAATATAATAAGCTACTGCAAATTTATTTATTTATTTATTGGCTAAGAGCTACTGCAAAAATTATTGCTCATACATTTAGCGAAAAAAAAAAAAAAGAATTATTGCTCATACAGGTGTAAACTTGTACAGTACTATATATAATTGGTAGTAGGTCAGTTTTGGTAGAACTTAACTTTCACCTACTACAAAAGGCCTTGGGCAGGCAAGATATAATAGATCTGATCTACTCTTTACAAGACTCTCTGTCTGTCATGCTTCGACCTCATATATAGCAGAGAGAGAGAGATGAATAAGTGGGAAGAGGTAGATCTGGATGAAGTCAGTTGGATGGTGTGATAGGGAAAGAATAATTATCTAGTAGTTTCTTTAGATAAGGGAAACTACAAACATCATCATTTTCTTTCCTATTCCACCCATCCCATTGATTTCATCTGCTTCCTCCCCTTCCCTTTTGTTTCTTATTATATGCACCTCTCTTTTTCTCCCACATCTTTGCTAGCCTCTTTCATTCTTCTCTTTGTGGTTTATAAATACAGATCCAGGAAATTATTAAGTTCTTGTTGAAAATCTCATATAAAAACATCAAGGTACTACTGTAATTTCAGAATATTATATGTAATTGTAAAATTGTTATTAAAAAATTTACAGTGAAAACCTTAAAAAAAATTCTGGGTTCATCCTCATTTTCCTTTTTCTCTTATAGGAGTAAATATATTTCTCTGTATTTGATGATGGTCAATCACAAAATTTACTATAAGCACACCCTTGAATTCAAAGCCATAGTAACACTCATCCATGACTCTTGATGTTGGAAGTGTATGGGTTTGTGTCTCTTCTGTTCACCGGTTCCGCGAGTATTTCAAAGGACTAAAACGAAACATTAGTTTGCATAATTGCGGTTTGTATCCCAAAGAATGTTTGGGTGCTGCACATTGCTTTCTTTCGTGTATTTTTACCAAATTGCCTCTGATAATTTGGTAAATTCAGAATATTTAATTACTTTTTGATCCCTAAAATATGAAATGTTGTATACATGAACTTTAAACAAATATTTTCAAATTTTAATAAATTTTTTCGAACTTTTCATATATTTTTTCGAATTTTTCCTAAATATTTTTGAATTTTTCCGTTCATCGTTTAAAAAAATCGAAAACATTTAGGAAAAATTCAAAAATATTTATGAGAATTCGAAAATATTTGTTCAAGGTTCATGTATGCAATATTTTATATTTTATGGATCAAAATGTAATTAATTATTCTGAATTTACCAAATTATACTTGGATTTTTGGTAAAAATACACTAAAGGGATGCAATGTGCAGCGCCAAACATTCTTAGGAATGCAAACTGCAATTATGCAAGCTAATGGTACCAAACTGATTTTGATCCGAATCAAAGGGTTACAAATTACAATTTAATCATTAAATTATTGTTAATCTTTGGATATAGCCTGGTTAACAACAAAATTTAAAATCTCTATTAAATTTATTTTTTAACAAAAAAACACTTTTTAAAAAATCCCTGTTAAAATTCCAGTTCCGATAGGACTTCGGCATTAATTCCGTCCTGGGTTGTCATTAGGTAACCCAAATTGGTACCCAAAAAATGCTCCCAAATGATGTGCCATTGATGAGTTGGATGTATGCAAAATTTTAATTGGTGAGATTTATATGGCCCTGGCGGGCCCATTGTAATTATAACCATTCAGATAATGACATGTGTATTTTGGGAAAAAATTTGGGTACCAATTTGGGGTAACTAGCATTTTTCTTAGGTTAAACCTTTAAAATAAATAAAATCAAAATTTCCTTTTTTTTAAGTAAATTTCCTTCTTTAAAACCCTTTTTAGAAAATTCTAATTTTAATTTTTTTTAATACATATTACAAGGCGTCGCGAAGCCCGGTTTATGATGTAAAATTTTTAATTAAAAAATTAAAATTTATATGACATTTAGGTGAAACCATTTTAGAAATTACGTAAAAATTTATTCACTCCAACTATGAATCCCTTAATAAAAAAATATAACCAATCATGTTCGGTAGGCTATGTTAAACCATAAAAATTTTTGTGTACAATTTTTTACATGATCATAGTAATAGATAACAGAATTGGAGTACATATCTTCATCTTTAGCTTACATTATTGTTATAGCCAAATATTATAACCAAGTATTATACCTATTAATTATTATCACTGGAGATGCTCCGAGTAGTTTTAGTGAAGTGGGCAACGTTTTGTGGACGTAATTGTGGTAGAAGCAGCCAATTTATCTAGAGAAGGGTCCGGGGGTTGAGTATCAGCAGACAGTGATAGAGCAGTTGGAGCATTGAGAAGGCCAGCAAATAGGTCCGCGGGATCATAGTAGACTTCAACGTCTTCTGCCTTCAGCGATTCATCCACCTGTTCAATGTGTATGCCATATATTAAACAATTTCATTCTCTAAGGCTTAAAAAATTCAATGAATATATTTGGTTCGAGTTCTTTAAGTTCTAAATGAGCCGAAGCACTTAAGAGTTCGCTATTTGTTTTACCTCCTTGATTGTTTTGAAAAAAGACCCCAACTCTTAATTGTCTTATTTTTTGGAAAAATGTTGAAAAGATGTAAGAATTTAGGATAATTCTTAATCAATTAGAAATATGCATCCAATGAACCATGTTATTATTGTTATGGGTAAACCATTTAAAATTTATAGGTATGAATATGAAGTATGAACCAACCCCTAAATCTGCCATATTAGAGCTTTAAATAAAACTTATGTCATGAATGACGAATTTATGTACTTGTCATTTTCCCAGCAACTTCTTATAGGTTGATAATTTCGTCTTCTGTGTAGGGCATCTTGAACATATACCCAATTTTGGGTCTAAAGTAAACGGTAGTCACTATGTCCCATCCATTTCTTTACAATTTCTTTTTTGGGACGTTCCACCAATTCTTTACATTATTCAAAATAGTAACTTTTAACAATAAAATACATTATTACGTCCACTACTTCACTTCACTTTTTCAACACTTTACACTGTTACACCCACTACTTCACTTATTTTAACAATAAAATCACTATTACACCCACTACTTCATTTATTTTAACAATATTACATTCACTATCCTTGTTCTCCAAGCCCATGTTCTCCAAGCCCAGCCCCATGTAAAAAAACAACCAGGACAGAGGGAGTATTAGAGAAAGTCCACTACACAAGCTTTATGTGCTCTAACTCATACTCCCTCTGTCCCATCATTTCTTTACATAAAAAATTGCATATCTGACACGCATTTTAAGGTGCATTTTAATGATAGTTCTATAACTTATTTTTGATATTTTTTTTGTATAAAAATAGGATTATTCTATTTTTATACAAAAAAAGAAAATATCAAAAATAAGTTATAGAACTATCCTTAAAATGCACCTTAAAATTCGTGCCGAAAACTGGTCCGTAAACGTAAACTATTCCATGGGACGGAGGGAGTATATTATAGGAGTGAATGTAAAAATAGTGCTCGAAATATCATAGAATAAGTCTAATACACTACCCAATTTATGCTCTTAAGTTTTTTTTTTAAGCAATGCTGTTGAGTTAGATTTGAAGGAATGAGATCACAAAATGTGTTCCAACAATCTTCTAATTATTTATTAAATCACTAATAGTATAATTCATTACTTATTTTTAAGTAACATTTTTTTTTTCATTTTAAGGATCCCCTAACCAATATTTTATAATAAAATGTGAGAAATAATATTTTTTCTCTCTCTTACTTTGATTAAAAGGATGTACTTTTAATATTAAAATTTTAAAAAGAAAATGATTATAAAATTATTGTTGAAAACAAAACTCCTTATCTACATCCTAAACTATTAAGAGCCAATATTTTATATTTTATACTCCCTCCATTTCAAAATAAGTTTCCTCTTTCCTTCTGACACGTTTGCCAACACACATTTTTAATAGTTAATATCTTGAATTTCGTATTAGTATTAAATATAAAAATTTCACTGTATTAAAATACTCATAAATACGAATCCAACAAGATCACTCATGACTATATTTTGTCTTTGTTTAGAAAATAAAGAACAATCAAAACCAAGAGAAACTGTAAGGCCACATAAACATTAATGGCCCCAACGCTACAAATTACAACCCTGTCAGTTAGTAAATGTGAAAAAGACAATTGGTTAATTACCATTAGTTATATTATGTTATTATTTATTTTAAATTATACGTAAATTAGTAATTTGTCTAATGTCATGAACAATCCCGACATCTGGAATGGGAAACTTATATTGAAACGGAGGGAGTATAAGAAATAAGCTAAGAGGTTGGACTTGCTCGTTTAGGAAGTACTGTTGATGTAGGATTCATGGTTTCTTGTTCGGGCAGTATCTCTTTGGCTCTCTTTGCCAGAGACGATCTCATTGCATTCAAATTTTGTTAAAGAAAAGATAGGTGTGTATTAACTACTAAGAAAAAAATTGTAAAACTGGAATAGCTCTATCAGCTAATCGATCTTAGCTATATATTAAGTTTATATAAGAAGTTTTAGTGGAATAGCTAGTCCTGCAAATGGACATAAACATTCACATGGTAGCATTGTTATCAATTTACGGACGACAGTAAGAGGCCGGTATGATTTTTGGAAGGAAATTAAATGTTAGCATAGGACGACATTACCTTTAAGAGACCCATGCCGTAGAACTGAACCATTTCTCCAGTGGGTGCATGGCCTTTAAAGGGCCCTTCAAAGAAACCCCAGTGCCTGAACTTGTATGCTATCATGGGAGGTCCTGAATAAACGCCAACTACTTCCCAGGCAAATCCCCGAGGGAACGCTGATCGAAATGCATCATGAGAAGAATCAAAGCTCTCTTCCTCAGCTTTGTAGTATTTGAATTCTTCGGGCAGCCTACTCTTTAACAAAGCGTTGTAGCTCCCCATCCTTAGTGTTTCTTCTCCTGATAATCCTTCCCTTCCTACACCCAATTAACCACTCTCCGTCAGCCATCTATATGTAACGGTTAATTCAGTAATGGATGTGTATATCAACATTAAAATCTGCAGAAAATATATATATATTTTTAATATTTTGTTTATACTGGCGGCATAGTACCATTAACAATAAGTTTGAATTTATCAGGATTGATAGACTTAAAATCTTGGATGCGAGTCTTGTGAGACAGCTCCATTTCCCACGACTTAATAGCATTCTGGACCGTCTCTTCCAAGGATCCTTTGGGCCATTCCTACAGAGATACAACACAAATCCATTTACACACACATCTGAAAATACAAAGATGCATGACATATATAGTAGCAAAGGAGAATGAATACCTTGGTTCGACCATGTTCGAAAAGGAGATTGACTTGATCATAAAGAGGACGACCACCATGTCTCCACTGAGTGTTGGCTTCTGCATCATCATGAATAAAAGATCTGTACTCGTCTCTTGCAACCTTAATTCCTCTATTTTCATCGTCCATGCTTAATTGCTATTTTACGATCGACTATATTTCATTGAGCAATAGATGGAGCTAGATCATATGAACAAGACTACTACGAGTATACTAATTTATAGACCCGGCTCAATAACTCACAAGCTGGTTGCCGGAACACTCCTTTCAACAGCGACACGTGTATTTACTCTGAAAATTTTATTATTATATCTCATCTTTCATCTAAGGGATCTTATCAAAACTTGGTGTCGCTCAATTACACCCGGCAATTTTCAACACGACACGAAAAAACGATACGAAACGACACAAAAATTTAGTGTTTGGGTTTACATTTTTAGTATATGACGCGAAAGTAAACGAACACGAAAGTACACGACCGAGATTTAGTGTCGGGTTTGGATTTATCCTTCAAGTACACGACACGAAGTACACGAAATATATATATATATATATATATATATATATATATATATATATATATATATATATATATATATATATAGGCCTTTGCTCCATACAGAACACCCTTATATAACAAACAATAAAGAACACCTTAGATCTAATAGATCCTTTGGCCCCGCCAGGGGCACCCAATACAAAAAGTTATTATTTTTTTACCCTCAAGCCATCCAATAAAAAAAATTTTAAAAATAAAATAAAATTTTTTACTGTTCATGGTGACGTAATGCTGACGTCAGCAGTGACGTCATCATGAATAGTAAAAAACTTTTTTTTTTAATTTTTTTTTTGCCGGATGGATAGAGGGTAAAAAAATAACAACTTTTTGTATTGGGTGCCAAGACGGAACTCTTATATTAAATTAGATATGAGGTGTTTTTTATTGTTTGTTATATAAGGTGTTTGTTATGGAGTGCAACTCTCTCTCTCTCTCTATATATATATATATAGGGTAAGGATCTAGGGAAAACCTCGTTTAATGGAAAACTTAGAAAACTAAATCGAAATATAGCATATATGGTATGCAAACTAATCGTTGGGAGATGAAGAAAAATGTGGTGAAATTAGATTTAAAAAAAATATCACCGATTGACGGTAAAAATCAAATTAAAAATGGAGGGGATTAGGTGTGATTTTGTGTGTGAGGGTGTATTTGATTAGTGTGTGGGTGCCCCTGGCGGGGCCATTGATCTTAATACTGTACATCTAATGGCTAGGATTAGTACCTTAGTTTTCTTCAAAAAATAAGTTCTCTTTTGAGCACTTGCCTATATATATATATTTATAATTTTTTTTAACAATAATATACAAGTAAGTCAAATTGTCAAGGCTCTCCCTCAAACATCTCTCTCAATCTCTCGTCTCTCCCATATCTCTCTCCCTCCTTATCTCAATCTCAATCTCTCTTCTCTCCCTTATCTCTCTCTTCTCTCTCTTATCTCTCTCGTCTCTCAATTAACTGTCTTGTTTTGTTGGTATTAGATATTTTAATATTTTTATTAGACATTTAACATTTATATTTGTGATTATACATAAATTTATAATATTATTTATAAATACTATGTAAAAATACATTTTTAATATATATTTTAAAAATATTATCGAAATTTGTAATATTATAATATATTTTTATATTTATTTTTATTCTTATTATTAATTAAAATAACACGAAACACGACACGAAACGTGCACGAAACGAAAGTACACGAACACGAAATGACACGAATCCCTAAACGGGTGGTTTTGGGTTTAGCATTTAGGTACACGAAACACGAAAGTATACGACACGAAAGTACGCGACACGAACGAATTTCCAGGCCTACGCTCAATGAGTCTCTGACCCAAAAATGAAAAACCAAGTAATTATATGAGACCATTTCTTTTACTTTCAAAAAAGTATTTTCTTCTTTAATACTCCCTCCGTCCCGCACATTTGCAAAAAACACACATATTAAAAAAGCTTTAATTACATAATTTGTTTCCATGTTTACCCTTAATCCTAACATTAAATGATGAGTTATGAGTGTTTATTAAATATAAAGTCAAATATTGGTATTAGAAATAAAGGGGTATATATGGAAAAATTGGTAAAAAATGTATTGAAACAAGGAATGTGACAACTATTTAGGGACAAATGTTTTTTTGCAAATGTGCCAACTAAAAAGGGACGGAGGGAGTATCTAAACTAATATTAAAAATCCCTTTCAATTATTTTCTTTTATTATTATTGAACGTCTAAATATTAAATTGATAAGTGACATATTAAAATTTATAAAATTTAATCAACAACTTATTAAAATCATGTTATTATATTATTTTTTGAAGAATTTAAATAATTTAGTATTTTAATGTGACGTATTTTTCGAGATAACCCTAAAGCTATATTACAAAAATTGTATAGATGTTAGAAATTAATAGTCCATTAATTAATTAATCCGTAATCAAATCGAATTAATATTCCATCAAACCAATCATAGTAATTCGTACCAAAACAAATAACGACTTTGTATGTATTCAATCAAAATTTTTTGCTGCATTTGTGTGCATAATTCTTACACATGAAAAATCTGAAAGCTTACGAAATTTAGAATTTTCCTTCGAAATTACACAAGTTCCTGTGGTATATAATCTATGGAAACTCCTTTTACATTTTGTTGTGAGAAAATTCCGCAACAACACCCCGAGAGAATATCGCTGGAATAACCGAATTTGTCCTTGGATATCGGACGTTGAAGCAGGTTCGCACGTCCGCAGCTTCAGCTGGTAGCTTCAGCTCCAGCTCCAACTACCGAAGTGGGTGGAGATTTGTGGTGTTTTTGGGACTGAATTAGCAAGGTCACCGGACAACAATGGCAAAACTCCGGCCAAATATGTCCAGAATATGATCACCGAGGGTACACGTGCCTTGTGTATCGAGAAGTGAATTTCCGAACCCCCTTGCCAACTGCCTACATATCCTATTTATAGGAATCAAGTCCCGATGTAGTTCTTTAGGTCATGGACTCCTTTCTTGATTATCAAGCCACGTTTTTTATGTATTTTATCCTTCCTCCAATGCTGATCTTGAAGTGTTTGTGTAGAAATATGCCTTATCCTTGAATCAGCTAGCTGCCTAGTAGAGTCCTACTCCAGGTATATCACCTAAAGCCCATAAATCCATAAATAACCCATATTTATCCATGTATATACATATATATTATGTACATAATGTTGTTATCACGTTTATAGTGATAGAATCCAGCTAGAAGTCCATCTCTTGAGTCCATTTCCGTGCTCCTAAATTATAGGAATAAGAGTCCTTGTCCAACTTTACTTCTGTCAGACAGAGGTGGAGCTGTAAAGCACACCTGCACCTGCGCAGCTTCCCTCAAACAGCTTCCCTCAAACAGCTTCCCTCAAACAGCTTCCCTCAAACAGCTTCCCTCAAACTCACACCTGTACAGTTTCCTCCAAAACAGCACCTCCACGACTACCTCCATAATCGTACCTCCACAGCTACCTCCATAATCGTACCTCCACAGCGGAACCTCCAGAGCTAAACCTCAAATATTATACAAACCACTCCAATTGGGCCCCCAAATATCCATGGGCCTGAAATTAAACCCATTACAAATTTTGGGCACAACAACTACCCCCCGGTTCCTTGATGTCATGAAATGCGAAAGGAACCAATACAAGAAGAGGCCCAATCCTACCTCACATTCTCAGATAGACACATAGCTTCAACACTGTACTTCCAAGCTTACATGAGCTAACTCGGCGTAAGAAACAGGAAGCACAATGCTTCCGCATAGGTACCTCAATCCGAATCCTTAAATGAAACCCTTCCGTATACCTTAGATCACGTACGACACTCCATCTCCAGTTATAAGCATCCTCAGCTTCGTAGCTGAACCTACTAGCTTCCAGCATTTTTCCTTGAAAACCATAATCCGATTCCTCGAGATGCTCCTTTTTCCTGCTAAATTGACCTTCGTGTAAGAATTCCTCATGAGCCATGCCATGGAGCTTCCGTAGGGAGCTCCTGCTGTTGCAAAGATACCTTAAACTTCCAAACCTGAGCTATGACAATAACTAGAAACAGTGATTAGTGGTTGGAGCTAAACAGCTCACCTATATAATGCATACATCTCATACACATAGAAAACATTCATGCAAGTATGAATATGCAAATGATTTTTTATATAAATTCGTTGCTGCCTCTACAATCAAGCAGAACCTTGGCGAACACACTCTTTAAGACATAATGCCACAATTTTCAGAAATTTCCAAGAACATATCACAATGGACCTCCAAAGATGTTGTTAAGTAGGTTGAGGACTTCTCCTATAATGCCCATAAATCGTGGGACTTTCCAGACCTTTACCATAAACCTTGGGATCCTCCGAGCGTTGTAAGTTATTTCAAATATTTACCATAAGAGGGACCAAAGGAAAGCTATGGAGACCTCCTCAATTGCTGCTATGCCTTTCTAAGTGGTTACATTATGGGGCATATAGCGTGCCTAGGTACCTACCTGACAGCTTCAGCTAGCAACTTTGAAAACACCTTTTGAAAACCATGCATAATTTAATAAATGTATATGGAATGATGACCTTTTCTTTATAAATCCATGCAAACTTGCTTCCTTGAAATCATATGAAATGCGTATTTTGATAATCATGAGCTAATGCAATGCTAAAGATAATGATCCATTTGAAAAGATGAGGTTCGAATGATGTTTTTAGCTTAAGGCTATGAAAAATTTCCATCCATGTACATAAAACATGCATGATAATTAATATGTAAAAACATGAGAATAGAACTTATTTGTTCCCTTATGGTTCTGATTTAGATCAGGTTCGACCATTGAACCTACTTGGTAGAAGCTCCCCCTCAGCAAGCTCATAATGAGAACCTCTTTTCCAATCTGCCAGCTCTTCGACGAAAATCTAATGTACCCCCAAGCCGTTGGATTTCCTTTCGATATGACATGCAAAACCTTCTTCAGCTTGAATTCCAAATATATTAGCCAGCTCAGAAGCAATTGGTCAAAAACATGCAGCTGTACCTGAACCTGAACCTCAATAAACCATAAGCAGTTGTAGCTAAACCACAGTTCCAAAACTTGGCCTTTTAAAATTTATGTAGTCATAACTCATATCGAAGCTCCACATGCCTTTAAACATCATTCCATTGACGTAAGGATTTTCCAAAAAAACATATCTTCAATGACAAAAGAGCTTCCCTTCCCGACCGAGGGTTTGATGAGCTTATAATACAATGCGAATTTCAATCCCTATTCCAATCCATATTCCAATCCATTTCCATTCCACTGCCATTCCATGTGCCAATCCATATCCAACTTCCAATCCAGTCCAACTTCCATTCCATTCCAGCTTCCAATCCAATCCAGCTTCCATTCCATTCTAGCTTCCAATCCAATCCAGCTTCCATTCCATTCCAGCTTCCATTCCATATGCCAAGAGACTCCGCGAGCCTGGCTCCATCAAGGCACCTCGCGATCCTATAAGCATAGGAACTTCGCGAGCTAGACTCCATTAAGGCACCTCGTGATCCTATAAGCATAGAAACTTTGCGAGCTAGTCTCAATAAGAGGTTCCTAAATACTCCCACTATCTTAAAGACCAAGTCCATACTCCCCACGGAGGTTCGTACTTAAAAGGTTCATACTTAAGAAGATCTACCTAGCAAGTCCATACTTCCACTACCCTCCTAGTTATTTGACATATGATTAACGATAATGAAGAGCTAGATTCAACCATTCAGGCATACAATATTCACACATGTAGCATATAAACAAGGAGCACGTAAGCACATAAACATATAATCCACATAAATCATGTAAGTAAAATGACACATTTTAGTGACGGCTAAACATATCAAAACCTGAACCTAAGCATGATAGTCGTACCTAATAAACCGTTTCATCTCTCCTAAGCCTAAAGAGGTCCACCGAATCCTTAACCAAAGGTGTCTACTGGGGAGGTATCTCCAAAATTCCAATATCTAAATCCGTCCAAGCCATGCTTGAATATCCCAAGCTAGAAAATATAGGGAAGCTCCACACGAATGTGCACCTGCATATTGTAGATTAAACCAATGAACCTGCTGCCAGCAGGTGAAGCCAATGAACCTGCAATCAATAGGTGAATTCCAATGAAGCTGCAATCCGTAGCTAAAAATCAATGAAGCTGCACCTGCAGCTGAATCCAATCAACATGCCACCATCAGATGAATACAAAAGAAGCTACCTGCAACCAGCAGGTAAAATCCGAAGAAGCTGCTCCAGCAGCTGAAATCAACCAACATGCGACCAGCAGGTTAATACCAAGGAAGCTGCTCCTGCAGCTGAAACCAATCAACCTGCAACCAGCAGGTTAATACCAAGGAAGCTGCTCCTGCAGCTGAAACCAATCAACCTGCAACCAGCAGGTTAATACCAAGGAAGCTACCTGCAACCAGCAGGTGAATACCAAAGAAGCTACCTGCAACCAGCAGGTAAAATCCGAAGAAGCTGCTCCAGCAGCTGAAATCATCCAACCTGCAACCAGCAGGTTAATACCAAGGAAGCTGCTCCTGCAGCTGAAACCAATCAACCTGCAACCAGCAGGTTAATACCAAGGAAGCTACCTGCAACCAGCAGGTGAATACCAAAGAAGCTACCTGCAACCAGCAGGTAAAATCCGAAGAAGCTGCTCCAGCAGCTGAAATCAACCAACCTGCAACCAGCAGGTTAATACCAAGGAAGCTGCTCCTGCAGCTGAAACCAATCAACCTGCAACCAGCAGGTTAATACCAAGGAAGCTGCTACTCATTGGTGAGTGTAAATGGACCTGTAACTGCTGCAACAGCTGGTGAAAAGAATGAACCTTCAACCCGCAGATGAATATCAATGAACCTGATTAATTTGCGTCAAAATCCCATTTGCTTGAAAATTAGCACTTTCAAGATGTCATCCTGGGCAGTATCCACTACCCCCCGGTTCCTTGTAGCCATTTTATGCAAGAGGAACCTTATATAATCCGTAGCCAGGTTCGACCATCCTTCACCATGAATCTCTAAGCTTACGTGAGCGTACTCATTGTAAGAAATAAGAGGTATCATAGAAGAAGCAACCACGACTTGTAATACCCATGAAAGACCATGTTACTCTTCTTTGTTTGACCTTCACTTGGTAGCTTCTGCCACTATCTCCTAGTATATATGTTACCAGGTATTTCAGCCTTTCCCCCATCCTATTAATAAGAAAGCTGCCAATGATAGTGCCTTGGGGGGAGCTACCTCTTGATAGATAACAGCCTCCTTGTAAGGTTCAACTTCGAAACTGAGATGAATATTTCGCTCATGTGCCACCCAGGTTGCCTTTCGATCCTTCAGATTTCATTAGGATTACTGACCTCTACCAATACTGAGATGGTGTCTTCATTTACACCTGATTTTCTTCCACTGCCTTAGCGTACAAAGTTGTAGCTCCATTATTTCTCAAGCTTCCCTAGCTTCTGGTGATTTTTTCCTTTGAGAGGTTCTTGCTTTCATGCCTTTAACTTAGATTTCCATTCTGCATCCGCCCATTGGTAGGTAGCTATATATGTGAACCTCACACCTCTTCCTTTAATAATCGAGAGGTCATTCGTACCTCATTCTTCATCCAATAGCATCTTTTCCAGAATTTTATTGAGATTATTAACATCTACTCCTTTTGCAATTCCTTCCGTAAAGTATTCCCAAATTCCAGCTTCCAATATTTGAGAAGCTTATGGCAGGGGAACCTCTTTGTGAGACACCTTCCAATTTATCGTGCCTAAGGGGCTTACAGTATGAGAACCTCCTCGAGATTCTTCATCATGTGATTACCATAATTATATTGCTTGAAGCTTTCACGAGCTGAGATGGTTCCTTTCCTGGAGCTTCCTCTTTAATCTTATTGTTGGCTCCTCTACCAGCTGATCACCTTAGAGGCTTCATATGCTTCTTCTACTGTATTTTTCAGAATAAGTCACTCTCCTCTTTTAGTTTATAAGAGGTACCAATTCGCCTTTAGCTTCCCTGATGCCCTTTTTTTTTTTTTTTTTTTTTTTTTTTTGAGCTTCAGCTTCACCTAAATCATACCTTTGGCACCTTTGCTCAATGCCTTTAACCTTCCACTATTAGTGAAGCTTCCGTTATGAGCACCCCTATAACTTTCTTTCACCTACTTCTATAGGTGCTGCCACATGACTAACCAAGAACTCCGAAAGGTTCCCTTGTACTTTTTTTTTAGTCATAACTTCCACATGGTGCGCCTTGCCTTCATTATCCTTTATTAGAGCATCCATTTGCATCCATGCCATGAGTAGTTACCACCCAAAAAACTGGAACCTTTATCGTGAGGTTCCTCCATTAAGGCTACCTGGTAGCATGCTTCCTTCGTTATTCTAAATTGAGCTTCCTCACGTTGCGTGGTGGAATCGCCACGGTTGACCCATTAGATCGAGATTGTGCCTTCTAGACATTGGGACTTGTCCTTTGGAACCTCCTTATAAGAATCAAGTCCTACATTTGAGGCCCTTGCATACTCCACCTCTATCAGGTGAAGGTGGAACCACAATCGTACCTGCACCTCATCAGCTGTACCTGTACCTTCCAGCTATACTTGAACCTCCTCAGCTGCACCTTTTCCATCTCCAAGTACAGCTACATCTAAATATCGAGTAGATTGAATAAACAGCTTCAACTATGTACTTGGTTCATTTTTACCTTCTTGGTCAAGAGGTTCGCATTTAGCAGAACCTGCACCTCATTAGTCGGGAGCTCTTACTTTCTTTGCCATGCAGGTTCACTTGTTAACTCCCCTTACGACCTAAAGTATGGTATGAACAAGATCCGTACTCCATAATTTTCATTGTGGGAGCTTCAGTAGTCCTTAGGGAAACCTTCTACCATATATGCAACCTTGAAATTGAGGTATCCCCCGTATTTACCACTAGAACCTCTAAACTGAACCTCTCTAGATGGTCGTACCTCCATTAGCAGGTAGATATTCAGCTTCACCTATTCAGCACCCCTGATTGGGGGAAGCTCTCATCGCGGGACCTCGTTTCTGGGTATTTCCGATCGAAATTAACATCAGAAAACTTCATTTTCCGGCCATTCTTTTCAGGTCTCTTCCATCAAGCCAAAAATATGCGCATCCTCTATTCTTCTCCATTTTTTTTAACAAGCCATGATTTCTCCTCCGTTTCTCCATCTTTTTCGGTTATTTTCCAGAGTAATGATTCTCCTGCCCATACGTGGAATTCAATCCATGAAATCCTCGCTTAGTGACCTTCTTTTCATGCCAACTTCACGATCACCTCCATCGTTCTTCAAGGTACGATCATCGCCGGAGCTTTTAGACAGTGTTCTTCTCAAAAGATTAGAGATTTCCCCTCCTTCTAGCGCCAAAAATGTTGTGAGAAAATTCCGCAACAACACCCCGAGAGAATATCGCTGGAATAACCGAATTTGTCCTTGGATATCGGACGTTGAAGCAGGTTCGCACGTCCGCAGCTTCAGCTGGTAGCTTCAGCTCCAGCTCCAACTACCGAAGTGGGTGGAGATTTGTGGTGTTTTTGGGACTGAATTAGCAAGGTCACCGGACAACAATGGCAAAACTCCGGCCAAATATGTCCAGAATATGATCACCGAGGGTACACGTGCCTTGTGTATCGAGAAGTGAATTTCCGAACCCCCTTGCCAACTGCCTACATATCCTATTTATAGGAATCAAGTCCCGATGTAGTTCTTTAGGTCATGGACTCCTTTCTTGATTATCAAGCCACGTTTTTTATGTATTTTATCCTTCCTCCAATGCTGATCTTGAAGTGTTTGTGTAGAAATATGCCTTATCCTTGAATCAGCTAGCTGCCTAGTAGAGTCCTACTCCAGGTATATCACCTAAAGCCCATAAATCCATAAATAACCCATATTTATCCATGTATATACATATATATTATGTACATAATGTTGTTATCACGTTTATAGTGATAGAATCCAGCTAGAAGTCCATCTCTTGAGTCCATTTCCGTGCTCCTAAATTATAGGAATAAGAGTCCTTGTCCAACTTTACTTCTGTCAGACAGAGGTGGAGCTGTAAAGCACACCTGCACCTGCGCAGCTTCCCTCAAACAGCTTCCCTCAAACAGCTTCCCTCAAACTCACACCTGTACAGTTTCCTCCAAAACAGCACCTCCACGACTACCTCCATAATCGTACCTCCACAGCTACCTCCATAATCGTACCTCCACAGCGGAACCTCCAGAGCTAAACCTCAAATATTATACAAACCACTCCAATTGGGCCCCCAAATATCCATGGGCCTGAAATTAAACCCATTACAAATTTTGGGCACAACACATTTTAATGTGGAAGTCCTAATTATAACAAAATTTTCATTCTTAAAGGGCCAATTTTGGAGAGTAATATCATGTTAGAATATGCCTCACCCATCTAGAAGACAGCAAACAATGACCAGCAGTAAAGCACTAAACAATGACTTATTAGCAAGGTCAAGAAAATCAGCTAGAGCAATGTCAAAAGAATCAGCTAGCAGCCATAGCAATATTATCATTTGACAGCCTATAAATAGCCTATGGATGTATTTGCAAACAACATCAACACAAACAACACACCACAAACTCTCTCTTATATTTCCTCTCATCCATCCTCTCTTTCTATATTTCGGGTATAATTATTTAACCCGTAGAGAGTTGTTAACTTGGGCTATTCTCTGTCAGCCTTAAAAGGAAATATTCTTGTACTCCCATTTTATTATAGTGGATATTTTTGGCTCTCTCGCCGGTGGTTTTTTACCTCTATTCAAAGAGGGTTTTTCCACCTAAAAATCCAGGTGTTATTTTACAGTCTTTATATCATTTCTCTTTAAATCTTTGGTTGAATTATATCGCTTCCGTACTATAGATCCTAACAAATTGGTATCAGAGCCATTATAATTTTCAACTAAGATTTTTACTATGTCGACAAAATTCGATATTGAGAAATTTGACGATAAAATTAGTTTCGCTATATGGCGCGTCCAAATGCAAGCCGTTTTAATCCAAAATGGTTTAAAGAAAGCTTTGGATGGTAAATCAAAGAAGCCGGCCACTGTAACAGATGATCAGTGGGTTGAAATTGATGAGAAGGCGTTATCCGTGATCCAGCTTTGTTTATCACGAGAAGTATTGCGTGAGGTCATTAAAGAAAAGTCCGCTGAAAGCATGTGGACTAAATTGGAGTCTCTCTACATGACCAAGAGCCTTGCAAACAAATTGCGGCTTAAGGAGCGTCTCTTCACACTTTGTATGTCAGAAGGTACTCCTATTCAAACTCAGTTAAATGAGTTTAATTCAATTACTGTTGATTTAGAAAACCTAGATGTCACTATTGATGATGAAGATAAAGCCGTTTTACTTATTGTCTCACTACCACCCTCATATAAACACTTCAAAGAAATTATGCTATATGGAAATCGTGTTAGCTTGTCTTTTGAAGATGTCAAGTCACATTTATTGTCAAAAGAAAAATTTGATACCGAAATTCATTCTGAAAATTCGGGTGAAGGCTTGGTTATTAGAGGGAGAAATTCTGAAATTGGTAGTAACAGTAAGAATAGGCCCAGATCAAAATCTAGAGGTAGAAACTCTAAGTTTTGTCGTTATTGCAAGAAGAAAGGACACGAAGTCTCTAAATGCTTTAAATTAAAAAATAAGCAAGATAAAGAAGATAAGGGTAAAGTTAAACAACCCGATCACCATGTTGAATCTAGTGTCGTTGAGTCCGGTTCTGATGGGGAGTTATTAATAGCGGCTGACGTAGAACAAAGGTCTAGAAATGAGTGGATACTTGATTCTGGCTGTACATTTCACATGTCACCTAATAGAAATTGGTTTGCTACCTATGAGCCAATTGATGGTGGTCTTGTTTTGATCGGTAACGATGCTCAATGCAAAGTTGTCGGTTTAGGTACAGTCCAAATTAAAACTCATGATGGTATTACTAGAACTTTGACCGGTGTCAGACACGTCCCCGACTTAAAAAGGAATCTCATCTCCTTAGGCACCCTTGAATCACTAGGGTGTAAGTATTCAGCTGAAGGTGGAGTTCTAAAAGTGTCAAAGGTGCTCTTGTATTACTAAATGCAAATAGATCTGGTAGTTTGTATACGCTGCATGGTTCAACTATTTCAGGTTCTGCAGATGTTATCTCATCCACTGACGATACAAATTTGTGGCATATGCGTTTGGGCCACATGAGTGAAAAGGGAATGCAGGTCCTCAACAAGGAAGGAAAACTCGGAAGCCATTGTACCGGTAAGGTTGATTTCTGCGAAAACTGTATTTTTGGTAAGCAAAAAAAGGTCAAGAAATATGGGCTATTACAACGCCAAAAAAGTGTCATATTATACCCCAAATGTGTTACAATAGAGGTTTTTGCAACGTTTTTGCCAAAATTCAGCGTTGCATCTGCTGCCGTTGCAATAGACCCCTATAGCAACGTTTTATGTACATATTGCAACATTTTTCAAGTATTGCAATAACCCCTTTAGTGCAACACTTTTGTCTTGTTTAGTGACACTTTTATGATGTTGCAATAGACTATTGCAACACCATTTTGTAACATATTTTAGTTAAAAGTGTTGCAAAGTCAAGATATTGCAACATTTTCATGTAACATTTTCTCCCCTATTGTAATGCTTTTGATTTTTTTAGCAACATTCATATGCAACACTTTGTATTAATCCAATTTGCAATATCCTATTTGAAATGTCAATAAACCAACACAAAAGCATATTAGAAATCACATTTCCACTTTCCCAGGTAGAAAATCCAACAGAATATATGTCAATAAAGCCCAAACAAAATCGTCTTATACCGTAAGCTCATCTTACATCTAGTACATAAATCTAAAGTCGAAACACATAGTCGACTTACACACCATAATCTAAATAAAACTTAGTGTTTCCTATTAAAGTACCAAGCTACATTCCATGAACCTTCTTTTCCATGATGCTATTGTTGTAGCTTTCAATACATGAATCTCCGAACCTTTGCAGCGCATGTCTAGCTCAGTCCAATGGTAAACACCCTATTGGAGGAACCCCTGTTATCAACATTTTTCGAGCTCCAAGTCCATACAGTTGTTTAAAAAATTCCTCTGCGATCTTCAGAAGAAAATCTTTGTACTTGTCAACATTATACTCTAATATTCTCGTAACAAGTGTGGTCTGGTATTGCTTGAAGTAGTCTAACTCTTTCCACAGAGGTATTCCTGACTGCAAAACATAAAAAGATGTTAAATTAGCAAAAACAAATACGATTCACATGTTTGTCGCAAGTCCTGATTCCCCTTAATTACTTAATAAAAACAGAACTTCATACAGGATAGATGGTGGACCTGGTACTATTTGCTCTTATGTAAATATTAACCTGGTACATCAGCACGACTTCGCAACTCTGCGGATAATGCATCCACTTGCTCTTTAGTTGGCACATGTGTATTTAAGGAGGTGGAAATAAGTTTCTTAAGAAGTAAAACGTGTTTCTGTGAGATATATGGCATAAAGTGTCGCATCATGGCATTGTAACTTAAAAAGGCAGAAAGCGAAGATGAGTCAAAACATAGAGAAAAATAAGTTCCAATTAGGTGACATATGCTGATATATATAACTACTATGAGATTAGGCGTAAATAGAATTGCAAATTTTTAAAGCATAAACCTAATATTAGAGTCTTTAAAGTCATGTGTGTTTATATTAGAGTCTTTAAAGTCATGTGCATTATCCATGAGCACAGGATGCAGGATGAGGAAATATAGAGAATTTGTCAATATGGATACATGATATTATGGGTATGAGAACAAATATAAAAAAGAGAGAAGTTGTAGATCAAGGGATTTTCTCGAGTTAATCCAACAACTGAGTAAGTACTTCTGGACTCCGATGTAGGTATATAAGCACTCCTTCTCAAGAATTATACTAGGGATATTCTGAAAATACACTGGATCATTCACTCAAATCTATAGAAGCATTTTCCAGCACTAAGGAGTTAATGCTATTCTATTTTAGATCTCAGAGATCAATGCCAAAAGAAATCAGTCTTGGAAAGCTTTCTTACTCTTCTTACAAATCATACAACAATTTATTTTCTTTCTAAATGATATCTTGTTTAAGCAACAGAAAAATATTGTTCAAAACATGGTACGCTAAAAGTGAAAAGGCATTCAATTTTACTTGTGAAGCAAAAAGAAAGTCATAAATTAAAATGTGGCCTATACACTACCAAAATGAGTGCATTGACATTTCAAAATAAACTTAAAAATATGAAAGTTAGCAGACTGTCAATGATCTGATGCATCCACTTGCTCTTTAGTTGGCACATGTGTATTTAAGGAGGTGGAAATAAGTTTCTTAAGAAGTAAAACGTGTTTCTGTGAGATATATGGCATAAAGTGTCGCATCATGGCATTGTAACTTAAAAAGGCAGAAAGCGAAGATGAGTCAAAACATAGAGAAAAATAAGTTCCAATTAGGTGACATATGCTGATATATATAACTACTATGAGATTAGGCGTAAATAGAATTGCAAATTTTTAAAGCATAAACCTAATATTAGAGTCTTTAAAGTCATGTGTGTTTATATTAGAGTCTTTAAAGTCATGTGCATTATCCATGAGCACAGGATGCAGGATGAGGAAATATAGAGAATTTGTCAATATGGATACATGATATTATGGGTATGAGAACAAATATAAAAAAGAGAGAAGTTGTAGATCAAGGGATTTTCTCGAGTTAATCCAACAACTGAGTAAGTACTTCTGGACTCCGATGTAGGTATATAAGCACTCCTTCTCAAGAATTATACTAGGGATATTCTGAAAATACACTGGATCATTCACTCAAATCTATAGAAGCATTTTCCAGCACTAAGGAGTTGATGCTATTCTATTTTAGATCTCAGAGATCAATGCCAAAAGAAATCAGTCTTGGAAAGCTTTCTTACTCTTCTTACAAATCATACAACAATTTATTTTCTTTCTAAATGATATCTTGTTTAAGCAACAGAAAAATATTGTTCAAAACATGGTACGCTAAAAGTGAAAAGGCATTCAATTTTACTTGTGAAGCAAAAAGAAAGTCATAAATTAAAATGTGGCCTATACACTACCAAAATGAGTGCATTGACATTTCAAAATAAACTTAAAAATATGAAAGTTAGCAGACTGTCAATGATCTGATGCATCCACTTGCTCTTTAGTTGGCACATGTGTATTTAAGGAGGTGGAAATAAGTTTCTTAAGAAGTAAAACGTGTTTCTGTGAGATATATGGCATAAAGTGTCGCATCATGGCATTGTAACTTAAAAAGGCAGAAAGCGAAGATGAGTCAAAACATAGAGAAAAATAAGTTCCAATTAGGTGACATATGCTGATATATATAACTACTATGAGATTAGGCGTAAATAGAATTGCAAATTTTTAAAGCATAAACCTAATATTAGAGTCTTTAAAGTCATGTGTGTTTATATTAGAGTCTTTAAAGTCATGTGCATTATCCATGAGCACAGGATGCAGGATGAGGAAATATAGAGAATTTGTCAATATGGATACATGATATTATGGGTATGAGAACAAATATAAAAAAGAGAGAAGTTGTAGATCAAGGGATTTTCTCGAGTTAATCCAACAACTGAGTAAGTACTTCTGGACTCCGATGTAGGTATATAAGCACTCCTTCTCAAGAATTATACTAGGGATATTCTGAAAATACACTGGATCATTCACTCAAATCTATAGAAGCATTTTCCAGCACTAAGGAGTTGATGCTATTCTATTTTAGATCTCAGAGATCAATGCCAAAAGAAATCAGTCTTGGAAAGCTTTCTTACTCTTCTTACAAATCATACAACAATTTATTTTCTTTCTAAATGATATCTTGTTTAAGCAACAGAAAAATATTGTTCAAAACATGGTACGCTAAAAGTGAAAAGGCATTCAATTTTACTTGTGAAGCAAAAAGAAAGTCATAAATTAAAATGTGGCCTATACACTACCAAAATGAGTGCATTGACATTTCAAAATAAACTTAAAAATATGAAAGTTAGCAGACTGTCAATGATCTGATGCATGTAATAACCTCTATTGTCTAGTAATGCTTACACTCACAAGTAAACTTTTTATTTTCATGAATTTATGTATTTATTGTAAAGAATGATAAATATAAAGTTCTCACCTTCGGAGCCCTGAAACCTTTGGTTCCAGCACAGGGACCTTCTTTTTTATGCTTACTTTCTCCTATAGACAACCAAAAATGATAAATACATGGTTAAATAGTAATGTATATAATCTGTGATTCAGTGACAACATTTGGAAAACATACCTTTGCCTTTCACTAGTCCAGCACATGCAATAGCAGTTCCTGTTGAGTGCAAGCCAAATAGAAGCACTCACCAAAGCCAAATTGAAATCTATCAAATATCCTTTATTAGCTTTACAGGAGAATAGGAAGTTTCCAGGTTTAACATCTTTATGAACTACACCCTACAAATGCAAGAATACAAGTTGACTTGACACGAGGAATACATATGAACCAAAACATATCAAAATCCCTTGTCCTGACCACAAAATAAGAGAATTGAGTAACCAGTAATGTTGGAAAAACCAACATTAACACTAAACTCCTACAAAATTAACAATAAACTCCTAATAATGCAAGTAAGATTCATACTGTTTGATCCAGGATACGATTATGACTTTCCACCTCATTGTGTATGTCCCCTGTCAACTGTCAGATGTATATACATAAGTAACTCTTTTAAGCCCAAGTGTTAAAAGTGTATTTTTCATGCAGGTTTTTAAACATATTTTGAGTTAAGAATTTAAAAATGTAGTTTTTTTATATGAACACAACTCCCCTAAGATGTAAGTTATAATGTTTTAAAGTAATAGAGTTTGGTAATAAGTGTTTAGCCAGTGTATCATGAGGTATGAACTCTGCCACCAGCAATCTCTCATGTCCATCATTGCAGAATCCAATCAAATTCACTAAGCGCTGAGATGAGATTCACTCTAAAAGAACACAGCTTGAAAAAACAACAAAATTAACACATGTAATTAATTAACCAAAAAATCACAGCTTGAGAAAAATCTCCAAACTATGAGCATATAATAATTGTTAACAAAACTAAAACAATATTAACACATATATCCAACTAGTTAACACAAAAATCCAACAAATTTGACAAATACAAGCTTTAATCCAACATACAATCGAAAAAATTCACATACATACATATATATACATGTATAATTCATTATAATCGGAAAAATATGGGTATTTTACCTCTAATTGAAGCTTTACTCAAATCTGTGCTCAAATCTTTGCTCAATTAGGTTTGGGGTTTTGGGCTTTTGATGAATCGATTATATTTGAGATGAGAGATGTGTATTTGTGAGAGAGAGAGAGAAAGAGAGAGAGAGAGAGAGAGAGAAATGAGAGAGGCAAAGAGTGGTGAGGTGGAGAGAGAGGAGCGATAGAGAGAGTAGTGAGTGGAGAGAGACGGCGGTGAGATGAGAGAGACAGTGGGGGGAGAGAGACAGTGGTCATGAGATGTGTTTTGGGTGATTGTTTTTTTGTTTTAATTGTGTATCAAATATTTTGCTACCCTTTTTTATCCCGCCCAACTAAAAAACTAAGTTCCCGCCTATAATTTTGAGCAAAGTGTATAGTCTATTGTAACGTTTTTGCTAAAGTATTGCAATTCTTCTAAAATTTCAAAATGATCCTTTTGCTTGCAACACTTTTCGTATTTATTGTAACATTTTTTAAAACATTGCAATAGACTACCAAGTTTTGTGTCTATTGTAACATTTTTTGTAACACAAATGTATATTGGGCTTGCAATAGCCCATATTTCTTGTAGTGTTAGTTTTTCAAAAGGCGTTCATAGAACTAAAGGTACATTGGATTATATCCATTCGGATCTTTGGGGTCCTTCACGAGTTCCTTCTAAAGGAAGATGTCATTATATGCTGACCATTATTGATGATTTCTCAAGAAAGCTCTGGGTTTATTTTCTAAAACACAAAAATGATGCATTTTCAACTTTCAAGGATTGGAAAACCTTGATTGAAAACCAGACTAGTAGGAAGGTGAAAAGATTGAGAACTGACAATGGTCTTGAATTCTGTTCTACTGAATTTAATGTTTTCTGCAAAAAAGAAGGTATTGCTAGACACCACACCATTCCAGGGACCCCGCAACAAAATGGAGTTGCAGAACGTATGAACAGAACTATATTGGAGAAAGTTAGTTGTTTACTCTCTCATTCTGGGTTGGAGAAAGAGTTTTGGGCAGAAGCGGCATCCACGGCATGTTATTTGATAAACCGCTCCCCAAACAGTTCACTTGACGGTAATATTCCAGAAGAAGTTTGATTAGGTAAACCTGTTGATTATTCTAACCTTAGAATATTTGGTTGTCCTGTTTATTCCCATGTGAACGAGGGAAAATTGGAACCTCGTGCGAAAAAATGCATTTTCTTGGGTTATGGTTTAGGGGTCAAAGGTTATCGGTTGTATGACCCTGAGTCTAAAAAGATTTTTCATAGTCGAAATGTTACATTTAATGAAAATATTATGTTATCTTCTGGGAAAGATGTTGTTGCTTCCCCTACAGGTACAAATGATATAGACAGTACCGGAGAGAAGGTGGAGTTCGAAGTCAAAACTTCAGATGAAGAGGAAAATGTCTCAACTTCCTCCACTCCACAAAATTCCAACGATCAAACTATTATTGCTGACCACAGAAGTCCACAACGTCAACCACAAAGGCGAGGTTTACCACAACCATGGTCTATGGCTCAAAATCTTCCTGAACAGAGACAAAAAAGGACGACTCAAAGGTACATTGACCAAAGTGCCAACATTGCTTTTGCTTTAGCTGTTGCGCAAGAGATTGATGATTCTAATGAGCCCAGAAGTTACTCTGAGGCTATCTCTAGTACCGACTCAGCAAGATGGGTTACAGCTATTCAAGAAGAGATTGAGAGTCTTCATAAAAATGATACTTGGGATCTGGTGAAGTTACCTGAGGGAGAGAGAGCCATCAGTTGTAAGTGGATCTTTAAGAAGAAAGAAGGCATCCCTGGCATTGAAAGTGCAAGACACAAAGCAAGGTTTGTTGTCAGAGGATTTGATCAACATGAAGGCATTGACTTCAATGAGGTATTCTCTCCTGTTGTCCGACATACCTCTATTCGTACATTACTTGCTCTGGTTGCGTTGCTTGATTTGGAATTGGAACAGTTAGATGTGAAAACTACATTTCTTCATGGAAATCTCGAAGAAGAAATTTAGATTCATCAACCTGAGGGGTTTATAGTTCCGGGAAAAGAAGACTGTGTATGCCGGTTGAAGAAGTCTCTTTATGGTCTGAAGCAGTCTCCTAGACAATGGTATAAAAGGTTTGATTCCTTCATGATTGAACACGGCTACTCTAGAAGTAGTTATGATAATTGCGTTTATTTTCAGAAGACATCAGATGGGTCTTTCGTGTACTTGTTGCTTTATGTCGATGACATGTTAATTGCTGCTCGAGATAAATCTCTCGTTAACAAGCTAAAAGCCCAGTTGAGTAGTGAATTTGATATGAAGGACTTAGGTCCCGCCAAGAAGATTCTTGGAATGGAGATTAGTAGAGATCGCCAGGCAGGTAAGCTTCTGTTGTCACAAAAGAATTATGTTTTGAAGATGATCGTAAACCTGTTAATACTCCACTTGCTGCTCATTTCAAATTATCATCAGAACAGTGTCCACAATCCGAAGAAGGTAAAAGGCGCATGTCACATGTTCCTTATTCTAATGCCGTTGGAAGTTTAATGTATGCCATGGTGTGTACCCGGCCTGATTTGGCATATGTTGTTAGTTTGGTTAGCAAATTCATGCACAATCCAGGAAAACAACATTGGGAAGCAGTGAAATGGATTCTTTGTTATTTGAAGGGTTCATCTGATATTGGTTTGGTATTTGATAGACACAGAGCTGATCCCGGAGGCCTAGTTGGATATATTGATGCTGACTATGGTGGTGACTTAGATCGGAGAAGATCTCTTTCTGCTTATATATTTACCTTATGTGGTTCTGCAATCAGTTGGTATTCTTCATTACAAGCCATTGCAGCATTGTCAACCACTGAAGCAGAATACATTGCTGCTACTGAAGGTATGAAAGAGGCTATATGGCTCCGAGGCTTGGTAAGCGAACTTGGTATACAACAAGATATTCTGGTTGTATCCAGTGATAGTCAGAGTGCTGTCCATTTAACCAACAACAATAAATATCATTCCAAGACCAAGCATATTGATATAAGGCACCATTTTATCCGAGATACTGTTGCTGCAGGAAATCTTACAGTCGAGAAGGTTCATACAGCCGATAATCCTGCAGACATGTTAACCAAGCCACTTCCATCAGCTAAGTTTGATCATTGTCTTAACTTAGCTGGTATCATCCACACCTAATCAAGGTGTTCATGGCGAGAAGAGCGTTTTGCTGAATGGTGAGTCAAGGTGGAGATTTGTTAGAATATGCCTCACCCATCTAGAAGGCAGCAAACAATGACCAACAGTAAAGCATCAAACAATGACTTATTAGCAAGGTCAAGAAAATCAGCTAGAGCAATGTCAAAAGAATCAGCTAGCAGCCATAGCAATAGTATCATTTGGCAGCCTATAAATAGCCTCTGGATGTATTTGCAAACAACATCAACACAAACAACACACCACAAACTCTCTCTTATATTTCCTCTCATCCATCATCTCTTTCTATATTTCGGGAATAATTATTTAACCCGTAGAGAGTTGTTAACTTGGGCTATTCTCTGTCAGCCTTAAAAGGAAATATTCTTGTACTCCCATTTTATTATAGTGGATATTTTTGGCTCTCTCGCCGGTGGTTTTTTACCTCTATTCAAAGAGGGTTTTTCCACCTAAAAATCCAGGTGTTATTTTACAGTCTTTATATCATTTCTCTTTAAATCTTTGGTTGAATTATATCGCTTCCGCACTCTAGATCCTAACATATCATATTCATTCATAAATCATATTGTGTAATAAAACAAGTCTGGGAAAGTTTCTCGAAATAGAAAATACTCCAAGCATCACCCATTACCTGCACGCAACAATCACTCTACTTAAAATGCGACTCAAAATGGATTGATAATATAGGACTAAAACCTATATTTTCCAGAATAAAGATCATACAATTAATCAAATATAAATAAAAAAATTTATTGAATACTAAAAATTACCCATATAATGAACGAGTCATAGACTATTTTCAAAATTGTGAATTTCGATCCAATTGACCTAAATGCTCCTTTTGGTTTCCTTTCCTTGTGAAACTCAAAATCTCATCTCTTTCATGAATAAAACATTATTGTAAAACCATGATTGGTAAACTGATCATTGTTTTATTCAAGTTTTTATCTGTTATTTACAATTTTACAATTTTTTTTGAGTTTTTTTAATATCCGAGCCAGCTTTCATGCACGGAAGTAGTTCTCTTCATCAAGATTTTTCAGTTGGCATAAAAATAAATTAGAAACCACGAGCATGATAGGAATTTTGTATGTTTGGGGCTGGACTTGAGAGGTGTCTCGACTTGTTAGATATGTTGGATCCTTTTACAGATACCTGCGTACCTTATATTTATAAGTATCAAGCCAACGCAGTTCTGTTAAGGATTGGTTTTTAATCCCTATGATTGTTAAGGGATGGGAATTAGTAGATTTTATCTTTTTGAATTATATTCGCGTTGGGATACCTTCCTGATTTGAAGGATATCGTTTGGAGATATTTTCTATCATAAATTGGAGATTATTCCTCATTTCAGAGAGAGGAAATAATTAACTTGGGGGTTAAGTTAATTATTATTAGATTCGTATTTGGAAATTTGGGAGATAATTGAGGCAACCGAAAATATGGCGTAACAGACCCTTAAAACAGAACACAAACCGGAATACATAAACCGATACTCCTGTAGTTTTGATGATTACAAACAATAAGTCAAGTCCTGTAGTTTTGATGATTACAAATAATAAGTCAATACGCTTGAAATTATATGTAAAACAACATGCCATAATGTTCTGTACTAACCATGTGTTGCTGGGTAAAGCAGCGTATTGATTAATAAATCAGTATGTCATAAATAACAAACTAAAGATACTATACACAAACAATTTGGCAAGCCAAGTGCACAAAGATGGATCACAATCAGCATGCCAAAGTCAGTTGTCCAGTTTCAACAGAAAAAGAGTTCAAGTGCGGAAATTATGGAGATATTTTATGAAAGTCTTCTGAGGACTCCTAAAATATATCATATGTATATTATATACTAGTTGACTAAGTCGCGCTTCGCGGCGACCTTGTAATACCTTTTAAAAAAATTCAAAAAATAAATGTAAGAAAGAAATCGAAAAAAATGCCTATAAATAAATTAATGAACACAATATTGTACAAATTATATATATATATGAGTTAAGTTCTATGGAGACCAACATTTGAATGGAGACCGTGGTGACCATATATATTATGCACTCAAAATATTGCAAAATATATATATTTGCAAAGAATGTTCAATGAACATTATTATTTTATTCAAAATCTTAAAAATCATATATGATTTGCTAGCAGAACATGTTTTGAAGAACAATACGTTCTGCAATATTTTGTTTGCAGAACATACATGATTTTCAAGATTTTTAATGAAATTTGCATGTAAAACATATATGATTTTCAAGATTTTCAATGAAATAAATGCAATAGTGATTTTCATATAACATGATTTTTAATGAGTAGTTTTTTGCAATGTTTTGATTGATATATGGTCTCCGGTCTCCATTAAAAAAGTTGGTCTCCATAGAACTTTACTATATATATATAGTTAAGTTCTATGGAGACCACCATTTGAGTGGAGACCGTGAAGACCATATACATTATGCACTCAAAACATTGCAAAACATATATATTTGCAAAGAATGTTCAATTAACATTATTATTTCATTCAAAATCTTAAAAATCATATATGATTTGCAAGCAGAACATGTTTTGGAGAACAATACGTTCTGCAATATTTTGTTTGCAGAACGTACATGATTTTCAAGATTTTTAATGAAATTTGCATGTAAAACATATATGATCTTCAAGATTTTCATTGAAATAGATGGTATAGTGATTTTCATAGAACATGATTTTCAATAAATAAGTTTTTGCAATGTTTTGATTGATATTGGTCTCCGGTCTCCACTAAAAATGTTGGTCTCCATAGAACTTAACTCTATATGTATGTATATATATATATATATATATATATATATATATATATATATATATGTATAAACAACTAAGTAAACTACAAACTTATTTTTTATGTCGATTTTGTATCACGTTTTCTTAGGTCGACACCCGTTTTAATAAATACATATAAACCACGTTTCGCGGCGGCCTTGTAATATTTTTAAATTTTTTCAAATTATAGACTATTTAAGAAAGAAATCAAAAAAAATCTATAAATAAATTAGTGAACACAATAATAAAGTTTAGTATATATATATATTGAAAGAAATATAGATAAAACAAATAAAAGAAATTAATATTTTTGGGGATTCCGGTAATATTGTGAACAAGCTTTTTGAGTGCTTTTTCTTGTTGGCTTAAACCACAATTTATAGGTTGCATCAATATACCTTCATCCCAAAAGTAACTGCCCCTTTAAGTATAATTAAATGTCATTAACCAAATATGCATGTAACTTACATATTTAATATCCATATAATCAATTCTTTTGTAACTTTTTTTTTTATAATTAAAATTTTCATTGAAAAAGGTTGGTAACACTTCAAGAAAGTCTCGAAGCCCAACCGACCCTTACAAACCCAAACAAGTGGGCCAAAAGCAACCCGAAACGGGGAAAGAGGAATTAGAGGCCTAAGAAGACAGACCCAAGAACCCCAAATAAAAGCAAGCATGAAGCTGCATACAAAGATTACAAACTAGAAACCTGCAACAGAGACAAAAGCAGGAGCAAAATACTAAGAACTAAGGCCATGAATGAGCAAACACGCGACACCTAGATGTCATCTCCTCCGTTGATCGAAACCTGATCTGGAACTGTCACTGGAGTAACCTCAACCGGATCAAAACCAATAACTCTGCCTTGCTCATCTATCGGAATTGGAGTGACCTGCAACTGTGGGATTGGTGGCCCGAAACCCATGTCCAAATCCAGTTTCTCTTGAAGGCGATCGAAGGGCTCTAGCACGAGGTGCATAGAGTCCCAGTTGTGTAGTCCTACAACTGCTAAGTAATGAGCTGAACGATTTGAAGAGTCTGAGACATAATGAATAAGGTTCTCCCATTCAGGGTTGACCCCTAATAGTTTTTTGATCTGCTCCACTATCCATAAGCACGTTCTATCCCCTCTACCGTCCTGCCTAGTAACTTCAAAGAAATGATTGAAGTTATCCGTTTCCAAGTGTAGCAGCTCACAGTTGGAAAGACGAGCATGATTAAGCCCTAGATGGATTACCCAAAGTTGCGTTGCAAGTGGAGACAGGCCAAGCATTGTCCCAGTTAGTGCCTTGATCATCCTCCCTCGATGGTCTCTGATGATGACACCCACTCCATTATTGTTCCCATTGAGTTGTCTTGAAGTGTGCAGCACATGGACATTAACTTTGTATGTGCCACGAAGTGGAGCTTTGTTAGGTCCAAATGTGTTGTAGAGGGGGGGTGAATACAACTTTTCGATTATGAGTAGCAATAAATACGATGCAATAAATGAACACACAGATTCAAGGAATATATTTCTTTTATATATAACTTGAAAAGGTTGCTACAACATTCATTACAAAGTATAACAGAAGTTGAGAGAGAAGTGAATGATTCTAAGCTCTGTGAATACTCTCTCTCTTTCTTGTGTTTTTCTCAATATTGCTCACTCACTAAAACATTACACAAGTGCTTCTATTTATACTACATGTAATCTATGACCTGTAGTCTTCAAAGACTAAGATGTACGTGGCCCAATGATGTCCACATAAATCTTGTCTTATCTTGAAAGCTTGGAAATCTGCCAATCAGAAGATGCCATGTGTCATGTTGAAGCTGCACTCTAAGTAGAACTTCTACTTGAGAATTTCTACTTAGTCATCTCGAAATTCTAAGTAGAACTTCTACTTGGGAATTTCGACTTAGCCATCTAGAACATTTCTTACTTAGAAAATATTCTGGTCTTCAACTTGAAACTTCAATGCACATCTTGAGCTTGTGATATCTTCATATCTTCTTTGTTCTTCTACAAGCTCTTGAACATGGATCTTTACTACTGACATAAACTTGCTATCAATGTCCTGACACTTGATGCACTGGTCTGGTTCATAAGTGACTAGTCTTGATAGTGTTTCTGTTTCTTGAATAAATTACCATATTCACTTAGTAACTTGGCTTTCCAATATTTGCTTTCCTTCTTGTTCACTTGAAATCAATTGGTCTTGTTGATACTGATAGTTATGATCTTGAATCTCGAATACTCAAATCACTGAGGCCTGAACAACTTTGACTTGAACTTCTCTCAATGATTTCTTCTTGGCTTGATCATAGTTAACATGTTCAATTGTATCAATTACCTTGTCTTCATTTAGTATTGATTCCTTGTGACTTCTTGTTCTTGATTGTCTTCTGGTTAAGTATCTTTTCGTTTAATTGAGTTACATTAGTTATAGTGTTACAAGTTAATACACTCTGCCTTTCAATCTCCCCCAATTTGATTGTCTAACAATGACATTCAAATTAATGAAGGATAACTCAACTAAACAATGAGACGAGAAAAGATAATTAACATTACAGTCTTGAAAAATATACAATTACAAGTACATGAAAACAATACAAAGAACTTAAACTAGAAACAGAATTCGAACCTCGAATTAAAGATCATTTGAATGATTCCTATCACCTGGATTATTTCATATCTTTTAGTCAAACTTATATCACCTTATTGGATTCATTCTAAGATGAATTTTCCTCAAGTGAGTTAAAGCAACCGAAAGACATGAAGGTTTTCCAACTTCAAGTTCACACCACTCTGACCTTTAACCCTAATTCCGTTTCCTCTTCCTAGCTTCAGCAGCTTGATCTTTTTCTTCTTTCTGCCTTCTGCGCTTCTCCTCCTGCTGCTTTTGTTTCTTATATACTGGATCACGAAGTTGCGTCCACCTAGTATTCAACAAACTTACTGCTTCCATCTCTAGAGGGTTCCTGGGTTCTGGGTAAGGATGTTTGAAAAGCCTTCTGAGTTTGTCCACCTCCTGAGTAGTTCTGATCTCTGGAATTTCCTCAAATTTCTTCATGATAAGCCGAGGTTTCCTATGAGTTTTATCAGATTTAAACTGACAGTAGATCATTTTGGGATAGCCTATGACACGGTTAGTATTGTGGACACTAGCCGCATCTCGCTCCAATCGCTTCATTTCCACTACTACATCAGATAGGTAACCCACGAGTCTCTGCTTTTCTGTCACATACTTAACTTCCACATCTTCCCATTTGAACACATATAACACTTTCTCTAGAAATGCAGCATCTTGAGTCTGCTTCAGCCAGTCTCTACTCATATGCAAGAGTGTTTGCTTCTGGTCTGCATCTATGAATACTAAGGCATCAGCTGCATTATCAGTAAAAGAATGTATCCAGTATACGCTGTCTCTTCCTGGAACACCAACTGCCTCCCTTATCTCTCCTTGTTCCAGTTCTCCAGTAGGAAGATTCAGAGCTTCATCAACATTCTTCCTTGCTTGAAGAATATTCCAATTCCTCTCTATCAGCTCTGGTTCAATCTTCACATTATCAAGAGGGTTCGGAGCAATGACATCACACTTCCACACCTCATTGCTCTTCTGTAGTATGACACTTTCAATGGTCTTCACTGCATTATCTTTAAGCACAGAAGCGAATCCCTTACCCATCATCTGCCTACAGACGGCCTTAAGAGATTCCACTGAAAGTTCCATTAATTCCTTTTCCTCCAGGCTCACCCTCTTCATTTTACTGTCAACCACCATCCGGACAACATTTGGGTATGCTGAGAATTCTGGACCTTTGTCCTCTGCTAGCCGCATTAACTGATCCCTATACAGAATGCTTAGATTCTCAGAATGAGAGTATTGAATTTTTGTTGCTAGCAAGAACAACTCTGATGCAGATCTTCTCGTCATGAATTGATCATCCACGTACATGAAAGACATCGGGACTCCTTCTGTGAAAGACAAAATAACCTGCCACTCCTTTTGCGCTGAATTATATCCAACCCTGACTTTAGAGATTAATCTCTTTAAAGCATTTATGTAGTCAGCAGCCATTGGATTCTGCAAATTTAGTCGGTAGAACAGATCATCTGCTTCCTTGTTATGCTCTCCTTTTGTACATGGTCCCATCAAAATCTTTCTTGCGTCATCCCACTTCTTCCCTATCCTTCTATTGTCCAGATCGATTTGAGGATCAGCTAGCCTTGCAAGCTCATAGTCGTACTGCTTTCCTTGTAGCTCCGCTTTCTTTTCCTGAAACGCAGCACGACCTTGCATTTGCTTCATTTTAAAGAACTCAGCTTGATCCAAGGCTAACTGTTGAGCTTCAAGGGTTTCCTTATCGACAGTAATTTCTTCAGGCAATCCGAAAGACATTCCAGCACCTCCACCTTGATCCTTCAATGATCTCTTTATAGCATGTTTCAACGGTGCGTCTTCCATATCGGAATCTGAGTCAAGTACCTCCTGTACTTTTTCTTGATAACTCAGATCAACGAATGGCTCATCTGGCTCAATCGCTATTGCCTTACCCTTTTTCCTTCTTAGAGCCTCTTCATCAATGGACGGCTCAACTTCCATTTCTTTTACAAGATCAGCATGTTCGTGAATTTCTTCGATTTGAACTCCTCCCTGCTGTCTCGTCTCCTTTATATTCTCCCCCTTAGGTGAGTTATCCTGAACTCCACCCTGGTCTCCAGATCCACCCGCTGTATCAAAATCTTCAAATCCGGAACCATAGGCTCCTGCTCCACTAGCACCACCTGTACCAGCATCAGGGGGAGGTTGTTGCGGCGCGAAACATTCTGGGGGCACAAAACTTCTGATTGCGTACATAACTCTGCTTATTTCCACAGCCAGATTATCCATTGTAAACTCCATTGCTCCCATCCTGTCATTCAGGGTGTTTCCCAAGACACCAGCAGCATGGCCCATGTCATTTACTTGATTTTTCAATTCAGTAAAAGCTGAAGCTTGAAGTGCCATTCGTGCTGCGTAGTCGTCAAGTGCCCTTTGATTATCTCCAACATTCATCCCTAACTGCCCCATTGACTGCCCAAACTCCTTCATTTGATTTTCCATAGAAGACATACGAGATTCAAGATTTTCAGAACTAAGGGACGGTGTTTGGTTTAGGTGACCTCGCTCTAATTCTCGTTCTGTTGGTATTTGGCGCTCGGTTTCGGGCCTTAAAAATGAAGGTCCCTCTCTCCCTAACCTCTCACACACACTCCCTGTCTCACGCTCGTGTATGTCTTCAATAATTGATCCAAAATATGATGGAGTACCTGCAGAAACTTGATAAGAAATATAATTTGCAGTTATGGGATCAAATACTGTTTGTTCCTGAGTTGGAATCTCAGGCTGAGAGGCTACAAAGTGTTCTTGTACGACATCAGAACCGATCCTCTTTGTAGCATCAGTACGTACCGGTGAAGGTACGGCTGAAGTTTTTAAAGCTTCATGTCCTCTTGAAGCAACAGTATCTTTAAGAGGTACAAAATTATCATCAAAATCAAAATCCCTATGTGCAGATTGTTCAAGGGGTGAACCACTCTCGTGAGGTGGAGTGGTTGCGTGTGACACTCTAGGGTTTGACTGAGGTTTAGAAGTAGCAGCATGAGAAGTTTTGGCTTTCTTTCGAATAAGTTGCTGCTCTTCGGGTTCACTCTCCTCATCATTTCCTACATCTATATGTGCTGGCTGTCTGATTTCCGGTGACTTGGATGACAAGGAATTAGAAATATGGCTCTTACCCTGGGATAGATTCTGCGGGCTAGCAGTCTCTTGGGTCATGGAATCAGAAACATGGGAAGAGGAATGAGTAGAATGTGGAGAGAGATTACCTGATTCATTACCTTGTTCATCACCGCTTTGCTCATCAGGAATCGCTTCAAATGCCTCAGCATGAGCAGACCGATTCGGTGCATGTGATGAAGCTTGTGAGAAGTCCATCAAGGTGGTAACTCCCTCATCATATGTAAGCCACGTTTGTAAGGTTTCAGGAACAGACATCGGTTTTCCATGATGTTTATCCTGATTTTCAACTGTTGAAAGTGACTTAGTGCCCATCCCTAGCGGTGCAGATGATGAACCACTGGCAAAGCTCCGTCTAACTGCAAGAGCATCCTTCGGTACTAAACCATTTATGAGCATCTGTAGGAACCGAGGAAACCAGCAGACAACATCTGTGGTGTTAAGGTCTCTGCTTGCAGTAGATCCCATCACAGCCACTATCTCAGAGAGAACTATTCGTCCATAATTGATATCCAGCTCTCTTGCTAGGGCAATTCCGAGGTTTTGCATGGGAATGGAAATTTGATGGTAATCGCTTTCTCGTGCCCTAAAACATCTTGTGATGGCCTCGAAAAAGTAATTCCATTCCACATGAAGAAATTGTTTTTGGATGTTTCCAGTGATCCGGCCAGTCGGAGGATAACACCCTATCTCTTCAAAGAATTTGAGGCGATCTGCAGCTGTAGGTTCTGGATCATAAGCATCTTTAACAGGGAATCCAAGAACCTTGTTAACAATTTGTTCAGTCACCACATATTCCTGACCCGCTAAGGTAAACCTGAAACCAAAGGGGGTTGATTTGCTCCCAAAAGAAACCGCACTAGTCCATAATTGCTGTAAAGCATCATGCACTAGTGTAGGTTTAGCCGTAAAAGCAGTGCTAGCTTTGGAATACAAATTTAGAAATCGTATCCAAGACTTAAAGCGCGGGAGTTGATCACCAATTTCCGTAGAAATATTATAAAAATTGTTTTTGGCAAGTGAAAATTGGTGAGCCATTTTAATTAAAAGTTTTTCTTGAAAAAGATGTGAAATTTCAATTTTAATTTCTGAAAAACAATTAATTTATAATAAACAGTTTTATCCCTTTTAATTTAACAAGAACAACAATAGTCCCTTTTTTAGAAAAATCAAACTACGGGATTAAAACAAGTAATTTTAGAACAAACTGTTAAATCCCTTTTAATTTATCAAAAGTTGAACACAAAAGTTCCTTTTTGAGAAATCAAACTACGGGATACAATTAACAGTTGAAGGATGGCAAATTTCGAACCACTAATTAAATCTGCTTTACAGTGAAGTGTTTGTGTGAAATCTCGGTTTTGAACAGATTTGTTAACTTTTGTGTGTATATACGAGTGTATATATATATCAATGGAGATGAACAGTTACACAAACACAAGAACAATGATTAATGATGACACACAGAAGATATCAGTCAAAAATCGGGCATTAATTCGTTGTCCGTAAGAGATTTGTCACAAAAATCACGAATCAGTGATTGAATGTATGAAATCGCCTGTATATATGGTGCGGCTGTAAAACTCAAATTAGGTAAAAGTGAAAGAAAACATCGAGTTAAGGATGTATATATAGACAGGACTGTGAAATGACTAACTTGTCCCTGTTAAAAATCATGAAAACTCTAAGTACACACAGGGAGAAATCTATCTCGAAGTCTATCTCGAAGTCTATCTCGAACTTTCTTAAGTCGAACTTCGAGATAGAGTTCGAGATAGCTGTAACTCGAAATTTTAGCACTTAACTCGAAATTCGAGATAAAGTTCGAGTTAGCAGTTAACTCGAAAAACTTTTACCATTTATCTTGTAAATGACCATGTAAACAGCACACAACCAACAAGGAAATCTATCTCGAAATTCTAAGTCGAAATTCGAGATATAGTTCGAGTTAGGAGTTAACTCGAAAATTTCCTTCAACCAATTGAGAATTCACTCCAAGTCAAACCTCTAAGTCGAACTCTAAGTCGAACTTCGAGTTGGACTCTAAGTCGAACTTCGAGTTGAACTTCGAGATAGAGTTTAACTCGAAGTTATTCTCAATTCTTTTCAAAATATCCCCAAAAATGGAACTCTCATCTGAATTTCGAGATAGAGTTCGAGATAGACTGTATCTCGAATATTTTGAAGATAATAATTAGGCACACTGGTAACTCTAATTCGAACCTTAAGTCGAATTTCGAGATAAATTTCGAGATAGAGTCTAACTCGAAATTCTTCCCAGACTTAGAATTTTCAAAACTTCCCTCAGAAAGCTCAAATCGAAATTCAACTAGAATTTCAAGATGAGTTTCGAGATAGTGACTAACTCGAAATTTTGAAGATACTTAGAATAATTTGACAATTTTTCTTTGAAAAACTCAACAATTAATTTTGTCAAATTAATATAAATATCAATTCAAGGATTTTAATATATGACATAATTAAAACATTCCTTGACAATTCTAAGGCCTCTAATTACATGAAAAACACAGGTAAATTCATCTAAAAATCATGCAATATTTAGAATATTATGAATTTAACTCCCCCTATGTTCATGCAATCTAACAAGCATAAATTCACAGATTTGTGCTATAAAAGACACTTAAAACACACTGAATTCATGCAAAATCACACTATATGCATCCTATAATAATCATTAATTAGGCATTTTAAAGTCTAAACACATAATGATTAAATATCTTGCATATACCAACATAACCATGGATTTTACAGATAGAAGGCTTTACTAACTTGTGTTAAGCATTCCCAATTCACCAACCAACCTATTGAATGTTACTTCATCAAGAGGTTTGGTGAATATATCTGCAATTTGTTGCATTGTGGGCACAAAATGTAGCTCCACAGTCCCCTCCTCGACATGTTCTCTTATGAAGTGATACCTGATGTCGATGTGCTTTGTTCTTGAGTGATCTACAGGATTGTTGGTTATGGCAATGGCACTTGTGTTGTCACACATAATTGGAATTTTCTTGTGCTCCATGCCATAATCCTTCAATTGGTTCCTCATCCACAGTATTTGAGATACACAGCTTCCAGCAGCAATGTACTCAGCTTCAGCAGTAGAAGTAGATACTGTATGTTGTTTTTTACTTTGCCAGGACACCAATCTTCTGCCAAGAAATTGACAAGCACCAGATGTGCTTTTCCTATCAATCCTGCAACCTGCATAATCTGAATCCGTATAGCCAATTAGATTAAAACCTGTATCTCTTGGGTACCAAATTCCTAGATTTGGTGTGCCCTTGAGATACCTAAAAATTCTTTTGACGGCTATGAGATGTGATTCTCTAGGATCCGCTTGGAACCTTGCACATAAACAAGTCGCGAACATTATATCGGGTCTGCTTGCAGTTAAATAGAGAAGTGAGCCAATCATACCTCGATAGCTTGTGATGTCAACTGATTTACCTGATTTGTCTTCATCAAGCTTCGTGGCTGTTGCCATGGGAGTCTTGGCTGCTGATGCATCTTCTAGATTATACTTCTTGAGTAAATCTCTGACGTACTTGGATTGACTGATAAAGATACCATCTTTTCTCTGACTGATCTGTAATCCAAGGAAGAAAGACAGCTCTCCCATCATGCTCATCTCGTATTTGTCTTGCATTAGCTTAGCAAATTTCTCGCACAAGCGCTCATTCGATGACCCAAAGATAATATCGTCCACATATACTTGAACAAGTATTAGATCATTCTTCACATTCTTATAGAACAATGTTTTGTCAATTACTCCCCTAGTAAAACCACTTTCAATTAAGAATACCGATAGGGTTTCATACCAACATCTTGGGGATTGCCTGAGGCCATAGACTGATTTGAAGAGAAGGTACACAAAATCTTCAAGTTCTGGATCAATGAAGCCAGGCGGCTGTTCCAGATACACTTCTTCTTCTAACTCTCCGTTCAGGAAGGCACTTTTCACATCCATCTGGAAAACCTTGAAGTTCTTATGTGCTGCAAATGCCAAAAACATCCTGACTGCCTCAAGTCTTGCAACTGGTGCATAGGTCTCATCATAATCAATTCCTTCACGCTGAGAATAACCTTTTGCAACCAAACGAGCCTTGTTTCGTGTTACAAGTCCGTTTTCATCCATTTTATTTCTGAATACCCACCTTGCTCCAATTACTGATTTGTTCTTTGGTCGGGGTACCAGCTTCCAAACTTTCTGCCTTTCAAACTGATTGAGTTCCTCTTGCATTGCAATCACCCAATCAGCATCACCAAGAGCTTCTTCTATTTCTTTAGGTTCAAGCTTGGATAAGAACCCAGAAAATAAGCAAATATTAGCCAGGTCAGCTCTTGTATTTCTTCTAGTAGACACACCAGCATCTGGATCACCAATAATCAATTCAAACGGATGGTCTCTATTCCATACTCGTTCTCTTGGAAATTGTCTTGATGATTCAGCATGACTTTCTGAATTGTGGTGCTGACTACTTTGAATACTTTCACTAACTCCCCCTGAGTTAGTGCCAGCTCCTACAGAACTAGAGTCAACTCGGTTCGAGCCTTGAACAGTAGTCCTTGAGCTGCTATTTACTCCCCCTGAGTTGTTGCCGGTTCGTACTGAAGAAGTCTCTCCTGATCTTGTAGAATTAGCTTGTTCACTAGACTCAGGTTCTTCACGTACACTTGGAACATTTAATGGGACAACCAACTCAGGTTCATCTTCAAGATCTTCTAAGTCCAGATTCTGAAATTTTAGGGACTCAGGTTCACTAGAATCTCTTGAAATTGATGAGAGTTTGGTATCGTCGAATCTGACGTTGTAGCTTTCAGTCACTTTTCGATCATTTACTAAGAACACCCTATAAGCTGCTACCACATCTGTGGAGTAACCAACAAAGATTCCTTCACGAGCTTTTGCCGCAAACTTACCTAGATTTTCATCATCTATAAGTACATAGCATTTTGCTCCGAATACATGAAAATATTTGATTGTTGGTCTTCTGCCGTTCATTAGCTCACATGGTGTCTTTTCTTTATCTTTTATGATCAAGGATCGATTTTGAGTGTAACACACGGTACTCACTGCTTCTGCCCAGAAATACAGAGGAAGTTTCGAATCACACAACAAAGTTCTTGCTGCTTCAACCAATGTTCTATTCTTCCTTTCAACTACTCCATTCTGTTGTGGAGTTCTCGGGGCTGAGTACTGACGACGTATTCCTTTAGATACACAGAAGTCATTTAGCACTGCGTTTTTGAATTCAGTGCCATTGTCTGATCTAATCGTCTTCACAGTAAGTGTTGAAACATTCTCAATTTGAGTGATGTGATCAATGATTAGGAAAGGTACTTCGTCTTTCGTCATTGCGAACAATACCCATGTATACTTGGAGAAGTCATCCACGATTACCAATGCATATCTTTTCCTAGATAAAGATAGGACATTCACTGGGCCAAACAAATCCATATGAAGAAGTTGCAGAGGCTCAGTGATACTAGAAATTTCTTTGCTTTTATGCGAGGCTCGCTTCGACTTTCCCATTTCACAGGCTTCACAGAGTCCTTTCGGAGCGAACTCCATTTGAGGTAGATCTCTCACCAATTCTCGCCTCGCGAGAGCATTCATCGTTTTGAAGTTTAAGTGAGATAACTTTTTGTGCCATAACCAGCTTTCATCATCCGAAGCTTTGCTGTAGAAACAGGTAACTTGATTCTGATTTGCTGAATCCATGTCTGCAACAAAAAGATCTGCCTTTCGAACTCCTCTCAAAGCCAGTTTGCCTTCCTTGATGTGAGTGATTGATACACCTTTCTTGTTGAAGACAATTTCGTAACCTTTGTCACAGAATTGACTTATACTCAACAAATTATGCTTTAATCCCTCAACATAGGAAATATCTTCAATGATGACATTGCCAGTTTTCAGTTTGCCATATCCCTTTGTCACACCTCTGCTGTCATCTCCAAAGGTAACATAAGGGCCAGCTTTCATAACCAACTCTGTAAGCAGGGACTTGTCTCCAGTCATATGCCTCGATGCTCCACTATCTAGCACCCATATAACTTTATTTCTCTTTTGCTTAATGCCCTGCAATGACAGATTGGTTAGACTTTCTTCGGAACCCAACTTTGATTGGGCCCGGCTTTTCGATAAGATTGATAATCAACAGATTTAACAACTGGAGATGCACTTTTCTTAACATAACTAGAGCTTTCGACTTCCTCCTTTCCTTTCTCAGACTTGACATATTTATCAGTCCTAGGAGAAGGTTTGTCACTCCTAACTTTAGGAGGACTTACAGTCTTAGCTCTCCCAAACTTCTTTTTGATGTTTGAACTAGCAACAGTATTTGAGCATGACTGGCTAGATGCATTCATTAAATTCACAAAAGTTTGCATGACGTTAAAAGTGCATGGCATACAATTAGGTTGACCACACTGTGCATGATTCTGATGCAAATTATTCATTGTATGTGTGACAGGCATGGCATGTGTAGCAGTGCATGCATAAGAAAGATGTTCAGTAGATTTACAGTGATAACAAGCTTTCTTTATTCGTTCAGCCTTAACCTCTTTTATGCCTTTCTTCCCTTGTTGTTTAACAGCCTTAGCTCCTATTCCTAGTCTAGATTCATCTCTAGGAAAATTGATTTTAACTTGTTTAATAGGAGTTATAGGTTGTGCTTTCTGACGATCTTCCATTTCAATCTCATATCTAGCTATCAATTCAGTCTCTTCTTCTTCTATTCTAGGAACAAGGTGTTTGTAGATTGGTTTGACAGAAGGTTTAAAAATGCTAGGTATATCATTTTTAAGGTCACTGGAACTAGTGTCTATAGGTCTCTTCCCATCTTTCTTAGAAAGATTAGAATAATCAAGTCCTACACCTACTCCAGTTATCTTTTTAAACACATCATTATCTACATACACTTTACTAGCAGCTAGTTTGTAAGCTTCACATTTAGTTTCTAACTCAGCTAGTTTGTTCCTTAAACATGATTCTATTTCCTCCTTAAGGACGAGCTTGTGTTCCAAAGATTTAATAAAATCTCTTAGAGAAGTATCTACAGTGCAAGCAGCCTCTAACTCTTCCACTTTTGCCTCAAGCATTCTGCTTTTGGCGACAAGTGTTTTCTGTTCCTTTTGAGAAGTGTCTAGGCTTTTGCACAACATGTAGATCTCTTCGCTAAGAGCCCCGTTCTGTTCCTTATAATCATCAATAGACATTTCTACTTTAAGGGTTAGAACTGGTACCTCTGGTTCCTCTGATGTCTCAGCCATGAGCGCAAAGTTTGCTACATGAGTAACCTCTTCCTCATCTGAATCATCCCAAGCTCTTCCTTCTGTTACTACTAAAGCTCTTTTACCATGTTTTTCTTTAATCAGCGATTCATACTTGCTTTTGAGGGCTTCAAATGTCTCTTTTGGATAAGTCTGTTTAGGCTTTTTGCAATCCGAGGCAAAGTGTCCAGGTTCTCCACAGTTATAGCATTTGAACTTCATTTTGAAATCCAAGGGAGATTTGTAGCTGGTACTCTTGCCTTTACCTTGGTAGCCTGACGAACTACCTCCACCCTTAGCAGCCCGATAATAAGATGAAGAATTTCTCTGTGGTCGGTTGCTCTTTCTGAATCTCATATTGCTGAACTTCCTTGCCATGTATGCCACGACACTATCGTCCATGTTGTCCAGCTCTTCTTGGGTGAAGTAGTCATCATCACTGTTGGATGCGCACTCGTCATCATTATCAACTTGATGCGGTGCAGGTGATGATTTAGGCTTTGCTGCAACCATTGCCTTCTTAGGCTCTTCCTCATCAGCAACTAATCCTGATGCTGTTTCTTTTCCCTTTGAATCATTGTCCCATGCTTGATCTTGAAGAGTTTCCAGCTCATAGGTCTTCAGAATTCCATAATATTCTTCCAGAGAAGTTGTATGCAAATCTCTGGTTTCTCTGATTGCGTAGACTCTATGTTCAATGCTCTTTGGCTGGTTCCTCAGATATCTCGTATTAGTTTCAACCATGGGGAGAGTTACACCTCTCAGATTCAAATCCAATACCAACTGACTGAATCGTAGATAGACATCTGTTATGCTCTCTCCTTTTCGTATTCTAAAGGTGTCATACTCCATCTTGAGTATAAGTGTCTTGTTGCTTCTGACCTCTGCAGATCCTTCCATAACAACTTCTATTTTGTCCCAAATCTTCTTTGCTGTATTCAAACCTTTGACTATGTTGAACATTTCATGATCAAGAGATTCCATCAAGGTTTGTCTTACTGCAGTATCATAAGCTATTTGCTCCTTGTCGGCATCCGTAAAGTCCGCTGCCTTTTTGGGCTCAGACCGAGCAGGTATAACCTCCTCTCCTTCCGTACGCTCAGGAATAGCTTTCATTGGAACGAATTTACCTTTTTCAAGGACTTCCAGATACTCAGGGTTAATACTCTCCAAGTAGAGTCTCATTCTGAAAACCCATTCTTCATAGTGATCTCGGTTGAACATTGGGATCTTGAAAGAATTTTTAGGAGCCATTTCAAATCTTGTCACTAAAAATCTCTAAGTACCCAAGACTAGGCTTATGTAGAATATCTATGTAGAACTTCTGCCAAGTCGAAATTTCTCTAAGTAGAAATTTTTGCTCAAGTCGAAATTTCTCTTAAGTAGAAATTGTCCAAGTCGAAATTCACCAAGTAGAAATTGTCCAAGTCGAAATTCTATGTAGAAAATCTCAAGTAGAAATTCTATGTAGAACTTTTGTCCTTAGAATAATTTTCTTCTGCAGATTACTTTAATATTGAATAAACAATATCACCACTAAAACACCTTTTTGACTTTTGATTGCTTTACACACCGAAAGTGACTAACCCACCTGCTAAGCACTGAGTGCACTTTCTTTTGCTTTCGGCTAAGAAATAATAATCAAATCAAAAGTAACAAAAACACCTTTTTGACTATAATTTCTTTGAAAAGGAAATTGAAAAGTTGCTGGGTTATATTCTTGATAAGAACAAATGATGAACACTCAAGAACACCAAATATTAATGAACCCAGATTAATTCACAAAAATTAATTAAAATACACCCAAGCCAAATAATCACACCTGGAGTATTTAAATAATTTTTCCCGGATGAGTTTTCACTGGAACCAAATTAAAGCTCACTTTTCGAAAAAAAATGAAAAGTAGATCTAGAAAATGAAAACTCACGATTCTTCTTCTAAACACAAGGATCTATGTTTTGTATGTCAAACAACCTCTCTGATACCAATTGTTAGGTCCAAATGTGTTGTAGAGGGGGGGTGAATACAACTTTTCGATTATGAGTAGCAATAAATACGATGCAATAAATGAACACACAGATTCAAGGAATATATTTCTTTTATATATAACTTGAAAAGGTTGCTACAACATTCATTACAAAGTATAACAGAAGTTGAGAGAGAAGTGAATGATTCTAAGCTCTGTGAATACTCTCTCTCTTTCTTGTGTTTTTCTCAATATTGCTCACTCACTAAAACATTACACAAGTGCTTCTATTTATACTACATGTAATCTATGACCTGTAGTCTTCAAAGACTAAGATGTACGTGGCCCAATGATGTCCACATAAATCTTGTCTTATCTTGAAAGCTTGGAAATCTGCCAATCAGAAGATGCCATGTGTCATGTTGAAGCTGCACTCTAAGTAGAACTTCTACTTGAGAATTTCTACTTAGTCATCTCGAAATTCTAAGTAGAACTTCTACTTGGGAATTTCGACTTAGCCATCTAGAACATTTCTTACTTAGAAAATATTCTGGTCTTCAACTTGAAACTTCAATGCACATCTTGAGCTTGTGATATCTTCATATCTTCTTTGTTCTTCTACAAGCTCTTGAACATGGATCTTTACTACTGACATAAACTTGCTATCAATGTCCTGACACTTGATGCACTGGTCTGGTTCATAAGTGACTAGTCTTGATAGTGTTTCTGTTTCTTGAATAAATTACCATATTCACTTAGTAACTTGGCTTTCCAATATTTGCTTTCCTTCTTGTTCACTTGAAATCAATTGGTCTTGTTGATACTGATAGTTATGATCTTGAATCTCGAATACTCAAATCACTGAGGCCTGAACAACTTTGACTTGAACTTCTCTCAATGATTTCTTCTTGGCTTGATCATAGTTAACATGTTCAATTGTATCAATTACCTTGTCTTCATTTAGTATTGATTCCTTGTGACTTCTTGTTCTTGATTGTCTTCTGGTTAAGTATCTTTTCGTTTAATTGAGTTACATTAGTTATAGTGTTACAAGTTAATACACTCTGCCTTTCAAGCTTTCCATGTGTAGTAGGCCATTGTGTGAGTAAGAGAATGTAGTATGTTTTAGAAAGTGTGAGATATGGTTGTAGAAGTCGTAGAAAGTGTGAGATTTGGCTGAAGTATAAATAGAGGGAAAGAGTAAGATGTGTTGTGTTGATAGCTGCCTGGACAAGAGTGGGGAGGTAAGGTAAAAAGTGACTAAAGTATAGTAGGGGATGGCGAGGGTGTTCGTTTGTCAGCTGGGAAAGTAGTGTAAGTAGTAGAGGTGAGGCCGAGAATTGTGAATAGGTATGGTAAAGTGTATTGTGTGTCTCAATGTAGTTATGGATGTCCGCGCCAAGCAAACAAGAGAAGTGTCCCTTTACTCTGAAAAAAGAAATGTGAAAATTATAGATAATGTGAAAACCATATAGTGGACTAATTAATCGCCCCAAACGATGTTGGCCCTATGGGCTCCCTGTTTAGCCAAGTCGTCTGCACCATAGTTAAATGTTCGATTAATGTGGGCTAGATGGATGAGGCCCACGTTGATAAGATCAGCTGGATCTGCGAATTGAATTATAGTGGTGATGCCTGTTTTGAACATGTTAACGTTGGTACACAAGGTAACAGAGTCAGTATGAATTATGATCTTATTATTAGTGCCCGTGATATTTCTGATATGCTGTAGAAGAAAGAAGAGCGCCCTGGATTCAGCTTCAAGTGGACTTGCAGTTGCCACAGGACCACTAAAGATGAAGCAAAGCTCTCCTTTGTTGTTCTTTAAATACCCTCCAATCCCCACCTTAAGATGACTATTAGTGATTTTCCAAGACCCGTCTATGAAACCGAAATAGTCACATTGGAGTTTTAGCTCATTGATGAAATATGTTCTTTGATTTTTAATTGTCCAAGTAGGGTTCTCCCTCAAACCCTGCTCACCGCTATTGTGAAGAATACCACCATTGGTGCACCACAAGAAGGAGCATCTGCAGGTTAGAAATTCCAGTTGTTTATTGCTTGCGACACTGTTACTAAATATGAGTTCGTTACGGGCCAACCACAGGGTCCATAAGGCAGCCGAGACCGATGTTTGCCATTGAGAGGTGAAATGAGTGCCTTTAGCTGCATTGTAAACGTCCCAAAGCCATTCTCTGTTCCCAATTTTAATGTCGATTACCCGCCACCATCTATCTAGGAAAGTCCAGATTATTTGTGCCTTGGAGCACTTATTGAAAATGTGATTAATATCCTCTTCACTACCACTGCAAGAGTTGCAGGTAGTGTCAAGGTTATACGTCCCTATCCTATTAGAGAGAAATGTCTTGGTGGGTAGAATGTTCTTGCATAATTTCCAGACGAAAACTTTTATTTTAGGAGTGATCTTCAGTATCCAGATGAACGACCATTTAAAAAGAGGGTGAGTTTCAGTTCCCAGAAAATTATACATGTCTGAAGTAGTGTATGGTTTGTTGGTTTGTTTCCATGTTAGAGAGTCCTGGGAAGTGGAAAAGTTGACTGCCTGTACGATGTTATAGAGCTCTTGTGCTTCCATACTCTCATGTGCACGAAGTTGTCGATTCCAAAGTGTAGTATGTGGGTTGTTACTCCACATGGATACCATATCCTTAACAAAAATATGCTTGTGTTTACTAACTCTGTAAAGTCTAGGGTATATAACTTTAAATGGAGTATCTCGTATCCAATTGTCCTCCTAGAAGTATATTCTATCTCCTGTGTTAGCTACCCATTTAAAGTTGTTCCTGTTGAAGAGTTCGGACATGTCTCTGTGAGTAGAGAGTGTATGTAGATTTTTAATCAATGTAGACTTCTGCTTTGTATCGGAGTTATGAATCCAAGTATGACAGTCCATGCCATACTTAGCTTTAAGAAGTCTAAGCCAAAGAGAGTCTTTATTATCCAGGACGCGCCACCAGTTCTTGCCTAGCATTGCAAGGTTCCGGTGCTCCAAATTAGTGACCCCTAATCCCCCTTGGCTTTTGTTACGTTTCAGTACTACCTCCCAACTTGCGAGGTGTATTTTGTTAGCGCCCTATAGGAACTTTCTCCTAATGTTTGTAACTTACAAACATTACTTAATGTAATAAGCCTTATAATATATTTGACAAAATTAGTCAAATACAACATCTCCCACTTGACGATTTTGTCAAATTCTTTTCAAGACTCCCACCTTTTTTAGGATTGATAACTATTAAATCTATCTCAAATATGTGCTCTTATTATTGATCACAATGCACTAATAATTTCTACAACTTATACATTACGATATCCAATCAAACCAACATCTTTCATTTGATGTCTTTGCCAAATACTTCTAGTAGCCATCACTTTCAATCAATCTAAGTTGCCAATTTTACCCTTTCCAACACATTTAATTAAGTTTCTTATTCTTCCAACTTCAACTCCACCAAAATTTAATAAATATCCCAAAGTTGAATTCTTATTACCAATATCACCTTTGATACTTATATCGCAATAAACAATAACTCCAAGCACGTCTGCTTGATTCACCAATTTGTTACACAAGGTACTCTTCAAGTACATGATCATGATCCTCCTTAGAGCCCCTCTCACTAGGATCAAGCAAAATTCCTTCACAATCCACTGACAAAACTAACTAATAATGTCAAGTCAATCGATTACACAACACAAAATATATCGAACTTCTGACTACTTGCACATAATACATTCAGTGGTTCCTTTTCTGAATTAATCATTTTCCAATTACCAATAGGTGTTAGCGATTTTACAACCTACACGCAAGTGTACGTATTGTCACAACAAGTAGTATAATAATTCGTTCCCACATAGACTAATTCTAAGTTACTAATTACCAAACATCATTCTTCTTCCAATTCAAGTCAATACAAAGATGAAATATTTATCACTAGAGAATAAATTAACACAACTAAATTTTCAAGAATAATAAAAACTAAGCCTTTAACTTCATCTTGTGTACTTCAACAAACTACTCTTGTGTCTCTATTTTTGTGCTCCAATTGCTAGTGTAAGGCTTTTAACTAATCACGAGGACCTTCCGAATCTCAAGTGATCCTAATTCATTAACCAATTCTCGTATTCCTACGAAGAATTTAAGTATTTGAACAGCTTTAAGTACTACCTCAATTTGACTACCAAGGGTGATCAGGTATATTCCTATCCAAACCACGAATTAGTATTATATACTAATCCCAAGTTATAGTGACTAGGTCTCAACTTAGATTTTCTTTTCCAAGTCAATCCAAATTACTAATTCAATTCCAAGGTTGATCATTCCTTGAAAACCACTAAACTCAAATCACTATAAGCAATTGTAATGAACACCATAAATAGAGAAACAAAGAACAATTTATATAAAAACACAAGAATCCATTACAGTCCTAGAAGGGTTTTTAGCTAAACATCACAAAAGAGAACACTACATACAATAAGGAAGATATGATAAAGTTTAAAATAAAGAAAAGTGAAGAAGAGAAGATAAAACTCTAGAATTCTTCTTCTCCCCAAATCAATGGCTTTCTCCTTGTGCTTGTGTCTTCTCCCCTGTTGTGTGTCTCTCCCGTAACTGCTGTCTCCCCCAAGTCACGTACGTGTTTTTTTTATCTACCGAATATATCTCATATACAACTCCTCTCTAACTAACTAATAATATTATTTAATTATTTAATAATAAAACAAAGAAGTTTCCTTAATAGAGTAGGATTCCAAAGTAGGAAATTCGAGCTGGCTGCTTCTGGCCTTTTTCTGGACAGTTTGGAATATCAATAAAATCTGAGACCCTACTTGAATTAAAGGTCTTCTCGCAAGCTTTCCAACGACTGCTTACGGACCTCATTCCGACATCCGGAGCTCCCGTAAAAGCCAAAACAGTGAACACCGCGCAAGCTGATCCGAAAATCCGAATTTTGCTAGAATTCCTTCAATTTTTTGCAATTTCAGCCACAATCCTTCTATTATAAGAAATCCCTTTTTCCTACAATAAAACATAAAAATTAATTAAATAACAATCCAAATTCGTGCAAAATAAACTAAGAATGTAAAGAAAATATGATCATAAAGATCATATATCAATAGGGTTGGCACCGGACTACAATTCTGCATCCTAAAACAATTTACTCAAATACCTTTTCTAACTCATATTCAATATTCAAATTATTTTCCTTAAATTTGATTTCTTTGAACTTCTCAAATTTCACAAACATTTATATAATCTCAACGTCTTACTAAGTTCCAACTTAGTTTTGTTCTTTATCAATTTCAGAAAACATATTATCCACATACACCTATAATATTACTAATCAAGCTCTAACTTTTCGAAATACAGATTGTCTACTTCCATCAGAAAACATATTATCCACATACCCACTTTTCAAAATACATACATAATTTCTACTTCCATTATCGAATTTTAATAAAACCTTTACAACTAGGCAAATATCAAAATTTATTAAACATACCAACAAATTCATCTTTCTTTTCAAAATTCATTTACAACCAATGAATTTTCTATATTCTTGTGGATCATGTAACTTCCACTTTTATTCATTTCCATAAACTCAAATTCTTTCGATTTCATTTCGAAAATTCTAATTTTGTACTAGCTTTTTTGAGGAAAAAAAACACATTTTCCTTCCCACTCTCTATTCTAAGAGCCACTATAATCTCTTGGATTACAATGTTGTCTTTTTTAGTAACGCTTCCAAATTACCTTAATTCCACGTATAATAACAACGGGTTCCAACCAAACGAATTATTTAAACAAAAATACACATTTTCTAGTTTGGATGTATCAACTTACCCACACCTTGCTGGCACCATTTTTCAAAATAGCTTTTAGAATTCTTAACTCCTTAGTCCAACAAGATCAACAAATTTTTGTTTATTAAATTCTAGGCACTTGCCCAAATTTTCTTGTAAATTAAATAAATACTCCCTTCGTCCCATTTTTATTGTCCATCTATCAAAATCCACCTTTTATTCAATCATGTCAATTAAACTCATAGTTACCAAACAATTTTATTGTTTTTTATAAAAGTTAACATAATTAACACATAATATACCTTATTAATTAAATGTGGACAATTATTTTGGGACAAAGAAAACAGGAAATAGTGGACAATAAAAGTGGGACGAAAGGAGTAACTTATTTCAAAAATTTCTTTTTTCATTTCTATCTACTCTCTACTCCGAGTATCATAAAAATATTTATTACAAAATATTATCTTTTAAACCGATAAATTTTCTGATTGTCTCCAAATAGTCTATATTCCCATTTTTTTTCAACTCCGTTAATAAAAATACAAAACACAATTATTTTCACATATTTTCTTTTCCTTTTCGCTCTCCATTCTGAGAGTCACGAATTTTTTCTCAAATACAATATCGTCTATTTCAATGATAAATTCAAATTATATATAAATAATTTATTTCTTATTTATCTGCTCCACTCAATATAAATGGAGCCATTCAATATTTCAAAACAACTTTCGAGACACGAGTACAAATAACCAAACATTTTGAATAAATGATATTATCAAAATCGGTAATCAATTCACGCGAGCAACAAACATGTAGGAGAGAACCAAAAGAAAATTAATGATAATGCTGTCTAAAACAAATGGATGTAACAATAATAATTTATAAATAGATTGAAACAAATACCAAAGAAAAAAAACATACTTGTTACAACTAAATTAAAAGAAGTAGCGAAGAACTTAGTATATATACATGCATGGAAAAATTAAAGCATGAAAGATAATGAAACAGATATGTATTGAGCAAATACATTTACACAACAGATATGTATTGAGCAAAGATATCAATTACACAACAATATCGAAATGATAAAAAAAAATCACTTGTTACAATTTCACAAAAAAAAATATTAACATAAATCAAAAGAGAATAAGATACATAATGACTATAACTAAGACAAAACAAATGAGACATATAAGAAACCAAACACAAGGTTACTAAGAGATGCGCTATAGGATATATACAAGTTTTAGTAGACCAGAGAGAAAAAAAAAGACCAAGAAGAATCAGATAGCTAAATAAACGCATGCATGGGTGAAAACAAAATAAAGTAAAGATTTAAGACCATTACATATGGCAATCGGCAAAAGCATAAAGAATTAATCAACAAAAGCAAATAGGGATGGCAAAAAAAACCGATCCGATGGATATCCGATCCAATTCGACCCGATTGGATCTTACCGAACCCGATTTTTTGGATTTGGATTTGGATTTGGATTTGATTTTTAAACCCGAAAGAGTTTGGATTTGGATTTGGATATTAGCTATATCCAACCCGATCCAAACCCGAAACCCGAAAACCCGATCCAAACCCGATCCAAACCCGAAACCCGAAAAAAACCCGATATATATACATATATAAATTATAATATATATATATATATATATTATAATTTATTCCTTAAAAATAAATAACCGTTACTTAGTTACACTAGGTAATTTTGTTCAGGCAATTTTGATACACATGCTGTGCCACTATGAAATTTCTTAGTTCAGGCAATTTTGATACACATGCTGTGCTACTGCTAGTCTTCTAGTCTACACTCTGCCTATGTGGATATTTATTTGCAATTGTATTTTAATTTTTATGTCTTTAGATATTAGTAGTGGTGTAACTTGGACTTATTTATTTTCATGTCTATGAAATCTAGATATTTATTTGCTATTGTAATTTTAATTTTTATGAAATTTAGATTAAAAAAATATTACTACTTTTTACAAAGAATTATAATTTTTGGGTTTGGATAAAACCCGAACCCGATCCAAACCCGGTGGATCGGGTTTGGATTTTGAATTTCCAAATCCATTTGGATTTGGATTGGATTTGGATTTGGATTAAGGATTCGGGTTTGGATTTGGATATTACAGATATCCAACCCGATCCAACCCGTTGCCATCCCTAAAAGCAAAAACTAACTAATATCATACAGAGCCGATAATAGACACAAACGTTATATTACATGGACATGATATAAAGCATTTAAACTGATTACACAAAAATGAACTAAAGCAGGAGTAATATGTATGTTGGAAATATTGACTAAAACAGCAACATAGAGGCAGTTATATATCGTATTTAACAAGCCAAGGCCAAGCAAACAATTAACGAAACAAAACACGAAGGTATAAAACATGCATATCAGTAACTGTAAAAATAAAGGAAAGACAGAAGACATACCAGTAGCCATAGCTATATAAGTATATCAAACATACAAGAACAACAGCTTAGTCGTCAGGATTTGCTAGAAGTCCTGACTGCTCTTGAAGAGATAATTGCCCCCACTTACACTGTGTCAGGATGCTGGCAATATTCTTCCAGGATAAAACAGCTCTGAGTTAGATGGTCACAGCAACCAGAAAACTCAACTTCGATTAACACCTCAGTCGCCAGAGAAAACTCACAGAACTACTACGACAGTAAGGGATTTGAGAGTGTAGAGAGGAGAAGAGAATGTAGGGTGTGGTAAGTAGTGTATATCAAATCAGTAGCTTAGGTCTCTATTTATACTAGAGGCTAAGTGTAACTGATATCACCCTCATTAATATTGTAACCCCCATTCCATTTAATAAAAACGAAACGGTCGATTTAATATAATCAAAACGGTTGTAACAGCTGATTTTCAATTAAATAAATCGTAACAGTTACGTACATATTATCCACACATATCAGTTTTTATTTTAATTAATCTGAATATATATATTATCAAATTATGTCCAGGACCCAATATCAGGATCTGATGTACGTCCATCAATATTTGATCATCAGGATCTAGTATCGTCAGGACTTGAGGTCCATCAGTATCAGTATTTGATCAAGCATCAGGATCTGGTAGTACCTTCAGGATTTCATCAGGACTTGAGCCCATCAGTATTAGATGTCTGCTAGTTCCTAATTTATTCCAAATACTGATCCCGAACGATATATATATATATATATATATATATATATATATATATATATATATATATATATATATATATTCTAATTAAACTATTATTTAAACATAGAAATAAAATCCCTCGCCTAGGTCGCCTCGCGTACGCGAGACGCCGAGACATTCGCCCAAATCGCCCTTCGACCGAGCCGACCCGAGTCGAGTCGAGACGAGATGTGACGTGGCGTGGCGTGTGTGTGTGTGTGCGTGGAGCACACAGTAACACCATGCACCATCATACACCTTAGTAGTTGTACACTACCCATGTGTGTGATTCTATATAAAGCCAACAACCTCCTTTATTTATTTCAATGTGGGACAAATACACATTCTCATTTTCAAGCTCTTTCAAGCTACTAACTTCAACTCTATTTCTCTATGGATTTCACTAAGAAAATTACTTAGACCCATATATGAAATTTGAAGTCCTCATATCAAGGAACAATTTCCAATCGTTAAAATCCGGAATTAACATCAAGAACATAAAATACTTATGCTCCAAAAACTCCATTTTCTAACAATGTATTATACTGTAACAAATTAGTTAAGACTTACAGGAATTAGGTATGACACATGGGCAAGAAAATTAAAAAAATAATTAACATGTACCAAAACATAATGAACGTATGGGTGCGCATGGCAAATTACTGGAGTAAGGCAACAAAATAGTACTCCTTCCGTTCCAATTTATGTGAGCTCCTTTTTATTTTGGTACGTCCTAAAAATAATGAATCTACTATACTTACTATTTTTGAACACTACTTTTCACTATTACACCCACTACATCTCCATTATATATTCTTTTTTACACTATTACACCCACTACTTTTCTCCACTATCTCAAATCTATTATTAAATATTCATAGGTCCCACCACTTTACCCACTTTTCAACTAACTTTACTCATTTTTTACTACCTTTTCTTAATCTCCATGAAAGTCAAACCGACTCATATAAACCGGGACGGAGGGAGTACTAAATTAACCAATTAAGCATTATAAGAGTGACCCGTATATGTGGCAAAAAGAAAGGATAGTTGTCAAATCATTCACGGAAAGAGGCAAAGCCAGGCTGAAAAATGATCTAGAACTACAATACACCCAAATGTTTCAAAATTGTAACCCCCAAAGAGATGTTCAGAAATGACAGCAATGCAACAGAAAACAATCCACTAGATCATCCAGGCTCTGATATCAATGAAAGAAATATAGATAAAACAAATAAAAGAAATTAATATTTTGGGGATTCCGGTAATATTGTGAACAAACTTTTTGAGTGCTTTTTCTTGTTGGCTTAAACCACAATTTATAGGTTGCATCAATATACGGTATACCTCCATCCCAAAAGTAACTATACTCCCTCCGTCTCATAATATGTTTCCTGTTTGAAAAAACACGTTTGTCAATGCACACTTTTGATCGTTAATATCTTGAATTTTGTATTAGTACTAAATTTAAAAACTTCACTGTATTAAAGTACTCATAAATACGAATCCAACAAGATCACTCATGACTATATTTTATCTTATAAATTATGCGTAAATGAGTAGTCAATCGTTTAAAATGAACGGTGTAAAAAGTCAAAACAAGAAACACATTAAGGCACGGAGGGAGTACCTCTTTAAGTATAATTAAATGTCATTAACCAAATATGCATGTAACTTACATATTTAACATCCATATAATCAATTCTTTTGTAACTTACAAACATTACTTAATGTAATAAGCCTTATAATATATTTGACAAAATTAGTACAACATATATACACACACACACAACAAAATAAACTCTATACTTTTTTATGCCAATTTTGTGTCACATTTTTTTAGGCCGACACCCATTGTAATAAATACATATAGATAAAAAAGCAAATTTGATTCAATTAATTAAAAGAATACGTTGGAATATTATGATCAAGAACAATGGGAAGATAATAACGACAAATTAACAATTAACAATCTATACTATTATATAAAAGCAGAAACATTAAAAGTGTTGAGTATTGAGTACGATAAAGAATACAGAGGGGGGGTGAATGGATTCTTGAACTTTTCTTTGATCGAGTCTATGTAGAAAATAAGTGTTTGTGTGTGCAGAAGTGAAGGTACGGATAAAGAACAACACAAGACACAGTATCACTTTAATCTAATGTATTATTAGATAAAGGTTGCTACAATCTGTGAATACAAATGATAGTATTCTCAGCTTCGTTTTTCTCAGAGAGATACAGCTTGTAGTGTATGAAAAACTTGACTCACAAAGTTACGAAGTTAATTGACTAAGGAAGTAAGGCTGTATCCTTATAGAACATGGATACACCCTACTTACTACAAATAAGGTAGCTGAACAAATTACTTTCTAGTCTGTCTATCCTTTTTAAATAAGTGTCCAAACGGTTACAGATTTGACTTTGCAAAGCCTGTTCAGATCCACTTCTTTAGCCTCTTGTCTCTTCTATATCTCTCCAAGCTTCCTTGTAGGCTTTCCAGAGCACGTTACAGATTGTGGTCCATAAAGTGCATTGGCTTGTTGCAGGTTTCTGACTTGTACAATTTCTTCAGTACTTTGTCTCCAAGAATGTATTCGAGAAGTGACTAAGTAGTTGATTCGAGAACTAGAATTGACTTGATCGATAACTCTGAGTTCTCGAACACTGTTATATTGACATATCGAATTACTTCTCGAATAGCTCTTTTCTTCAGGATTCTTTGAGTTGTCGAATAGAACACTTGACTTGTCGAATCCTTGAGATATCGAATAGCTTTCTGAGTCCTTGAGATATCGAATGGAACTTTGACTTGTTGACTCCTTGAGAACTCGAATACTACTTTGACTTGTTGACTTCCTGAGTTCTCGAATAGAGTACATAGACATATCGAATCTCTGAGGTATCGAATGAGATATCGAACACTGTATTCAGAGATATCGAATAGTGTCTTGAGATATCGAATCCCTGACTTCTCGAATGCTGGACTTATCGAATAGACAAATATACTTCTCGAATTGGTACTTAGGCAAATTCTTCATTTCTTCAAATCCCAACTGTGATTATTTGACAGTCTTTATCTTCTTGCTTGAGGCATGAACCTTGGAACTTCTTTCAAGCATTATTCTAGACTCTATAAGTACAGTTACACAACTAGGACTTGATGCCTACTACAAGTACAATACAAACAGAAACTCTACAACTAGAGGTTCCCTCAGTTAAGAGGTCATGTAAGTAATGCAAAGCATTACAAACAATTAGGCTTGTTATTAGATGTATACAGGCATGCCTCTGTAACTAACAATCTCCCCAAAATTGTGAGTGAGACCCTTAGTCACAATTTCATGTCTAATAACAAGCCTAACATACATAAAGATAAAACTTTAATAGTACAGGTATGTAGATTGATTGAGGAAAGTACATAGAAGTGTTCTTACAAGTTATGAGAAACTACTAGCCATATCCTTTTGGATTCATCTCTTGAGCTTTGGCTTGTAGATTCTCATTTTTCATTTTCTCCTCAGCTTCTTTGGCTTTCTTCTTTGCATTTTCCTCCATGGCAAGAGTAATGTCTTCCATTGCAGTGAGTTCTTCAATTAGAGGGGAGCCTGATAAATCCTTAAGTACTTCATTCAGCTGTTTCTCAGAATAGGAACTGATGTAGTCCATTCTAATCTTTACATTTCTACCATATTTCTTGTACTCAATGATGTAAGGATCAAACTTGACTCTACACAGACCCATAGCTCTCAATTCATCAGCCTTAGTTTCCATTGCAGCAAACTCCTCCTCCCTTTTCTTTAGTAGCTCCTCATGTTCTTTCTCATTTCTGCCTGGTGATCTCTCTTCATTTTGACAAAGTCAATTAACTCCAGCTTCTATACCCTTTCCACTCTGTCTTCAGAATCCAACATTGTAATTATTCTTTCTATGTCATATAGCTTGCCCCAGTGCTAACATGTTCCTTGTCTGAATTTCTTCTGTCTTCCATCAGTATATTTTATTTCAAGAAAGTCATCAACAATGGCAACATGATAGATTCTTTGAGCCCATATGAATTGCAGTTGGTCTTCATCATAGATTTCATCCAGAGGTGGTAGGTTCAATCCTGGAATTATTGTCAGTGCCTTTGACTTCGATATCTTCACCCTTCTTGCAGCATGCTTAAACTTACTCCTCCTTGAATGATTGCTAGGCAGAAACTTATGACCCTTGTTGGTAGACCATAGTAGTATTCCATTAGCAGTTTGCTTTCTGAAACATACACATGGTTTCTTGACTTGAATCTTCTCCTCTTCTTGAGGTGGCAAAATAGTTGCAGAAGCCATCGAATCAGATTTTGGTAGGTCATTACTAACAGTATTCACCCTAGACTCAGAGCCTTGTGTTGTGGTGAGGTTACTGCTAGCAATGCCTAAGGCTTGCTGTTTTCCAATTTTCCTCTCATAGACTTTTCCTTGGTCATCACCATCTTTCTTATTCTTGTCATCCTTCTTCTTCTCATCTTCATCACCCTTTATCTCTCCTGTGATGTCTCCTCCTCCCATCACTTTTGTCTTCAGAGTCATCATCCTTATTTCTCCTAGGTTGAGCCCTCTCTGGAGTTTCACCAGTTGCTATAAAGGATCTGAGAATGTGTAGTGCTTCAATTTCTTCAGCATTTCTGGTTCCAACCTTCTTCTGTAGTTGATCAATGATAGCAATGACCAGTCTGTGATTTCGAGAAGTGAGATCATGGGGAATGACCAATTGCTTGATGTCTTCAATTTTGGTGCCAGACTGATAGATGATTGTCCATGGCTTCTTGATGACTTCTGGCAGCCTTGAAGGTTGGCCATCCCTCAAATCATCAAACAGACTTTTGTTGTTCTCATTTCTCTTCTCAATAAGCTCAAGTATGGCATCTATCTCTGAGTGTTTTAGGGCTTGTAGAGTCTTGTATGTTAGATGCCATATCTTTGATTTAGATATCATCACTATCTCCTTGAACCATAGATTATTGACTTTCTTGGGGATGACAGTGATGTAGTCAATCTGCTCCTTCAACTCCCTCAGATAGAACTGAGTGTCACCAGCCTGTTCCCTTGTGACTTTCAGAAACTCCAAGAAGGCTTTATCATGATAAACATTTGAGTTAGCAACTTCTTGTAGCTTGGCCTCAGTAATTACTTTGACTTCTATAGGCTTGGCACTTTCAGATATGGAGGATGGAGGTTTGTCAGATGGCATGCTCCCTGCAACCACTGTGGTTGTGATAGATTGCTTCTGGCCACCAGGAGTAATGACATGCACAGTTGGTAGAGTAACAACTGGCAGTGAGGTAGGAGCCTCATCAACCTTTGTTTTTCCTTTGCCTGGCACATGAGTTGGAGATTTATTTGCCCTTTGGTGATCACCCTCTCTTAACTTTATCCCTTTTTCCTTGGGTTTCTCCCCCTTAGTATTTGAATTCCTTGTCCTTTTCTCCCCCTTAGGCTTATTGTCAGGCACAGAGGCTTTAGAAGTGACCTTTGGGGTGGAAGATTCTTCAGGGAGAGGAAGACCCATATGCTTCATCATAGCAGCCAACATAGATTGTTGATGCAGAAGAACATCAGCTGTGGTGGTTGCTTGAGTGTCCAACTGATCATTGAGAAGTGCAACCTTGTCTGTAAGATGAGCATTAGACTTAGTGAGAGTAGCCACCTCCTTTTCAAGAGTATCCACTTTAGTGAATAGCTCATGTGCCCTGAAACCAGAGAGTGATTGATCCTTGAGTCTCTGGACTTCATACTTGGTCATGTCATGAACAGGGACCTCAGTTACCAGCTTATCCCCATATTAATTCTTGAACAGTATTCTCAGCATGGCATTTGAGTCTGTGGTTTGATCAGACAGAGATTGAAACTTATGCCCCAGCCCTGTGACAGTATCATTGAGTAGGGCCAAGCCATTATCCATTTTGATACAGCTAGACTTGCAGGCTAGAATTTCCTTGACCACAGTTTCCAGTTGGGGGAATTTGGAATCAAAAACCCTTTTTATCTCATGCACCTCCTTGGTTGTGGTTGTACATACTTCTGTGACTTCTGTCTTTAGACCCTTGCCAAGGTAGTGTGTAGCCTTGAGAATTCCCTTATAACTGTCATTGACTGCTTCATACACAGCACTAGGGGTGAGAGAATTGGCATTGGACCCTAGTGAAGTGATGTACTCTTCTCTGAGGTACTGTAGGCCTTCTGAGAGAGGAATGTCATACTTTCCTTGAAGCCAGGCATCTATATTGCCTTCTCTCTCAGACTCATCCACAATTTTGGCCTGTTGGTGCTCCACATCCTCTTTATGGCACAGGAGAATAGCTTCATAGTCAGGATTTGGCAGGTTGGCAGTGAGGAGGTGCTGTGCTATCTTTGTGAACTCAGGAATCTGATCCACAATTAAGCTTTGAAGTACTTCAACCGTCAATTATTGTGGAACAGACCCTGATCCTGAAGCACTGTCATGGTGCACAGGCTTCACCATTGTGACATAAAGTCAGAGCTAGGGCTAGGCAAGCTAGACTCCTCAGTTATAGATGCAACTTCTGTAACCGGATGGATTGACTCTACTACTGATGTCTCCACAGAAGTGGGATGAGTTACACCAGCAGTTGACACAGGCACAGAGTCTCTAGTGAGAACTAGTGGAACCTCTGTGTTTGTGATGGTATCATTAGGAGATGCCCCAGCATGCATTCCCTCACCATCTAAATGTGGGTCCTGGGTGGTGAACAGGGTGTCATGCACCAAGTCACTTGAGTTCATTGGCTCATCAAGAGAAAAGAATTCTTGATGATCAATGCCTTGCTCCTCAATTGCTTGAGTTGCAGGCTGCAAAGAAATATGAGATGAAGATTCTGGAAGAGTAGTGTGTTGTAGAGTAGATTTTGGCAACTCCCCCTGAGAGATAGAGGGAGTTTCAAGTATGATGTGCTCTCCACTCAGTGTAGTGCCAGCCTTATTACTCCCATGTGCTGACTCAATACAAGAAGGTGCATTGGGGAGGATGCTTGATTCTGTAGATGCACCCTGTTGAGAGGACACATCTAGTGAGCTGTTTGCCCCTGATTTTACAACTTCAGCCATTTGTGTGACTGAAGAGGTGGTCTTAGTTTTCTTCTTCTTCTTTGGCCTTAGTAAGGGTGACTCTGGTTCCTCACTTTCTAGACCTAGTTCAACAGCTAATGCTGCTTCAGATAAAATATTTAATGGTGCAGACATTACTTCCCTTCTCTTCTTTTTACTGACATCACCCTTTTGAGAGGATGATGCAGTTGGCTCAGTGTGTGGTAAAGTGTTTGGTTGAGAGGGTTGGTTAGCTAGCCCTGGGTTAGCATTTTGTTCTACTTGCTTGGGCTTAGCTAACTGAGATTTTGCATCAAATGTTGGCATGTTGTGGGGGTAAGTTCAAAACTAACTCTCCATATGGGGAGTTATGTTAAGTCTTACATCCACATCATTCCTAGTTTCCAAATTACCAAAAATGAGTTTGGTCATGGATCTAGGATAGCCTATTCTATTTTTATCTATCCCAGGCAATTCAATCAATTGAGCATTTTTAAAATTAAGTACAGATTGAATAAAGCGAGGGAAGAAAATATCAGTACCTCTCTTGGTTGTGTTCTTACCAAGTCTCCCATATAGTTCTTGTAGGATGATTTGGCCAACATCTATCTTCTTTCCATAGGCCAATGCATAGCCAATTTGCTGCACAGGTGCACTGATTTGATCAAAGCTTGATTTCCTGGCAGTGAAGACTTGAAGAAGAGTTACAAACATATAGCTCCACTCCTTTCTCAGATTCTTTCTGTTCAGCTTTCCAAGATTGATCCCATCTGAGTAGTTGATGAACTCAAAGAATTCCTCTAACTCTGCATTCGTGGCCAGTCTTTCAAATGACTCTTGTTGTAGGCCCAGTGCTTGATTCATGTCTGCAGAAGTGATAGTGATTTCCTGATCCTGAATCTTGCAGTAGATGATATATGAAGTGATTGCGTTTTCCAGGGCTGCAACCTCCACAGTAGCAGTGCCCCAAAACTGTTCCAGGATATCTAGATATAGAGTTGGGTTGGCAGAGAGTGCATCCTTGATGTATGACTCGGCCATCCATTTCACAAAGCACTTGAAATTGGCGTTGGGTGCTTCAACATCACTAGTTAGAGCAATGAAATTGGTGTTGAACTTTACTGTTGCCATTTGTGTGAGAGAGAGAGAAGAAATCGAAGGTTGAAGAAGAAATTTAGCTTTTGCAGTTATGGTTTCAGAGGTTTTGGGAGTTTGGATGCTTGAGAAATCGAATGAAATGAATCGAATAGATGTGAAGTTGTAAAAGTATGAAGTGCTTGAATTGTCGATTAGATGTATGTTCTGTATCGACAAGTCAGGCATTCGAGAAGTAGAAAACAACTATTCAAGAAGTCAAGAAAGGCTTATTCGATAACTCAAGCAGGTTGTAGCTCACAGCTGGCAGTTATCTAACTTAGAAATAAATCTAAATTAGGTAAAATATATTTTTATGAGTAATTCTGAATTCTGAATAAAAATCCAAAATCGGTTAAAATTCAGCGAGAAATCAGCCTTTTCAAATGATTCGAGAACTCAAATATATAGTATTCGAGAACTCAGTTACCATATTCGAGAAGTCAAGAATATCTCTATTCGATATCTCAGAAAGGCTCTATTCGAGAACTCAAGAGTACTCTAATGAGACTTGTTAGAGATGTCGAATAGTGAATCATTCGAGAAGTTTGACTTATCGAACTATACCCATCACTCATAAAAATTGATTTTCACTATCTTTTAAAATTGACCATCCATATTCATTGAAGAATATTCTAGCAAATTAAATAGTGATTTTCTAAAAATTTCATAGAAATTTCAAGTTAGCAAAAATATGATTTTCCAACATATGCAACAGATTTGAAATATTTATAAATCATATTTCAGCCAACACTTACTCCAAAAATATTGAAAATTTAGATAAAGTAAGTGTTTACTGCTGCAACAATCTAGATGATATATTCACTTAGCCAGAATCTGAAGAATTTAGCATTCCAATCTCACTAACCAACCTTGTGAAGGTGGCTTCATCTAGTGGCTTAGTGAATATATCAGCTAGTTGTTTATCTGTAGAGACATAATGCAACTCAATAGTTCCATTAGTTGCATGTTCTCTAATGAAATGATATCTGATGTCAATGTGCTTTGTTCTAGAATGATTGATAGGATTGGAAACTATAGAGATTGCACTTGTGTTGTCACACATGATTGGAATTCTTTCCAACACAAGTCCATAATCTCTAAGTTGATTTCTAATCCAAAGCACTTGAGCACAGCAACTTCCAGCAGCTATGTATTCAGCCTCAGCTGTAGAAGTTGACACAGATTGTTGTTTCTTGCTATACCAAGAAACTAACCTTTGTCCAAGAAACTGGCAGCTACCTGAGGTGCTTTTTCTATCCACTCTGCATCCAGCATAATCAGCATCAGAATAACCAACCAGATTGAACCCTGTGTCCTTAGGATACCATAGTCCCAAGTTTGGAGTGCCCTTCAGATATCTAAAGATCCTTTTTATAGCAATCAAATGTGATTCTTTTGGATTTGATTGAAACCTTGCACACAAGCATGTAGCAAACATGATGTCTGGCCTACTTGCAGTGAGATAGAGTAGAGAACCAACCATGCCTCTGTAGACTGAGATATCTACCTTCTTGCCTTTAGCATCTTCATCCAATTTGGTGGCAGTGGCCATGGGTGTCTTTGCAGGTGAGCAATCTTCCAAGTCAAACTTCTTCAATAAATCCTTGATATACTTGGTCTGACTAATAAAGATACCATCCTTCCTTTGACTGACTTGCAACCCAAGAAAGAATGTCAACTCTCCCATCATACTCATCTCATATCTGCTCTGCATGAGTTTAGAAAATTTCTCACACAGCTTTTCATTTGTAGAACCAAAAATGATATCATCTACATAGATCTGAACTAAGATAAGATCATCACCATGCTTCTTGTAAAACAATGTCTTGTCCAGTGTGCCTCTAGTGAATTGATTCTCAAGAAGAAATTGTGATAAAGTATCATACCATGCTCTTGGAGCCTGCTTAAGTCCATACAATGCCTTAATCAATCTGTAGACAAATTCTGGGAAGTGTGGATCCTCAAAACCAGGTGGTTGTTGCACATAAACTTCTTCTTTCAACTCTCCATTCAGAAATGCACTTTTGACATCCATTTGATATACTTTAAAGTTTGAATGAGCAACAAATGCCAAGAATATTCTGATGGCTTCCAATCTAGCAACAGGAGCAAATGTCTCATCATAATCAATGCCTTCCTGTTGAGAGTATCCTTTTGCAACCAACCTTGCTTTGTTCCTTATAATTACACCATCTTCATCCATCTTATTCTTTAGAACCCATTTTGTTCCAACAATGGTTCTGTTCTTTGGTGCAGGCACAAGTTCCCATACTTTGTTCCTTTCAAATTGATTCAGCTCCTCTTACATAGCAATAATCCAATCTGGATCCAACAGTGCATCATCAAGTCTCTTAGGCTCAACTTGTGATAGAAAACAGCCATAGAGGCACTCATTCTGAGTTGCTCTCCTAGTCCTTACTCCTGCATTAGGATTTCCAATGATTTGCTCTGTAGTGTGTGATCTATCCCATTTCCTTGAGTGCTCAGCCTGATTTCTCATTCTTGATGTTGCTTCATCATCCACATCATGGTCATTCTCATTTTCTCCCCCTGTGAAGTTGCCACTACTCACAGGTGTGTCTTGGATGCTTGTTTCATCACTATCGATTGGCACAAATTCTTCTCTTGTATCATCATTCACTTGAGTTTGTTGAACTCGAGTTTCAACTTCAGTTTCAGTCTCTTCATCAGAATCATCTAGATTATCAAACTTCAATGGATCTTTATCTTCATCATTGGCTTCTGCTAGTCCAGGTAGTTTGCTGTCATCAAATGTCACATCTGTGCTTTCCATAACTTTCTTTTGACTGATGACATAAACCTTGTATGCAATTATTTCCATAGAGTAGCCAAGAAAAATTCCTTCAAATGCTTTTGCATCAAATTTTCCAACATATTCAGAATTATCCTTCAATACAAAGCATTTGCTTCCAAAAGTATGAACATACTTTAGAGTAGGCTTCTTTCCAGTCATCAAGTTATAAGTTGTCTTTCCAGTGTTTTTGTTGATGAGGGTTCTGTTCTGGATATAGCATGCAGTGCTCACAGCCTCAGCCCAAAAACATGTAGGCATCTTTGCATCAAGTAACATTGTTCTAGCAGCCTCAATTAGAGTTCTATTCTTCCTCTCAACAACTCCATTTTGTTGTGGAGTCCTTGGAGCTGAGAATTGCTGAGAAATACCATTCTCTTTACAGAATGCTTCAAGTATGGCATTTCTGAACTCTGTTCCATTATCACTTCTCAGTGCAATCACACTTGCATTGTTGGCCTTTGCTTCCTTGTCAACTTTCTTTATATGCTCAATGATTACTTGTGGAGCCTCATCTTTTGATGCCAGAAATTCCACCCATGTATACCTTGTAAAATCATCAACCATCACCAAGGCATACTTCTTTCTTCCTAGTGACATAATATTGACAGGCCCAAACAAATCCATATGAATGAGTTGTAGGGGCTTAGTTATAGATGTCACTGTCTTTGTCTTGTGGCTTGATCTTTTCATCTTTCCTTTTTGACAAGCCTCACACACTCCTTCTTGATAGAATTCAAGTGTGGGCATGCCTCTCACTAACTCTCTTTTGACTAGAGAATTAATGGCTTTGAAATTCAGGTGTGATAATTTCTTATGCCACAGCCAACAATCTTCATTTGATGCTTTTGAATAAAAGCAACAAATTTTGTCCTTGTTTGCAGAGTCCATATTGGCTACAAACAGGCTTCCCTTTCTTACTCCAGATAAAGCAAAATCACCAGTCTTCTTGTGGGTGATCAAACATTCATCTTTGTCAAAATCCACCTTGAATCCCCTATCAGTAAATTAACCAACACTTAGCAGATTATGCTTGAGCCCCTTGACTAGTGCTACATCTTCAATGATGACATTACCAACTTTCAACTTGCCATATCCCAATGTGTTACCCATGCTGTCATCTCCAAAAGCAACCATTGGGCCATCCTTTTCCTCATACTGTGATAGCAGGGCCATATCACCAGTCATATGATTTGAGCATCCACTGTCCAAAATCCACATGACCTTCTTTTCACTTTCTTTGCCCTGCAAACACAAAGGTATTACTTTTCCTTTGGTACCCAAACAAGTTTGGGTCCATGTGACTTAGAGACAGTTTTATCATAAACAACATGCTTGTCAACTTTCTTGGCATTAGTCTTCTTGTCACTGTTAGAAGTCTTAGAACCTGAGGTTTCAGACTTAGGTGACAGAGGTACCTTCCTAGCTTTAGGAGGACTCGAAGACTTTGACCTGGTGTAGTGTGTGTGAGAATTGTGACTGATACAACCATCAATGAATTGCCTTCTCAGATTGAAGCAACTAGTCATAACATTCATATTGCATGGCATACAGTCAAATTTATCACAAAATGGTGCATCTCTATGTCTTAGAGGCACAGAACAATCAAAGAAAGGTTTGGACACACTACCAACAGGTTTCTTGCATGCATGAGTTAAATGATTGGTACTGAAACAGTTCTGACAAGTTTTCCTAGGGGCATTAGGCATATAAGCATAGTTGTTATCTTTGTTAATCCCTAACTTGCCATTTCTGTTCTGTTTCTTCTTAGTCACTTTCTTTTCTGATTCACTCTTCCCAGCTGAAACAAACTTAACAAACTTCTTAGGTCTTGGCCTATCAACTACTGGCTCCTTGGCTTTTGACTTGACACTCTCACTCTTGGAAGATGCTTGTTGTTTATTTGATTGTGCCTCATCCTCATCATTCAACATTTGTTTGATGAGTAAGGCATCCTCATCAATTTCAAATGTTGGTTCCTTAAAAATTGGATTTTCAGTCTTTTTCAAAATGTGAGGCACTTCCTCATGAACAACTGTGTCATCTTCAATGACAGCATAGCCTTTTCTCTGTTTAAGAGTGTCATAATCAAGTCCAATAGCAGCCTTGGGTTTTGCTTCAATTTTCTCACAATAGGATTTCACTAGACCAGATGATTTCCTGAAAGTTTTTAGTTTGAATTCATTTTCAGCTAATTCATCCCTAAGGGCCTTTTCAACCTGACTAGCACACAAAACCTTATTCTGCAGATATTCAACTTCTTCCTCTTCTTCAGTTGCTGATTTAGAATCACTCGTGACTTTTCCGGATCTCAAAGTAACTGCATTAACCTGTTCCTTGTTTTCCCTCATGCCTGGATTAGTCTCTGTATCACTAGGAAGAGTTCCTTGTTGCATATTTACCAAGGCACTTGTAATCTGCCCCAACTGGGTTTCCAAAAGCTTCTGACCAGCTTGTAGGTTCTTTACCACTATCCACATCTCATCAGATTTTTCATTAGAAGATTGCCCCGCATGAGCCTGGGGTTGTTGCTGCTGAAATCCCGGAGGTTGATATGGTGTCCTTGGAGCATAAGGCTGTTGATAGCCTTGATTGTACGGCTTCGCTTGCTGATAAGACTGTTGAGTATTTTGATTGTTGCTCCAGCTGAAATTAGGATGATTCCGATTATTAGGATGATAAGTGGTTGGAACTGGTGCAGCAGGTCTCTGAAAATTACTCACGAACTGTGCTGATTCAGAAGAGATAACACACTGATTCGTCTCATGTGCGCCCGCACATAACTCACAAACACTAGCCACCTGCTGAACTCCATAATTAGCAAGAGAATCCACCTTCATAGCAAGAGCCTTCAACTGAGCTGTAATCATTGAGGCTGTATCTACTTCCAAAACTCCTGCTACTTTGCCTTGAGAAAGTCTCTGGGTTGGATTCTGATATTCATTAGCAGCCATCATCTCAATAAGTTCATAAGCTTCATCATAACTCTTCGCCCACAGAGCTCCACCTGATGCTGCATCTAGCAAAGGCCTAGATTGTGCTCCCAACCCATTGTAGAATCCATTGATAACCATCCAATCAGGCATGCCATGATGAGGACACTTCCTTAGCATCTCCTTGTAGCGTTCCCAAGCCTCACACAAGGACTCGCCAGATTGTTGTTGGAATTGAGTTAACTGGTTCCTTATTGCTGCAGTTTTCGCCATAGGAAAGAATTTTGTAAGGAACTTCTGAGCAAGATCTTCCCATGTAGTAATGGAACCAGGTGGTAGAGAGTGTAGCCAGCTCTTAGCCTTATCCCTCAGAGAGAATGGGAAAAGCCTCAACCTGATAGCCTCATCCGTCACACCATTACACTTGAAAGTGTCGCAGATTTCAATAAAGTCCCGAACATGCATGTTTGGATCCTCTGCAGTAGCTCCCCCAAACTGGACTGAATTCTGCACCATCTGAATTGTGCCCGGCCTGATCTCAAAGTTGTTCGCTGTAATAGCTGGCCTAACAATGCTCGACTGAATGTCATTGAGTTTTGGCTGAGAATAGTCCTTCAAAGCCTTAGCTGCTGCTGCATCTGCCATTGCTACTGTAGTTTCAGTCTCCTCTTCCTTATTATCTATATTCTCAAAAAGATCGTCTTCTGCCAGTTTAAGTAATCGAGCTTGCGAACGTGTTTGCATACAAACTCAAGTACCTGAAACACCACGAAACAAACAAACTAAGTAAGAATCTGAGTCAGTGAACGCTAACGACCACTATTGACAAACACATAAACTGAAATAAAAACACCGATGATCCCCGGCAGCGGCGCCAAAAACTTGTTATGCTAAATTTACGCAAGCGCACGTAGTCACAAGTAATACAATTAAAGTTCGTTCCACAGAGATCTAGAATGGTGTTCAATTCAGTAAATATGCCTATGCAATAATGTATGGTTTTAATTCACTGCTAAGAAAAATAACAAATATGGTTTTGATTACCTAAATTAAGCTAAGATGCAAATTATAAAATTAAGAATTAACTAATTGACAAAAATTAAAATCGAATTACTTATATGAGAATAAACATGGAATCCTAGTTTCATCATCTACTTCACTTAGAGTTGCAGCCTTCGATTAAAACATGTGATGGTTTTGATATCTGATCGAATAACACGAAAAGAGTAGAAGTTACCTCTCGGTATACTAGTACCAATCTATGCATACATCCACAAAAGAGATAGAAGATGAATAGGCACCTATTATGTTTAGACCCTATATCTCTATAGAATTTGAAAACATAAAGGTTGAAGCACAAGTTATTCACTTAGATCACATAGGGTAGCATAATATCTCTATTCATGCCACAAATCATGATGCTTAACATCAACCTATCCTATGCTAGCATGGCAAGTTCTAAATCTCAAGATCCACTCTCGTTTAGCAAGAGATTAACAATTCAATTTAGATGTTAGCTACGCATCTAAAAGCATTAAGATTAACCATACGAGGATATCAAGAATTCACCACACATAAATCTCTAAGGCATACAAACTACTAAGCTACATAGATAAATCCACTAGGATCCCACGATAACGATTAGTTCATAATCGAACCTTTCGTCACCATGGGATTTGACGAAAGCATGATATTAAACAAGATAAAGAAGATGAATAAATAAATAATAGAATAAGGTTTAGTGAACAAATCCGTGAAAGTAATGAGCATCCACAAGATACGCCTAACAAAGGAATACAAGAAAACTATGTCTAGATCTTCTTGTCGTCACGATCCTCGCCTTGGCTTCTCTCCCTTCTGCTCTGAACGAAATTATGTGTGTAGGATGTGTAGATGTTGATTTTTCTGTGCCCCAAGGTGTGTATTTATAGCCCCCAAGTGCCTCCTTGACCAAGCGATTACCGTATTTGAAATAGGATAGAATTCCGGTAATTTTCCATCTTTAATTGAAATAGAATTGCAATTCCCATGTTTAAGTTGAATTCCAGAAGCTTCAAATCGTCCACAACAATTGCCATCTTGATTAGGAAAAGAATTTAGATCAGTTTCCTTCTTAATTTCAGTTTCCAGCAACATTCTGACTATTTCTCCGCACACAGGCGCGGCCGCGCGCGCGTACTATAGAATTCCAGCGCGCCCGCGCGCATCAGATTTAACAGATTTCGCCCAGCGCGCCCGCGCGCAGCCCAGGCTTCTCTCCGCGCGCCCGCGCTCACTGCCAGACTAACCTGCACTTTTGCTGATTCCTTCTTCTGCTTTCGATTGCAACTCCAACGCTTGTTCTTTCTTGACACTAAAAATCATATATCACCTACTAAATGCAATATCCATACCTGGAATACACCCTGCACAAATCTCACAAAAACATATTAAAACACACACATACTTGAGATACAAGACACCAATTTAAGCCGAAATAGAATGATCCAAGTGGATATAAATCCACTTATCACACCCCCAAACTTAAACCGATGCTTGTCCTCAAGCATAAACAACAAAAATATATACAACTAGCTAGTACCACTTCCGTAGGTGATCACGGTTGCATTTGGCATATGCAACAAGCCCTTTAAACCCCTAGGCAGCCCTAGTGGACGAGTAAGGTCTCGTGAGGGCCTATAGCGAATGTACCCACAAAATCCATTTAACCTAATGCAATGCAATGCATGAATGCAACTAATATGAAAATGCAAGATCCCCTTCAAACTCACCAAAACCAACTAACAAGCAAAAATCTCAACGAATGTAACAAATCCAAGCAGAGCTCGACTAAGTCCCCGTATACTAACAGTACATGACAGAAACGTGCGTGTGTGCAATGCTCATCAGAAATACCCCCAGAAATAGGTCAAAAAAATCATACATGCTTTCCGTCAAGACAATCACAGGTTTATAACTAGAATAGACTGTAGACACTCCATAACCTAGGAACACCTCCACCCTTATCCAAGGTAGACAGAAACTCATGCTTTATTACTATGCTACGACACTACATATACAATACGCATGCTTATTTAACCGTGCAATGAATGAGACCCCAAAAGGCTTATACAATAATACCCATGTAGCGAGTGTTAGGTCAGCAGGATCCCAGACTATAAAAGCCTTAGGTCACTAGGACTAAGTCCCCTCAGACTTAATTACTCGAGTATTAAAGAGCTCACTCTGGTTAATTTTGCATAAACAGACAAAACTTGACTCTTTTTTTTTTCTTTTTCTTTTTTTTTCTGATTTTTTTTTTTTTTTTTCAATCTGGAATGAGCCTTTCTCATTTCCAACCCTAGACTACTCATATAAATATGAGCTGGCTACTAGCCAATTGACGCCTAGCCTTTATTGACAAATATTAACAACTAGCATGAAATTCCTGTTTTCCCCCAAACTTAGACTTTAATGTTCCTATGCTATAAAGGGAATAACGAAAATTCTAAGAATAAACAAGTGATTAAATCTCAAAACATCCCACAGGCATGACCCTAACCTAGCCCAAAAGCACCCCAATGAGACTGTGTAAAAATGTTGTTCCTGAACATGCAAGTCAATTACCTAGGAACTATAAATCAGCCCTCTACTCATTATCATCACACTCAAATCAACATCTACCTATCAATCAGAATCAGCTCATTTTAAGGGATCATGAAAAATGCATGCCATGAAAATGCAACTAATATGAACTCACATGGTAACAAACAAACAATAACAAAATGTCCTATATGAAACAAACGTAGATAATACGAACATAAAATGCATGACTTACAACTAATATGCAAAACATGATATCCTACATGAACACATAAATACTACACATAACTACGCATCCCCCAAACTTGAAAGATTCAATGTCCGCATTGAATGGAAGTAAATACGAGGGTTCGCAGAAAACATACCTAAAAATACCGAAACACATGGGTTGCCTCCCACGAAGCGCTGTCGTTAACGTCATTTAGCCGGACAAATATGATTCAAATCATGGTGGCTCGAAGATCGCATTTGACTTGTCCTTAGCAGAAGGACCATTCACCCATTGTCTGACAACCTTCTTGCTATCTTCCCACATCTTTTCTAAATCAAACTTCACTTTGCCTCTTCCTCCAATCGACTTTTTCTTTTTTCTTCTTCACACCTCTAAGGTGCTTATGCTTCACAGTCGATTGATAAGAACACTCCTCCACCTCATCATCCATGCTCCACCTTCTTAACACATTATCGTGACCCTCTTCAAAAATTAACAACTCATCATTCAGAAGGACATACTTCAAATGAGATGGAAGTTTTCCGAGCTTGACATTCGAGAGATCTCGAACGGAAGAACTGTCAATGGAATCACTGATGTGATGCTTAAGCATGTGCATATTCGAGTTTTCGCTCAACAATTGATCCAACTTCTTTCTCTGACCCGTATCAACCGTTTCCACACTACAACACTCTTCATCATCTGTCGGAAATTTCATGGCCTTGAACACATTAAAGGTGACACTCTGATCTTGCACCCTCATTGTAAGCTCTCCTTTTTGCACATCAATCAAAGTCTTTCCTGTAGCCAAGAACGGTCTTCCCAAGATTATGGGAATCTTCTTATCTTCTTCGAAATCCAAAATCACAAAATCAGCTGGGAAGATGAACTTATCAACTTTTACCAAAATATCCTCTACTATACCCCTCGGATAAGTGATCGTCCTATCAGCCAACTGCAAAGAAATGTTAGTCGGCTTCGGCTCCGGTAGACCAAGTTGCTTGAAAACAGACAAGGGCATGAGATTAATGCTAGCTCCCAAATCACATAAACATTTTCCGAATGAAAAGTTGCCAATAGTACATGGAATAGTGAAACTTCCCGGATCTTTCAGTTTAGGTGGCAACTTCTGTTGCAGAACGGCACTACACTCCTCTGTCAATGCTACTGTTTCAAAATCTTCCAACCTTCTCTTTCGTGACAAAATATCCTTCATGAACTTAGCATATCTTGGCATCTGCTCCAACGCTTCAACAAAAGGAATATTAATGGACAGTTTCTTGAAGACATCCATAAATTTCTGAAACTGTTTCTCTTGACTTTTCTTCAAACGTCCAGGAAATGGAGGAGGTGGATAGATCTGATTATTCTTTGAAGATTGCTCCGGAGTAGACTTTTCAACAGGTTTCTTGCTCTTCTCACCATCTAGCTGATCAGCCACTAAATCAGATTTCTCAATTTCAGGCATTGCAGATTTTTCAACTTGCTGATTCTGCACTTCTTCCTCTTCTTCAGTTGCTGATTTAGAATCACTCGTGACTTTTCCGGATCTCAAAGTAACTGCATTAACCTGTTCCTTGTTTTCCCTCATGCCTGGATTAGTCTCTGTATCACTAGGAAGAGTTCCTTGTTGCATATTTACCAAGGCACTTGTAATCTGCCCCAACTGGGTTTCCAAAAGCTTCTGACCAGCTTGTAGGTTCTTTACCACTATCCACATCTCATCAGATTTTTCATTAGAAGATTGCCCCGCATGAGCCTGGGGTTGTTGCTGCTGAAATCCCGGAGGTTGATATGGTGTCCTTGGAGCATAAGGCTGTTGATAGCCTTGATTGTACGGCTTCGCTTGCTGATAAGACTGTTGAGTATTTTGATTGTTGCTCCAGCTGAAATTAGGATGATTCCGATTATTAGGATGATAAGTGGTTGGAACTGGTGCAGCAGGTCTCTGAAAATTACTCACGAACTGTGCTGATTCAGAAGAGATAACACACTGATTCGTCTCATGTGCGCCCGCACATAACTCACAAACACTAGCCACCTGCTGAACTCCATAATTAGCAAGAGAATCCACCTTCATAGCAAGAGCCTTCAACTGAGCTGTAATCATTGAGGCTGTATCTACTTCCAAAACTCCTGCTACTTTGCCTTGAGAAAGTCTCTGGGTTGGATTCTGATATTCATTAGCAGCCATCATCTCAATAAGTTCATAAGCTTCATCATAACTCTTCGCCCACAGAGCTCCACCTGATGCTGCATCTAGCAAAGGCCTAGATTGTGCTCCCAACCCATTGTAGAATCCATTGATAACCATCCAATCAGGCATGCCATGATGAGGACACTTCCTTAGCATCTCCTTGTAGCGTTCCCAAGCCTCACACAAGGACTCGCCAGATTGTTGTTGGAATTGAGTTAACTGGTTCCTTATTGCTGCAGTTTTCGCCATAGGAAAGAATTTTGTAAGGAACTTCTGAGCAAGATCTTCCCATGTAGTAATGGAACCAGGTGGTAGAGAGTGTAGCCAGCTCTTAGCCTTATCCCTCAGAGAGAATGGGAAAAGCCTCAACCTGATAGCCTCATCCGTCACACCATTACACTTGAAAGTGTCGCAGATTTCAATAAAGTCCCGAACATGCATGTTTGGATCCTCTGCAGTAGCTCCCCCAAACTGGACTGAATTCTGCACCATCTGAATTGTGCCCGGCCTGATCTCAAAGTTGTTCGCTGTAATAGCTGGCCTAACAATGCTCGACTGAATGTCATTGAGTTTTGGCTGAGAATAGTCCTTCAAAGCCTTAGCTGCTGCTGCATCTGCCATTGCTACTGTAGTTTCAGTCTCCTCTTCCTTATTATCTATATTCTCAAAAAGATCGTCTTCTGCCAGTTTAAGTAATCGAGCTTGCGAACGTGTTTGCATACAAACTCAAGTACCTGAAACACCACGAAACAAACAAACTAAGTAAGAATCTGAGTCAGTGAACGCTAACGACCACTATTGACAAACACATAAACTGAAATAAAAACACCGATGATCCCCGGCAGCGGCGCCAAAAACTTGTTATGCTAAATTTACGCAAGCGCACGTAGTCACAAGTAATACAATTAAAGTTCGTTCCACAGAGATCTAGAATGGTGTTCAATTCAGTAAATATGCCTATGCAATAATGTATGGTTTTAATTCACTGCTAAGAAAAATAACAAATATGGTTTTGATTACCTAAATTAAGCTAAGATGCAAATTATAAAATTAAGAATTAACTAATTGACAAAAATTAAAATCGAATTACTTATATGAGAATAAACATGGAATCCTAGTTTCATCATCTACTTCACTTAGAGTTGCAGCCTTCGATTAAAACATGTGATGGTTTTGATATCTGATCGAATAACACGAAAAGAGTAGAAGTTACCTCTCGGTATACTAGTACCAATCTATGCATACATCCACAAAAGAGATAGAAGATGAATAGGCACCTATTATGTTTAGACCCTATATCTCTATAGAATTTGAAAACATAAAGGTTGAAGCACAAGTTATTCACTTAGATCACATAGGGTAGCATAATATCTCTATTCATGCCACAAATCATGATGCTTAACATCAACCTATCCTATGCTAGCATGGCAAGTTCTAAATCTCAAGATCCACTCTCGTTTAGCAAGAGATTAACAATTCAATTTAGATGTTAGCTACGCATCTAAAAGCATTAAGATTAACCATACGAGGATATCAAGAATTCACCACACATAAATCTCTAAGGCATACAAACTACTAAGCTACATAGATAAATCCACTAGGATCCCACGATAACGATTAGTTCATAATCGAACCTTTCGTCACCATGGGATTTGACGAAAGCATGATATTAAACAAGATAAAGAAGATGAATAAATAAATAATAGAATAAGGTTTAGTGAACAAATCCGTGAAAGTAATGAGCATCCACAAGATACGCCTAACAAAGGAATACAAGAAAACTATGTCTAGATCTTCTTGTCGTCACGATCCTCGCCTTGGCTTCTCTCCCTTCTGCTCTGAACGAAATTATGTGTGTAGGATGTGTAGATGTTGATTTTTCTGTGCCCCAAGGTGTGTATTTATAGCCCCCAAGTGCCTCCTTGACCAAGCGATTACCGTATTTGAAATAGGATAGAATTCCGGTAATTTTCCATCTTTAATTGAAATAGAATTGCAATTCCCATGTTTAAGTTGAATTCCAGAAGCTTCAAATCGTCCACAACAATTGCCATCTTGATTAGGAAAAGAATTTAGATCAGTTTCCTTCTTAATTTCAGTTTCCAGCAACATTCTGACTATTTCTCCGCACACAGGCGCGGCCGCGCGCGCGTACTATAGAATTCCAGCGCGCCCGCGCGCATCAGATTTAACAGATTTCGCCCAGCGCGCCCGCGCGCAGCCCAGGCTTCTCTCCGCGCGCCCGCGCTCACTGCCAGACTAACCTGCACTTTTGCTGATTCCTTCTTCTGCTTTCGATTGCAACTCCAACGCTTGTTCTTTCTTGACACTAAAAATCATATATCACCTACTAAATGCAATATCCATACCTGGAATACACCCTGCACAAATCTCACAAAAACATATTAAAACACACACATACTTGAGATACAAGACACCAATTTAAGCCGAAATAGAATGATCCAAGTGGATATAAATCCACTTATCATGTGTGACCAGTATCTGTTTCTTGTTCTCCTTAACCTCATCAGTTCCTTCACACAACACCTCAATGTGATCCCACATTTCTTTGGCAGAAGTACATGATGCAATGTTTGCAAACATTGACATGTCCATGGAATCAATGATAAGCAACATGAGGTGGCTGTCAAGAGCAACCTTCTCCCTTTCTGATTCTGTCCATTTTGATGGATCCTTGGCCTCATAAGATCTTGGGATAGTTGCGGTTCCAACAGTCTTCTCTGGTATCTCTTGTTGTGGAACAAAAGGACCATTCTTGAGAATCTCAGGATACAAAGGATGAGAGGCTTTGATGAACAACATCATCTTTATCTTCCAGAGGTTGAAGTTATCTTTGTCAAACTTAGGGACTTTCACCATTCCTGTAGTATTTGGTGTATTCGAACTCATGATCGTTTTTCTATTTTTGAATAAACAGCCCGCTCTGATACCACTTGTTGAGTATTGAGTACGATAAAAGAATACAGAGGGGGGGGGGTGAATGGATTCTTGAACTTTTCTTTGATCGAGTCTATGTAGCAAATAATTGTTTGTGTGTGCAGAAGTGAAGTTGTGGATAAAGAACAACACAAGACACAGTATCACTTTAATCTAATGTATTATTAGATAAAGGTTGCTACAATATGTGAATACAAATGATAGTATTCTCAGCTTCGTTTTTCTCAGAAAGATACAGCTTGTAGTGTATGAAAAACTTGACTCACAAAGTTACGAAGTTAATTGACTAAGGAAGTGAGGCTGTATCCTTATAGAACATGGATACACCCTACTTACTACAAATAAGGTAGCTGAACAAATTACTTTCTAGTCTGTCTATCATTTTTGAGTAAGTGTCCAAACGGTTACAGATTTGACTTTGCAAAGCCTGTTCAGATCCACTTCTTTAGCCTCTTATCTCTTCTATATCTCTCCAAGCTTCCTTGTAGGCTTTCCAGAGTACATTACAGATTGTGGTCCATAAAGTGCATTGGCTTGTTGCAGGTTTCTGACTTGTACAATTTCTTCAGTACTTTGTCTCCAAGAATGTATTCGAGAAGTGACTAAGTAGTTGATTCGAGAACTAGAATTGACTTGATCGATAACTCTGAGTTCTCGAACACTGTTATATTGACATATCGAATTACTTCTCGAATAGCACTTTTCTTCAGGATTCCTTGAGTTGTCGAATAGAACACTTGACTTGTCGAATCCTTGAGATATCGAATAGCTTTCTGAGTCCTTGAGATATCGAATGGAACTTTGACTTGTTGACTCCTTGAGAACTCTAATACTACTTTGACTTGTTGACTTCCTGAGTTCTCGAATAGAGTACATAGACATATCGAATCTCTGAGGTATCGAATGAGATATCGAACAGTGTATTCAGAGATATCGAATAGTGTCTTGAGATATCTAATCCCTGACTTCTCGAATGCTGGACTTATCGAATAGACAAATACACTTCTCAAATTGGTACTTAGGCAAATTCTTCATTTCTTCAAATCCCAACTGTGATTATTTGACAGTCTTTATCTTCTTGCTTGAGGCATGAACCTTGGAACTTCTTTCAAGCATTATTCTAGACTCTATAAGTACAGTTACACAACTAGGACTTGATGCCTACTACAAGTACAATACAAACAGAAACTCTACAACTAGAGGTTCCCTCAGTTAAGAGGTCATGTAAGTAATGCAAAGCATTACAAACAATTAGGCCTGTTATTAGATGTATACAGGCATACCTCTGTAACTAACAAAAAGTTTGGTCGGTCGGTACGGTACCTATTAAATTTACCTAATTATCCTTATATTTAATAAGTTAATACAAATTACCTTTGCATTCAATTAATATTACTATTATCAATTTTAATTTTTACTAAACTAAACAAAACCTCCTGATCCCACACATCCACCACGTTCGGACATAGTCATCGCCGACTTCAGCCAAACGAATCACTCTACAATTCTGTTCCGACATCCTCCTGCATCTAATCTCTAATTCGTTATCATTTGCCCGTGACTAAGGTGTTGTTTGCAATCTCCCCAATTTTTCTCTTATATTCAACTGATTCAATCCCAATTTTTCTCTTATATTCAACTGATTCAATTGATGCCTACATGATTTGGATATTGGATATATGTGTTTGTATATATGTATTGATTTTCTAATTTACTAACGCAGTTCATGATTAGGATGTGTTTGATGTAGTAGTATAGATGTGTATATATGTGTGTATAGCTTAAAAGGATGGAGTGTTTGTGTTCAAGTTAAACTAAGTTATTAAATTTAAGGTTTCAATCTCATAGATAAACTAAGATTATGTTTAATTCCATTTTTTGACATCACATTTACCCGATTTTTCACATCATTAAACTCAAGTGATCGCCTTAATTGTCCTGCCTAAACCACACAAACTTCGATTAAAGCAACATTTTTAATTTTCTAATTATAGATTACAAAGATAATTTATTGTTGTAATTTGAATAGATTGTATGTTTTGTGTTCTAATTGTATCTATGGGTTATTAAAGTTAAGGTATCAATCTCATACCCCAAATTGGTACCAAAAAATTACTCCCAAATGATGTGGCAAAACTTACATGGCATAGTGAAAATTTTTGATTGGGTGGTGGGTGTGAATGCAGGGGGGTCCATTATTATTATAACAAATTGAATTGCTACACTTGGCATTTGAGAAATTTTTTGGGAACGAATTTGGGGTACCTAGCATTTTCCATTCTATATATTTTGTGTTTTCTATTCTAATTTTTTTGGTTTCAATTTGTGTTGTTCAAATTGTATCTATGGGTTATTAAAGTTAAGGTATCAATCTCATAGATAAACTAAGTTTATGTTTAATTCTATATATTTTGTGTTTTATATTCTAATTTTTTAGGTTTCGATTTGTGTTTTTGATTTGGGTAGAAATATATGTGTAATACCCCAGTCCCACATCGAGGAGATTTGGGACTTTTATTCAGTTTATAAGGTATAGTACTACTACTAAGTGCACCAACAAATCATGATCTTTTGGGGGCCTGTGGTAGTTTGTTTTGGCTTATTTCGGATTGACTCGACCCGATTTTCGAAAAACACTCTGTATTTGACCCGGGTTATCACAATATGGCTCGATAGACAATATGTAGTTGAATTTAATTGTAATTCTGTAATCCAATTCCGTAATTGTCCTGCCTAAACCATACAAACTTCGATTAAGATAATACTTTGAATTTTCTTATTATAGATTACAAAGATAATTTATTGTTGTAATTTGAATAGATTATATGCTTTGTGTTCTAATTGGTTCGATCCGAGGTAGCAGTTGTTTAGGTAACATGTACATAAATTTTGGAGCTCTCTAAATTTAAAATAAAATGAAAAATAAAAACAATAAATAAATTGAGTTTAAAGAATCAGAGAGGTAAATAATAATTGACAATAGGCCTGTGTATTTTTTTATTACTTTATATGTCAAATGATTATTTTGCTTGCAACACTTTCCGATTTTGTACAACACTTTACAAAATTATTGCAATAGGCTAGTAAATTTCGTCTCTATAGCAACATTTTGTGCAACATAAATGTAGTTTGGGTTTGCAATAGATGTAGTGGGTCTAAACAATTTTATTCTTATTTTGAAGTTTAAATCCGACAATTGTGACTTAAATTTAGCAAAAAAAAATAAATAAAATTCGATCTTAGCCACACGATATTCATAAATGCTGCTAAAGGTAGAAACGCAATAATGATACTGAAAATCCTAAAATGAATACCAAATTGAATTTTAAATTTCATGTTTTAATCTGTAAAATGCATATTTATCAATCTAATTATTTCTTTTTAAAAAAATATACATTCAATTAAATCATGTCAATGTCCTAAAACATTTTTTTACCAATTTTTCTATATATATTCCTTTATTTTTAATACCAATATTTAATTTTATATTTACATATCATTTAATGTTAAGATTTTAAATCTCTTTAAAGTAATATTCTTGGGACCGGGAAAAAATTTTACTTTACCGAATTTATTACTTTATCGATATAATAATATTTTATTACTTTATCGATAAAGTAATATTTTATTACTTTACCGAATTTTTATGTTTATGTATAACAATACTTTATGCTTAAAAAACAAGAATCAATCACATGCAATGTATTTGATCTAAAATTACTTTTGTCATGATTAATTATATCTAAAAACTAGATTCATGCATATAAAAAATTGCACCAATACATGTAACATGTGTTGTGTACATCGTATAGAAACTCAATCATCTAAAGTTTATTGTAATTCTAAAATATAAATTCATGAACATACAACATAATATTAAATGATAATATTAACATGATATAATTTCATCAACACTTTGAACAATTACTTGTTACAACACGAGCAAAACATACCAGGAGTTATATATGCTTTACATAAAGTCAATGATGAGGTTAATTTTGGCGTAAAAAAGAAACAAGCTACTATAGATTCATATTTTAAAAAAATTAAAATTTGTAACTCATATACAATATATATATATATATATATATAATTCTGGAATTATTACTTTATATATTACTTGGGCCCTTAATGGTTTTTTAATTTTTATTATTTTATGCTTTTAGCGAGAATATTACTTTACAACACTGGCCCAAGTTGGGACCGACGAAATTTATTACTTAATCGAGGTTATTACTTTATCGGATATTAGTTAATCGAGATTTAACTGTAGTTGTGTAGTAAAAAAAAAATACTAGTAGTTGTCAATAGTCAAAGTAAAATTAGACTAAATATCTGCATAATTTGTCATTATCTAATTTTAAATATCATAAATGTTCATAATATTTTTGATAAGTTCATTAATAAAAATTTTATGTGAATCTTTCAATTTTGGTAATCTCATTAATACATGTATCATCACTTGTTATATGTAACAAAAGTTTGACTAAATTAATTTTTTAATGTACTTATTATAACATATAAAATAGCATTTAATTATACTAATATTCGTTGTTTTAAAATTTTATAATTTAATCTTTAATAAATTATTTTATTTATTTAATTTGTCATTATTTAATTTTAAATATCATTAATGTCCATTATATTTTTGGTAAGTTCATTCTATTAAGGTAACACTTTTAATTTTCTAATTATAGATTACAAAGATAATTTATTATTGTAATTTGAATAGATTATATAGTTTGTGTTCTAATTGTATCTATGGGTTATTAAAGTAAACTAAGTTTATGTTTTTTTTTTTGGTGAAAAAACTAAGTTTATGTTTTGTTAGTGGAATAAAAACTAGGTTATTAGATTGCGGCTAGGATTTGCTGTATTTAATGCTAGGGTGCGTGAGCTTCGTGCTTTAATGGCTGCTCTCGTGCTCGTGGCTGAATCTGCCTTCACAAGATGCCTACGTACTTTGATGCGTATCAAAGATGAAGCCAAAAACGTCGTTCTGAGAATGAGGTGTCAGACCCTTTATATAGGCTGAGAAGCCCTAGAATCGTGGTAGAATTAGGTGACTTGGTGGGCAAGTCACCGCCTTGAGTAAGGTTCTAGACTCCTTCCTTGTAGGAATCAGTTTCCTTGTTGAAGTAGGTGCCTTGGAGGCTAAGTCAGGCAGGAGTAATATCCTTATTTGACTCTTATTGCTGAGCTGGTTATTACCCTTAATATTAATTACGAAATTAATATTATAAATAGGGTTTGGGCCCATTTAATGGGACCCACGTTTTGACCATATTGGGCCTAATTAATGCCACATTAAATATGTCTTCAGGGCTTATTTTTAACCCCTATCATTTGCCCCCCAACTTCTAGGAAAACTGATCAGGTTTTCCTTGAAGTTTTAACGGCCTTTTTCGAGACTCGGGTCAGGGCTCATCTTTATACACTAGTATTTCACGAGTATTGTCTTGATGTAAAGCGTGGAGCGACCGACGCGTTTACGACAATGTTAATTTGATGTTAATCGGCACTAATCAGCTTTAAACGTCGTTTAAACGATGTTAAACGACGCTAAACGGCGTTAAAGGGTGCTAAACGGCACTAATCGACACTAAACGGTGCTAAACGCGCTAATCGGCACTAAATAGTGTTAAATGCGCCAATCGGCACTAAACGGTGCTAATCGGCACTAAATGGTGCTAAACGCGCTAATCGGCACTAAACGGTGCTAATCTTCAAACTCAGTTTTCACTTTCCTTGATTATCAAATCGGAAAAATAAAAACAAAATTTCGCAACCCCGACTCGAGCATCGCTACTAGTCTGCCGAGTCAAAAACCCGTACCAATAGTCGACGTCGGTCGGCCAACGCACGCGCGGGAAGCCAGTCGGCCAGGAGGTCAGTCGGCCAAATTTTTTTTTTTTTTTTTTTGGAACGGAGCCAAAAAAACCCATACCGACGATCAACGTCGGTCGGTCGAAGGACCTTCGGGCAGCCAGTCGGCCAGGAGGGCGATCGACCGGATCAAGAACCCGCATCGATAGTCGGCGTCAGTCGGCTGATGCTCCAAAAAGAGGCCAGTCGGCCGGGAGAGGGGTCGGCCAAAATTTTTTCGAATTATTTTTGAACCCGTACCGACGGTCGATGTCGGTCGGCCGAGGCGTACACGGGAGGCCAGTCGGCTGGGAAGGCGGTCGGCCGGTGAGTCAGTCGGCTGGAACAAGATCTCGCACCGACAGTCGTTGTCAGCCGGTCGGCCGAATTTTTTCAGTCGATCGAAGCAAAATCTCGACGCGATGACCGATGTCGGTCGGCCGGAGCCTTCCATTGGAGCCTGGTCGGCTGGTTCTCGGTCGGCTGGGCGAAACCTCATGCTGACTATCAATGTCAGTCGGCCGGAGCCTTCCGTTGGAGCCCGGTCGGCCGGTTCTCGGTCAGCTGGGCGAAACCTCGTGTTGACTATCAATGCCAGTCGGCCGGAGCCTTCCGTTGGAGCCCGGTCGGCCGGTTCTCGGTCAGCTGGGCGAAACCTCGTGCTGACTATCAATGTCAGTCGGTCGGAGTGCCCCCGGTGCCTCAATCGGCCGTGTTTCGGTCGGCCAGCCCTAGGAGCTTGGTCGGCCTTTTCTCGGTCCTTGAACTTCAACGTCAATATTCGAACGTCGATATTTGGACCTCAATGTCAGTATTCGATCGTCGGATGTCATTATTTAAAGTCGATGACCAAACAGACATCCTTGACTTCAAATTGGCTTTCACAACTTTCGTGACCTTCTGGGCCTTAACTCACTTGTTGAATTCTTGGTTTTAAACCTTGAATCCATTTATGGTTGTCGGTTATAACCAACCCTTCATTCTCATTCTAAGATGTGGATCTTGTAGTGAAGCTTTTTAGTTCTTGCCCCCCTTACTTCGTGTGGTGGAGGTCTTGCTTCTCGGTTGATCGTTCAAGAAGTTCATTTGCCACTCAACACTTGACTTCAAGTCTGGTGTGCCTTGGCTAGTTGTCACTCCTCTATCTTGACTCTAGGATTCCAACCTTATTCTTATACTCATATAACCTTGCTTAGGTTTCAACTTGGCTAATGACTCTTGATTCGAGCCTTTAAACTCAAACGACAAACTCGATTGGAGGAAGACAGCCTTGTTGGCCATCAAGGCTTAATTTTTGTGTCGAGATTTGAGATTCAAGATTTTAAGTATGGAATGACAAAGGATCTCTTATCTCAACACTTTTTCACTAAAAGTTTATGTGCCTTCAAGGCATTATCAGGGAGCCAACCAGTCTCAAGATGAGCTTTGATAGGATCTATCCTTCAACTTCCTTCATCAATCGGTACTACCAACTTAGAGTTGATGGTCGGGGCCTTCAAGACCTAGAAGTAACCACTCCCTGCATAATTCTCTATCTCAGAAGAAGCGAATTTAGACAGGGCATCGGCCATAACGTTATCATTTCTTGGAATATGCTCCACATAGCACTCATCAAACTGAGTCGTAACAATTTTCAGAACTCGCAAATACTGCTTCCTCGAGGCTGTTATCAATGCCAAAGCAAACTTCTCGATGGTTGAGTAATTCAACTCAGCTCCATGCAACACCTTGCTAACATAGCAAATGGGTTTCTAAACCTTTTTCTCTTCTCGAATGAGGACGGCGCTCAGCGCTTGTTCGGATACCGCCAGGTATAGATAAAGAGTCTCCCCGGGACTAGGTTTGGCCAACAACGGGACTCACAATTTTTCACTTTTTTCAATGCTTGAAAGAATGGCAAGCATTTGTCACCAGACTTGGAGATAAATCTCCCTAAGGCTGCAACTCGGCCGGTTAACTTCTATACATCTCGTATAGAACGGGGTGGTTCCATGTCCAAAATCGCTTTGATCTTATCAGGGTTGGCCTCTATGCCTTTCTTCGAAACCATTAATCCCAAAGATTTTCCTGATCCAACGCAAAAAGCACAATTGGCTGGGTTCAACATCATCTTGTGGTGCCTCAAAACTTCGAATGCCTCTCTGAGGTGCTTGATACGGTATGCCTTGAATAGGCTCTTGACTAACATGTCATCAACATAGACCTCCATGGTTTTCCCAATCAGAAGGGCGAATATCTTATTCACCAGTCGTTGATAAGTAGCGCCTGCATTCTTTGGGATGTCATTCTTGTGCATCTTAATCTGATTGTAGCTGGTGAACCCATCCGTGAAGCTCAACATCTCATGTCCAGCTGTGGCAATTATCAACATGTCTATCCTTGGCCGGGGGAAACAGTCCTTCGGGCATGCATCATTCAAATCAGTGAAGTCTATGCACATCCTTCACTTCCCATTTGCCTTCTCGACCATCACAGACTCAGCCAACCATTCGAAAAACTGAATTTCTTCAATAAACCCAGCCTCTAAGAGCTTGTCAACTTCTTGCTTAATGACATCTTGCCTTTGAGGAGCAAAATTCCTCTTCTTCTATTTTATTGTCTTCCATTCAGGATCGACATTCAACCGAAGGGTTATAAATTGGGGATCAATCCCTGGCATATCAGCCGTTGTCCAAGCAAATACATCATTATTCTCTATTGGTCTTCATCCTTGGATCCTCAATCAAGGTACTTAAGACATATTGAAGAGTAGCTAGTCCTTAACATCTTCGACCTTGCATGGCTTTGATTGTTGCGTGTGGCTTTTATCTGCTCGTCTTTTAACCTGGGTCCTTCACGGACTTAAACTCTTATTTGGTCGTGCTGTAACCTAACTCTTGACCCTTCGGGGTCTTTATTTATGCATTTGCTTGTTCTCCATTCGTGTATTCTTTTATTTTCGGTACTTGGTCATCCTTAACTTGCACTCATCAGGTGCTTGGCAAATAAATAAAATCACACAATAAATGAATGGAAAACAAACTTGCATTAATAACTTGAAATGGGTTCAACCCTTACATAAGGTACTACCGTCCTACTCGGAGCAACATGCTCTTCAATAATTTCAATGAACCTTATTTCTACTTCTACTAGACAAATAAGAAGCTAAGTTCTACTAGGATAACTTGAGCCCATCGGGGCTTTACAAGACTAGGCCTGCACCAGATTTTGTTTTTGATGCTCCATCAAAATAGAGCACCCACCACTCCTTCTGGTCTCCTCCTTATTATTCTGAGGTTCACTTCCTGCTTGGGGTATTACCTCCTGCCCCCCGACTTCTTGGTTGCCAATGGTACATTCAACCACAAAGTCAGTTAACGACTTAGCCTCAATGGCTGTCTGAGGCTTCTGTGCGATGTCCTCTGACGGCCTTTCTTGACGTTTCTTACTACTGCGGACATCCATGTCTTCAATCGGAAGGATCTGCCCCCCGACTCCATCAGGCCTTAACGAGGCTACATAACAGCTTCGTGCCATCTTTTGATCACCTTTATGTTCTCCAACACCATTCCTGGTCGGGAACTTGATCTTCATATGATAAGTTGAGGCGACAGCCTTGAATGCATGAAGTCCAGTCCTTCCGAGGATAGCGTTGTACGTTGAAACCGCCTTGATTACCAGGAAGTTCAACATCTGAGTGGCCTCCTTGGGCTCCTGTCCAATAGTGATAGGCAACTGAATAGTCCCTTCAACTTTGGATTCTACTCCATTAAATCCATATATAGGCATGTTATTGGAGGTCAACTGAGAATCACTGTACCCCATCTTCACAAATGCATCATGAAATAGAATGTCAACAAAAGCTCCATTGTCTATCAAGACTCGCTTCACCTCTGAGTTACCAATCACAGAAGTTATGACCAACGGGTCGTCCTGGGGGAACTTCACCCCTTCCAAGTCTGAGTCATCAAAACCAACCACTACTTCAGTTTTTGCACGCTTCGGGGCCTCTCCCACAATGTGCATCACTTCTCTAGTATAAGCCTTCCGAGAATTCCTTGTTGTACCGGCCGCAATCGGGCCTCCTGAGATCATGTTGATTACTGGCCCTCGGGGCTGTGGGTTGCGATCTTGATCGTCATCCCTCCTATCATACTCTCTTCTCTGATTACCACGGTCGTCACCCTTAGTGAAGTGGCTCAGTTTCCCTCTACGAATTAAAAACTCGATCTCATCTTTGAGTTGCTTGCAATCATCAGTGTCATGCCCCACATCTCTTTGGAATCTACAATACTGATTCTTATTTCTTTTTGCGGGATCACCCCTGAGTGGCTTCGGCCATCGGAAATCCTTATCCTTCTCAATGTCCAACAAGATTCGACTCCTAGGAGTATTCAACCTTGCATACTCAGTGAACCTCGGTCCTTGGTTCTTCTTAGGGGCATAGTCGGAGTCCTCGCTAGTTCGGGGATACTTGTCCCTAGCATCATACTCCTGGTCATCATACTCATGGTCTTGCTTTCGCTTCTTGGAGTCGTTGTTACCCTTGCCATTACCTCTGACGGCTTCTTTCTTCATGCTATCCTCAGCTTTGATATACTTGTCAGCTCTTCATTGAAGCTCGACCATGTTTTCAGGAGGATGCTTTGCCAATGACCTTTTAAAGAATTCATCAGTAGTTCCATGTTCCAAGGCTACCATGGCCACCTTGTTTTCTAAGTCAGTGATGTTCAATGTCTCCTTAGTGAACCTCTTGAGGTAGTCTCTCAAGTTTTCATTCTTCCCTTGCACCACGTACATGAGAGATGTGAAATTTTTTTCATGAACTCTCCCGCTGATGAACTGGCTAACAAAAGCGGCGCTCAGCTCCTTAAAAGAGCCAATTGAATTCGCAGGTAGGCGGCTATACCATCTTTGAGCCATGCCCGATAGAGTTTGAGGGAACGCCCTACACTTCAAGGCGTCACTTGCAGGCTGCAACAGCAGTGCGTTTGAGAACATCCTGACATGATTTGCGGGATCACCTGTTCCATCATAAGCCTTGATTGTCGGCATCTTGAACTTCCTAGAGATGTGAGCATTCATTACCTCCTCGGTAAACGGGGGTGTGGGATCATCAGGATCCCCAAGCGGCATCAGATCCTTGGGGTTGCTCTTGGGGGTTTCCACCCATGTTGTTCTTACTGTTGGGGCATCAGCCCTTCTTTGCCTTCTCAAAGACCTTTCTAAGTCTATAATGGGAATCGGTCCTGAGGTTGGAGGAGGTTGAGTTTGATTCGATCTAGCTTGTTCTCTTGCAATATCTTCCTTTATCCTTAAAATCTCGGCTTCATGAGCCTTGATTCTCTCCGCAGCTGTCAAAGGAGGTCCATCATGGATGGTTTGAGTTCTCCTTCGATGTACTCTACTAACACGTCGCCTCCTCGGGGCTTCATCTCGATCATCGTCATCAGATGACGAGTCATCGGTATAGGGACCAGAGTAGTCGTCATACTCTCGATCTCGGATCTGCAAGGCATGGCCACTGGGTCCAGGACCTTGAGTAGTTGGGGGATAATTAGGCAGACCATACATCGGGTTGGTATTCATGGGGAGATCCGTAGTATGAATCTGTACCCCTGATGGTAACGGGCGATTGGGATCAACTAGAGGGGAAACCAGCATCTGGAGAGAGCTGGTTTCTTGACTTGGGTAGACGACCATGGGTACCGTTCTCTCGGCAAGGGGATTCGTCCCTGGAGGGTGAGAAACCTGAGTTTGAGAAGCTTGAGTTTGAGTGATCGCCCCTGTTGTTGGGGGTACCTGCTCGGTGACAGGCGGAGCAGAGCTGAGGGGTAAAGCCTAAGTAGTAGTTGGTGGTGTTCTTCGCGTGGTCGCCATGGTTGATGTTGGTTTCCCACAGACGGCGCCAAATGTTGTGGAATAAAAACTAGGTTATTAGATTGCGGCTAGGGTTTGCTGTATTTAATGCTAGGGTGCGTGAGCTTCGTGCTTTAATGGCTGCTCTCGTGCTCGTGGCTGAATCTGCCTTCACAAGATGCCTACGTACTTTGATGCGTATCAAAGATCAAGCCAAAAACGTCGTTCTGAGAATGAGGGGTCAGACCCTTTATATAGGCTGAGAAGCCCTAGAATCGTGGTAGAATTAGGTGACTTGGTGGGCAAGTCACCGCCTTGAGGAAGGTTCTAGACTCCTTCCTTGTAGGAATCAGTTTCCTTGTTGAAGTAGGTGCCTTGGAGGCTAAGTCAGGCAGGAGTAATATCCTTATTTGACTCTTATTGCTGAGCTGGTTATTATCCTTAATATTAATTACGAAATTAATATTATAAATAGGGTTTGGGCCCATTTAATGGGCCCCACGTTTTGACCATATTGGGCCTAATTAATGCCACATTAAATATGTATTCGGGACTTTTTTTTAACCCATATCATGTTTAATTCTATATATTTTGTGTTTTCTATTCTAATTTTTTAGGTTTCCATTTGTGTTGTTCTAATTGTTGTATCTGTGGGTTATTAAAATTAAGGTATCAATCTCATAGATAAACTAAATTTATGTTTAATTTTATATATTTTGTGTTTTCTATTCCAATTTTTTAGGTTTTGATTTGGGTTTTTGATTTGGGTAAAATTATATGGCTAGATAGACAATATGTAGTTGAATTTAGTTGTAATTCTGTAATCCAATTCCTCAGTTGTCCTGCCTAAACCACACAAACTTCGATTAAGGTAATATTTTGAATTTTCTTATTATTGATTGCAAAGATAATTTATTGTTATAACTTATAATTTGAATAGATTGTATGTTTTGCGTTCTAATTGACTCGATCGGAGATAGCAGTTATTTAGTTAACATGTACATAAATTTTGGAGCTCTCTAAATTTAAAATAAAATAAAAAATCAAATTAATAAATAAATTGAGTTTAAAGAACTAGAGAGGTAAATAATAATTATGTCTGTGTATTTTTTTTATTACTTTTGGTCCACAAAATTTTATTCTTATTTTAAAGTTTAAATCCGACAATTGTGACTTAAATGGAGGAATAAAAATTAAATAAAATTCGATCTTAGGCACACGATATTCATAAATGCTGCTAAAGGTAGAAACGCAACAATGATACTGAAAATCCTAAAATGAATACCAAATTGAATTTTAAATTTCATGTTTTAATCTGTGAAATGCATATTTATCAATCTAATTATTTCTTTTTTAAAAAATATACATTCAATTAAATCATGTCAATGGAACAATTTTGAAACATTTTTGAGAATTATAACATCTTTTATAATATAATTTCAATATAAAATTTGAAAATTCTTTTAGAATATACCCTTGTTCCAATAATTTTTTTACCAATACATTTTTTAATTTTTACCAATTTTTTCATATATACTCCTTTATTTCTAATATCAATGTTTGACTTTATATTTAATATGCACACTCGTAACACATCATTTAATGTTAAGATTAATAACAAATATGAAAACAAATTACATAATTAAAGTTTTCTTAATATGTGTGTTTTTTGTAATTGTGCCAATTAAAAAGGAACGGAGGGAATACCAATTTATGAAAAATGCGACAAAGGGGCAATAAACACTCATTAAGATAGGTCTGAATTCTCTGCCCCTTTCTCCAGTTACATGCTCTTTTTAATAAAAAAGAGTACTCCTGGCGGGCCCATTCTAATAAATAATAATTATTATTATTATTTTTGCTAATATTTATTAAAATGGATTTGCCAGAAACACTATTTTATATTATTAAAAAAAACAGGGGACATGCAGAAGGGATTGAGGATCTGCGCTCATTAACTTATGAGCGTCAACAATTCAAACTTGAAACTTGTACACTACCGTCATAATTTTTTTATTCCCTAGCTGTCACTAATTTAAAATTTTACACTATAGTTTAGTCACTTAATTACGTTGTCCTTCTCTCCCGGTGGCCTTAGAGCATCTTCAAAGATTCCTTAGCTAAATTTTAAAATTAATTACCATAAATAAGAATTATAAAGAATGTGTAAAAAATTTACACTCCAATGGGACAAAATTGTTATCTATAATTATAGATAATCTCTTGATGTTGGCTATATTTATCGAATCTCTAGAGACCTATAGTGAATTGCCACATCACTAATTTCTATATTTAAATTATATATTCCATTAATAACAACTTAAAATATTAATAACATACCATTTTTAAAATAAAACCAATCATTATAGCCAATACCCTCGGAACACAATGTCTTACAGGTTCGACAAATTTTACATAATCAATATTTTATGTAATTTAGCCAAACATTTTTAGCTAACGTCGTTGGAGATGCTCTTACAAGTTACAAGTCGGCAAGTCGCATTTGCATGATTTTAAATTACTACTAGTAATTGTCAATAGTCAAGTAAAATTAAACTAAATATCTTCATAATTTGTCATTATCTAATTTAGTTTTATTGACCATAGCCCATAGGACCGAAAAGAGATTATTATATGAAATCGAATCAAACAAAAACACGAGGGATATTATTTTAGTTTTTCGTTTCTAGTTTAAACGATAGGTACAGAACCACCTGTCAACCCCAAGGCAGTTAAATAATTTTGCGAACACAATTATATTGTGTGATAATATTTTTATACATTCCGTGTGTGTCAAGAGAGAATCTGAACGTTCGTTGTACGTGAAATGTGTGTATTATATCAGCAGTAGTTAAATATCACTGTTTCAACATGATGCTTTGAATTGAAAGGGTATCTTTACAATAAAAATTCACTTAAATACGTTTGTTATGTTTAAGTCCACTGAAATTGAGGGATTAGTCGGCTGTAAATTGGTTGGAAATGGAACATTCATTAAATTCACTTAAATACGTTTGTTATGTTTAAGTCCACTGAAATTGAGGGATTAGTCGGCTGTAAATTGGTTGGAAATGGAACATTCATTAAGTTAACTAGCGTTCTACCTCTTGTGAGGGCGTGTAATCAGTAATGGGTCTCCAGGTTAGGCTTATTTTGGGACAATTGTGTTGGATTGTGTTCATTTGTTAAACCACATAAATCCTGTGCTAGTTCAGTTTGCTTTTAGATTTGCGAATAGAGTGGCGCATGAGTTAGCAAAAGCAATTTATTCTATGTCAGATATAGGGGAATGGTATGTCATTCCACCTGATTTTATTTCTCATGTACCGGAGGTTGATAATTGTTAAGTAATGCAAGTACGTTTCGTTCAAAAAAAAAAAACTAACGTTCTACCCGTGCTATGCAACGAACGGTAAAATTTATTAATTAATTACTATAAATATAATATTTAAATCATTATTTAAATAAAAATAATTTCATTAAAATGTAATTAATTTAAGTATAAAATTACTTTTTCGTGAACTTATACCAATTACATTAATATTAATATTATCGAACAATTATCATAACATTTATATCCCCCGCTTAAACGTTCTAAACCCTTCTTTATTGTTTTTTCTTCATTTTGTTTTTCATTTGATTTTTCTTATTTTTTAGAATATTTCTATCAAGTTCATAAGTTTTTTACCCATATTTTAAATTTTGTTCTTTTGTGAATTTGGTCTATTTAAATGTGCAATACTGGATTTCTAGATTTTTGTTATATCAATTCATTCAAAAAATTTGTTTGGGCCGCAATCAATTTTTCGAATACATATTAAAAATTCAAAACACTTATTTCTCACGATTGTTATTGATATAGGCTAAAAGTAAGCCCTAAAGACACATTTAATGTGCCATTAAATGGACCCAATATGGTCAAAGCGTGGGGCCCACCAGATGGGCCCAAACCCTAATTATAATATTAATTTCGTAATTAATATTAGGGGCAATAAACAGCTCAGCAAATAAGAGTCAAACAAGGATGTAACTCTTACCTGACTTAGCCTCCACGGCACCTACTTCAACAAGGAAACTGATTCCTACAAGGAAGGAGTCTAGAATCTTCCTCAAGACGGTGACTTGCCCACCAAGTCACCTAACCCTACTACGATTCTAGGGCTTCTCAGCCTATATAAAGGGTCTGACCCCTCATTCTCAGAACTACGTTGGGTAGAGCTCCATACGTCACCCACTACGTTTTGGCTTAATGCTCGAATAAGGACATGCAAGCCACTGCGTCCTAGGTGAGCTCTCGCCTCCATAGCCTCGAGGGCACCATCACCTAGAACTACGTTTTGGCTTGATTCTCAATAACGAGATACGTAGGCACTCTGTGAGGACCGGTCAGTCTCGTAACACGGAAACAACCATTAAAGCACGAAGCTCCCTAACCCTAGCATTAAATACAATTCGTAACCTAGTTTTTATTCCACAACAGTTATAAATCATTAGAATGTCTCTCAAAATCTTTTTGCATGTTTCAGCGACATGAGAAATGATCTCTGTTGTGCAAGATTCATTAAACGAACGTACTTATGACAAAACTTTCTTTTAATCTAACTTCATCATTTTTTCAAATTGTATGTTCTTTTATTAGTGAATTGATTTACTATAGAAAATAAATATTATCAATCAAAAAAAATATTCAATATATCCCGTTCATAGAGTAAGATATGATTGTTAGAGTTTATGGTGATTTCCCTCAACTTATTTTTAATGATAACTTAAAATGTGTATATTCAGTTTGAGAGTTTGAATGTTAAAATTTTTATTCTTTTATATTAGAATATAGTATATTAAGTATTGGTTTTCTTACACCTATAAATAGGGATGACAAATTAATTCGATCTAATGGTACCTGATCGGCTGATCCGAAATTTGAAATTTTGGATATACCGACTTGAATTTTTGAATTAAGGTTTGGATTTAAATTTTAAATCTGAAATAGTTTTGATTTGGATTTGGATATCAGTTGTACCGAACCGATATCTGATCCAAAATTTGATACTCGATCCAATATAGAAATCTGATACATAAATAATATAATATCATAAATTGAAATTATTAGATGTAATATTTTAGATATAAGACATATAATTTATATAATTTTATTCAAATATTTCATTAGAAGTAGTCAATACTAATTTAGTAAGTAATTAATACTTCTAATTCTTTTTTTGAATGCAATTAATACTTCTAATTCTAAATCTCAAGTTTTATTGAAACATTTAAGATGTAATTTTATTTCTTTTACGTAAAATTTTCATTAGTGTTTTATATGAAGAATTATTTTTTAAACATATTTTAAATTTTTCTTAGTATATCAATTTGTACAATATGTTACACTTGACTACTTTCTTAATTTAATCATTTTAATTTTTAATTATTTTATAAATGTAATTAATATTGTTTGCGTGTAGCAATTATTTTAAATTTTTTTTTTGCTAAGTCATTATTATTTTAAATTTGAATACACTATTACTTATTTTGGATACCCGAAAAAACCATATCTAATTCAAAACCCAAGGGATTTGGTTTTGGATACTGAGTTTTGGATTTTGATTTATTTTTAAAATCAAAATTTATTTGGATATGGGTTTGGATTTACAAAATTCGGACCGAACCCAACCCGTTGTCATCCCTTCGCGTAAAATAAGACATTTGAAAATGAGTATTACCTATCTTTTTTCTATTTAACTAACCTATTAGAATAGGAAATTGTACACGAAACTAAAATCAAATGTGTAATATATAAACACGTAATCACATTTATATGCGTGTACTTGTAATTTAATTATCGGGTTAAAAATTGTGAAATTCATTTCCTTTAACAGTGAGTATATTTTCCTGACATATAGAAGAAGAAAGCACTTACATAGATTTGACAAATCGTTTGTGTTATGTGCATTCATGGCGTGTGTCTTTGGGATCTTGCATGAAAATAACATGAAATTTTCTGTGTGCCCAAATTCGAACACAAAATGCTACTAAATTACACGAATTTTTTCGTAAACGAAACGAGAATAATACGTGAAAAAATTTGACAATTACATGTAATGTTACTCTCTGCCCAAGTTATCTAAGTATGAAACTATATAACTAAAAACAACATTAAGATGTTACAAAACAAAACTAAGAGTAGAGTACATAAAATGAAGACCACCTTTTTTTTGTATTGTTAATAAATATCTTTATTTGTTTAGAATCTTTCGACCATGTTATTAAGTTTTTTTACCTATGTTTAATATTTTGTTGATATTAAAAATTCATATTATCAACCATCCATGGAAATTCGATATGTCTGCTCATAGATCAGGATATCGAAATTGAAAATATTCACCAACAATATTTTCATTGACTCTGTAATGAATTTAATTTTTTGATTGGTAATTTATACCCCAAATAACGTAAATACTACCTGAGGGTATAATTAGTATGTAACACCCCCAGATCCGGGGTCAGGGATCTGGTCATTACGGTCTCAATTTCAATCCACAAAACCAACATAAATTAAATTACAACCTTGTGACCCAAAACAACAACATAACACATTCGTTATAGTCCCAGAGATGAAATCAGAGTAATTACTAAATATTATTAATCGTAAGATTCAGTTCTTACAACCCAAAAGGTATACAATTAACCAGTACATACTCTTTGCCATCCATTTGAATATGCCATATAATAGATACATTTGATGCTCAAATGCTAACAACTAGCCTACCAGTAGCTGCATCCTCAGCAATGGTAGTTATGACCTCAGCGTTTAATCCTCTGACGGCTGACACCTGCTTACGCTGAGTGTGCCTTGCGCGGCCATCTGATCTAGTTGTTGTTGTGATATAGATAAATAAAGCAAGGGTGAGCAATAGCCCACCCTAAAGAATATAACTGAACAGTAATAATATATAACAATTCAAAATATCTTTGATACCATATGCCATGCATTAACGAACGTAGTACCAATATAAGGTATCAGTTGAAGTTACAAAGTAACTCAAAATATAATTATTCCGTGGAAATATCTGCTATGTCAAAGATAAGCCAGATATTAATAATTTTCATAATAGAGAAACTTGTAGGAAGAATATTGCAATTCCAGTTCAAACACTTTTCAACCATGCCAACAATGATAATGTTGCAGAAAATTTCCCCATTTGGAAGATGAACTAATACTGGAGTATTCACCGCGCCCGCTGTTCCAATCCTTACGATGATCAGTCGCAAACTATACAGCTCAAATTAGTTTTACTACCGGTAGAAGGAAGAACTGACGGATTTACTTGTCTACCGCCCTGCTAGATCTCCCCAGCCAACGGTTGGGCCAATGGGATGGACCGGCGCTACTCGGCCTCTTACACGACTCCTAGTTCGAATAACATCCATGACTCTGAACGTAAAGTTTCTCCCCCTTTCCCCAAGTATAATACTTGTTGATAGGACTCCACAAAGTAGTCGTATCTAGTTGGAAAGGAAAATTCACCAATATTTCCCAAGCTGATGCTTGTTAATGGATATAAACTTGTTCCATCAATCTTACCCCTCGAGCGTTGAGGAGGTAACCAAACAGATTCATATCGATGTTTGAAAGAATCAAGATGTGAGTGACAAGATAGTTTAGCAAGTATATGACCGGGCAGTCAAATAAATAACATCTCTCAAGTGAGGTCCCCTTATATATATATATATATTTGGAAGTTGAGCGAGTATTTAAATGTTCTTATAAGATAGATTTAAATGAAAATAAAGTTTTGGGAACCTCCCCTTGATAAAAATAGTCATAAAATACTCCGAAATATTTTTCACCATATCTGAAGGTGAAAGATAATCTTTGAATAATATAAATCATTATAAAAAGAATTTAAAAGAATTTAAATAAATATTCCAAGAATATTTATTAAATCGATAATAATTAAGGAATATTATTAAATCACAATATTGCTCGTAATAAATCCTCGAATGAGTATATAGAATTATTTACTAAATAAATCTCTTCTTGAATGAATATTCAAATGGTATTCATTAAATAATTAAACTGAAATAAATATTTAATATAATATTCACTAATTAAATTAAACCTTAAATGAATATTTGAAAATAATATTCATTTAATAAATAATACTCTAAATGAATATCAAAATAATATTCTTTTAATAACCAAAACTTTAAAGGAATATTCGAAATAATATTCCTTAAGTAAATAGAACTTCCAATGAATATTTTACAATAATATTCATCAAGTACATAAAACCTTAAATGAATATTCAAAATAATATTCATTTAATAAATAAAATTTCCAAGAATATTAAAGTAATTATTCATTGAATAATCAAACTCTAAATGAATATTCGAAACTAATATTCATTTAAGTAATTAAAGCTCAAATGAATATTAAAATAATATTCAGTAAATAAATAAACGCGAATGAATATTCAAAATAATATTCCTATAGTACTTCTCGATTGAGATAATATTCAAGTAATATTCCTCGAATAATGTCCAAGTAATTAATACTTTATGGAAATATAAATAATGTTCATAAATAACATTCCTCAAATAACTGTCACTGGAATCCCTCCGGGTTTCCACGACTATCTTTATATTACAAAATACCGACTCCCGGTCTACATTTAAGAAGGAATATCATACGCCCTTCACTAAGGGTCTTGACAAAACAATCCGGCTTATAACTGATAATATATATCTAGTCTATAGGCCAATATCAATTCAGAGGAACAAATAATTCAATATTAACTTGAAAGTAGGCATGCATGCTATGGCATATGTATAACAACAATCATATATATTATCAAAACAACAGTTCCAAGGTATTGGAAACTTGCCTGGCAATCCTGTAGGGGTAGTGTGCCTCGTGTCAATCCGGTGATCTATAAATAGTCACAATAACCAAGGTCAATCACTTAACACTATTTAAAAGGCTAAGTATAACTTAACTTAAGTCGAAACACGTTTTCGAGTTATCTCGTTAAACACCCTTTAGTGCAACTCTCTTTATTATCGCTATGACCCGTCATTCGTTCGCTACTAAGACACGTCGTCATACTTACACTTGGTATATACTTAAGTCGTATAAATTCTAAGGTCGGTCGTTTACGAATCAAGATTATACCTCGAGTTTTATCGCCCATTTTCTAAGTTATAACCAAAGTCATATTTTTAAGGGGTTCGTTCGCGTTTAACCTCGATTCGAACATTTTTATAAAATCGGAAAACGATCCGTTTGACCTGAGGTTTTCTCCCACACCTTCATTTTTATCTCTAATATTTAATTATCAAAATTCGCCACTGATTTCATAATATTAAAGGGGTCCAATTTCAGTTACGAACTTTCGTTTACGGTTTCGAACCACTTTTACGAATTTAACCATAACTCCTAAACCGTAAGTCCGTTGGTTTCGATTCTTGCGCCAAAACGATCTATGACTCGAGATCTACGAGGGTATGTCATCTATTCATCAAAGTCAGAAATATATCTCAACTGTTAAGCTCGGTTTTTAAGGATTATCGAAATTTCGACATTACGACGGCTATAAATCGAACGTTTCTAAATTGTTTTCAACACAACCAAGCCACACCGGGCATCCATACATCTTATACACATGTTAATATGTTATACATCTCAAAAAGTTCAGGAATATTACTCTTCACCATCATAATCATCATATGGTTAAACCAACTACAAGATCATGCTCATGATAACACTAATATCATAACTATGCTGAAATCCACCAAAAATATACATAATCTTAAAATAAGATCTAGGGTTCTTAAGGATTATACCTTCCTTGGAGAGTGTTCTAGACTTAATAAGATTGATATAGTCCTTGTATAGCCTTAAGATATCTTGGATCATCCAAATCAAGCAAGAAAACAAAGTTAGTTTCTAAGGATTACTATTCATCATCACTTTTGTAAAAATCATAACAAATCGAAAAAATAAGAGTTTGGCTCTCAACTTTTTACCACATCTTGGCCTCTGTATAAGCTTTGATTTGAGCTATAGATCACCAAAAACAAACTTCCTAGCTATGGTTTTGAGCCCTCTTTTTCCGCTGGACAGAAACTGTCAAGAATAGGCAGTTTGGTTTCTTCAACTTGGGGGAAGGTATTTGACTAGGCTACACTCATTATATTGCCATGAAAGTTTGAACGAATGTTTCCCATGGAGTGGAGAAGCTATGGTTAAAATTTGGTGATTTATCATGGATAGAAATGGAGATATGAATTTTTCTTTCAAGGTGGTTCTTGCTGGGCAGTTTGAAGAAAATGGAGAGAAATGGAGTTGCTTGGCTTTGTTCTTGCTCTCATCTCATCCAAAGTAAATTATTGATATACCAAAATAATATCTAGCCATAAAGCCACTTTAATAAAGGTAAGAATGTCATGGGTGATGTATTTTTGGTGGACAAGTGTTGTTGATTTGTGGTAAGATGAGAGATTCATGCTAAGTACTTAGTTGGTTTCTAATCTTGCTAGTTACTCTTGTGACTACTTAGTTACTTAGATATTTTCCACCACTACATGCATGTATCTTGATTCCCTGCTTGTTTCTTTGTTCGTTTATTGCTCAATTCATTGATCGTTTGGAGGAATAACTCAATCGTTTCTAGTTAGGGTTTTACCGGAAACCTTCTTAATATTTATAATACCATTCTCAATCTTTCTTGATAATTCTCGAATTTAAATTCCTTAAATCCCCTTATTAAATCCTCTAGCCTTACAGTGTCCAGGAAATTCTCGGAGAAAATAAAAGTGTTGCTTTTCAGAATCCGACAACTTCTACATACACTTATTTTCCCCCTGGATCACTAAAACGAACTCAGAAATCCGTTCTGAATACTTCTATATAGCGTCGTCTAATAATATTCTCATTTCCACCAAAAACACTATTCATTCTTTATTCCATCTTTATTCTTTATATTTATTAAAAATGTCCTTGTTCTCTTTCGAGCGTTCCTTAACCCTTTCACGGAACCACTGGACTAGTAACAGATATCGATTTGGATGACACGAGAATATTTCCTCTATTTGGAATTCCCATATCTTATCTCCCTAGGAGATAGATTATTCTAATCTAAGTTGTCAACCCATTGCATTCTTCATGACATACAAACCTTGAAATCTATATCCATCCAATGCTCATTCATTAGAACTGTTAATACCTTGTAGTCGGAATCATTGTTCTTTCTTTTATCAATCCATAATAAAAGTTTTTTATTCCACCGAAAATTTGGATTCTTACATAGTATTTTGAATAATTCAAATATATTGTTAAGTCAAGTTATTTGCCCACCTTTTGTTTTTTTTGTTAATAAATATCTCTGTTTGTTTAGATTTTATCTACCAAGTTATTAAGTTTTTTTACATATGTTTAAGATTTTGTTGATATTAAAAATTCATATTATCAATCAACTAAGGAAATTTGATATGTCTGCTCTTAGATCAGGATATCAAAATTGAAAATAATCACTAACAATATTTTCATTGTTCTATAATGAATTTTATTTTTTGATTGGTAATTTATACCCCAAATAATTTATAATACTACATGAGAGTATAATTAGTATTTTGAATAATTTTCAAATATATTGTTAAGTCAATTTATTTGGTTTAATTTTTGGGTGATGGTCCAAAATGCCCCATTTCCATACATCATGGCCCTCCCTACCCCAATTCAAAAATCTGGCCCTAAATACCCCGTAGATACGCTATTTCGTGTAGCAAAACAGCTGATGCGCAATTTCGTCCACCGCAACAGCCCCCAAATGCGCTATTTCGTCTCCTGCATAAGGCTTGATACGTCAGACGGTACAGCAACACAAGCACTGATACGGCAGACAATAAGGCGCAACATGCAATTTTTTTGGAAAAAAAGACACGGACCATGATTTGCCGTATCTGGTGGATAGTAGAGGGCCAAGGGACTTGAAAATGGGGCATTTTGGTTATTATCTCTTAATTTTTTTGGAAAAATTTAATTGGTCAGTAAGCAAATGAGGATGAGAATGATATGGTTAATTTAATTTTAGTGATATATTTTGATTGTCTCTTATATATAACAATGTAATTATGATTAATTGTAAATCAAAAGAGTGGAGAAGTAATATTGCAAAAATCGTTTAATATTGTATATTTGTATAATCCTGTTTGATTTTAATTTAGAATATTAATTTATTATAATTGTTTTTTGATATTAAAAAAATGTAATACATGTACATGTTACATCAAGTAACTTCTATATTTAAAATAGAATTATTAGCTAACCATGATTAATATAATAGGATGAAAATGATAAATAAAGAAAGCTTCAATATATATATATATAAAGGAGGATACGCGGGCGCTTAGGTGGCGCCTCTTATAACCTTCCAAACCAATTTTACTCTTTTTTAAGATTTATAGATTTTTAGCCTAAATTTTTTATTTTTAGTCTATACAAAATGATCGGAAACCAGAATCACCCAGAGTACTACACCTACTCGCATTATGCAACCTACAACAAAGTCTATTTAGACTCAAACTCAAAGTCTAAACAGCCACCCAACATCTATACAAGCAGATTTTACTATTTTAGATAGAAATCTAATCTAACACCCAGACACACAAGATGCCAACATAAATTAATAAAAAATTACATTTACAAACAAATTTTCATTCTTTAAAAATCGAAAGTAATCAAATCAAAAGTATATTCCTAATGAAATCTTAAAAAACTTAATAAATAAAGAATTGCATTAATATAAATTTCAATAATTACAAAAAAAAACTAAATTAATAATTACAAAAAAAACACATGATTACAACACACATTTCAAATAGAAACAAAAAAAATAGAAACTTAAGAATAACAAAACTTCAAAAATGATTTAAGAAACAAAAACAAAAAAAAAAGTAATTTACAAACAAATTTTTCATTCATTATTTAAGAATCAAAAGAAATTAGAACAAATCACTCAAATTAGTGTATTCCTAATGAAATCTTAAAAAACAGAATAACTAAAGAATTGCAAGAAAAAATAATAATAATATAAAAATACAGAGTTAAGTTCTATGGAGACCAACATTTGAGTGGAAACCGTGGAGACCATATACATTATGCACTCAAAACATTGCAAAACATATATATTTGTAAAGAATGTTCAATGAACATTATTATTTCATTCAAAATCTTAAAAATCATGTATGATTTGCAAGCAGAACATGTTTTGGAAAACAATACATTCTGCAATGTTTTGTTTGCAGAACATACATTATTTTCAAGATTTTTAATGAAATTTGCATGAAAAACATGTATGATTTTCAAGATTTTCAATGAAATGAATGAAATAGTGACTTTCATGGACATGATTTTCAATGAATAAGGCTTTGCAATGTTTTAATTGATATATGGTCTCTGGTCTTCACTAAAAAAACTTGGTCTCTAAAAAGACAACTCCACAAATTAAACAAAAAAATAAACAAAAGAAAATTAAAAAAAAACATCTCCAATAAACACCTTATTCTACTTGGTAAACAATTCCTACTTAATATCTTAATGGGAATCCTACTTAATATCTTAATGTAATTCTACCACCTTTATTAAAGCTCATATAATCATATAAAGATACTACTTAGAAATCCTATTCCGGACTTGCAACTAATATCAAAATCTCTCAATATATATACACGTACATGTAGCCAACGAATTCAGATCAGCATCATCTGTCAGTTTAACAAACAAAACAACACTTTTGAACATGGAGCACTCTTTTCTCAACGATCTAAATAGCACTCACGATAACTGGAGAATCAGGGCCAGAATTTGCAGAATGTGGGAATCAACCAATCCTCAGAAAAATGGTGAACTGATTAGTATTGACATGATCCTAATTGATGAAAAAGTAAGTAGGTTTGACATATATTTTCATGACTAACCATATTCTTAAGTTTTAGATGCTTATCTTAATTTTGTTACAGGACACTCTCATGCATGTAACAATTCGTAAGCATCTAGCTTCACAGTTCAAACATCTTCTGCAAGAAGGTTCTTTATATAGCATCAGAAATCTAAAAATTATGCCAGCTACAGGCAGTTATAGACCTCTTTCCTGTGAATTGAAGGCTCTGTTTTTAGCTACGACTACCCTGCAAAGGTTGGAAGAAGAAGCTGTTAACATATCACTGCACGGATTTCAGTTTGTAGTACCTGATATCATCGAAACACGTTTGAATGACAAGACTATACTATCAGGTAATTTTTTAATGTGCATAGGTATTTATAAAAATTATGCTTAATTCATATGTAAGGTTTCTAATTATACTTAAAAATCCATATGTCATGTACATTGATTAATTTAATTTGACGATCTTGCAGATGTCATGGGATATTTGACTGGTATTGGTGGAATTGATATTGTTGGCAATAATTGGAAGAAGATGGATCTTGAGATCGTAACAAATCAGTATGTTTTACATTGTACCCGAAATCCCCTCATATTTTCTTTTCTCTAATATCAATTAATATGTATTTTTTATAATTTAGTGTCACTATATGTTTTATGGTCCAAGTACCAAGCCTAATATTTTGATCACACCAGCTCTGTCACTGCCACTACTCTATGGGGAAAGATGGGCGAACAATTCGATCCAACTTTGTATAAACAAGATGACGGACCCTACATCCTAATTGTTACATCTACAACAATTAAAAAGTTTAAAGGTACGTAATAAATCATCAAAATATTCAAGATATATATATGTGTTTACATTACTTGCGCGCATTGTTGTCCAAGATCTCACTTCGTAATTACTGATTGCAATTTGATATTCCTCTGTATAGGTGCACTTTCTTTCTCATCTACAAACAATAGTCAAATATATATGAATTTGGACATCCCATATGTGAAGTCAATGAGGGAAAGATTTGCCCAGCAACCCAAAAACTTGAAGCTTATTGAAAGTTCTGGGGTGAAAAAGCTTACCCTAGAGGAGAAAATGTTCTTCAACAGGATGAGTGTTAAAGAGTTGGTGGAAGGTCAATGGTGCGAAAAACTAGAGGTGACTTTTTGCAAATAGATTTTTTTAAGAGCTCATACTATGTTGTCTATGTAATATTTTAATATGTTGATATATGAATTTAGGAGCATGTTGTTACTGTAAGGGGAAAGATAACCGGAATCAATACCGATTTTGATTGGTACTATTTATCGTGCAAATCATGTCCAAAAAATGTCGTGGCTCAAGATGGAGTGTACATGTGCCCTATATGCAAAAAGAATGTTGATTATCCTCTTATGATGTAAGCTATATTTTTTTTACCTATGTTTATGCATGTATATGAAATATTAGGTTTAATACTATACTTCTCTGACACTCGCAGGTTTAAGGTACATGCTTACATTAAAGACAAAACCGGGACTACGACCTTAGCATTATTCAACAATGTAGTTGAGCGCTTAATTGATACATCGGCCAAGAAATTAGTTGACAGATTATCTTATGCTGACAACGATGTTCCCGAAGAGATCAAAACACTTTTGGGAAAGGATTTGATTTATAAATTAAGACTGAATAGTTATAACTTCAAGGAAGGCTATGCTAACTATTCTGTATCTGAAGTTTACGAGCCCAAAGAAAATTTGGAACATGAGTATGAATCAAAGAAGAGGACAGCTCGGGTAATTTTAAAAGTAAAAAATGTTGAGTATTGAATACGATAAGAGAATACAGAGGTCAGAGGGGGGTGAATGGATTCTCGAACTTTTCTTTTCCGAGTGTATGTAGCAAGAGTGTTTGTGTGTGCAGGATTGAAGGTGCGGATAAAGAATACCACAAAACATAATATCACTTTAATCTAATGTATTATTAGATAAAGGTTTCTACAATCTGTGAATACAAATGATAGTATTCTCAGCTTCGTTTTTCTCAGAGAGATACAGCTTAGTGTATGAAAAACTTGACTCACAAAGTTACAAAGTTAATTGACTAAGGAAGTGAGGCTGTATCCTTATAGAACATGGATACACCCTACTTACTACAAACAAGGTAGCTGAACAAATTACTTTCTAGTCTGTCTATCCCTTTTGAGTAAATGTCCAAACGGTTACAGATTTGACTTAGTAAAGCCTGTTTAGATCCACTTCTTTAGCTCCTTGTCTCTTCTATATCTCTCCAAGCTTCCTTGTAGGCTTTTTAGAGCATGTTACAGATTGTGGTCCATAAAGTGCATTGTCTTGTTGCAGGTTTCTGACTTGTACAATTTCTTCAGTATTTTGTCTCCAAGAATGTATTCGAGAAGTGACTAAGTAAGTGATTCGAGAACTAGAATTGACTTGATCGATAACTCTGAGTTCTCGAACACTGTTATATTGACATATCGAACCACTTCTCGAATAGCTCTTTTCCATCAGGATTCCTTGAGTTGTCGAATAGAACATTTGACTTATCGAATCCTCGAGATATCGAATAGCTTTCTGAGTCCTTGAGATATCGAATGGAACTTTGACTTGTTGACTCCTTGAGAACTCGAATACTACTTTGACTTGTTGACTTCCTGAGTTCTCGAATAGAGTACATAGACATATCGAATGAGATATCGAACAGTATATACAGAGATATCGAATAGTGTCTTGAGATATCGAATCCCTGACTTCTCGAATGCTGGACTTCTCGAATTGGTACTTAGGCAAATTCTTCATTTCTTCAAATCCCAACTGTGATTATTTGACAGTCTTTATCTTCTTGCTTGAGGCATGAACCTTGGAACTTCTTTCAAACATTATTTTAGACTCTATAAGTACAGTTACACAACTAGGATTTGATGCCTACTACAAGTACAATACAAATAGAAACTCTACAACTAGAGGTTCCCTCAGTTAAGAGGTCATGTAAGTAATGCAAAGCATTACAAACAATTAGGCTTGTTATTAGATGTATACAGGCATGCCTCTGTGACTAACAATCTCCCCCAAATTGTGAGTAAGACCCTTAGTCACAATTTCATGTCTGATAACAAGCCTAACATACATAAAGATAAAACTTTAAAAGTACAGGTATGTAGATTGATTGAGCACATGAATGAAGTTACAAGATAAATAATCTTACAGTATGATGAAATACTAGCCATTCTCATTTGATTCCATCTCCATTGCCTTGGCCTGTAAATCATCATATGCTTTCTGTTTTCTTTCCTTCTCCCTCCTTGCATTCTCATCCATAGCTCTTATGATTTCTGCCATAGCATCCAGTTCTTCGAGTAGAATAGAGTTTTTGAAATCTTCAAGTACTGGCTTTAGAATGTTGGCAGGATAGTGACTGAGTAGATTCATTCTGATATTGACATTGTCTCCATTTCTCCTCCTATACTTCACCATATAGGGATCAAACTGAACTCTACACAATCCCTTGGCCCTTAGCTTATATGCTTCAACTTCCAGCCTATCAATCTCCTTCTCCCTTTCTAGCCATTTCTCAAAGCACCCCTTTCTTATCTTCTCAGCATAGTCTCTCTTCATTTTTACAAAATCAATCAACTCCAGCTTCCATACTTTCTCCACTTTGTCTTCAGAATCCAATAATGCAATGATTCTTTCTATTTCATATAGCTTGCCCCAATTTTGACACTGTCCTTTTTTGAATTTCTTCTCCCTTCCATCAGTATATTTAATCTCAAGGCAGTTATTCATAATGGCAGCATAGTAGATTCTTTGAGCTCTTAGATATTGCAATTGGTCTTCATCAAAGTCTTCATCTAATGGTTGGAGTTTTAAGCCTGGATATATTGTTAGGGCCCTTGACCTGGATGACTTTACTCTCCTAGCAGCATGCTTGAGTTTAAACTTTTTCACTCGATTGTTTGGCAGAAACTTCTGACCTTTGTTTGCTGACCATAGTAGTGTTCCATTAGCAGTTTGCTTTTTGAAACATACATATGGTTTCTTGACTTGAATCCCTTTCTCTTCTTGAGGTAGTAAAACACTTGCAGAGGCCAGAGATGTAGATTTTGATGAATCATTACTAGTGACATCCACCCTAGACATTGAGCCTTGTGTTGTGGTAGGAGTGTCATTAGTAATGTTCATGGCTTGCTGTTTTCCACTCTTCTTTTCATAGACCTTTTCTCCACCCTTGTCATCATTCTTCTTTCTGCTTTTATCATCCCTTTTCTTCTTGTCATCACTGCCCTTATATCTCCCTTGATCTCCACCCCTGCTTCCACTTTTATCATGATCATCCTTGTCTTGATTTGACTTTCCACCTTGAGTAATAGGCTTGATGTCAGATTGAGAATTGATGAACTTCACCAGGATGTCAAGAGCTTCCTTTTCAGATTTAGATTTTCCACTCCTTGAATGTAGAACCCCAGCCAGAAACTTTATGGTGGACATGTTGTTTGCCTTTAGATGTTGACTAAATCTGAATGCAACAATGTCTTGACCCTTTTCATATAGAATACAATGAGGCTGAGGAATCACTTGAGGCAGTTGAGATTTCATGCACTTGGTGAGAATCTCCTTGAGCACATCATTGTCTGGTGAGTTATTCCTTTCTATCTTCTTGATGATTGTTCCAAATTCAGAGCTAGATAGAATTTGAAAGGCTTCAATGTGGATGTGAAAAAGGTTCTTGGCAGTGTGAACTAAGACTTCTCTTTCATTAGAAAGAATGATGGCATGGGGATTGGTTTGCACAATTTCTCTTCTCATTACAGTGACTAGAAACACATCTTGCACAAGAAGCTTGATGTAGTCAAAGTAGTAGAAGTTGGCTCTTTTCCTTAACTCTTGTAAATGCTTCAGAAAGGCTATGTCATGGTATAGTCTGGAGTTTGCAATTTCTTGACATACTCTTTGAGTAAGCACATTTTTGAATTCTGAGGGTTCAGCTTGAAGAGATTGTTTAGCAATGTCAGGGATGTCAAATTCATATTCTTCCTTGGCAACTTCATCTACAACCACTTTCTTCAGCTTGTCATCCTTGGATGCTGGCTTAGGTTTCTCAGACAGAGATGGGGGCTCATCAACCTTTGTTTTACCTTTTCCTGGCACATTGGTTATAGATTTTGAGGCTCTTTGATGACCACCCTCATTTAACTGTATGCCCTTCTCCTTAGGTTTCTCCCCCTTATCCTGAGGCTCCCCCTTAGATTTTGAGTTCCTTGATGTCCTCTTCTCCCCCTTAGGCTTGTTGTCAGGCACAGAGGCTGTAGTAGGAGCCTTTGGAGTCGAATATTCTTCAAGTAGAGGGATACCCATGTGCTTCATCATGGCAGACAACATAGATTGTTGATCCAAAAGAACATTAGCAGTGGTAGAGGCTTGAGTGTCCAATTGCTCAGTTAGATGTGTAACCTTGTCTGCCAGATGGGCATTGGATTCTTTGAGAGACACCACCTCTCTTTCAAGAGAATCAACCTTGGTGAAAAGTGCAGTGGCCTTGAAACCAGTTAGGGATTGATCTTGTAGTCTTTTCACTTCAGACTTGGACATTTCATGCACAGGGACTTCAGTGACCAACTTGTCCCCATACTGATTTTTGAACAGTATTCTGAGCATGGTATTGGCCTCTGTAGTCTGGTCAGATAGATTTTGAAAGCTTGTGCCTAGGCCTTTGGCTGTATCGGTGAGGAGGGCTAGGCCATGGTCCACCTTGGTGCAGGTGGTGTTGCAGTGTTTGAGATCTTTGACCACACTGTCTAGTTGAGGAAATTTAGCATCAAAGGCCCTCTTTACTTCTGCTACTGAAGTGGCTGTTTTGTCACACACCCTGTTGACTTCAGTTTTGACTCCCTTGCCAATATAGTGTGCAGCCTTGAGGAAGCCCTTGTAGGAATCATTGACAGCTTCATACACTTCACCAGGAGACAAGGATTTTGCATTGGAGCCCAGTGAAGTGATGTATTCCTCTCTAAGATATTGAAGTGCTTCACTGAGAGTTACATCATTCTTTCCTTGTAGCCAGGCATCTGCATTGCCATCTCTCTCAGCATCATTAATAATCTTGGCCTTCTGCATCTCCACATCATCTCTATGGCATAGTAGGATGGCCTCATAGTCTGGATTAGAGATGTTGGAGGTGACAAGGTTCTGAGCTATTTTTACAAACTCAGGAATCTGATCCACAATTAAGCTTTGAAGTGCTTCAACCGTCAATTTGTGTGGAACAGACCCTGATCCTGAAGCACTGTCATGTTGCACAGGCTTCAGCCATTGTGACATAAAGTTAGAGCTAGAGCTAGGTAAACTAGACTCCTCAGTTACAGATGCAACTTCTGTAACCGGATGGATTGACTCTACTACTGGTGTCTCCATAGAAGTGGGATGAGTTACACCAGCAGTTGACACAGGCACAGAGTCTCTAGTAAAAACTAGTGAAGCCTCTATGTTTGTGATGGTGTCATCAGGATATGCCCCAGCATGCATTCCCTCACCATCTAAATGTGGGTCCTGGGTGGTGAGCAAAGTGTCATGCACTAAGTCACTTGAGTCCATTGGCTCACCAAGAGAGAAAGATTCTTGGTGATCAATGCCTTGCTCTTCAATTTCTTGAATTACAGGCTCCAAAGAAATTTCAGTGTTAGATTCTGGAAGAGGAGTGTGTTGTAGATTAGATTTTGGCAACTCCCCCTGAGAGATAGAGGGAGTTTCAAGCGTGATGTGCTCTCCACTCAGTGTAGTGCCATCCTTATCACTCCCATGTGCTGACTCAATACAAGAAGGTGCATTGGGGAGGATGCTTGATTCTATAGATGCACCCTGTTGAGAGGATACATCTAGTGAGTTGTTTGCCCCTGATTTTACAACTTCAGCCATTTGTGTGACTGAAGAGGTTGTCTTAGTTTTCTTCTTCTTCTTTGGCCTTAGTAAGGGTGACTCTGGTTCCTCACTTTCTAGACCTAGTTCAACAACTAATGCTGCTTCAGATAAGATATTCAAGGGTGCAGACATTACTTCCTTTCTCTTCTTTTTACTAACATCACCCTTTTGAGAGGATTATGCAGTTGGTTCAGTAATTGGTAGAGTGTTTGGTTGAGAGGGTTGGTTAGCTAGCCCTGGGTTAGCATTTTGTTCTACTTGCTTGGGCTTAGCTAACTGAGATTTTGCATCAAATGTTGGCATGTTGTGGGGGTAAGTTCTAAACAAACTCTCCATATGGGAAGTTATGTTAAGTCTTACATCCACATCATTCCTAGTCTCCAAATTACCAAAAATGAGTTTGGTCATGGACTTAGGATGGCCTATTTTATTTTTAACTATCCCAGGCAATTCAATCAATTGAGCATTTTTAAAGTTAAGTACAGATTGAATAAAGCGAGGGAAGAAAATATCAGTACCTCTCTTGGTTGTGTTCTTACCAAGTCTCCCATATAGTTCTTGTAGGATGATTTGGCCAACATCTATCTTCTTTCCATAGGCCAATGCATAGCCAATTTGCTGCACAGGTGTACTGATTTGATCAAAGCTTGATTTCCTGGCAGTGAAGACTTGAAGAAGAGTTGCAAACACATAGCTCCACTCCTTTCTCAGATTCTTTCTGTTCAGCTTGCCAAGATTGATCCCATCTGAGTAGTTGATGAACTCAAAGAATTCCTCTAACTCTGCATTCGTGGCCAGTCTGTTAAATGACTCTTGTTGTAGGCCCAGTGCTTGATTCATGTCTGCAGTAGTGATAGTGATTTCATGATCCTGAATCTTGCAGTAGATGATATATGAAGTGATTGCATTTTCCAGGGCTACAACCTCCACAGTAGCAGTGCCCCAAAACTGTTCCAGGATATCCAGATATAGAGTTAGGTTGGCAGAGAGTGCATCCTTGATGTATGACTCAGCCATCCATTTCACAAAGCACTTGAAATTGGCGTTGGGTGCTTCCACATCACTAGTTAGGGCAATGAAGTTGTGTTGAACTTTACTGTTGCCATTTTTATGGAGGAGAAGAAAGAAATTGAAGGTTGAAGAAGAAATTTGGCTTTTTGCAGTTAGGGTTTCAGAGGTTTAGAGAGTGTAGATGCTTGAGAAATCGAATGAAATGAATCGAATAGGTGTAGAATTGTATAAGTATGAAGTACTTGAATTGTCGATTAGAAGTATGTTTTGTATCGACAAGTCAGACATTCGAGAAGTAGAAAACAACTATTCGAGAAGTCAAGAAAGGCTTAATCGATAACTCAAGCAGATAGTAACTCACAGCTGGCAGTTATCTAACTCAGAAATAATTCTAAATTAAATAAAATGTGGTTTTATGAGTGAATTAAACTTTTAGACAAAAGTCCAAAATCGGGTAAAATTCAGCGAGAATTCAGCCTTTTCAAATGATTCGAGAACTCAAATATAGTATTCGAGAACTCAGTCAATCGAGAACTAAAACACTATATTCGAGAAGTCAAGGAAATCTCTATTCGAGAACTCTAAAAGACTCTATTCAAGAACTCAAGAGTACTCCAATGAGACTTGTTAGAGATGTCGAATAGTGAATCATTCGAGAAGTTTGACTTATCGAACTATACCCATCACTCATAAAAAAAAATTGGTTTTCACTATCTTTTAAAATTGACCAGCCATATTCATTGAAGAATATTCTAGCAAATTAAATAGTGATTTTCTCAAAATTTCATAGAAATTTCAAGTTAGCAAAAATATGATTTTCCAACATATGCAACAGATTTGAAATATTTATAAATCATATTTCAGCCAACACTTACTCCAAAAATATTGAAAATTTAGATAGAGTAAGTGTTTACTGTTGCAACAATCTAGATGATATATTCACTTAGCTAGACTCTGAAGAATTCAGCATTCCAATCTCACTAACCAACCTTGTGAAGGTGGCTTCATCTAGTGGCTTAGTGAATATGTCAGCTAGTTGTTTATCTGTAGAGACATAATGCAACTCAATGGTTCCATTAGTTGCATGTTCTCTAATGAAATGATATCTGATGTCAATGTGCTTTGTTCTAGAATGATTGACAGGATTGGCAACTATAGAGATTGCACTTGTGTTGTCACACATGATTGGAATTCTTTCCAACACAAGTCCATAATCTCTAAGTTGATTTCTAATCCAAAGCACTTGAGCACAGCAACTTCCAGCAGCTATGTATTCAGCCTCAGCTGTAGAAGTTGACACAGATTGTTGTTTCTTGCTATACCAAGAGACTAACCTTGGTCCAAGAAACTGACAACTACCTGAGGTGCTTTTCCTATCCACTCTGCATCCAGCATAATCAGCATCAGAATAACCAACCAGATTGAACCCTGTGTCCTTAGGATACCATAGTCCCAAGTTTGGAGTGCCCTTCAGATATCTAAAGATCCTTTTTATAGCAACCAAATGTGATTCTTTTGGATTTGATTGAAACCTTGCACACAAGCATGTAGCAAACATGATGTCTGGCCTACTTGCAGTGAGATAGAGCAGAGAACCAACCATGCCTCTGTAGACTGAGATGTCTACCTTCTTGCCTTTAGCATCTTCATCCAATTTAGTGGCAGTGGCCATGGGTGTCTTTGCAGGTGAGCAATCTTCCAAGTCAAACTTCTTCAATAAATCCTTGATATACTTGGTCTGACTGATAAAGATACCATCCTTCCTTTGACTGACTTGCAACCCAAGAAAGAATGTCAACTCTCCCATCATACTCATCTCATATCTGCTCTGCATGAGTTTAGAAAATTTCTCACATAGCTTCTCATTTGTAGAACCAAAAATGATATCATCCACATAGATCTGAACTAAGATAAGATCATCACCATGCTTCTTGTAAAACAATGTCTTGTCCAGTATGCCTCTAGTGAATTGATTCTCAAGAAGAAATTGTGATAAAGTATCATACCATGCTCTTGGAGCCTGCTTAAGTCCATACAATGCCTTAAGCAATCTGTAGACAAATTCTGGGAAGTGTGGATCCTCAAAACCAGGTGGTTGTTGCACATAAACTTCTTCTTCCAACTCTCCATTCAGAAATGCACTCTTGACATCCATTTGATATACTTTAAAGTTTGAATGAGCAGCAAATGCCAAGAATATTCTGATGGCTTCCAATCTAGCAACAGGAGCAAATGTCTCATCATAATCAATGCCTTCCTGTTGGGAGTATCCTTTTGTAACCAACCTTGCTTTGTTCCTTATAATTACACCATCTTCATCCATCTTATTCTTTAGAACCCATTTTATTCCAACAATGGTTCTGTTCTTTGGTGCAGGCACAAGTTCCCATACTTTGTTCCTTTCAAATTGATTCAGCTCCTCTTGCATGGCAATAATCCAATCTGGATCCAACAGTGCATCATCAAGTTTCTTAGGCTCAACTTGTGATAGAAAACAGCCATAGAGGCACTCATTCTGAGTTGTTCTCCTAGTCCTTACTCCTGCATTAGGATCTCCAATGATTTGCTCTGCAGTGTGTGATCTATCCCATTTCCTTGAGTGCTCAGCCTGATTTCTCATTCTTGATGTTGCTTCATCATCCACATCATGGTCATTCTCATTTCCTCCCCCTGTGAAGTTACCACTACTCACAGGTGTGTCTTGGATGCTTGTTCCTTCACTATTGATTGGCACAAATTCTTCTCTTGTATCATCATTCACTTGAGTTTGTTGAACTCGAGTTTCAACTTCAGTTTCAGTCTCTTCATCAGAATCATCTAGATTATCAAACTTCAATGGATCTTTATCTTCATCATTGGCTTCTCTAGTCCAGGTAGTTTGCTGTCATCAAATGTCACATCTGTGCTTTCCATAACTTTCTTTTGACTGATGACATAAACCTTGTATGCAATTCTTTCCATAGAGTAGCCAAGAAAAATTCCTTCAAATGCTTTTGCATCAAATTTTCCAACATATTCGGAATTATCCTTCAATACAAAGCATTTGCTTCCAAAAGTATGAACATACTTTAGAGTAGGCTTCTTTCCAGTCATCAAGTTATAAGGTGTCTTTCCAGTGTTTTTGTTGATGAGGGTTCTGTTCTGGATATAGCATGCAGTGCTCACAGCCTCAGCCCAAAAACATGTAGGCATTTTTGCATCAAGTAACATTGTTCTAGCAGCCTCAATTAGAGTTCTATTCTTCCTCTCAACAACTCCATTTTGTTGTGGAGTTCTTGGAGCTGAGAATTGCTGAGAAATACCATTCTCTTTACAGAATGCTTCAAGTTTGACATTTCTGAACTCTGTTCCATTATCACTTCTCAGTGCAATCACACCTGCATTGTTGGCCTTTGCTTCCTTGTCAACTTTCTTTATATGCTCAATGATTACTTGTGGAGCCTCATCTTTTGATGCCAGAAACTCCACCCATGCATACCTTGAAAAATCATCAACCATCACCAAGGCATACTTCTTTCTTCCTAGTGACATAATATTGACAGGCCCAAACAAATCCATATGAATGAGTTGTAGGGGCTTGGTTATAGAATTCACTGTCTTTGTCTCGTGGCTTGATATTTTCATCTTTCCTTTTTGACAAGCCTCACACACTCCTTCTTGACAGAATTCAAGTGTGGGCATGCCTCTCACTAACTCTCTTTTGACTAGAGAGTTAATGGCTTTGAAGTTCAGGTGTGATAGTTTCTTGTGCCACAGCCAACAATCTTCATTTGATGCTTTTGAGTAAAAGCAACAGATTTTGTCCTTGTTTGCAGAATCCATATTGGCTACAAACAGGCTTCCCTTCCTTACTCCAGATAGAGCAAAATCACCAGTCTTCTTGTGGGTGATCAAACATTCATCTTTGTCAAAATCCACCTTGAATCCCCTATCAGTAAACTGACCAACACTTAGCAGATTATGCTTGAGCCCCTTGACTAGTGCTACATCTTCAATGATGACATTACCAACTTTCAACTTGCCATATCCCAATGTGTTACCCATGCTGTCATCTCCAAAAGCAACCATTGGGCCAGCCTTTTCCTCGTACTGTGATAGCAGGGCCATATCACCAGTCATATGATTTGAGCATCCACTGTCCAAAATCCACATGACCTTCTTTTCACTTTCTTTGCCCTGCAAACACAAAGGTATTACTTTTCCTTTGGTACCCAAACAAGTTTGGGTCCATGTGACTTAGAAACAGTTTTATCATAAACAACATGCTTGTCAACTTTCTTGGCATTAGTCTTCTTGTCACTGTTAGAAGTCTTGGAACCTGAGGTTTCAGACTTAGGTGACAGAGGTACCTTCCTAACTTTAGGAGGACTCGAAGACTTTGACCTGGTGTAGTGTGTGTGAGAATTGTGACTGATACAACCATCAATGAATTGCCTTCTCAGATTGAAACAACTAGTCATAACATTCATATTGCATGGTATACAGTCAAATTTATCACAAAATGGTGCATCTCTATGTCTTAGAGGCACAGAACAATCATAGAAAGGTTTAGATACACTACCAGTAGGTTTCTTGCATGCATGAGTTAAATGATTGGTACTGAAACAGTTCTGACAAGTTTTCCTAGGGGCATTAGGCATATAAGCATAGTTGTTATCCTTGTTAATCCCTAACTTGCCATTTCTGTTCTGTTTCTTCTTAGTCACTTTCTTTTCTGATTCACTCTTCCCAGCTGAAACAAACTTAACAAACTTCTTAGGTCTTGGCCTATCAACCACTGGCTCCTTGTCTTTTGACTTGACACTCTCACTCTTGGATGATGCTTGTTGTTCATTTGATTGTGCCTCATCATCATCATTCAACATTTGTTTGATGAGTAAGGCATCCTCATCAATTTCAAATGTTGGTTCGTTAAAAATTGGATTTTCAGTCTTTTTCAAAATGTGAGGCACTTCCTCATGAACAACTGTGTCATCTTCAATGACAACATAGCCTTTTCTCTGTTTAAGAGTGTCATAATCAAGTCCAATAGCAGCCTTGGGTTTTGCTTCAATTTTCTCACAGTAGGATTTCACTAGACCAGATGATTTCTTGAAAGTTTTTAGTTTGAATTCATTTTCAGCTAATTCATCCCTAAGAGCCTTTTCAACCTGACTAGCACACAAAACCTTATTCTGCAGATATTCAACTTCTTTCTTAAGATTTTCTATTTGCATAGTAGTTAGCTCAAGTTCCTCATTCTTTTTGGTTAACATTTCATTTCTAGTAGACAGTTTAGCAATCTCTTCATTAGCAGCAGTCATACTAGTATGAATGTTAAACATTTCAACAGATAGTTGTTCAATCATGCATTTATACTCTGAAACAGACATATCTATAGTAGTGAGAGATGGTACCTGAGAATCAGATGGAGATGGGTCATCCTTGGAATTGGCCATCAAGGCATAATTGCAGAATTCTTGCTCCTCTCCATCGTTGTCAGAATCATCCCAGCACTTCCCTTCAGCTATGTAGGCCTTACCTTGTGTCTGCTTTTTCAGAAGGGCCTCATACTTAGCTTCAAGCTCAAGATAGTCTCTATCCTTCTTTTTAGGCTTTTTGCATTCACTGGCAAAATGCCCTAGGTCATTGCATCTATAGCACCTTACAGATGACCTATCCACATGGCTGGTTTTAAACTTATTCTTGTTTGGTTTCACAATTGCCTTGCTTTTGTTGAATGAATGGTTTTGGGTTTTGGGTTTGAAGGATTGATTCCTTTTGAATCTGATGTTTGGAAATTTTCTGGTCATGAAAGCATATGAAGTGTTTTCCATCCCATCTAGTTCTTCAAGAGTGTATAACTCTTCTTCCTCCTTCTCCTCAACAGGTTCACTTACCTCAGGTTCAGTTTCTTCCTTTTCTACTACCTCCTCTATCCTTAACTGACTTGTAGATGCTTCCAGGTCTTGAATAGATTTATTGACAATCAGGGCACATGATGTGTTTACCATTCTACCTTGATTGGCTTGGATAGCCCTTTTCTGAAGCAACTCAAGCTCATGAGTTTTCAAAACTCCATAGAGCACATCATATGTAACTTTGTTCAAATCTCTTTCCCTCAGAGAAATGACCCTTTGCTCTAGATGGTTTGGTGAGGATAGTAGAAACTTCATGTTTAACTCCTTGGTACTGTAAACCTTGCCATTCATCTGCAACTCAGTAACTAGCTTGTGAAATCTCTCAAACATCTCAGTAATGCTTTCCTTGGACTGTGCCATGAAAGCTTCATACTGTGTGACCAGTATCTGTTTCTTGTTTTCCTTAACCTCATCAGTTCCTTCACACAACACCTCAATGTGATCCCACATTTCTTTGGCAGATGTACATGATGCAATGTTTGCAAACATTGACATGTCCATGGAATCAATGATAAGCAACATGAGGTGGCTGTCAAGAGCAACCTTCTCCCTTTCTGATTCTGTCCATTTTGATGGATCCTTGGCCTCATAAGATCTTGGGATAGTTGTGGTTCCAACAGTCTTCTCTGGTATCTCTTGTTGTGGAACAAAAGGACCATTCTTGAGAATCTCAGGATACAAAGGATGAGAGGCTTTGATGAACAACATCATCTTTATCTTCCAGAGGTTGTAATTCTCTTTGTCAAACTTAGGGACCTTCACCGTTCCTGTAGTCTTTGGTGTATTCGAACTCATGATCGTTTTTCTGTTTTTGAATAAACAGCCCGCTCTGATACCACATGTTGAGTATTGAATACGATAAGAGAATACAGAGGAGGGGGTGAATGGATTCTCGAACTTTTCTTTTCCGAGTATATGTAGCAAGAGTGTTTGTGTGTGCAGGATTGAAGGTGCGGATAAAGAATACCACAAAACACAATATCACTTTAATCTAATGTATTATTAGATAAAGGTTGCTACAATCTGTGAATACAAATGATAGTATTCTCAACTTCGTTTTTCTCAGAGAGATACAGCTTACAGTGTATGAAAAACTTGGCTCACAAAGTTACAAAGTTAATTGACTAAGGAAGTGAGGCTATATCCTTATAGAACATGGATACACCCTACTTACTACAAACAAGGTAGCTGAACAAATTACTTTCTAGTCTGTCTATCCTTTTTGAGTAAATGTCCAAACGGTTACAGATTTGACTTTGCAAAGCCTGTTTAGATCCACTTCTTTAGCTCCTTGTCTCTTCTATATCTCTCCAAGCTTCCTTGTAGGCTTTTTAGAGTACGTTACAGATTGTGGTCCATAAAGTGCATTGGCTTGTTGCAGGTTTCTGACTTGTACAATTTCTTCAGTATTTTGTCTCCAAGAATGTATTCGAGAAGTGACTAAGTAAGTGATTGGAGAACTGGAATTGACTTGATCGATAACTCTGAGTTCTCGAACACTGATATATTGACATATCGAACCACTTCTCGAATAGCTCTTTTCCATCAGGATTCCTTGAGTTGTCGAATAGAACATTTGACTTATCGAATCCTCGAGATATCGAATAGCTTTCTGAGTCCTTGAGATATCGAATGGAACTTTGACTTGTTGACTCCTTGAGAACTCGAATACTACTTTGACTTGTTGACTTCCTGAGTTCTCGAATAGAGTACATAGACATATCGAATCTCTGAGATATCGAATGAGATATCGAATAGTATATACAAAGATATCGAATAGTGTCTTGAGATATCGAATCCCTGACTTCTCGAATGCTGGACTTCTCGAATAGACAAATATACTTCTCGAATTGGTACTCAGGCAAATTCTTCATTTCTTCAAATCCCAACTGTGATTATTTGACAGTCTTTATCTTCTTGCTTGAGGCATGAACCTTGGAACTTCTTTCAAGCATTATTCTAGACTCTATAAGTACAGTTACACAACTAGGATTTGATGCCTACTACAAGTACAATACAAATAGAAACTCTACAACTAGAGGTTCCCTCAGTTAAGAGGTCATGTAAGTAATGCAAAGCATTACAAACAATTAGGCTTGTTATTAGATGTATACAGGCATGCCTCTGTGACTAACAAAAAATTTATGACATGGGTTCACTAACAGTACTGATTTGTCTTTCATAGATATTGATTTAATAACCAAGACATTCTGTACAGGAACATAATGATTTGGAAGATGATCATGTGAAGGATCATCCCCACAATCACAAAAAAAGAAAATCAATGGTGGTGGATGATGAAGAGGACAAAGTTGGTGGCCATTCTTTGGAACGTGAACTCACATCTGATGAGATTTCGAGTGATAAGAAGCAAAGAAAAATACTACTCATGGACGATGAAGAAATATATATTTTTATTAGGCTTTAATATTAAGTTCAGGGATAAGAGGATCTTAAGCATTATAATTGAACATGTTATCGACTATCTTTTTCTTATTTAATTTCTTGAATTTTTTTTTTAATTATTGTTGCAAAGGTTATTGGTTTACATGTTTGTAATAACTAGCCTTATAGCCCGTGCGAGGCACGGGAAAGCTCTAGCCTTATTTATCGTAAATCCTTGTTTTCGAGGAAAAGAAGGTCCTGATCCTTTTAAAAAAACGCTGAAGCAAGATGCAAAAAATAAAGCAATGAATAGGAAAAAAGGAATTAATTATGCATGTTACACTGTTATCTAACATTTGTAAAGAATAAAAGTAATGAGTAGGAAAAAAGGTATTAATAATGCACCATGCGGAAATATTACATTATTATCTAAAATATTTTGGACATGCTTAGTAGCTAGCTAACTTCAATATTTCAGTATAAGAATTTTCCAGAAAAACAACAGATTATAATTTGTACAACAACAAACATTAAGAAGCTCTCATATAAAGTATTCTATTTATGAAATACCTATAGTTAGCAAACCATTTATGGTTTACAAGAGAAAGTTTATATGAAATTCAATGCATTAGTAGCACCGAATATTTCTTTCAAGGTTCCTTCTAACTATTGGTTTTGATGGAGAAAATAAGGGCTCCCCAAAAACTTAAATTCTTTAAACCTCGAGTGATAAACCAACACACGGTCAACTTAAAAAGTACATGGCCGCAACTCCTGCATTATAATGATATTAAATGTTTGTCAGCATTTTGTTCGGGCTATCTAAAGCAAGCAGTTCCATGACCAAGCTCATGAAAAGGCAGCTTATGGAATCAGTGATATAATACTATAAAGGACATGAGGATTATGAAAGTAGAGCATGATTAATGGCAAAACATACCTTTTTATGTTTTCATTACACTTTGCATCATAATTTTCATCTTCATTTCTGACTTGTTGTCCATGTCAGGGGCAAGAAGAGTCATCTCTCTGTAGATATCTTGCACAAACCTGCATATATCCTTAGCATATCCAAGCTCTCCACCCGAAATCATCACCGTTGCCAACCTCATTAGCTCTTCTGTTAAGTCAGCAAGCTACACCAAAAATTAGTAGAATCACTTTCAGCATATAGAAATCAATGAAAAATGTTGCAGCATATCCTGACATACATAGAAATTTTTTTATTACCCTCACTATATAATCAGGACATTAGTTTGAAAGGGTTCAACAAATGGATTACTTAATGGCAACAATGAATCATCAAGCTTCAAAAGGCTCGTAGTGTTGCAAATTGCACAATAAGGTAGCCTATCCATATTCTTGAATCTTAATGGCATTAATGAATCATCAAGCTTCAAAAGGCTCGTAGTGTTACAGATTGCACAATAAGGCAGCCTATCCATATTCTTGAATTTGTAGAGAAGCAAGAGTAAATGGGCTGTGAAATTAATTTATTTCTCACCATAATAAGTACAACAAAACGAGTAGAAAACCCTTGAACAGTATGCTCATCTTAATTTTCAGAAATCAGTTCCATGAAGTACTTTCACTAATTGGAAGCTGTACTGATCAGGCAGAGCAGGTAGCTAGTCATGCAGCCCAATGTCCACTATTTAAAATAAAAGCATCAATAGTCATTTTTTTTTATCTCACTTCTCCACAAATAAGAATCAGGACTCAGCAGACTTTAAGTAGCATACTCTATGTACAATATCAAATAATTTTGTGAAACTACGTGAACTGGATCGCGTATGTTTCATAGGCAACAGAAAATATATAAAAGTAAAATAAGTAATTAGAAGAAATCCAAATCAACGATACATGTTTTCAAAAAAATATAAATGTCCCAAAACAACAATTAGTCTTAAAGTTTACTTTCCAAGTTTAGAACATTGGCTTTAGATCTCCAAAAGATGGTGCCAGATATTAAGAATGGCTTGATGTGCCATTTAACACATCATTGCCGATTAATAAACTACAGCTTAGCCCTATGCAAGTATTAAAACTCAAACTTCCATAACATAAAAAAAATTTAGCCATTTTGTCTAGAGATTCTTCTATCTCCAAGAACTGATCCTTCTCTTTCCATTTTCATTTTTGCTACATGAAATTCAGTGTCGTGTTGACCCACCAGTATAGCGGCTAGAAGTATAAAAATCGAAGTAATAGAGGTTCAATGTATAATTATGAGGATTACTTTATTAAACTCTTCAAAAGTTGAAGCAGAAGCTTTTTTGAGATATACGTGTTAACTTGAGTAGGCTTTCTTACATGGCCTAAAAAGTTATCCTGGATAAGACCAGCACTTAGAATGGAATGCAATCTTCCTACCAAAAGCTCAAAATGGGCCCCACAGTTTGTCTGACGGTGAGTGACTACGACCCTCAGACTAACAAGGTCCAAGATGTAATGTTAACTGCTAAGCAGCTGAGATCTTCTAATTATACAACATCAAGTTGGCATGAGTGTCAACTGGACCACTTACCCTTCCGCCTTGAACAAAGGCGCACAATCTCAGTAGTCATTACAATGATACTCGGCACAATTATTTTCCCGAAACTACAATCATTTTAATAAATTTGAAAACTAAAACTGAAAATAGGAAAGAACAGGGAAAAAGGAAACCTAAACTCACTAAGATAACTCATAAGAAAGGGAAGTATAATACTTGCGTAAAGTCCGAAATATATTACCAAGTGAAATCTTTATATAATATTCACAATCCCAATATTAGTCCAAACTCTGCAAGGTAAGATAGGCTGAGCTTATCTTCCTTGGCAATTGTGTATATAAAGCTTCTTTTCAATGCAATCCTCCTTCCAATTGTTAAGGTGCCCGCGTTAATTAGTTAATCACTAATATGATAATGACGAACAGAGTCACAGATATGTGTTGCATGAATGATACAATCATACTTAGTCTTAAGATCACATTGAATGCAAAAGGCACTGCGAGGAGCTTGCAAAAACTTTGAATGATACAACATCATAAGTGAATCTAGTATGATAGTAGTAAACAAAAAGAACAAAAAACATTGCAAAAGAAACATTCATAATCATGTTATAACAGTATTGAGTATAACTATAAAATAAAAGCAAAAAACCATGCTTTTAAGTACCAAAAAGACTTACCAATTATAGAGGCACAATGAATATCTACGTAAGGTTCTTCACCCATGAGCAATTCCCACATGACAATCCCGAATGAGCAAGCATCAATCTAGATTGCAAAGAGGGACATAAAATAAACCAATGATTACAAAATAAGCACAAAAGTGGAAATCCATTAGAAAATGAGGGATAAACATGTAGAGCATATGAACAACAGTAATCATAGCAGAAATCTACCTTATCTGATACCATGGTGCTCTTTCCACTAAGCAATTCAGGGGCCATCCATGATAGAGTTCCACGAACTCCACCTGATGCCAAAGTTCGTTGTTTTACCTTTGATAAGCCAAGATCCCCAATCTAAAAAGACACAAATAGACAAGAAAGTTGATGAGCTAGTAAAACTGGCTACAAGGTAGGAAAAAATAACCAAGCGCATAATTAGCCAAATTATAAAGCAGAAGTTTTCAACCAGATTCAAGGGCACGTATTAACGATTAGACATGCAACAAAATAGTTAGATTGAACAGGATACTACAGTGACATTGAAAACTCTAATACCATCCTACAAAATTAGAACACTACTCGGAGAGAATTTATTTCACAAGTGTGAAGCAATCAAGTGACTTGGATAAGACATCATTCAGTTTTATTAACACTATAATATGATTGTCCGGAAATTATCAGGTACTAATACAAATATCTCAAGATATTCTGATAAGGATAAAGCTACAAAAAATATGCCGAGACTTGCTTTAGCTTGAAGTGTGTAACTTTAGACAACCAATCAAGAATTACATAATTAAGTATGAATGAAACCTAAACCCAAAATGTTATAAGTTCATATTATGCTAAAGTTTTTGTGATTTAGATTTAAGTCTTTGCATACTTCATATCCGCATTAGTTCTAATTTACATCGTTAAAAAAGAATAAAGAGAAAATAGGTTAATACTGCCTCAACTTGCTGCAGCAGTGATTGCACATAGTTAATAATCTCATCAAGAATTACAGCCTTACCAGTAATCCGTAGAAGAAACAATAAGAACAATCAGTATCTCTTTAGGGAATTAGTAACATAACAATAAAAAAAATTGCATTTTAGTTCAGTTACCTTATCGCATCCTGGTACAAGTTCTTGCAGCAATCTTATACGCTTGCTGATACTATCCCTTCTCACATGAAAAGCAAATATCTCTAGTGGCATCTCCGTTTTCAGAATTTTCTGTAGAGTTTTCACCAGTTTGCTTACCCCTCAAAGTTGAAGCAATGTTTTGCTCAAATTTTTGTTTCTTATCATCCTCTTCTAAGCTTATTGCAGAAGAATCCTGTTGCTCCACTTCATTCTGAAATGTATACCAGCTCTAAGCAGCAAGCTGGACCTGTTATCCTTTTTAAGCAGCTATACACCAAAAAAAATCAAAAAAATCTATTAAAACTTGCAGAAAGTTTCAAATAAAAAGGTCTTCATATATGTTGCCACACACCAATATCAACCTCAATCATACAAGCCTTCTTGTTTCCATCTCTCCACTAAAAACCAACCATCTCCTGTCAATTGGAGCCATTTATAGTAAGTAACAACCTGCATATTTCATGAATCCCACACAAATTTTGCAAGTTTGAAGTGCTTACTTAAAGAGGAATTGGCTTATGAAACCTTTTGTTAGTCCCGAGCAAGCTCACGTAAGTTGCATTCCAACTACAAGAACAAGTTATATTAGATATATATAGCAATAACTTCTTTCTTATCAAAAAAAATGTGTCACTTATTATAGCAATGGAGAAGGCAAACCATCAGACATCATCTATATTAACAAATTTTTAAACAACATCATACAGGTCATATGGCAAACATTCCAACTGCGAAATTTCATTCAAATTAATTTTATGCAGTACCCCCACCATAAGAAAAATTAAGCATTAAGACGAACAAACCTCAAAACAGGATGCCGCTTTTTTGGTTCATTCCCCGAACTTTTAGTTTCGGTCCACTGAAGCCTCGTCTGCTTCCACCGAAGATAACCTGTTATCAAAAGATCTTAAAGATTCTTTACACTAATACAAGGACAGAAACAAAATTATAAACAATTACAACACATATACAAAAGAAGAAAAATAACCAAACCACAGAGCACAAGTGTCCACAATAGGTTCATTGATGGTTGCCAGAAATAATTTCCAAATTCATTCTGCAAATCAAAGCCTTTTAAAGGGAAAAAAATTAAACATACCATGGTTTACGAATTCGTAATGATTGCTAGTGCTGCCGATGAGATAAAAGCTTCTGAGACGCAGTTCTGCCGAATAGGCGGTGGGTCGTGGGCATGTTGAAAAGTTTAGAGAGAATCAGAAGAGTTGGAGAGGGATGAAAAGCACCGAGCATGTCAAACAAATGTATACATATAATATGCAGGGTAAAAAACGTAATTTCAATGGAATAAAATCATTCAACAAAGGTGTATGTTGTCGTATTAGATATAAATAAATTTATTCTTAGTTATTTGGTAATTTTTATTAGGACTAGGATATCTCTTACAAGTTTACAATTTTTTTCTATTAGCTACTTGACTTAGGTGTGTTATTACTTTATCTTCTTCTTTTTTTGTCAGAGTTATTACTTTATCTTTATGTTAGATGCAAGGTTTTTTTAAACGAAAAACAAATTTTATCTTTAAAATTATTTATAAAAGAAATTGTGTAAGTAATTTTTGCCCTTAGTTTATAAAATTTTAGTACTGCTAAAATAATTTTTTTGACATATTTTTTTTTAAAAAAATGTAAAGGTCGCGGCGAAAAAAAAATTAAAGGCCGCCGCGAAGCGCGGCTTTGACTACTAGTATTAGAAATAGAATAGGTATTTGAATTTATAGATGAGATCGTCTCAATCTATTTTTCTAATTTTTTAGAATTTTAGGATTTTAAACACAAATAAATATAAAAATATCTTTTAACAAATTGGAGGTAGAATAGGTGTTCGAATTTATAGATGATAAGAGTTAGGATTTAATATGGAAGACATATAATTAGAAGTTCTATTGGAAGTATAACAAGTATTTATAAGACATATGATTAAAAGTTCAATTGCAAGTAGAATAGGAGTTCGAATTTATAGAGAATAAGAGTTCTAATTTATAGAAAAAACATATAAATATAAGTTCTATTGGAAGTAGAATGAGTATTTGAATATATAAAGGAGACATCTAATTAAAAAATTTATTGGAAGTAGAATACAAGAACGGTGGTGACACTTTTTGCAATATTCTAAAATTATATATTTTTTTATACAAGTTATTTATACTTCTGTTAGGAAAATTTTTCAAAAATCCAATACTAATCTCATAAAAAAAAAAGTCTTCGTATTTAAAAAGATAAGAACTGATGTATTAACATAATAAAAGAACATTCTCATGCGGGAACCCTAAATAAATACAGGAGTATCTATAATAATAAAAGAAAATAAGAAGTTTTTCTATTTTTAAAAATCCATAAATGTTAGAAAGCTTGGAGAAAATAAAAATTGGAATTCACTCTATTTTTAGGTTTTGATTTTAAGGAAAAAAAATTGTATAAGATAAGTATCATCAATAATATGTAATGAAGTTGGAATTTCGATCCCAAATGAGAGCGGCTCGAAACGTGTTTAACAGAAAGACGTCTCACCAGAAAAGATTGTGTCAGCTATTAGAATTTGATATTAACGTTATAATTTTTTATTTTTTTAGGATTCGATTTTTATGGATAAACATTGTTAGAAAGAGCGGTACAGAAAATATAAGATGTATTTTCAGAATTTTATATGTAAAAGTTAGGGTTTTGATCTTAACGAGACATCGGTACAGAAAATATAAGATGTATTTTCATCTTTTAAAATTTCATAAAGACTAGCTTATAACCCGTGCAATGCACGGGTTTCTTGTATTATGTTATAAATTTTATTTAATATTATAATTATGTTTTTATATAATCATTATTTTAAATAAAGTTTTTATTTTAATTTGATATAAATTAATATATTCATGTTTACGAATTATACTAATGTTTCCTTATCTACGTTTATGATTTTTTATATATTTTATTAATAATTAAAAAATAAGGTGTGATATTTTCGGGTATATATTAATGATTGTAATATTTGTTGTAAATTAAAAAGGTAACATTTTTTTATTAGAAAAGAAATATTAATGATTGAAAGATATGATACGATTGATCTTTTTAGGTGTTTATAAAAGTTAATATCTTCAATTAAAAGTAAATGTGAAAAAGGCAATCGACTAATTAACATTAATTATATTACATTATTATTTATTTTAGGAGTTATATTTTTCTTGAAAATTATGGTGTGATATTTTCGAGTATATATTAATGATTGTAAGATTAAGGAAATATTAATGATCGAAAGATAAGATACGATTGATGTTTTTAGGTGTTTATAAAAGGTAATATCTTCAACTAAAAGTAAATGTGAAAAAGGTAATCGATTAATTACCATTAATTTTATTATATTAATGTGAAAAATCAAATTGACTAATTATCATTAATTTTATTATATAAATTGATTAATTACCATTAATTATAACGTGTTTTAGAAAGGAAATATTAACGATGGAAAGATATGATACGATTGATTTTTTAGATGTTTATAAAGGTAATATCTCGACTAATTACTATTAATTATATTATGTTATTATTTATTTTAGGTGTATTTATTTTCTTTATAATGAAGGGTTAATAAGTAAATTCACGAAGTACAAAAAAACATGTAAAAAAAATAGGTACCAAAACTTTTAATGTTTCGGCTTTTATATAATAGTATAGATTAGAAAGTTTAAAGAATATAAAAATTGAAATTTACTCTCTTTTAAGGTTTTAATTTTTAAGAAAAAAAAATTATTTCATAAGATAAGTGCCATCAATAATATGTAATTGTTATGCTAAACTCACGCAAGCGCACGTAGTCACAAGTAATACAATTAAAGTTCGTTCCACAGAGATCTTGGTTAAGTTTTACTCAGAAAATATGTCTATGCAATAATGTATGGTTTTAATTCACTGCTAAGAAAATAACAAATAGGGTTTGATTAACTAATTTAAACTAAGATGCAAATTTTAAAACTAAGAATTAAACAATTAACTAGAATTAAAATCGGATTACTTATATGAGAATAAACATGGAATCCTAGTTTCATTATCTACTTCACTTAGAGTTGCAGCCTTCGATTAAAACATGCGATGGTTTTGATATCTGATCGAACAACACAAAAAGAGTAAAAGTTACCTCTCGGTATACTAGTACCAATCTAAGCATACATCCACAAAATAGATAGAAGATGAATAGGCACCTATTATGTTTAGACTCTATATCTCTATAGAATTTGAAAACATAAAGGTTGAAGCACAAGTTATTCACTTAGATCACATAGGGTAGCATAATATCTCTATTCATGCCACAAATCATGATGCTTAACATCAACCTATCCTATGCTAGCATGGCAAGTTCTAAATCTCAAGATCCACTCTCGTTTAGCAAGAGATTAACAAATTAGATGTTCGCGACGCACCTAAATTCAATAAGCACAACCATACAAGGATATCAATAATTCACCACACATAAATCTCTAAGGCATGCAAACTACTAAGCTACATAGATAAATCCACTAGGACCCCACGATAACGATTAGTTCATAATCGAACCTTTCGTCACCATGGGATTTGATGAAAGCATGGTAGTAAACAAGATAAAGAAGATGAATAAATCAATAATAAAATAAGGTTTAGTGAACAAATCCGGAAAAGTAATGAGCATCCACAAGATACGCCTAACAAAGGAATACAAGAAAACTATGTCTAGATCTTCTTGTCATCACGTTCCTCGCCTTGGCTTCTCTCCCTTCTTGCTCTGAACGAATTATGTGTGTAGGATGTGTAGATGATTATTTTTCTGTGCCCCAAGGTGTGTATTTATAGCCCCCAAGTGCCTCCTTGACCAAGCGATTACCGTATTTGAAATAGGATAGAATTCCGGTAATTTTCCTTCTTTGATTTGATTAGAAGTGCAATTCCCATGTTTAAAACTGATTCTGGAACGTTCTAGTCGTCCAAAGCAATCACAATGTGGATTAGGAGAAGAATTAATGCAGTTTCCTATTAGAAGTTGAGTTCCAGAAATTTTCTGCCGAGTCCCCGCGCGGCCGCGCGCGCCATAAGCCAAATCCAGCGCGCCCGCGCCTGGTGAAATCCTGCAGTCCTGTTGAGCGCGCCCGCGCGCAGATGCATTAACATTGGCCGCGCCCGCGCGCACCTAGCTCTGCACATACTGAATTTTAGTCCTTCAACGGTTTTCTCCTTCCATTTCTTTTGCAACTTCGATCCTTATTTCTTTAAGCTTAGAGACACTGTTTATTCACTGAAAATTCCATACTTGCACCTGGAATTATATCCTGCACAACTCTCACAAAACACATTAAAACACACCAATACTTGAGATACAAAACACCAATTTAAGCCAAAATAGAACGATCCAAGTGGATATAAATCCACTTATCACACCCCCAAACTTAAACCGATGCTTGTCCTCAAGCATAAACAAACAAAAATATATACAACTATCTAGTACCACTTCCGTAGGTGATCACGGTTGCATTTGGCATATGCAACAAGCCCTTTAAACCCCTAGGCAGCCCTAGTGGACGAGTAAGGTCTCGTGAGGGCCTACAGCGAATGTACCCACAAAATCCATTTAACCTAATGCAATGCAATGCATGAATGCAACTACTATGAAAAATGCAAGATCCCCTTCAAACTCACCAAAACCAACTAACAAGCAAATATCTCAACGAATGCAACAAATCCAAGCAGAGCTCGACTAAGTCCCCGTATACTAACAGTACATAAACAGAAACGTGCGTGTGTGCAATGCTCATCAGAAATACCCCCAGAACTAGGTCAAAAATCATACATGCTTTCCGTCAAGATAATCACAGGTTTATAACTAGAATAGACTGTAGACACTCCATAACCTAGGAACACCTCCACCCTTATCCAAGGTAGACAGAAACTCATGCTTTATTACTATGCTACGACACTACATATACAATACGCATGCTTATTTAACCGTGCAATGAATGAGACCCCAAAAGGCTTATACAATAATACCCATGTAGCGAGTGTTAGGTCAGTGGATCCCAGACTAAAAAGCCTTAGGTCACTAGGACTAAGTCCCCTCAGACTTAATTACTCGAGTATTAAAGAGCTCACTCTGGTTAATTTTGCATTTAACAAACAAAACTTGACTCTTTTTTTTTTTTTCTGATTTTTTTTTTTTCTTTTTTTTTTTTTTCTGCAATCTGGAATGAGCCTTTCTCATTTCCAACCCTAGACTACTCATATAAATATGAGCTGGCTACTAGCCAATTGACGCCTAGCCTTTATTGACAAATATTAAAAACTAGCATGAAATTCCTGTTTTCCCCCAAACTTAGACTTTAATGTTCCTACGCTATAAAGGGAATAACGAAAATTCTAAGAATAAACAAGTGATTAATCTCAAAACATCCAACATGCATGACTCCAACCTACCCCCAAAAGCACCCCAATGAGACTGTGTAAAAAATTTTGTTCCTGCACATGCAAGTCAATTACCTAGGAACTATAAATCAACCCTCTACTCATCATCATCACACCCAAATCAACATCCACCTATCAATCAGAATCAGCTCATTTTAAGGGATCATGAAAAATGCATGCCATGCAAATGCAACTAACATGAAAACTCACATGGTATACGAAAATAAAACAAAATGTCCTATATGAAACAAACGTAGATAATACGAACATAAAATGCATGATTACTACTACTAATATGCAAAGCATGATATCCTACATGAACACATAAATACTACACATAAACTACGCATCCCCCAAATTTGAAAGATTCAATGTCCGCATTGAATGGACGTAAATACGAGGGATCGCAGAAAACATACCTAAAAATACCGAAACACATGGGTTGCCTCCCACGAAGCGCTGTCGTTAATGTCATTTAGCCGGACAAATATGATTCAAATCATGGTGGCTCGAAGATTGCATTCGACTTGTCCTTAGCAGAAGGACCATTCACCCATTGTCTGACAACCTTCTTGCTATCTTCCCACATCTTCTCTAAATCATACTTCACTTTGCCTCTTCCTCTAATCAACTTTTTCTTTTTCTTCTTCACGCCTCTAAGGTGCTTTTGCTTCACAGTTGATTGAGAAGAACACTCCTCTACCTCATCATCCATGATCCACCTTCTTAACACATTATCTGAACACACTTTAAAAATCACCAACTCATCATTCAGAAGGACATATTTCAAATGGGATGGAAGTTTTCCAAGCTTGACATTCGAGAGATCTCGAACTGAAGAACTGTCAATGGAATCAGTGATGTGATGTTCGGGCAAGTGTGTGTCCGACTTTTCGCTCAACAACTGATCCAACTTCTTTCTCTGACCCGTATCAACCGTTTCCACACTGAAACACTCTTCATCCTCTGTCGGAAATTTCATGGCCTTGAACACATTAAAGGTGACACTCTGATCTTGCACCCTCATTGTAAGCTCTCCTTTCTGCACATCAATCAAAGTCTTTCCTGTAGCCAAGAACGGTCTTCCCAAGATTATGGGAATCTTCTTATCTTCTTCAAAATCCAAGATAACAAAATCAGCCGGAAATATGAGCTTATCAACCTTCACCAAAACATCCTCCACTATACCCCTCGGATACGTGATAGATCGATCAGCCAACTGCAAAGAGATGTTAGTCGGCTTCGGCTCCGGTAGACCAAGTTGCTTGAAAACAGACAAGGGCATGAGATTAATGCTAGCTCCCAAATCACATAAACATTTGCCGAATGAAAGGTTGCCAATAGTACATGGAATAGTGAAACTTCCCGGATCTTTCAATTTCGGAGGCAATTTCTGTTGCAGAACAGCACTACACTCCTCCGTCAAAGCTACTGTTTCAAAATCTTCCAACCTTCTCTTCCGTGACAAAATATCCTTCATAAACTTTGCATATCTTGGCATCTGCTCCAATGCTTCAACAAAAGGAATGTTAATGGACAGTTTCTTGAAGACATCCATGAATTTCTGAAACTGTTTCTCTTGACTCTTCTTCAAACGTCCAGGAAATGGCGGAGGTGGATAAATCTGATTATTCTTTGAAGATTGCTCCGGAATAAACTTTTCAACAGGTTCCTTGCTCTTCTCACCATCAAGCTTATCAGCCACTAAATCAGATTTCTCAATTACTGGCACTGCAGATTTTTCAACCTGCTGATTCTGAACATCTTCATCTTTTTCAGTTGCTGATTTAGGATCACTTGTGACTTTTCCAGATCTCAAAGTAACTGCATTCACCTGTTCCTTTTCCCTCCTGCCTGGATTTACCTCCGTATCACTAGGAAGAGTTCCTTGTGGCCTACTAAATAAGGCACTTGCAATCTGTCCTATCTGAGTTTCCAAGAGCTTCTGGCCAGCTTGTAAGTTCTTTAATGCTATCCACATCTCATCAGATTTATCATTAGATGATTGCCCTGCATGAGCCTGGGATTGTTGCTGCTGAATTCCAGGAGGTTGATATGGTGCCCTATAAGATTGTTGATAACCCTGATTATATGGCTTTGCTTGCTGATAAGATTGTTGAGTATTCTGATTGTTGCTCCAGCTGAAGTTAGGATGATTCCTATTATTAGGATGATAAGTGGCTGGAACTGGTGCAGCAGGTCTCTGGAAATTACTCACGAACTGTGCTGATTCAGAAGAGATAGCACATTGACTCGTCTCATGTGCGCCCGCACATAACTCACAAACACTAGCCACCTGCTGAACTCCATAATTAGCAAGAGAATCCACTTTCATAGCAAGAGCCTTCAACTGAGCCGTAATCATTGAAGCTGTATCTACTTCCAAAACTCCTGCTACTTTGCCTTGAGAAAGTCTCTGGGTTGGATTCTGATATTCATTAGCAGCCATCATCTCAATAAGTTCATAAGCTTCATCATAGCTCTTTGCCCACAGAGCTCCACCTGATGCTGCATCTAGCAAAGGTCTAGATTGTGCTCCCAACCCATTGTAGAATCCATTGATAACCATCCAATCAGGCATGCCATGATGAGGACACTTCCTTAGCATCTCCTTGTAGCGTTCCCAAGCCTCACACAAGGACTCGCCAGATTGTTGTTGGAATTGAGTCAACTGGTTCCTTATTGCTGCAGTTTTCGCCATAGGAAAGAATTTTGTAAGGAACTTCTGAGCAAGATCTTCCCATGTATTAATGGAACCAGGTGGTAGAGAGTGTAGCCAGCTCTTAGCCTTATCCCTCAGAGAGAATGGGAAAAGCCTCAACCTTATAGCATCATCCGTCACACCATTACACTTGAAAGTGTCGCAGATTTCAATAAAGTCCCGAACATGCATGTTTGGATCCTCTGTAGTAGCTCCCCCAAACTGGACTGAATTCTGCACCATCTGAATTGTGCCCGGCTTGATCTCAAAGTTGTTCGCTGCAATAGCTGGCCTAACAATGCTCGACTGAATGTCATTGAGTTTCGGCTGAGAATAGTCCTTCAAAGCCTTAGCTGCTGCTGCATCTGCCATTGCTACTGTAGTTTCAGTCTCCTCTTCCTTATTCTCTATATTCTCAACAAGATCGTCTTCTGCCAGTCTTAGTAATCGAGCTTGCGAACGTGTTTGCATACAAACTCAAGTACCTGAAACACCACGAAACAAACAAACTAAGTAAGAATCCGAGTCAGTGAACGCTAACGACCACTATTGACAAACACATAAACTGAAATAAAAACACCGATGATCCCCGGCAGCGGCGCCAAAAAAACTTGTTATGCTAAACTCACGCAAGCGCACGTAGTCACAAGTAATACAATTAAAGTTCGTTCCACAGGGATCTTGGTTAAGTTTTACTCAGAAAATATGTCTATGCAATAATGTATGGTTTTAATTCACTGCTAAGAAAATAACAAATAGGGTTTGATTAACTAATTTAAACTAAGATGCAAATTTTAAAACTAAGAATTAAACAATTAACTAGAATTAAAATCGGATTACTTATATGAGAATAAACATGGAATCCTAGTTTCATTATCTACTTCACTTAGAGTTGCAGCCTTCGATTAAAACATGCGATGGTTTTGATATCTGATCGAACAACACAAAAAGAGTAAAAATTACCTCTCGGTATACTAGTACCAATCTAAGCATACATCCACAAAATAGATAGAAGATGAATAGGCACCTATTATGTTTAGACTCTATATCTCTATAGAATTTGAAAACATAAAGGTTGAAGCACAAGTTATTCACTTAGATCACATAGGGTAGCATAATATCTCTATTCATGCCACAAATCATGATGCTTAACATCAACCTATCCTATGCTAGCATGGCAAGTTCTAAATCTCAAGATCCACTCTCGCTTAGCAAGAGATTAACAAATTAGATGTTCGCGACGCACCTAAATTCAATAAGCACAACCATACAAGGATATCAATAATTCACCACACATAAATCTCTAAGGCATGCAAACTACTAAGTTACATAGATAAATCCACTAGGACCCCACGATAACGATTAGTTCATAATCGAACCTTTCGTCACCATGGGATTTGATGAAAGCATGGTAGTAAACAAGATAAAGAAGATGAATAAATCAATAATAAAATAAGGTTTAGTGAACAAATCCAGAAAAGTAATGAGCATCCACAAGATACGCCTAACAAAGGAATACAAGAAAACTATGTCTAGATCTTCTTGTCATCACGTTCCTCGCCTTGGCTTCTCTCCCTTCTTGCTCTGAACGAATTATGTGTGTAGGATGTGTAGATGATTATTTTTCTGTGCCCCAAGGTGTGTATTTATAGCCCCCAAGTGCCTCCTTGACCAAGCGATTACCGTATTTGAAATAGGATAGAATTCCGGTAATTTTCCTTCTTTGATTTGATTAGAAGTGCAATTCCCATGTTTAAAACTGATTCTGGAACGTTCTGGTCGTCCAAAGCAATCACAATGTGGATTAGGAGAAGAATTAATGCAGTTTCCTATTAGAAGTTGAGTTCCAGAAATTTTCTGCCGAGTCCCCGCGCGGCCGCGCGCGCCATAAGCCAAATCCAGCGCGCCCGCGCCTGGTGAAATCCTGCAGTCCTGTTGAGCGCGCCCGCGCGCAGATGCATTAACATTGGCCGCGCCCGCGCGCACCTAGCTCTGCACATACTGAATTTTAGTCCTTCAACGGTTTTCTCCTTCCATTTCTTTTGCAACTTCGATCCTTATTTCTTTAAGCTTAGAGACACTGTTTATTCACTGAAAATTCCATACTTGCACCTGGAATTATATCCTGCACAATTCTCACAAAACACATTAAAACACACCAATACTTGAGATACAAAACACCAATTTAAGCCAAAATAGAACGATCCAAGTGGATATAAATCCACTTATCAGTAATGAAATTAGAATTTCGGTTCCAAATAAGAATGACTCGAAACATATTTTAATGGGAAGACGGCTCACTAGAAAATATTGTGTTAGCTATTAAAATTTGAACTGATGTCATAATTTTTTTTATTTTTAGGGTTCGATTTTTATGGATAAAAATTAAAATGAAGTTTTTAGAAAATTTGTTAAAGTTGGCATTTTAGTTTTAACGAGAGAGTGACTCAATCGAAAAAATTGTGTTTAACAAGAAATCAGTTCATTAGAAAAGATTATATAACTATTAAAATTTAATATTGATAATATAATATAACGTAAACATGTATTAAATTTATTTTAAAAAATTGTAATGCTGTCGCGAACCGCGGCTTTATCGACTAGTTAGATAGTATATCATGTTGACGGATGTAGAAAGCAAAGAGGCCTGACAAGTCTATTATTGTGAAAACCCGGGTCAAATCCCGAGTCTTTTTCAAAAATTGGGTCAAGTCTCGATTCCGAATCCGAAATAAGCCAAAGTAAACTGGCCTAATTGCTACCAACTTGGGTAGTCCATAAGTCCACCACAGGCCCCCAAAAGATCATGATTTATTTGTGCAATTAGTAGTAGTACTTTACCATATAAACTGAACAAAAGTCTCAATTTTGCCTTCGTGTTCCCACCTCTGACAACTTGACGAATCAAGTTTTCGAGAGTCGGGTTTGATACCATATGTGAAAACCCGGGTCAAATCCCGAGTTTTTTTAAAAAATTGGATCAAGTCTCGATTTCGAATTCGAAATAAGTCAAAGTAAATTGATCTAATTGCTACCAACTTGGTTAGTCCACAAGCCCACAACAGGTCCCAAAAGATCGTGATTTGTTGGTGCAATTAGTAATTGTACTTTGTGTTATAAACTGAACAGAAGTCCCAAATTTACTCGATATGGGACTGGGGTGTTACAATTACTCTCTTGCATGTCGTAAAAAGCATAACTTTTATATTTGTTGGAACCCGAGATAAAATTAGCCCTCATGTTGTATTTAGTTGAGGTAATTTTTAGTTAGTAGGAATGGAATGAAGTGAGATTTATAATATTAAATGAATAAACATTTAAAATTTTGATTTATTGATCCATTCCATTTACATTATAATTTAAACATCCAATTTTGAAAGTACTTCATTTTTCACCTCTTCGATTTTTTTCACAATTATTATTATAGCAATTTTACAATATATCATTTTTCTATAAATATTACCTTCAACTTCCATTATTTTCCTTTATTTATATGAGAAAAATGGGCCTGAGGTTGTCCTCAGGAATTTCTCCTGAGATTTGTACTATAAAATTAGGGCCCCGCAGGGGCATTTTTGTAACTATCTATATTTTTATTCAGTAATTTACATAAATACCCATCAATTTGTATGGGAATTGTTTTAACCTCAGGGTTTTACCTGAGGTCAACCTCGGGCACATGAAACCCTATTTATATTCATTCTATTTCACATCATTCAATCCAACTAAACACGTCATATTGTTTAGAAATTAAAATGTCATTTTATTTGATTATTCGAATATATTATTGAACTAAATAAGTGATTATTAATATTTGATCTGGCGTGTAAATCTAAATGAGTTGAAATGAAGCGAATGTCTGGTTGTCTCAAGATTTTTAAATTCAAAATTGAACTTGGTAAGAAAAAATCTTTGGAATAAGTAAATTTATACTCCTTAAATTTAAGTATATGTTTTTAATAAATTTTGGGATTAACGAGAATCAAAATCATAATTTAGAATAATAAAAAATAAATTTTTACCACTTGAACTATCTAACCCTGTTTATAAAAGTTAAATACATTCAAATTCCAAAGCGACTCTCTCTCTATCTTTTTTAAAACCCCACCTCCATTATAGAGTTTTGAGGGGGCTTTCATTGATCTTCATCGATTAAAAGTCCCAATTCCTTTTTGTTTTCTTCCTTTTTTATCTTGTTTTCTTCAATAAATTCCCAATTTATTTGGGTTTCAATAAGTTCTCAATTTATTTGGGTTTTGTTAGTCTCTTCTTGTGAGAGTTTGACTTTTTGTTTTGATTGGATTTTGGTGTGTTCCATGGCCAAGATTATAAATCGGCAAGATTTTCATGGTTTTGATTCAGGGATGAAGGTTATTATGTGATCGCATCTATGGTCGTTTGCACAGAACAATCCGATGAAAAAAACTACTAGTACATAGTTTCAATAATCTTCAAATTGCTTGGTTGCCTCTAGAAAGGATTCAACAATGATTCCCTTAAGCGTCTGTCCTTTCAATTGTATTTGTAAATGCCGTATGATTTTTGATTAATGAATTGATTCCTTTTTGTTCAAAAAAAAACGCAATAACATTATACTAAATGTTATTATTATTATTAACTCATTTCTCTATATTTACATTCTCATAATGAATTCAGGCCGTCCTCAGATAACATGTTATAGTCCTCCATCAATATGTTACCAGTACTTTCGAATATCAAATCGATCTATTGACATCTACCTGTCACGTGAAAGAAACTAGTACAGTAACAATCATTGAACCAAAAATATGTTATTTACAACTCCTTCCCTCCCATGATTTATTTGATTTTTCAACGATTAAATTGTTTCAACTTTAATTGATAATTAAAATTTAAAAATTTATAATTTTTGGAATCTGAAAAATACATTTTAAAATAAATTAAATATTATTTTCAATGATATATATTTTGTAATTATTTTAAATTATATGATAAATGTAAATTTTAATCAAAGTAAATTTCAATCAAAATTCAAAAAATTTGATCTTTAAAAATTTAAATAAGCCATTTGAAATGCGATAAATGATCATGTAATTTTGTAAAGTCGATCCAATAACAAAGGTGTTGAACAGTAGACAGTGGAGTAATTTACACCACAGTTAGAAAGAAACCAAACCAATTTACCCAATAAAAAGAAATTTATACAGGGAAAAACAGTAAAAAGTGGATTGATTTACACTAGTCAGAAAGAACCCAATAAAAAGAGAAGAGCTCTTGCAAAATTACAACTGCAATAACTAAAACTAGAGCTGTAATTTGTAAATATACAAATAAAAAAAGGAAAAAATATATACAAAACAACCCTTTACTTTCTAGTAAAAAGACGAAAGTAAATAAAGGTTAAAAGCTACAAATATGCTAAACTCTAGGTCAACGCGAACCGCGTTAAGAGATCGTCACCCACGCGCTGCTCTTTCAAACCCACGCGCTCATCGGAAACTTTTAACGGCGACCTACACAACGGACAGTTAAAGTTAAGATGATCCAACCACTCATCAAAGCACTCTTTATGGAACACGTGGCAGCATGCTAACTTGCGCACATGATCCCCTGTACTAAACCGGTTCAAACACACAATACAATCCGAACCGGACACACTTTCCTCTTTATTACCACTATACGTGTAAGAAAAAAGCCGGTTTATGTTGAGTTGTTGGGCAAGGACTATTAGACCGGCTAAGTTTGAACCGAAGGAGTTGAGTGCATTATTGTTATCATGCACCGCCAACTCGTTGTCTGAATGAAAACGAGGAGGAGAAAAGGAGTGTAGGATAGTGAAGGAAAGGGAACGAAGATAACTTACGCAGTTGGCGATGAGGATAACTAGTAGGATCGGAAGTGATTCGGAAGAGACGTTGGTTAGCTCGTTTTGTAAACCCATCTCTCTAATTCGAGTTTCTTTGCCTTAATCTCAAGATTTATTATTTCGTGTGTGTGTGTTTAAATACCCGAAGGGCGAGGAGGGGAATAACATACGGGCATTTTTGTTTAGGGTTTTGGTCGTTTGTCAGGATCGGTTATATAACAATCGGTTTCTAAATCATTGGATAGTTGATCCAACGGTTTCCCTGGATTACAGAAAAAATTTACTGTCCGTTATAATTTTCCGCGGATAGCCAGATTGCCTGTCCGCGAAAATTTTCCGCGAATAAGCAACCGATTCGCAGAAAATATAGTGGACAATAATTTTTTTTATTTTAATCTCAGCCGTTGGATCAACGATCCAATAGTTGTGGAACCGATTGTTAAATAACCGGTCCCCGACAAACCAGGACCCTTTTGTTTATAAAACAAATTAAATAAACAAAAGGATGGAAACTGTAAACAAGTCAGAGTTTTTTAATCTAAACAATCCTTCCGTTTAGTTCATAAAATTATAAAAAGTTTTTTTTTTTGACAAATTAACGGTTTCATTATTGAATTGTATCCGGTACAATCATCGTTAGCGAGTTTTTTCATACAAAAAGTTTATCATCTAATCGAAGATCATGCAAAATGTCCCCAAAAGTTTAGACAATAAAACTTAATGTCTGAAAAGAAAAAACTCCCCAGAAATATAAGTTACAAATCTTGAAAAAGTTGTATCCACATCTTGCATCTTGCTTACTTGACCAACCTCCAGCCCGCACTCACCCTTTTGTCTATCAAGGTTGTTTTTTCATAAAAAGAATAATCCCCCTGAAAATTAATAGACAATCAAAATAATAAGTCTGTAAAAATATTACCTAAACATTTATAATAGCTAAAACTCTTAAACTATTCTATATTAAAATATTCTAACTCTAATATTCTATAAATTCATGAAACTATCTAAACAAAGGAATAACCCTTTGGTTAGATACCTTATTAACGTAACACTTCCATTATGATTACCTAGACATTTATAATAGCTAAAACTCTTAAACTATTCTATATTAAAATATTCTAACTTTAATATTCTATAAATTCATGAAACTATCTAAACAAAGGAATAACCCTTTGGTTAGATACCTTATTAACGCAAGTTAACAGTACTATTTCCTCTTATATATAATCCTTTGAAAGTACAAATTTGTCCAAAAGTAAAAAAATATTCATTCCTTAACAAACGAACGTTGTATCAAATACGGTGTCAACCGGACAATTTTAATACTGCCTCGTGTGGTATATTTTCGTGTTTTGTAGAATTTGTATATTTTCGTGTTTGTGTATCTTTGTGTTGATTATTTTTTATTACATTTTTTTATAATTTTAAATAAAAATATAAATTAAAATAAATAAATAAAATATTTAAATATTAATATTTTTGGTGAAAATTTTACAAACATGTACTAAATACATATATTTACATCATATTTACAGACAATATTATAAACTTATGTATAATATTATAATAAATATTAATTTATTTAATATAAATATAAATATATCTTTATAGAAATATTATTATTTATAATTATATTCATTTATTTCGTGTATTTCGTGTCGTGTCGTGTATTCAAAAAATAAATACAAAATTGTCACTAAATCTCGATCGTGTGTTTTCATGTTTGTATACTTTTGTATCGTGTACCTAAAATATAAACATAAACACTAAATTTTTGTATTCTAAATTTTTGTATTGTATTTTCATGTTATGTGATAAATTATCGAATATCAAATTAGATACAAGATAATGTGATACTAATGATATGATATAATGTTTTTATTGGAGAATAACGATGTTAATACACATAGATCCATTATAACTAATTTAATTATTACTTATCAGAACATGGTACATGATATTTTATATCCAATTTTAGGGTGCCCTTCCACAGCCCCCGTTGGTTGGAAAAAGGCTCACAACCACCAACTCGTACACTGCCGCAATGAACCCTTGCGGCAGGAAAACTTAAAAAAAATTTAGGGATGCCGCAATGAAAACTTGCGGCAGGAATGGGCCGCATTGAACGTTGGCGGCAGGTGTCGCTCTCAGGTCCTTAAATATTATTTTACGTTTTTATACCTTTATTTTTATTATTATTTATTAAAATTAAAAAAATTGGTAAATTAATACATTATAAAATATAAAAATGTTTATAAAATTTGAATTATTACATAAAATTTTAAATAAATTATTATAGTTTTATATTTATTAAAAGTAATAAAAATAATAAATTAATAAAACCTGTTAATTTGAAATATTGAAACAAGTAAATATATGAAATTACGTTTTCACCCTCCAATTTGATGCCGCAAGGAGACATAGCGGATAAATGAAAATTTAAAATTACTTGTTTGCCCTTATATCACTGCCGCAATGATACAATGCGGATACATAAAAATATGGAATTACTTTTTTACCCTTAAATCATTACCGCAATGATACAATGCGGATAGGAGACTAATACAACCACCCATTGCGGCTGCCGCGACCCGAACTGAACCTAATTAATCACAGAGCTCGATTTCCAGGCGACTCTCAGGCGAATTCAGGCGATTCCGGGCGATTTACACACACAGTTGAGAATGTCAGGCGATCTTCCTCCTCAAGGTATCTTCTAATTGACACTTACACACACGCACGTAGTTATACATACACACACGCACTACTATATACATTGCTACTGACGATTATATGTACATGGTTTGATTCGTTTTTAACTGTGGGTGGTGTTTATTTGCTTCATTTTAGTTAAAATCATGAATTAAATCGAATTATTAGGGTTCATAGTTCGAATTTTACCCATTTTTGGTTTGCATTAGTTTGAAATTAGGGCTTTTACCCTCAATTGAGTTGAAATTAGGGTTTCTCATCTTTAATTAGGTTGAATTAGCTCGAAATGCCCAATTTAGAATTAGGTTTCGAATTATTATTCGAATTTTTATTAAAACTATGAATTAATTCGAATTATTAGGGTTTATAATTATGAAATTATAATTATAATTTTTTTTATGAGTTGTGGAAATTTTAATTCGAATTTTTCTGAATTATTAATTTGAATTTTTGAGTTTAAAATTCGAATTTATGAATTAATATGATTTATTAATTTGAATTTTGATTAATTAACATATTAGTACTGCATTTTATTTGATAAATTATATTCGGTGTTAATTTATTAATGTTTTAAATATGTCTTAATGGAATGATAATTTTAGCCAATTTTGGTACATGTTTATGAAATGTGCCTTATTTCTTTGATCTTGCACATTGCAGATGCTATGGATATGCAGTGCGGGCCTCTCGATAGGTCCCTCTTGACCATGCAGGATGATCATATTAGCAGTCACATATGGCAGGGGGGTGAGCGGGAGAAGTTGGATGTCTACCAGTTGACAGCCAACCTCGACGATTGGGTATTTGATGACACCCAGGTTAGTTTGCTGTCAGACTGGGGTTTCCGAGCGTTTACTAACCCACGCTCGATTCCCCAGAACGACATCCGATTGATCACGGCGTTGGTGGAGAGGTTTAGGCCAGAGACCAACACCTTTCATTTCCCATTTGGTGAGATCACCATCACTCTAGAGGTACTCAGCCGACCCTGGGATCTAGCCCTCCTCCTTCACAGTCTGTCCCCCCTGATGCTCATATTGAGGTACTAATCTCTCCTATTTGTGATTTCCTTTCTTATATACCAACAACATGAATATGTTATTCATGTTTTTATCACATTGCGGTTGCAGGTTAGCCCTCCTCCTTCACAGCTTATACAGCTTGAGACTACAGTTGAGACTACAGCAGCTGCTCCTCCTGTTACACAGCCGACCCTGGGATCTAGCCCTCCTCCTTCACAGTCTGTCCCCCCTGATGCTCATATTGAGGTACTAATCTCTCTTATTTGTGATTTCCTTTCTTATATACCAACAACATGAATATGTTATTCATGTTTTTATCACATTGCGGTTGCAGGTTAGCCCTCCTCCTTCACAGCTTATACAGCTTGAGACTACAGTTGAGACTACAGCAGCTGCTCCTCCTGTTACACAGCCGACCCTGGGATCTAGCCCTCCTCCTTCACAGTCTGTCCCCCCTGATGCTCATATTGAGGTACTAATCTCTCTTATTTGTGATTTCCTTTCTTATATACCAACAGCATGAATATGTTATTCATGTTTTTATCACATTGTGGTTGCAGGTTAGCCCTCCTCCTTCACAGCCGATACAGGTTCAGACTACAGTTGCTCCTTCTCCTTCTACACACATGGTAACACCTTTATCAGACCGCCCCATCCCTCCTGGTGTCAACCTTGATGTAATAATCTTTAACTTTGACTCAACTTTGTGACTATTGTATTTGAAATGTTTATATGATTTTTGTATCTTCATCGAATGGCAGGATGAAACCACTACTCCTGGTTCAGAGTTTACCCCAGTGGCGGGTGGATTAGTGAAGTTTGGTAGTATCAGTGGTGTTATTCCTGATCGCTTAAGAGAAATGCTTGGGGTATGTATCTTGAATCATACATTCGTTTTGGCTTGATATTTTTTCCATATGCCATGAATATCCATCATGATTAGGGGTATTGACATGTATTTGCAGTTGGACACTGAAGAGGATAAATACAAGGATGCGCAGAGGCGGCCTGCTTATGTATCAGGTGATATGAAGAGGCCACTGAAAAATCGGAAAATCAACTGGCTGTTTAAGCATTGGTGGGGTGAAAAGCATAATTTTATTCAGAGTGTTGGTGGGATGGTTGCGGAGCTTGCTTGGGAAAATGTCCAATGCCTAAAACGCGATAAGGAAATAGAGTCGTCAGTTCTGGATGCATATATTGACCTGCTGAAGCTTAGGGAGAGTATATATGTTCAGCATAAAATGCTAGGCGGTAAATCCAAGAGGTTCTTCCTTGGCATGAGTTATTTCACGACCATTGCTACTGGGCATTGCACCGACTTGGAGGTAAATCAATTCAAATTTCTTGCATTTTAGTCCTTAATTTGGTTAATTATTCCATTTCATAACTTATTATTTGGTTAATTAGTTAATTGTTGCATTTCATAACTTATTGCATTATTATAGAATTATAAAATGCAAAATTATAAAAATAAAGGTCTAAAATGCAAAATTATTGAAATAAGGTTATAAAATGCAAGAAATATAGAAATAAAGGTCTAAAATGCAAAATTATAGAAATAAAGGTCTAAAATGCAAGAAATAGATAAATAAAGGTCTAAAATGCGAGAAATAGAGAAATAAAGGTCTAAAATGCAAAATTATTGAAATAAGGTTATAAAATGCAAGAAATATAGAAATAAAGGTCTAAAATGCAAAATTATTGAAATAAGGTTATTTTCTCTTTTTTGCAGATGCATCCAAATTGTAAAACTCCAGAGAGGTTGAAAGAGCAAGAAAATTTCTATAATATCTATCAAGACCAGCAGTTTGGGCCACCAATACACTTGTGTGATGTTGCTATGTTCCCCGTATGCACAGGTGGTCATTGGTTTTTGTTTGTTGTGGACCTTGAACGAATGAAATTGCTCTTAATTGATCCTCTCCGGGACCATGGATCTTATTGTGACTTACGAAAGGTGTACGCCAAGGAGATTTATGTCATGGTAATCTTATGCAATGTTTTTTAAATATGTCTTCTTCTTGAATATGTTTTTAATTTTTTGTGGTAAATTTGTAGGAAAAATTATTGCCGTGCATGCTTCATTTCTTGGAACCTGTGAGATTTGCTGAAGACAGTTTCATGGATGTGAAGTTCATTAAGGATCGACCGAAGCAACAAGGCGGCTCTGATTGTGGCGTGTACGTTTGCAAGTATATGGATGCTATACTTGGCGGCATATCATTGAAAGATGCAATGTGGCACCCAGTATATGATATTTTGACTTTCCGGTATCGCATAGCTTGGGAGCTTTTTAAAGGGGAAGCACGGAAAATGACTATTGCCGGGTTACAACAAAGGCAGATGGGACTTTAGTTAAATTTGATCTTGTCTATTTGATTGTATTATTATTTTGTTAATTTTGCTTTGAAAATAGGTAGTTGTATTGTTGTATTTATATTGGTTGGGATTGTGTTGATATGGTATTTCGCGTTTATGTGGTTAAAACAGGTTTTATAAAATGTAGATGGGAAGCAGTAAAAACAGATATCCTTATTGCAGTTTTTTTTGCTGTCTGTTTTTACTGGGTAAAAGAAAAAACAAGCTGACTTTTAAAAAAAAAAAAACAAAACATAGCCGCAAGGAGTCATTGCGGATATCCTCCCCTGTTTTCCCCTGTCACAGGAGAAAACAGGGGAGGAGAGAGAGAAGCTACTGGACTCCCCCCTGCCGCAATGAGGCGTTGCGGATGGCAGTAATTTTTTATTATTATTTATTTCCTGATTATAAAAATTGGAAAAATGATAAAATTACAATTTATTTCAATTGTTAAATGTAAAATTCGAGAAAAATGACAAAAAAAAATTTTTTCCCCAAAAATATATTTTATTTTATTCCTAATAATTAATTTAAAATTACAGAAAAGTGGGAAAAAAAATTCCAGTTTTTCAATTTAAAATTCGAAAGAAAGGATTAATTTAAAAAAATTGATGTTTTTTTCGAATTTTAAAGCAATAATTATAAATAAATAATTTAAAATATTATTACTTAAAAAATATTGAAATATGAGCGGAATTCATTTCGGATTCATATATGAACGGTTGCTAAAGTTGACAGATGTGGCATTCCTGGCCGAGCGGGTTGTTGCGAATCGAAACTCCGAGGTTAAGCGTGCTTGGGCTAGAGCAATTCTGGGATGGGTGACCCCTGGGAAGTTCCCTTTTTCTAATTTATTTTTTTTAATTTTGTATAAAAAAATTAGATAAATTTGTTTTAAACTTATATTTTAATCCAAATGTCCCAGGAAAAATTAATTTAATAGATTCAGAAAAATTAGATAATAATTTTTTTGAGCAAACTTAAAAACAAAAAAATTGGAAAAAGGGAACTTCCCAGGGGGTCACCCATCCCAGATTTGCTCTAGCCCAAGCACGCTTAACCTCGGAGTTTCGATTCGCAACAACCCGCTCGGCCAGGAATGCCACATCTGTTAACTTTAGCAACCGTTCATATATGAATGCGAAATGAATTCCGCTCATATTTCAATATTTTTTTAAGTAATAATATTTTAAATTATTTATTTATAATTATTGCTTCAAAATTCGAAAAAAAACATCAAATTTTGTTTTAAATTATTTCGAATTTTAGTTAAAAACCTCGGAATTTTTTTTCCCATTTTTCTCGAATTTTAAATTAATTATCAGGAATGAAATATAATTTATGCCTTTTTTCGATTTTTAAATGCAAATTTTGTCAAGTTTTAAAATAAAATTTTGGGAAAAAAATATTTTTTTTCATTTTTCTCGAATTTTACATTTAACAATTGAAATAAATTGTAACTTGATCATTTTCAAAATTTTATAATCAGGACATAAATAATAATAAAAAAATTACTGCCATCCGCAACGCCTCATTGCGGCAGGGGGGAGTCCAGTAGCTTTTCTCTCTCCTCCCTGCCGCAATGAGACCTTGCGGATGACAGTAATTTTTTATTATTATTTTTTTCCTGATTATAAAAATTGGAAAAATGATAAAATTACAATTTATTTCAATTGTTAAATGTAAAATTCGAGAAAAATGAAAAAAAATATTGCTTCAAAATTCGAAAAAAAACATCAAATTTTGTTTTAAATTAATCCTTTCTTTCGAATTTTAGTTAAAAACCTCGGAATTTTTTTTCCCATTTTTCTAGAATTTTAAATTAATTATCAGGAATGAAATATAATTTATGCCTTTATTCGATTTTTAAATGCAAATTTTGTCAAGTTTTAAAATAAAATTTTGGGAAAAAAAATATTTTTCATTTTTCTCGAATTTTACATTTAACAATTGAAATAAAATAAAATTCTATTCCAAAATTTACAAAAAAATTCTTTTTCATTTGAATTCACCTAAAAATATTTATTTAATCGAATAAATGTTGAAAATATATAATATTTTAATTGAATTAGAGATAATACAAAATATTTAGAATAAACATGAAAAGAAAATTTTAATTCATTAATAATATTTTTGGATGGGGGAAAACATGAAAATACAATTTTTATTTAAAACAATTTCTTCGAGCCCTCCTTCTTCTTCCGTCTACGGATGTTCATCTCCATGCCCGTACAATTTCCTCAAATAGGAAATCTCCATGTTTCTCTCTTTCAAGGCTTCTTCGAGTTCTTCGACTTTTACCTCCAAATCTACAACTTTATCTTCAAGAAGCATGATTTCTCTCTTGGCTTCTACCAATTTTGATTTTAAACTAGCAATCTTCTCATTTTTTGAATCCATGATAAGAAAAATTTTAGGTTTCTAGAGAGAAAAATGAGAAGAAGATTAGAATATGAAATTTTAGGTTGAGGGTGTGAGTATTTATAGAGAAAATATTTCAAATTAAAATTTTTTCAACATTAAAATTCAAAATAAAATTTAATGTATCTTGAAAATAACATTTGAATTTTTGGGAATGTAAGTTGAACATATGGAAGACTGTGTAAAACTGGTAGGAGTTCCCTGCCGCAAAGAGTCATTGCGGCAGTAATACAACAGCATGACATCAGTTTGGCGTCAGTTTCTTCACTACCGCAATGAGGCCTTGCGGATGCCAATAATTTTTTTTTATTATTTATTTCCTTATATTAATAATTGGAAAAATAATAAAATTACAATTTATTTCAATTGTTAAATGTAAAATTCGAGAAAAATGACAAAAAATATTTTTTTCCCCCAAATTTTATTTTAAAACTTGACAAAATTTGCATTTAAAAATCGAAAAAAGGCATAAATTATATTTTATTCCTAATGAGCTTTTTTAAAATTAGAGAAAAGTGGGAAAAAAAAATTCCAGTTTTTCAATTTAAAATTCGAAAGAAAGGATTAATTTAAAAAAATTGATGTTTTTTTCGAATTTTAAAGCAATAATTATAAATAAATAATTTAAAATATTATTACTTAAAAAATATTGAAATATGAGCGGAATTCATTTCGGATTCATATATGAACGGTTGCTAAAGTTGACAGATGTGGCATTCCTGGCCGAGCGGGTTGTTGCTAATCGAAACTCCGATGTTAAGCGTGCTTGGGCTAGAGCAATTCTGGGATGGGTGACCCCTGGGAAGTTCCCTTTTTCTAATTTATTTTTTTTAATTTTGTATAAAAAAATTAGATAAATTTGTTTTAAACTTATATTTTAATCCAAATGTCCCAAGAAAAATTAATTTAATAGATTCAGAAAAATTAGATAATAATTTTTTTGAGCAAACTTAAAAACAAAAAAATTGGAAAAAGGGAACTTCCCAGGGGGTCACCCATCCCAGATTTGCTCTAGCCCAAGCACGTTTAACCTCGGAGTTTCGATTGGCAACAACCCGCTCGGCCAGGAATGCCACATCTGTCAACTTTAGCAACCGTTCATATATGAATGCGAAATGAATTCCGCTCATATTTCAATATTTTTTTAAGTAATAATATTTTAAATTATTTATTTATAATTATTGCTTCAAAATTCGAAAAAAAACATCAAATTTTGTTTTAAATTATTTCGAATTTTAGTTAAAAACCTCGGAATTTTTTTTCCCATTTTTCTCGAATTTTAAATTAATTATCAGGAATGAAATATAATTTATGCCTTTTTTCGATTTTTAAATGCAAATTTTGTCAAGTTTTAAAATAAAATTTGGGAAAAAAATATTTTTTTTTCATTTTTCTCGAATTTTACATTTAACAATTGAAATAAATTGTAACTTGATCATTTTCAAAATTTTATAATCAGGACATAAATAATAATAAAAAATTATTGACATCCGCAACGCCTCATTGCGGCAGGGGGGAGTCCAGTAGCTTTTCTCTCTCCTCCCCTGTTTTCCCCTGCCCACAGGGGAAAACAGGGGAGGAGAGAGAAAAGCTACTGGACTCCTCCCTGCCGCAATGAGGCGTTGCGGATAGGCACATCCCTACCGCAAGGCCTCCTTGCGGATAGACACATTTTTTTTTTCTCCATATTAAAATTTGGAAATTGATAAAATTCCAATTTATTTCTATAGTTAAATATTAAATTCTAGATAAAATAAAGATTTCGTAATATTCGAAAAATTGGAAAAAATTCTAATTTAAACTAGTACAAATGCATGGATTGCATATTAATACCTTACATAGAAAATTAAGATTATAATTAATAAAAATTGTTTCAAATATTACAGAATACAATTGAAACTAATTGTCAGGACAATTTCTTCTATCATGGTTTGCTCCTACCAACCCACATTTTCCGCACTTTCGTTGCTTGGTTGTTGAAGTTGACGTTTCAATACCACTTTTATATCTTGCCGCTTTCTTTCGTCCCTTAGTTTTTGACATTGGAGGATCGAATATCGGATCATGATCCCAATCTTCTTGAGGAAACGACTCGTTCATTTGTTCGATCTTATCTTCTTGTGGAAAAGCAATTTCCACGTGACACCTCTCTCGCTCAATCAAGTTCATCACGTAGTTGAAACGTGGGACGGAACAACTACCAACAGCGCCTAAATTTTGAAATGATTTGCACAATGCACTATACCTTGATGCTTGTGATTCACCAACATTACCAAGAACGGGAGGGGTATAAGGTAGAGGTCCGGCAATTTTATTGCCATTTTTTGTCCACCTAGACATGATGTAATCATTCGGTATACGTATTTTTTGTTTCATGTCTAGGTAACGGATCATGTGTTTACAAATCATCCCGGAATGTTCAAATTGCATACAAACACATTCAATCCGTCCATCAATATGGGCCGTCAACGGATAGCTTCTTCTACGATCCTCCGGCACGGTAGACTTCTCAACCACGAACATTTTAAATAAATGACATCCACCTTTAGTTTTCGTCACGACATAAGATGTACTTTTTAGAAGCTCCTTTTGAAAACGCCTAAACATCTCTTTCGTGTAAATTTCGGATGCATGAATTTCCAAGGATGATTGCAATACTAGTCTCCTTTCCCTTTCTTCGCTCTCGTAGTCACTTTTAACCTCCCTAAGATATTGTGTCTCCAAAGCCTTTTGGGAATTCTCAATGAATTCTTTCAAACCGGTAGATGCTTGCACATATTCATCAAAAAATGCATTCATTGATTCGCTTCTAGAGGTAGTGGTCATACCGGCGGCAAAATGCGACTTTGTGTAAGCACCAATCCATTGATGTCTAATGCGATACATTTCATTTAGCCAAACATGATCCTCAAGTTTGTACTTCTCGACCAATTCCTCCCATCTACCTTCAAATTCCGTGGGAGACAATGACTTGTACACACATGCATTAAAATCTGTTTTGAATTCCGGATATTTGTTGTACAAACTAGATAACTTCTCGGGAAATTTACTACTTATATGCCATGTACAATAAAAGTGATTTGTTTCGGGCATAACCGTGGCAATAGCATTTCCCAAAGCAATGTCTTGATCGGTAATTATTGTAGTGGGAGGTTTGTTGTCAACGGCTTCCAACCAAGTTTTTAAAACCCATTGATAAGAAGTCTCGGTCTCATCTCTCATGAGTGCAAATCCAAACAAAATATTTTGGTAATGGTGGTTCACCCCCGTAATAGGTATGAAAGGCATACAATACCTATTCGTTCGATAAGTTGAGTCGAACGTCACCACATCACCAAAATTCTTGTAAGCGTTCATGCATCGAGGATCAACCCACACCAAACCTTTAACACGATTCTCGTTATCCACATCCACTCGATAGAAGAAATGACCGAACGCATTCTCTTGTTGTAACTTTCGTAACAAGACCAAGCCACACTCCGCATCACCGGAATCAAACACTCGGTGCCGGATATCCCGTATGACATTACGTACATCTTGATTAGAAAACCCTAAATTTTCAATGCCTCCACATGTCTCACCAAGATATTTCATCACTTTACTCGTCTCGATCCCCGATTTGTTAAACAACTCAATCAATGATCGGGTGATCGGATCGATGTTGCGTGATGTTTGAAAAAATTGTCGCTTATCCGGTGTTACCATGGAATGATTATGTTTCAAATCAACCAAAGTTACCTTCCATTTGTTTACATTAACTAGGTGACATACGTACATTCGAGCACGACAATTCGTTCGTGGATCTACATCCCTAATGCGTCGTTTTCCTTTATCAAGATAATCCGATTCCGGTGCTACTCTTCCACCCTTCTTACAAATAAACAAACGGGATGATGGATCATGACTCCGTTGATGTTTATGAGTATTCCTAATTATTATCTCGAATCCGACATTTCGACCATAATTTCTATAAAAACTTTCCGCCTCATCTAATGTATCGAAAATCATTCCAACACAAGGCACAACCTTATTAACATCCGCAAATGTAAAATCAAAATTTTGGTTTCCAATATCCTCATCATCATCATTTTTTCTCATCCTAACATCCTCATCATCAACATTTTTTCTCATCCTAACATCCTCATCATCAACATTTTTTCCCATCCTAACATCCTCCTCACCATCAATTTTTTCCATCCTAATATCCTCATCTCCTTCATCATCATTTTTTCTCATCCCAAATTTCTCATCTTTTTCATCATCACCATCAATAATAATTATCTTGTTTTTATCCTTTCCACCATCATTTTTTTCCCCACCAACATCATCAACATTCATTTTATTTTTATGAACATTGTATTTCACTCTACGTTTATGAACACTACTATAATAATTATCAATATCTACATCATCAACGAATAATTTACGAGAAACATGATTTTTTTTAACGGGCGGCGTAACATAATCATCACCATTACGTTCACTAGATGAACTAGAAGAGCTAAATAAAAATGAAGCCATTGAATAGAGCACTAACCTTAATTTTGGATGAATTTTTGAGCTCCAAACCCTTGAAATTTTTGAGCACTTGGTTGAGTTTTCTGCTGTTTGGAAAAAAAGAAATTGGGAAAAAAGACAAATTCTGTAACCTTAAAGGAAACAGATTTCACGCCTACCGCAATGTTTCATTGCGGCAGGAAGCCTTAATTGCCAGCTGCCGCATTGAAACATTGCAGCGGATGGTTCATTTATTACCAGCCACCAACCATATTTAATGACTTTTAATTTTTCTGAGCCACAACCAAACATTGCGGCAGGAAAATTTACCGCAATCGCTCATTGCGGCAGCAATTTAAGATTTTTTATTTTTTTTTGTTTAATTTTTAAATCTTCAAATATGCATCAAAATAATAAAATATGTTAATTTTAACTTTAAGGTATCTTTAATAATGTAATATGGATATTTTTTACATGTTATGTAGTTTAAATAATGATGGAATGACATGTACATCTCAATCTTAGATAACTGTTGAAAAATAAATCAGGATAGTAACATTTACCTTCCAAATTAATTTATTATTTTTTGAAATATTGGGAATATCACTAAATTAGACATATATTGATTTACGTGCGGTTGTATCGTCGATAAGTATTTTATAAAAAATATAAACAACAATCCGGGACAAAGCACTAGTTAGATATACTGGTCAAATCGATAGTTCACTACCACTTTTACCACCCAAATAAACTTATTATTTTTTCAAAACTTGGGAATATCACTAGATTAGACATATATTGACTTACGTGTGGTTGGATCGTCGATAAGTATTTTTTAAAAAATAGAAACAACAATCCCGGAAAGCACCGTCCCCGGACAGTGCTTTCCGGGATTGTTGTTTCTATTTTTTAAAAAATACTTATCGACGATCCAACCACACGTAAGTCAATATATGTCTAATCTAGTGATATTCCCAAGTTTTGAAAAAATAATAAGTTTATTTGGGTGGTAAAAGTGGTAGTGAACTATCGATTTGACCAGTATATCTAACTAGTGCTTTGTCCCGGATTGTTGTTTATATTTTTTATAAAATACTTATCGACGATACAACCGCACGTAAATCAATATATGTCTAATTTAGTGATATTCCCAATATTTCAAAAAATAATAAATTAATTTGGAAGGTAAAAGTCGTGGTCAACTATCGATTTGACCCGTACTCCTAAATTAGTTAATCTAATGTAAAAATCTCAAAAAATAGAAAATTAGTGAATCTAATGTAAAATTAATCGTATAATTAATGAGTATTAATACTTTAAATTTTATGAATTTAAATTCGAATTTTATCTTATTTTTCTATTTTTAATTTAACTTTCACAAGAATACTGCCGCATTGAAAGGATGCGGACCGTCCTGCCGCATTGAAAGGTTGCGGACCCTTCTGCCGCATTGAAAGGTTGCGGACCTACTGCCGCATTGAAATGTTGCGGCTATCCTGGTGGCTGGTCCAACCCACGGTGGTTGTGGACCTGAACGCCCAATTTTATATCTTTAAAATTTTCGTCTTTTCATCATGACAACAGAAATGCAAAAAAAAAAAAAAAAAATTGTTAGTTTATGTTGTGCGGAAAACAAAAGTTTACCAACTCTAATTAACCAAAATCATCACAACATGATAGCATATTTACAATTTTATGAACAAATTATATTTTTACAAAACTATTCTCCTCTAAAAGAGGTTTAAAATATCACATGACGGCAATTATGCTTCAATTTCTCCTCTCTCTCCATAGGTAAGATTAAGACAACGCAAAATTTTACGGATTACCAATTTTAGTACCAAAACAAAGAAATGTCTAGTTGAGAAGTAACGGCCAAGGGGTGCCTAAATATATGGGTTAAGTATCAAAGTGGTCATTGAAGTGGAAGCAAAATATCAATTTGTTCACCAATCTATATGGGATATCATTTGAGTCATTAAAATCATAATAAATATCAAATAAATACCTGTATATATGTACTCGGGAAGTAAAAGTAATTTTTCATTGATTTCTACAAATTTTTCTTAAATGCTACTATAATCAAATGAAAGATTATAAATTCCAGTATTTTTTATAATATATCCAGAATTTAAAAAGTTTATTTACTATTTATTTTTAATTAAAACAAGGAAAATGACAATAAAATTAAAAATAAATAGTAAATGAATTTTTAAAAATCTAAATATATTATCAGAAATACTATAATTATTAACCTTTCGTTTGGTTATGAAAGCATTCAAGAAAAATGTGTAGAATTCAATGAAAAATTATTTTTGCTTTTCGAGTATATTTTAAAGATATCCATTTGATATTTATTATGAATTTAATGATTCAAATGATATCCCGTAAAGATCGGTGAACGAATTGATATATAACTTTCACTGTGACCACTTTGATACTTAACCCCTAAATTTATGTACTCCCTTCGTCCCTTAATGTTTTTCTTGTTTTGACTGGACACGTTTGCCAATGCACATTTTTTATCATTAATATCTTGAACTTCGTATTAATATTAAATATAAAAACTTCATTGTATTAAAGTACTCATAAATACGAATCCAACAAGATCACTCATGACTATATTTGGTCTTATAGATTAGACGTAAATTAGTAATTTGTCTCATGTTATGAACAGTCCCGACATATGAAACGAGAATGATAATATGAGACGGAGGGAGTAGTATTATGTTAACAAACTGAATTAGTGTCACTAATATTGAAACATACAAAATATGTTCACACATGAGCTAGTAGTACCTGAGTTTTTTTATTGTAAAAACATAACAGTTGATAATTATTGATAGCCGATAGGCAAATAAAAGACGCGTTTGGGCGGTGAAAGGTAGGCATAAAGGAGATTTGCCGTGATCTTCGGGGATTAAATATTTAAACTTCAATTAATAAACTAATGATCAAGGATGCATAAAAATAACTAATAATCTCAGATTAATTTTAATTGATATAAACCACACCTAATTGTATTGGAGTAGAGTTAGACGACATGAGAGGAGAATTGAGAAAATAATACCGTTGACGAAGATCTGCATATCCACCGGCCACACTTATGATCAACAGAATCATTTAACACAACTTTTTTTTTTTTTTTTGGCTAAATTTTAACACAACTTGTTAATTTTCTTAAACCATATTTTAATTAAACAAATAACTAATACTCTCTCTATCTCTAAAAACTTTTCTCATTTCCCTTTGACACGTTTGGCAACGCACACTTTTAATCGTTAATATCTTTAATTTTATATTAGTTTTAAATATAAAAATTTCATTGTATTAAAGTACTCATAAATACGAACCCAACAAGATCATTCATGACTATATTTGATCTTATTGATTAGACGTAAATTAGTAATTTGTTTCATGATATAAACAGTCCCGACATATCAAACGAGAGAAGCATATTGAGACGGAGGAAGTACAATCATTTCATTATACGAAATATGAAAACAAGACGGCATAAATCATAATCTCCTCCTAATTCTGCTCAGACATTAGTTTTGTTTTTTAATTCCGGGTATTTAATCTTGAGCAATGCTAGGGATCCCAAAATGGTTCCCAAAATTGTTTCCAAATGCCAAATGGCATCTTTTAATTAGTGGGCTCATATGAATACATGGAGGGTTTCTTTATTTATAAAATGCTTATCCAATCACAACTTGACAACTAAGCTTTTGGGAACGGTTTTGGGAATTTTTTTGAGGACTCTAGCATTTCTCTTTAAATTTATAAACAAACCTAGGTTTGTAGGCTCAAATATAATTAATCTAGGCATTTCTTAAATTCTGTTAGGTCATGAAAATTTGCGACCATCACAAAGAAAAATAAATCCAATTTATTTGTACCTGCCGACCGAAACAATCCACAAATTACAACTCACTTTCGACATTAGTAAAATAAAAAATATAAGTACTCACTCTAATACACTAAACGAGTAATCGGCCGCATTACCAGAAATCAATTCTTAAATAAATACTACTCCCTCCGTCACAAGTGTTTGTTTACGTTTGCTTTTAGCACGGAGATCAAGATATCCAATTAAAATAAGTGAAGTAGTGAGTGTAATAGTGATTTTATGGTTAAAATAAGTGAAGTAGTGGGTGTAATAGTGTAAAGTATTGTTAAAATAAGTGAAGTAGTGGGTGTAATAGTGTTAAAACTTACTATTTTAGGAAACGTAAAGAATTGATTGGGACGTTCCAAAAAGGAAAGTGTAAACAATTGGTTGGGACAGAGGGAGTAATAATTGACAAAGGTGATGTGACTTGGTCCCTACTAGGCTAGTACAATTACTTACGAATAACAGATTCATGCACCGTAAGAATGAGGACGCCGACCTACCTTACGTACTATATTGTTATAAAAATGTTTTCGTATCCATTATTTCCAAAGTGTTGTAGATTTTAAAAATCGGAACTATTTGGTTGATATATCGGTTTACGATTTATCGGGTGATTCGGTTGAAAAATCGGCGATTTATCATTGATTTTTGTAAAATCGGCCAAATCTATTCTAAAATTTTGATCGATTTTTGGCCAATTTATCAACGATTTTTCAAAAATCGACCGATTTCTATAACAAAGTCCAAATTAAGCAAACCTTCAGTTGTCCGTTTCATTGGATATAGGCACCGGAAACAAAAATAATTAGTATTGGTGCCCGCTCGCGCATGGCATTTATTTTGTTGAACGTGTACAACTCTAAGTCTTGAACTTCAAATGTATTTCCATGTTTTCTTTTATTATTATAAAAATTTATACAAAGTTTGTTATATATTTTTTGATGGACTGTTTCTTTAAAAAAAATCATAAACGAAGCATATAAAATCTTGAAATTATCGATCTTCATGGAATGTTAATAAAAAAACTGCATGCAAGGTACATTAAAGAGATTAAAAAGATAATAGAAATATAAGAGCAAGTTTCATAGATATATATTTCCATAACTGGAAATCATTTTGATTACATAACAAAAACTTCTTCATCTAAAAGAAGTCTACATCGCTTCTCCTAGACTCTTGCAAACTTTGGTTGCTTCCATCCTGAGCTTAGTAATTTCCTCAAGCAAAAGTTCTTGTATCGACCGATTTCTATAACACAGTCCAAATTAAGCAAACCTTCAGTTGTCCGTTTCATTGGATATAGGCACCGGAAACAAAAATCTATACTATTATATAAAAGCCGAAACATTAAAAGTTTGGTTCAACGGTACCTATTGAATTTACCTAATTACCCTTACTCAATTACAGATCTATTAACTAGTCAATTTCCTTTTTCAGGTTACGCATATTATCTTTTCTATTTTCAAGAACTAAATAATTTCCTTTTCCAAGTAAAATATAATATCTTTTACATTTTATCTAACTAAAATTTCTCATTTATTAATCAATTTCCTTTTTCAGTTTAAACATATAACCTTTTCTATTTTTCAATAACTAAATAATTTCCTTTTTCATTTAAAATAGAATATCTTTTACATTTTATCTAACTAAAATTTCTCTTTTTAAAAACACTACGAGCAATTTTGTTTAAAAAAAATAACTTAATTATATATAAGAGAAAAATGGGCCTGAGGTTGTCCTCAGGAATCTCCCCTGAGATTTGTACTATAAAATTAGGGGCCCCGCAGGGGCATTTTTGTAACTATCTATGTTTTTATTCAGTAATTTACATAAATACTCATCAATTTGTATGGGAATTGTTTTAACCTCAGGGTTTTACCTGAGGTCAACCTCAGGCACATGAAACCCTTATATATAATTGCTATTAACTAATCAATTACCTTTTTCAGTCAAAACACTTTTTCAGTCAAAACACTTTACTTTTCTCTTTTCTCTAACTAAAATCTCTCTTTTTCCAATTATATTATGGATGGTTACCTTTTTCAGCAAAACACATTACCTTTTTTCTTTTTTCTTACTAAAACCTCCATTTTTCTAATTATATGACAAGCGTTTCTATTTAATAAAAAAATAATAATAATATAATACTAATAATTAACCAATTACCATTTTAGCTAAAAAAAATAACATAATTATATATAATTATTATTAAATAATCAATTACCTTTTTCAGTCAAAACACGTTACCTTTTCTCTTTTCTCTAACTAAAATCTCTGTTTTTCCAATTATATCATGGACAGTTACCTTTTTTCAGCAAAACACGTTACCTTTTTTCTTTCTTCTTACTAAAACCTCCATTTTTCTAATTATATTACAGGCGTTTCTATTTAATACAAATAAAATAATAATAATATAATACTAATAATTAACCAATTACCTTTTCAGCTAAAATATATAATCTTTTCTATTTTTTTCTAATTACATTCCCTTTTTTCTAGAAATACAACGGGTAGCATTAATATCTCATTTTCTGAAAACTATGAACAATTTTATTTCATAAAATAACATAATTAAATTATAATTACTATAAACTAATCAATTACTTTTTCCACATAAATCATGCACGTTACCTTTCCATTTTCTCTAACTAATTTTTTTTAAATTACATCACGGACAGTTCTATTTAATAAAATAAACTAATAATATTATAATATTTTTAATTAACCGATTACCTTTTTCAGCTAAAACATATCATTTTTTCTATATTTTCGAATTAAAATCACTTTTATAATAGAAATACCACGGACAATATTATTTTCTAATTTTCTAAAAACATTACGAGCAATTGTATTTAGTAAAATAACGTAATTCAATTATAATTACTATATCAATTACCTTTTTCACCTAGAACATATAATCTTTTTAATTTTCACTAACTAAATTCTCTATTTTTCTAATCATACCACGGACATTCGATTTAATAAAATGAAGTAATAATTTAATAATTACTAATAATTAATTGATTATTCTTTTTAACTAAAACCTATCATCTTTTCTATATTTTCTAACTAAATCCCTCCTTTTCTAGAAATATTACGAATAACATTTATATAATTATTATCAAATCATCTCATATAAAAAAGTAAGCCTCCAAAATTCATATTTTAAAAAAATTAATTTTAATTAATGAAATTTTTTATATAATATAAAAAAAATCCGTGCATCGCACGGATAAATTCCGAAACATTAAAAGTTTGGTTGGTCGGTACCTATTGAATTTACCTAATTACCCTTGCACCCAATTAATATTAATATTATTAATCTATTATCAATTTCAATTTTTACTCAAATCAACTAAACAAAACCTTTTCCATTTCATCTAAAATACAATACTCCCTCCGTCCCATCCAATTCTTAACACTTTTTTTGTCACTTTCTGGCACGCATTTTGAGGTCAATTTTAAGGATAGTTTCATAACTTATTTTTGAAATTTTCTTTTTATGTATAAAAATAGGATTGTTCTATTTTTATACAAAAAAAGAAAATTTTAAATATAAGTTATGGAACTATCCTTAAAATTTACCTTAAAATACGTGCCGAACACCCTATTTTGAAATGTTAAGTAATGGACGGGACTGAGGGAGTATCTTTTATATTTCATCTAACTAAAATTTCTCCTTTATGAATCAGTTTCTTTCTTGAGGTTAAACATATTACTAACTAATCAATTTCCTTTTTCAGATTAAACATATTATTTTTTCAACTTTTTCAAGAACTAAATAATTTCCTTTTTCAGGTAAAATAGAATATCTTTTATTTTTATCTAACTAAAATTTCTCCTTTATGAATCAATTTCCTTTATTAGGTTAAACATATTACCTTTTTCAATTTTCAATAATTAAATACTTTCCTTTTTCAAGTAAATTAGAATATCTTTTACATTTTATGTAACTAAAATTTCTCATTTTTAAAAATACTACAAACAATTATATTTAATAAAATAACATGATTATATTATAGTTACTATTAACTAATCAATTAGCTTTTTCAATCAAAACACGTTAACTTTTCTTTTTTCTCTAACTAAAATATTTCTTTTTCCAATTATATCTTGGACGGTTACCTTTTTCTTTTTAAGTCAAAACACGTTACCTAAACCTCTTTTTTTCCAAGTATATCACGGGCATTTCTATTCAATAAAAATAAATAATAATATTATAATATTAATAATTAACCGATTACCTTTTCAACTAAAATTTATCATCTTTTTTATATTTTCAAACTTAAATCCCTCATTTTCTAGAAATATTATGGATAACATTTATATAATTATTATGAAATTAATTTAAATTGATGAACTTTTTTTATATAATTTTAAAAAATATCCGTGCATCGCAAAGTCGAAACATTAAATTGGTCGGTCGGTCGGTATATGTTGATTTTACTTATTTACCTTTACTCATCCTATTAATTAATCAATTTTTTTTTTCAGATTACACATATTATCTTTTCTATTTTTCAATAACTAAATAATTTTCTTTTTCAGGTAAAATACAAAATCTTTTATATTTTATCTAACTAAAATTTCTCCTTTATTAATCAATTTCTTTTTTCAAGTTAAACATATTACCTTTTCTATTTTTCAATAACTAAATAATTTCCCTTTTCAGGTAAAATAGAATATCTTTTAAATTTTAACTAACTAAAATTTCTCTTTTTTAAAAATACTTGGAGTAATTTTGTTTAATAAAATAACATAATTATATTATATTTACTATTAACTAATCAATTAGCTTTTTTCAGTTAAAACATGTTATCTCTTCTCTTTTCTCTAACTAAAATCTCTATTTTTCCAATTATATCATGGACAATTCATTACCTTTTTTCTTTTCACTTACTATAACCTCCTTTTTTCCAATTATATCATGGGCGTTTCTATTTAATAAATAATAATAATAATAATAATAATAATAATAATAATATAGTAATAATTGGCCAATTACGTTTTCAGCTAAAATATATCATCTTTTCTATTTTTTCTAATTAAATTCCTCTTTTTTCCAGAAATCAAACGGGTAACATTAATTTCTCATTTTATAAAAATTATGAACAATTTTATTTAGTAAAATAACATAATTAAATTATAATTATTATAAACTAATCAATTACCTTTTTCACATAAATCATATCATCTTCACGTTACCTTTTTATTTTCTCTATCTAAAATTTATCTTTTCCAATTATATCACGGACGATTCTATTTAATAAAATAAACTAATAATAATATAATATAATTATTTAACTGATTACCTTTTTCAGCTAAAACATATTATATTTTCTATTTTTTCTAACTAAAATCCATCTTTTAATAAAAATATCATCAGACAATATTAATTTTTTCTTTTCTAAAAACATTACGAGCAATTGTATTTAGTAAAATAACGTAATTAAATTATAATTACTATAAACTAAGCAATTGCCTTTTTCACCTAGAACATATTACCTTTTTAATTTTCTCTAACTAAATTCTCTATTTTTCTAATCATATCACGGGCATTCAATTTAATATAATGAAGTAATAATTTTATAATTACTAATCATTAATCGATTACTCTTCTGAACTAAAATCTTTAAAATCCCTCTTTTAATAGAAATATCACGGATAATATTAATTTCTTCTTTTCTATAAACAATACGAGAAATTGTATTCAGTAAAATAATGTAATTAAATTATAATTACTATAAACTAATCAATTACCATTTTCACATAAAACATATTACCTTTTTAATTTTTTCTAACTAAATTCTCTATTTTTCTAATCATATCACGGCATTCTATTTGATAAAATGAAATAAAACCTATCATATTACTAATCGATTTCTCTTTTTGAGTAAAACCTATCATCTTTTCTATAATTCTAACTAAAATCCCTCATTTTCTTGAAATATCACAGATAACATTTATATAATTATTATCATATCATCTCATATAAAAATGTAAGCCTCCAAAATTCATGTTTCAAAAAAATTAATTAAAATTAATGAATATTTTTATATAATATTAAAAAAAATCCGTGCATCGCACGGATTTTAGGCTAGTAATAAATAAATTTGCACAGGGTAAAAGATACAGTATCAAATATTTGCGGACTTTCAACTAGGACTTTGCATTGTTTTTATTGTACTACACAACCCCATCCAACTTCTGCCATTTCAACGTGAGTTTATAACTCACTAAGAGAGGTACACTAACCTATCACGGGTGTCATTGGTTGAAACGTAACTTTAGAAATTTACCATAGCAAGATTATAACTAGCGTAATAGCACGTGCGAGGCACGGGCCATTTCTAGCATTATTGAACATCGCGAAGATGTGTATTATATATTTGAACGATTTAGTGATATTTTATACATTAGAAATATATGAAACAAATTTGGAGCACGTATGTGAGGAATGCACGATTACCAAAAGTGTGGGAGGATACAGTTGTGGCTTCTGATGCCAAAACAACTTCTTCCTCGACCACCAATAGGCAATTATATGTCTTTGCAAGCATTTAAAGGGAAATGACCATGCAACAAATTGTTGAATGCTTTCATGTTTGAAATTTTAGGCATTTTACAATACATTTTAAAGATCACAAGACCTTAATTATTGTAACATACAAGATCTTACTTATTAAAGTTAAAGTCTGAGGTACTCCCTTTGTTCTCCTATTATATATACAAGAAGATACACTGTTATGTTATATAGCACTATATACGTAATCTTAATTATAGTATCGTCTCATAACTCAACGATATATTTTATTTATTTATTTAATCGATAACTGATAACCGACATGGAGTACAAATCTCATATATATATATATATATATATATATATATATATATATATATATATATATATATATATATATAGGGTCTTGTTCTAATAGAAACTAAATTAGAATAGAAACTAGAAACTAAACATAAATTAAATATTTCAAACTAATCTAATGACCAAATTAGGGGTACCCCAATACAAAAAGTTCATAATATTCTTGGCTCCATCCAGCAAAAAAAAAAAAAAAAAAATTATTGTTCACTGCTGACGTGGCAGTGACGTCAGCGTGAACAGCATTTTTTTTTTTTTTTTTTTTTTGCTGGATGGAGCCAATAATTTTAAACACTTTTTGTGAAGGTGCCCCTGGCGGGGCCATTAGAATGAATGAAATATAATTTATTTAGTGTTGGTTTCTAGTTTCTATTCTAAGATTGGTTTCTATTTGACCACTAGCCTATATATATATATATAAATGTTTCAAATTTCTTTTCAAAACTTCATATCTTTCTTATTTCGCTAATTAATTTGCTATATTTTGTATAGTATTTATCATACCGTCTTATAAATAAACTAAATATTATATGTAATTATTAACCAATAATCGATATGTAATCCAAATCGCATTTGTATATTTTTTTTATAAATTTTCTTAAAATTCATATTTTTAGTATGCCTATAGTTTAATTGATTCTAATTTGACCAACCAATTTTAATTCAGTGCATTTTTTAATTAAATTTCACAACAAAATTAACCACGATCACTTCACATGTTATATTGTTAACAGAATAGTTGATCTCAAAGAATAATTATTTTATCTATGCATTTCGTATATGAGATTATGAACAAAATAATTTATCTCAAAATAGTAATTATTTTCTCCATTTTAAAAATATAAAAAAAAATTCTGTAAAATTTATTTAGATGGGTAGGTCTATAAATAATCATAAAAAAATAATGTGCACAAGTTATAATATAAGTAATTTTATCTTAAATGAATAGTTTAATATATACTAAACATGATATAACCCAAAAAATATTTATATATGTGGTTAATGAATTCCATTATAAGTATGAGTGTCTATCTAGGCAAATTGATTGGTGAGTTTAGTTCATTATTTGCAATAGTTCGACTCTAGCTTGTAAAAGTAAATCAGAAGCTAGTTAATTTCCATTCCTTTTATGTGCTCTTCTCTAGATAAACTATTATCATCATTTTTTATATTCTTAAACAATTAGGCTTGTACTAGCATAATAGCCCGTGCGAGGCACGGGCCATTTCTAGCATTGTTGAACATCGCGAAGATGTGTATTATATATTTGAACGATTTAGTGATATTTTATACATTAGAAATATATGAAACAAATTTGGAGCACGTATGTGAGGAATGCACGATTACCAAAAGTGTGGGAGGATACTGTTGTGGCTTCTGATGCCAAAGCAACTTCTTCCTCGACCACCAATAGGCAATTATATGTCTTTGCAAGCATTTAAAGGGAAATGACCATGCAACAAATTGTTGAATGTTTTCATGTTTGAAATTTTAGGCATTTTACAATACATTTTAAAGATTACAAGACCTTAATTATTGTAACATACAAGATCTTACTTATTAAAGTTAAAGTCTGAGGTACTCCCTTTGTTTTCCTATTATATATACAAGAAGATACACTGTTATGTTATATAGCACTATATACGTAATGTTAATTATAGTATCGTCTCATAACTCAACGATATATTTTATTTAGTTATTTAATCGATAACTGATAACCGACATGGAGTACAAATCTCATATATATATAAATGTTTCAAATTTCTTTTCAAAACTTCATATCTTTCTTATTTCGCTAATTAATTTGTTATATTTTGTATAGTATTTATCATACCGTCTTATAAATAAACTAAATATTATATGTAATTATTAACCAATAATCGATATGTAATCCAAATCGCATTTGTATATTTTTTTATAAATTTTCTTAAAATTCATATTTTTAGTATGCCTATAGTTTAATTGATTCTAATTTGACCAACCAATTTTAATTCAGTGCATTTTTTTAATTAAATTTCACAACAAAATTAACCACGATCACTTCACATGTGATATTGTTAACAGAATAGTTGATCTCAAAGAATAATTATTTTATCTATGCATTTCGTATATGAGATTATGAACAAAATAATTTATCTCAAAATATTAATTATTTTCTCCATTTCAAAAATATAATAAAATTTTCTGTAAAATTTATTTAGATGGGTAGGTCTATAAATAATCATAAAAAAATAATGTGCACAAGTTATAATATAAGTAATTTTATCTTAAATGAATAGTTTAATATATATTAAACATGATATAACCCAAAAAATATTTATGTATGTGGTTAATGAATTCCATTATAAGTATGAATGTCTATCTAGGCAAATTGGTTGGTGAGTTTAGTTTCATTATGAGAGGTCAATGGTTCAACTCTTTGGAAGAACAATATTTTTTAAATATTATAATTGAGTTAGGTTCGGAGTTAGGTTCGGGAGCTAATTTATTTGCTCAGGATGCAGGTTTGACAAGTACCTGTTCTCCTATTATATAATGCTCGATGGATACGAATATGCTAATAGTTCTCTAAATTAGTCATGGTGCGTGCATGAAAACTGGTCCAAAAACCGAATTATCAAAAAAGAGAGGTACACTAAGAAAGTTACAAGACAACAAGATAAATACGAACTAAAAGAATGCAAGTAAAAATAAAAGAACACTCAATGTTTACTAGTTAGAAAAGATATCTAAGGTTTTTAATTCAGTTTTGCAGCCAAATGCATTTTCATACCATATAAATAAATCAAAAAGAGAATTAAGGACTGTTTGGTTATAATTTAAAATAAATTCTTATGAACTTATATTCGTGTAAAAATTTCATATTTTGATAAAAAAAATTTATACAAGTATTTAATTTATGTTTCAGATTCCATAGGTTGCAAAAAAATGTTAACTTTTTCAGAAAAAAGTTAGAAATCTTAACTTTATCTTAAAATAAGTTGACTTATTCTGGAAAATAAGTTATCCCAAACATCCCTAAATAACTTTCCATAAGTTTCTCATCGGAACTTGCCACTTGGGCATAATCTAACTCCAATAATGCTATTACCAGGAAAAATAAAGGGTATTTTTTTACTTGGGCTAAAGAAAACAATGGCGAACGAAAATATTCATGGGCAACCACAAAAACAAGTTACAATACAATTGTTTTAAACATCACAAGAGAAAAATCCAATGTTAAAAATCACTATCTCTATAGTACCATGAAATGGTTTTTGTTAAAACATAATTTAGACACACTTTTTTACTTGGGCTGAAGAAAACAATGGCGAACGAAAATATTCATGGGCAACCACAAAAACAAGTTGCAATACAATTGTTCTAAACATCACAAGAGAAAATCCAATGTTAAAAATCACTATCTCTATAGTACCATGAAATGGTTTTTGTTAAAACATAATTTAGACACCACCGCACAACAGCAATAACAATCGACATTTGGTACTGGTTCCGGGTAAAGAATCACTTAACCTCTTTGCACTAGTGCCACTTTTCACTTGCATTTGTCTATGCAATGGCAATTGGGTTCGCCATTTCTAAATCTGATTTCATATTTTAGCTATAGCACCACCACTGCATTGGGTTTGCTCCAACAAAGCAACTACAAGATTGAATGTACAGCAGTTGCACAAAAAAAAACATGCATGTTCCTTCAGTTTTGTAGTTTACATAAGTTTTAAGGATAAGGGGAGGGAAGAGGGGGGGGGGGATGATTTGAACCCAGACAGAAACGATGGTATGTCCATAGACGAAGTCTGCTATATCAAGATTTTTATTTTCCCATGCTGAAAAAGAAGTCCAGCCTTTCAAGAAGCAGCTCCTCCTGCCTTTTTCTGTAGTTCCTGGATAAGAATGGGTAGAAACATATAAAAACATTAATTCAGGATCCTTACAGGACTTCTCAAGGTGCCTTCTAACTATTATACACGTAATACATACCAGATTAATGGCAGCAATAGAACGACGCTGCCTTTCTTTCTTTTCTCTCTGGCACTCGGCACACCAGCTTGGTGAGTGCTTTTCATACTTCCTCATCTCTCTAAAGACAGAGCTGGATTCCAAAATTTGATAAAATCAGAGGACAAAATGCCACAAACAGTAGAGAATCATATTAATATAATGAAAAGGACAAATGCTTTTATAATTCTATTCTATACGAGTTATCCGTCCACAAAAGCGAACAAACGAGTCCTCTCATTGCATGGTGTTTGAACTAGCAACACCAGTCAAAAACCTTAGCACACATCATTACAAATGCCCTGTTCCAAATTTCCACTAATATGTATACAAGGCTAATTAAAAACTGAGACAAGTCCTATACTTGCTAAACCCTCTTCAGAGCACTGAGTCATGTTTAGCACATTCCATTATCACGTAATACAAAACGAGTCACGGTCTTTTAAATATGTAAACTATAAACTTAAAGAGAAGAGGGGGGGGGGGGGGTTTAATTTTTCAACCACGATCGCTGGTAGGTACATCTTTGATCTTTTACAACCCATTCATTTCAACAAACTAGTGGTGTGTTTAAGATCTGATTAGATGATACTTCAAAGTCTGCACATAAATGAGAAAAATGATGTTTTGAGGATGAGTTGTACACTTTCCCTTTCACAAAAAAAGGCTTACTTGAATATTAAGGAGAATCTTTCAACATAGTTAAGACTAACAAGTTATCAGAAAGAATTTTATTATATGTATTCCTAAAGTCTGTAGTATATTTCTTCATATAAGCATTCACTTATAGAAGTATTTTACTGTAAATTTAAACAAGCGATAGAAGTCAAATGAGCCACTTTTGAGGATTTCGGTACCTTCTGCACCAAACAAGCATGTTTACTCTGTGCCCAGAGGTAGTAGATCTAGCACCATGGCGATGACGACCACGGTGAATTACAGCTCGTCCAGGGACATGTGCATAATCGAAAATCTCCTATGAGAACAAAAAAATCATATGAACGTCGATTAGCAAAAACATTCCAAGGGAACTTCGTGTGCTTTAGTTCAACAGCGAAATCTAGAAGTTTTGACAGAATACTGTACACGTACGTCCGGTTTGCTTTCTACATTTACATGCTTATCACACCGCACACCACGAAAAAACAGCTCACCACCGGAAAATTGCTCACCCAAGCAGACATTCAGTGTAACTTCAGAGTCATCCACATGAAAGCCTACATCGGATAGTTGAAAATTTTACAAATTCAAAGCTAAGCTATCATTTTTACAACACTATGCGAAGGGTAATTGAGTAATAAATTACTGTCTAAATTAAGTATAAGATTATCCACCAATGTAATAAGAAGTTTAAGAGTCACCTAGATCAGCATCCCTATCTGTTCCATACTCAACTACGAAACCATGATGCGAATCAAGTGTGGCTCCACCAACTTCAGGAAAGAAAACTGCACATATCGTAAACCGTATCATTAAAAAGAGTTCAGAGAGCAAATATTTCAGATTATTGACCAAATAGTGTTATTTTGCTTCAATTTAGTGGATATGTGGATATGAACCCAAACTTATTACTTTTAGACATGGGACGTATAAAATCTTCCATCAACTTGTCAAGCATTGTTTCCAGCCCAAAGTCATCCAGAACAGCACCGTATGCATTCATTGTGTTCGGTCGCATAATTCTGAATTTTGTATCACGGACCCAACGCTCAAAGTGTTCTACCTATGCAATCAGAACCTGATGAGAAAACATAGAAGCTAAACTACAAAGCAATTGAAAGAGTAGATCAGAATTTGAACAACAGTAGATGGTACCTCATCTAACAGCAATTGACAGAAACGTGGCTGCAGCATTTCGAATGTTAAAACCCCTGGAGAAGGTTCTGATATTATACTTCGATAAGCCTCCTCTGTGTTCTCACTGATTGCCTTGGTAAAAGAGGGTACGAAAAAGGCTGCGGGATTCATGTGATAAAGCTCGCGATGCATAGGCTGCAAAAGAAACAAGGTTACCACAAAAGGAACAGATATACTTGTGTGTAGACTGAATGATCTACGGACTACAGCTTTTCTAGCTTAAACTTTACGGTGTTAATGTCCGGCCGCGTGTTTATAGAGTAGTACAGTAGTGCTGCTTATTTAAATATTGCAATTATACTTCAAAAATATAAAATAACATATAAAACTTTATCCCCAGCACCTTCCAGAACTCTTCAGGGCAAATTCAATACAACCCTTCCCCTTTATTTCAATAATTTTGCACAGGGCTTCAACCGAAGCTTTTTAGGATTAAAGAAATATCAAATTGTAACAGGTTCACAGCAATAAAAAAAAGTCCTGGCACGTGTAAAACTAATAAACTTTCTAGCACAACACAAGTACTACTGTCTAACAGTACCCAGCAAAATATCAACATAAATCATACCTGATAGTTGGACATGATTTTATCCTTGTATTCCTTGTTCTTTTTGATCTGCTAAATGGTAATAGATGAACGTCAAACCTTAATTGTTCAAAAGATGCAAGTATAAATATTTCCAACAGAAAATACAGCAAAACAAGGTAAAGGGCCTAAAGGCAGTACTATTTTCATCAAACCACGTATATTTAAAACTTAAGCACATATACCTCAGCACATATACTGCATATCTAACCTAGTAAATAACAAGTAAAACAAAATTCCTGTGCCTCATCATACGCCCCTCGCTACATTCCGCATTTCCCCATAATTGCGAGCATAAAGCCATATACCCAAAGTCGAAATAAATTTGTGCATTTTCATTTCATCAAAATGCAGCTAACAAAAACTGAAACCAGAAAGCACATAAACATAACTAAACACCTCCCAAAATTCCCGCTAATCGTCCACATCAAAAAACCTTCTTCAATTTCCAGCATTTACGAAAACCTAAACATCTACATAACAAACAATTCAAATTCCAAACCTACACACACACACACACACAAACAAAAAAAAACAAACTTGATAAAAAAAAAAGAAGAAAGAAATACTGACACGAGTGCGTTCGCCATCAGGAGCGTAACGCAGGAGCAGCTGGCGCATATAATAAGCCTTAGTAGTTCGATTAGCACCGAGCATTGTAGGTGGTAAATAACGCTCAAGAGAGCTGTAAAGAAGAGGATTAAACTCCAATTCAAGCCCATCGTAGCGCTCTGGATTGTGCTCGGTGTTAGGGTTCAGACGAAGCCGGAGATTCGACGAGGAGTTGGTCGGAACGGCGCCGTTTGGTTGGCTGTTACCTGCAGGTGAAGCCATGGATGAGTGATTGTCTTTTCTGGGGTCCACTGCACCGTTAGACATGGCAATGAAGAGAGAAGGTGTAATTGGGGAATTAGGGTTTCTGAAATTTTTGGGTGCAATGGTGTAGTGTTTTTTTGTTGGGGAGGTTGGGAGTTTTTGTGGAATTGTGGGGGAAGAGGAGCAGGACGGTGTCGTTTTCGAGCTTTAAGTTAATTTTTCTTCTTTTTTTTTTGAATATAATGACTTATAAGTAAATATCTATTCTAATAATTCTTACAAGTAAATATCTATTCTAATAATCTTACAAGTAAATATCTATTCTAATAATTCTTGGGGGTGAGAGTCAAACTAGGTACAACAAGGATAAGCCATAACCACTCGGGCTATCCGATCCCTCTCAGTTAGAGATGCACAAAAGGCCCATCGGGCTGGGCTTTGACCGGGCTTTTAAAAGCCCGGGCTTTTTGGTCAAAGCTCGGCCTAGGCTTTGACTTTGATCGGGTCGGGCCGGGCCGGGTTTCTGTGAAAAATATGAGCACGTTTAGGCCCTCGAAGCGGGTCGCGGTGGGCTTTTTTCCGGGCCTGAAGCGGGCCGGACCGGATCGGGCTTTTTCTGGCATCAAATCGGATCGAGATTTTATGTTACATAAGAAAGTTCTTTATGTAATAATGGCATACATGTGTTAAACAATCTATTTTGCCGATACAAATATTACATTTATCGATTTACTTTTTGATTTGATGATATATTAATTGATTACACGTGTACTTAACTTGTTTTCGTTCATGTATCGTAATATATGCATATAAATAATCTTATTATTAATAATGAATATGTAAATATATATGTACTTAAATTATTTTTATATTTGTAGGAAGTGTAAATACATAAATATTTATGTAAGTATACTAGAATAATCGAATTTTACCCGTGCTTTTTCGGGCCGAACCGGGCTTTTAATCGGGCCGGGGGCGAAGACCGGGCTTTTTAAAAGACCGGGCTAACACCGGGCTTTTGGCGGGCCGGGCCGGGCTTTGCCCAAAAATATAGGGACCGTTTAGGGCCCTCGGGCCGGGCTTGACCGGGCCGGGCTTTGACCAGGCCGGGTTTTGACCGGGCTTTGTCGGATCGGGCCGGGCCAGATTTTCGGGCTCGGGCTTTTTGTGCATCTCTACTCTCAGTTAATTTTGAGGTTATTCACTTGGATTTAAAGTTGTATTATTTTAATATTTCTTGTACGGTAAAAGGCAAAACTTATTTAAAATTATAAATTTCAATAATAGTAATTACAAAATAATTTATTTTTTAAAGAAAAACAGTAAATTTCTCCAAATTAGTACTTTTCTGACTTCATATATGTATTAAAATTATTAAATAAATATAGGCACTTTTTTGAATAAAAAAATCAATAAAATAAGCACTTGTATGTTACATATAACAATGTAGTACCAGTGTTGTAAAAAGCGGGAATCGGACTTAATCGGTAGAGGCACTGTCCAGGGATTAATCGGGTACTTGGAGATTAATCGGAATGATTAATCGAATAATCGGATTATTAATCAGTGCGATAGCCCCTGGAACAGGAATTAATCGGTGATTAATCGTGACTAATCAGCGATTTTTAGAACAGAGTGTAGTACTAATTAAATATAGTAAAATTTATTATATTTTAAGCTCTTTAGGGCATCAACCGTTGAAATGCTAAAATGTAAAACTCCAATAAATTAGCACAATTTGAATTTCAACAAATTTTCTTAAAAGCATGTTAACTATTTTTCTTAGTTAAAGTGAAATAACCAATTAATTTCCAACAATGTCCTTTACTTATAAATATTATATTGTAAGGAGTTTTAGTAATTTAGAGATACTAGCATGAAAGCCCGTGCAAGCAGGTTCTAATTTACATTATATATTTCAAATTTTGCGATAAAATTTGTTTTATCCTCTTATCAGTCTATTTTATCTTTCATGTACAATGATCTATCGAAATTTATTAGTTAATAATCGTTTTAAATTCAAATTATTAGCATTCTAAATTTCGAGAATCATATTTATAATGATACTTGTTTAATGCGAGAAGGATAACCAACAAAAGTGGTATATTAGAGTCAATCGCCAGCTATCAAATATTACCACGATAATAGTGTCCTCTAGTTTGTTTTTCTGTAGAAATCCTAAAAGAATCACCATGACAACAATTTTTTAATTACTTTCAATCTTAGCCACAACATGTTTTAAATATCTATTTTCTCTTCTACCCATATGTTTACCTCATATCTCCTCCAATTTGTTAATGATCAGGTAACTTACCTCACATCTCCTCTAATTATTACTGATCAGGTACCTTATTACTTCGGCCTCTTTCCGACCACTATCCAGCCACCTTGCTATACTTCTCAGATCTGTTTATTCCTTCAACCACATCATATATGCACATTCATTGTGCCACACCACCTCTCTTTTATCTTTAATAACCTAAAGTTTGTTCATCATTCCTCTCCTTGATCATCTCTCATTCATCTTTACAACCTCTTATCGACCTCTATTTTCATATTAATATAAAATTATTATTGTTATAGTTACGAGCTGAATGGTATTATGATAATAAAATAGTTAATTGTCATATCTCTCACACATTAAACATGTATACGTTTTTCGAATGTTATTATGATAACATTATATCTTTTGAATTTCAATTAAACTCGTCTAACATTTGTCAACAAATTGGATCAACATATTATTGTCAACTATTTCGTTGTATTACCATTTGTTCTTAAGTTGATAAAAAAAAATTAATGTACCTATTCTTTTGTTGGTACTTAGTTGAGTGTATCTCATATAAAGATGTCCAAATTTGTCACTAAATGAATTCATGTTGTTTGGGAATGGGTATCAGGTCAATTCAAGGTCGGGAAGTGCTATACTCATCCCAATCCCTAAATTCGAACAAAATCATTAAACCTATTTTGGTTCTCGAATGAGAATTATTTCGCTCCCGATTCCTGTCCCGAAAGAAAAATAGGTATCCCGCGAGAAATAGTGGATTTAATTTATTTTTTTAATTAAAATTTTGAACATAATCGTTGAACCCGTATCGATCCCAAAATGGGAATTATTTTTCTCCCTGATTCCTACCCCGAACGGGAAACGAGGATCCCCACAAAAAATTGGGGATTCTTATTTTTTGTTTTGATTAAATTGTATATATTCTCTAATATATTGGATAATAAATTTATTTAATAAATCATCATAAATTTATTATTATATTATAAATAGCTATTTGAATTAATTTTTATAATACAAGATAAAAAAATATTATTAAAAATAAATTTTATTAATGAAATTTTAAATTTATAAAAATTTGAATCTTTGAATTGCATTTATTTTAATATATTTAAAAATTTATTTTTCTTAAATATGATAATCGGTTGGGGAACGGGAATTGGGGACCGGGTATACCTTAATCCCTAAGCTCGTTACCATCCCCCAAATTTTTATTCTATAACATTCCATGTTTCTCGTCCCAAACCCGAAAAATTTCCTGAATCCCCAAACTGGAAAGGGATCAGATCGGGGTCGGGCAGACCGAGAGAAATGTTTATCTATTTTGTACCATTTGAATTTGTATCACATATATTTAAAGTTTTTATATTAAATACGCGTACATTTAGTCGGTTATTCATTCAATTAAAAATAGCTTACATGTTTTTAGCATTTTAATTAATTTTATCCTGAATAAATTTTTAAAAAAGTATTAAAGGGAATGTAGCAAGTGGATTGCTTATGTATGCAATTATTGATTTTAAAGAATGTATCATTTCAAATTTTCTAGCATAGTGATAATACATGTGGCCATGTGGGCATAAGAATATTGTGATTATTAAAGGGAATGTGGCAAGTGATTTGTTTGTGTATGCGATTAATGATTTTAAGAAATGTATCCATAAGTGTTCTAGTCTAGTGGTTCCAGTGTGGATATAAGAGCATTAGTACATGGAGATCATGGGTTCAAATCCCATTGAAATCAATTTTTTTAACATTAACATGATTGCAGGGATATGTTAGTAAATTACTAAATTAGTGAAAAAGCATGTTGGCCTATAATAAGTATAATGGATGGATTCGATGGAAGAAAATTTTAGCAAAAAAATCTAGGTGGTAAGTATTTATATCTTTCAATAAATCTTTATATACATACAAAAATATTACACGACCGGTTTTTAAGGATAACACGTGACCCACTTCTTGTTTTACAATTCTTCGTTACTTATTTAACTTTTTTATGAAATAGGTTTGTATACCGAAATAAAACTCAATAACTCATCATACCTTTGTTTCTTTTTTATCATATCTATCTATACTACTCCCTACATCCCAAAATAATAGTCCTATTTGGAAAAAACACACATATTAAGAAAATTTAATTGTGTTGATTATATTCTCATATTAAGACCCATTTTACACATTATGCATTGATTACTTATTTAGGAGTAAGTGAATACTACGCACTACTATAAAAACTCAACAGTAGTAGTACTCACAAACTCAACAGTAGTTAGTAGTCAACCTTGGAAATATTCACATTAATTGTATTGAACAAAGAGTATTCCAAACAAGGCTATTATTTTGGGATATTTTTTTTTCCCAAACAGGACTATTATTTTGGGATGGAGGGAGTATTATATTAAAGTTTAATTCGAAAAAAAATATTACTGATCGGAAGATATGATACGATTAATGATTTTAGGTGTTTATAAAAGGTAATATCTTCAACTAAAAGTATATGTGAAAAAGACAATCGACTAATTACCATTAATTATATTATGTTATTATTTTTTTTAGGTGTATTTATTTTTCTTTATAATGAAGGGTAATTTATTACAATAAAAGTTTTGGTTTTCGGTTTGGTTATCCTATTTATTAACATAAATAATAATATAATATAATTAATGGTAATTAATCGATTGCCGTTTTTACATTTACTTTGAGTTGAATATATTGCCTTTTATACGATTTATTTTTTTAGATATTTATAAAAGGCAATATATTCAACTCAAAGTAAATGTAAAAAAGGCAATCGGTTAATTACCATTAATTATATTATGTTATTATTTATGTTAATAAATAGGATAACCAAACTGAAAACAAAACTTTTATTGTAATAAATAAAATAACCAAACCGAAAACCAAAACTTTCAATGTTTCGGCTTTAATAAAATAGTATAGATAGATAGAGAGAAAAAGGATCCTGAGATTCATCCCAGGAAACTTTTCCTAAGATACTTAAAAAAATACTCTATATTTGATTGGGCCCGCAGGGTTAATTAAAAAAAATCTGCTTTTACAAAAATACCCATCCTATAAATATTCTGATTTACATATACATTTCATGTATCTCAGGGAATTTACCTGAGATACATCTCAGGTTCCCTAACCTCATAGATAGATAGATAAGAACAGTTAGATGTAATTATAAGGTACATTTTAAGATTAAAGTACTTTACTAAAAATTCAAGTTTCGAATCCTATCAACAACATATTTCACTTAAAATTCTATAATATAAATTTTAAATCATGCATATCATTAACCAAATTTATGTTAAATTATATTAAAATAATTTTTAAATTATATAAAAACATAATTATAACTTAAAATAAAATTTATAACGTATTAAAAGAAAACTCGTGCATCGCACGGGTTATAAGCTATTACTATTATATAAAAGCCGAAACATTAAAAGTTTTAATAACAAAAAACTGGTACAAAAACTTTTAATGTTTTGGCTTTTATATAATAGTGCTAGCTTATAACCCGTGCGAAGCACGTGTTTATTTTGATAGGTTTTAAAATTTATTTAATATTATAATCATGTTTTTATATAATCCTATTTTTAATAATTTTTTATTTTAATTTTATATAAATTTATATAATGATATGCATGGTTTAAAATTTATTTTATAAAATTCTAAATTAAAAATGTCGTTGACGGGTTCGAACTTTGAATTTTTAGTAAATTAATTTAATCATATAATATATCTTATTATTAGACCTAACGATTCTTATTAATTATTAAAAATAATGATTTGAATATATGGTGAGATATTTTTGGGTGTATATTAGTGATCGCAAGATTAATTTTAAATTAAAAAGTAACGTGTTTTAATTACAAAAATTATTGCTAAAAATAATTACAGAAAGATATGGTGCGATATTTTGGATATATATTAATTATTGTAATATTAGTTTTAAATTAAATGGTAAAGTGTTTTAAATAGAAGTAAAATCTTTAGAAAAAATGGGTAATTGAGTTGTTGGAGCAGAAAAAAGAGTCCAAGTAGAAGTTTAATGTGGATGAATGAATTTTTATCGGAATATAATTACGTTAACATTAGTAATTAGCTTTTTGAGTTGTTTTTGTAATTTAATTATTTATTTTAATAATTAGGATAACCAAACCGAAAACAAAACTTTCAATGTTTTGGTTTTAATATAATAGTATAGATAGATCCAAAAATATCACATCATAATTTTCATGAAAAATATAACACCTAAAATAAATAATGACATAATACAATTAATGTTTATAAACACCTAAAAACACATCAATCATATCATATCTTTCCATTATTAAAATTTCCTTTTGAATTAAAACACGTTACCTTTTTAATTTAAACAAAATCTTACAATCATTAATATATTGCCCGAAAATATCACACCATAATTTTTAAGAAAAATATAACACCTAAAATAAATAATAACATAATATAATTAATGGTAATTAGTTGATTAACAAAATAAAATTAATGGTAATTAGTCGATTGCCTTTTTTACATTAATATAATAAAATTAGCGGTAATTAGTTGATTGTCATTTTCACATTTACTTTTAGTTGAAGATATTGATACTACTATGGTTTTGATGATCACAAACAGCAAGCCAAAAGGCATGACAAACAGCAAGCCAAAAGGCTTGTATTTAGATATAAAATCTTGTGTTATTTCTGTATGCAGTAACTTGGTTTTGCAGGGTATATTAGCTTACTGATTGTCTAATCAGTTTGTCACAAACAGCAAGCCAAAGTTGGAAGACAGTGACAGTTTGGCAAGCCATTTGCGCAGAGATAGATCACAAACAGCATGCCATTTGTCCACAGTCCAAAAAGATTGGAAGTGCGGAAATCAAGGAGTTTTTATGGGGATTGACTTCTAATCAGTTGTAAGGATTGTTTAAATAGGGAATTCGAATATTATATGTTAAATATAATTGATGTGAATAATATCAGTGTTTAAGTGTTACAGTGAATCATCAGAGTTTAACTGGAAGCTGGAAGCGATCAGAGTTTAATTAAACTCTGACGGTTGGAGGCTCGACAGAGTTTGCTAAACTCTGTTAAGAGGAAGCGTCTACTGGTTATCAGACTTTGAAGGATTATTGAAGATAATTATGGAAGCGATATCTTTGAAGATTGGATAGCTGTCAAAGAGATCGTGTTGACTAAGGAGACGTGTAACAATCATAATTGATAGCATTTGTATAGCTGATTTATAGGAGTATCAATTATCGATTGTATCGTAGCTGTATATCTTTATAAATACAGTTAGGTTAACCCTAGAAGGGTATCGTGAAACGAATTATCAATCATTGTAACCTAAGCAGCTCTCTGTGATATTTTACATCATTGAGAGATGAGTTTTTAATTCCAAACAGTTTTTAATTGTTCGAACGTGTCTTACTTGTTATTTTCTCATACGAACTTGATTATAATTGTGTATTTGGCCTAACAAGTGGTATCAAAGCATATCTGTTACTTTAATACAGTTAAAGATCCACACACAACTATAATCAATGGCAGAGATTCCTCCTCTATCAGGTTCTGAGAAGGCTCCTACTACTGTGAGTCGTTATAAGACAATTAGGGTTACTATTCTGAGGCCAGCAGATTATGCAATCTGGAAGGTGAAGATGAATATGTTTCTGGAGGCTATAGATCCAGAATATCTTGACATAATTTATGAAGGTCCTGATAAGCCTACAAAACTATCTGTTGCTACTACTGGTCAAGAAGCTAAATCAGTTCCAAAGGAGAAGAAAGATCTGACTCCTGAGGATATTTCATCTATTGTTAGGGATGCAAAGGTTATACATCTACTTCATAGTGCCTTAGATAATGTTATGTCTAACAAAGTGATTAATTGCACAACTGCCAAAGAAATCTGGGATGCCCTTGAAGTGAGATGTCAAGGAACTGTTGCTATCAAGAAAAATAGAAGGAACATACTCACACAGGAGTATGAACATTTTGAGGCTAAATCTGAAGAAACCATGACATAAACATTTGACAGATTCTGTAAGCTGCTCAATGATTTGTCATTGGTAAATAAAGAGTATGATCTAGAAGACTCAAATCTCAAATTTCTTCTTGCTCTACCTGAAAAGTGGGATGTGAAGACAACCACTATTAGAGACAATTATGATCTTGCTGACACTGAGATTGATGAAATCTATGGGCTGCTCAAAACTTATGAACTGGAAATGGAGCAGAGAAACAGGAGATCAAGCAAAAAGACAAAGTCTGTTGCTCTTAAGATTGAAGAAAAACCCTTGAAGAAGGTAGAATCAAGGAATAAAGCTAAGGGAAAAGCTTTAGTCATACAATCTGAAAGTGAGTCATCAAACTCTGATGTTGACTCAAACACTGATGAATCTTCTGACTCTGAGGATGATGAAGAAGAAATAAGGAAAATGGCTGTCTTGATGGTGAAAACTTTCAAGAAGATGGGTTTCAAGAAATTCAAGAAGGGAAACAGGTTCTCTAAAGATTCAAATTCAGACAGGAAGAGTTTCAGAAAGTCTGAGAGAAAGGATACCAAATCTGGGAAGAAAGACAAGTCTGAGATTCAATGCTACAAGTGTAAGGGGATGGGTCACTATGCTCCTGAGTGCAAGAAGGGTAAAACTGAAAAAGCACTCATCACAAAAGGCAGAGATTGGGCAGACACTTCAGACTCAGATGAGGATGTCAACTATGCTCTTATGGCTTCTATTGAGAATGAATCTGAAGATTCTAAAAACAAGGTACCCTTAACTACCTATGCTTATAATACTGATAATATATCTGAATTGAGAATTTATCTTAAGGCATTGCATATCAGTTATAGGGATCAGACTTTAGAGAATGGGAGAATCAAATCTGAGAATTCTGAACTTAAAGAAAGAAATAAAATTGTTGAAGAGAAACTTGTTAACATGCAACAAGTTCAGAAAGAAAGAGATGATGCTGTTTATCTAGAACAAGAGTTGCTAGGAAGATATAAGCAACTAGAATCTGAATTGGAGAAGGCAAATCACATAATTAAGACTTGGACTCATTCTGGAAAAGACACTCAAGAGGTTTTTCAGTCAGACACAGTTGGTTTAGGTTACTGTGAGGAAGATGAACTTAGGTTTCAAAATCAAGTCAAAATAAGAACACATCTTCCATCTAGAAAATTTGTAATTGGAACAAGTGAACCTAAGTCTGAAATTGAAAAAGAAGCTGTTAAGAAAGAATCAGTAAAAACTTGTGTTAAACAGGTTAATATTGGTTTCATGACAGATAAACAACTCAAGCATAAGCTTAAGGAGTTAAAAAGCTGTTAAGAAACAGAAAGTGTTTAGGAAGAATAGAAATGGTAAAGTAGGCATTACAAAAGGCAATTATCCAATGCTTGCTACTTTTGCTCCAAGAAAGACATGTCATAACTGTGGTAGTACAAATCATCTTGCTAGTTTCTGCAGGAAGAATAAAAAACATTAATTCTTTACCCTCCAAGTCTGGAGTAAACAATGATTATGTTAGAACTAGACCACAGACTTTATGCAAACATTGTGGAAGTACTTGGCATTCTATTTATACTTGCAGGGATTATCATGCTATTTACCATAATTACTATGAACTGAAGCCCAATCTGAAATGGGTTAAAGTTAATTCTGCAAGTGTAAACTCTGAAAATGTTAGCTTAAACTCTGATAATAAGAATTCCGCTGCTAAAGCTAGCAAATCTAAGAAAGCCAAAGGATCCAAGCAAGTTTGGATCCTTAAATCTAACCTTCAGTGAATGTTTGTGATTACAGGGCATCAGGGAGAGTACCCTAGTCGTGGACAGTGGATGTTCAGGACACATGACTGGAAATAAAGCCCTGCTATCAGAGTATGTGAAGAAGGCTGACCCAAAAGTTTCCTATGGAGATGGCAACGTAGGACGTACTCTGGGATATGGCAATATCAATCTTGGAAGTGTCATCATCATAAATGTAGCTCTGGTTCCAGGACTCAAGCATGATCTGCTATCTGTGAGTCAAATCTGTGACAGAGGTTATCATGTAGATTTTCAACCTGAATACTGTGAAATTATCAGTAAATCTACAGGCAAAGTTGTTCTAGTTGGATACAGGCACAATAATATCTATGAAATAAGTTTGTCAACAAACTCTGATGGAAAAGCTGTGTGCCTATCAACAAGAATGTCTAGTGAAGAGAGTTGGAAGTGGCATAAGAAACTCTATCATTTGAATCTGAACAACATTAATGAGTTTGTTAACTCGAATAACTTGTAGAAGGGGGGGTTGAATACAAGTTATATAATCGTGTCTGATTTTTGCTTGATTATATGAACAAGAATAAACGAATGAATCAAACTCTGTTTGTATTAATAAGATCAAATACAAACTCTACCAAAGGTGTACAATACCTTTAGCAGCTGCTGACAATACAAATCTCTCTCTCTCTCTGTTTGTTTCGAACTTTCGAATACAAACCTTATACAGAGCTACGCACACGAACTCACAACACACTTGTTCGACTACGACACTTTTTACAATGATATAGAGAGAGTATTTATATTGCTACCTATCAACTAATAACAGAAAGATATAATCTATACATGACAATGTTCTGCCTTCTAGTCGATAGTTTCCTTCAATAGAAAACTCTTTCCTTCATAATATCTTCTTGCTTGTTCTTCAAACAACGATCCTGTTTTATAGCACTTGCCAGTTTCTGTAGCATCCATAATGACATCATCAGTAACACGACTGATATCAGGATTTCATCTTGCATCATCAGTATTAGACCGTCATCAGGATTTGTTCTTTGTTCCTGACATGTAGTCTCCGATACACTGTTCATTCCTGACTAAACTGTACAGATAACTGTCTTACACATAAATCCTATATATAGTGCTAAATCCTTTATAAGATCAGGATTACAAGAAGTATAATGTGTAAATTCTATTCTTAACATCACAACTTATGAATTATTCCTAACAATCTCCCCCTATTTATGCTTTAAAATCTGAAGCATAAATCCAAGTTGTGGATGTCAAAATATATAACAATACAACCAGAATAGAATTTATGAATGTAGAATTATGAAGTTAAGTACCTCCTTCAAGATGTAGACGTTTATCTAGTACTTAGAAGAAAGAATTTTAACTATTAATGCTGCTCTTCCTTTATCACTTCCTAGCTGAGATTCACCACTGTCACTCCTAGTTCTTCTTTTTACTTCCCTTCGTCTGCTCTTTATCTCCCCCAGTCTGGTATTGTTGTCTTTGAATTGTCTTTATCTCCCCCTTTTTGACATCAGCAACATTAATTCCAAGAGATTCAGAAACAGAACAAATGATATTCATCAGAACTGCTTGATTTTCCATAATTGTGACTTGGTTATCTTCAAGTGATTGAAGTCTTATTTGCATAGCAATTTGAGAATTCTGAATATCTTTCAAAACATCAGAATGAACTTCAATGTTGGAAGTGCTTCTAGTATCTTCAGTATCAGAATCAGAAAGAACTGTATCTTCAAATCTTGTAGAAGAAGTTGCTTGAGTTGTATGATATTCAAGTAATAAAACCTGATTAGAAGTATCAACATCTTCATCTTTCTGATCTGGAGCTGAAACATGATCATCATCTCCTTCACCAGTATTCTGTGTACTAACATCTTCAAATCCTGACTCCTCCTTAGAGTGATCAGAGACTGTAGATATCTCAATTCTAGCTGATATTGGAAGTACATACAAAGGAACACTAGGATCATTAGGAACTTCATCTGGTACATATGTATCAAGAGATTGCTTTATCCTGGCACCTCTTCTGTTAATAATTCCTGCAAGCCTCTCCTTTTGCTTCTGAGCTTTAACTTCTGGCTTTGCATTGTGATGTGCTAGGTCATTCTTCTGATACATTTTGATGAATGAATAAGTACCAGCATCCATACCCAAATTTTCAGACCAAGATTCAGGAAAAACCTGATCCCAGAAATCAAACGATGGTTTCCTAATTTTCTCTCCCTTACTATGGAGTTGATCATCCATACCCTCATTCTCACTTTGACTTACAAAAGTCAACACTCTTTCTACCTCACATTTTGCCTGGTTAGGAGCCAGCCGCTCAAATTGTGGATCTAAGTCCATCTTTTCAAGTGTATCACTCAAATTTGGATAAGTGCTCTCATGACCTACAGAAAAATAGGGGCTAGAAGGAGTTTTCATACCTGAACTCACATGGAGAGAGGGTTCCTCATATGGCAAGGGGCTTGAGGTTTTCTCCAAGGAGTGAGCTGCTATAGTCTCTGAACCCATACAATCATCTTCTTTCCTTCCAGAGACTACAGGCTCCAGTATACCACTTTCAGGTTCTTTACTAAACTCTGATGTCTTCAGTAATACTTCATTAGACACCATAGTTAGTACATCACCGTCTTTAAGTGTTGTTTGCTGAGACTCACCCTCAAGGTGGATAGACTCTGACTGAACAAAATTTGTTTGATCTTTAGAAAAATCAACCAAAGTCATTCCTCCCATATCATAGGGTATCTCACTTGCATTCTCAGTCATCACAGAAGTCCTTTCAACATCAGCTATCACAGCTCCTGAGTCATCCAACCTCTGACTAGATGGTTCTTGTGTTGCAGTGACTGTGATCTGATCTGTCCTACTATTCACCACTGGTGCAATAGTACCTTCTGTTGACTGCATTCCTCTATCTACTTCCTCCTGTTGTTCACCTTGAGCTGAGGCATCTTCAATAATGACATCTTTGTCAAATAAATATGCATGAAGTGATTGAAGTGCAACATGCTTCGAGAGTCCAAATTTCTTGACTAATTGTCTTCTGACAGATACATAGAAATACATCTTCATTAAGTCAAGTCTTTGATGTAGAAGTCCATATTCTTCAGGAAATGAAAGTCTAGGAACACTTTCACTTAGAAAATTTAGAACTGGCCTGAAAAGCTTCACTTTTAGAGAGATAAGTCCCATAGCCATTCTGTATGACAATGTAGTTTCCCATGAAGAATCAATATCCAGATCTCTCTTGTCAGATACTGACACAGATGTAGCTTGATGTGTAGAAACCTGCATAATGTTATTTGGACTAGACTCTCTGTGTGTAGGTGACAATTGAATCTTTCTCCTTGTTCTCCTGGTATAGTGAGCAAAAGATTTATGCTGAGAAGACTCAAGAGGTGTAGACACAGAAGTGATCTTGGGATGAGATCTTTGTTCAATAGACACAGTCTTTTGAGAGACAGTATCTAGTAACTGTTTTCCCTTTTTAAGAACTACAGCCTTTTGGGAGACTGCAGCCTGGCTGTGACTAGGTTTTTCTTCTCTTTGTGCTAACAGAGAAAGTTGAATTGCAGCCTTCAATTCTGCTCTCTCAACAAGAGTTAAATCATCATCATCTTAACTAGAATTACTACTACTTGACACAATAAATCTTCTCTTCCTTACAACTGATATCTTTTGAGAAACACCAGAGGTTGGTTTCTTTGAAACAATAGGCTGTGGATCAAAATTTGGTTCTTGAATTGTTTCAGAGACTATAATGTTTTGGGCTACTTGGGTAGACACAGGTGGGTTCTCCTCCAAATGAGATTCCTGAGCCATTTCACCACAAAAGAAAGAAGAATTGTAGAGAGTAGGAAGATGAGTTTTAAGAATTACCTGAAAATGATGTGGATAATGAATTGCAGGTATTTCATCTAGATTCTTTTCATTGTCCTTCTTTATAATGTCAGAGAAAATTCTCTTTTGCTGTACATAAGAAGAAACACAATGTTCCCTACCAAATCTAGCTTCAACATCAGGAATAAAATGGTTAATAAACATTTGCATAAATCTATGATAATAAACCATTTTCCTGTTTTGATCTCTTAACCCAAGTTTAATACTCATCTGACTTAAGATAATGTGACCAATGTTAATTACTCTGTCATAAAGCAAACTATAAGCAATCTGTGATGTAACAGAAGTAATTTGCTGAAAAGAACTACATTTACCAGTAAAACATTTAGCAATTTGATCAAAGAAGAAAGACCATTCCTTTCTAAGAAAAGACCTATTCAACTGGCTCATGTTGTCTAGAGGTCCACTATAACCTAATGCAGACAACATAGTTCTAACATCATCATCAGATGGTACATTCTCATAATTCAGACTAACAGGTAAGTGAAGTACTGAATTAACAACAAATTCAGTAATATCAAAAGAATCTTGTCCTAAGTGTAGAACAATCTTACCTGATTGACTCTGAGTAGAATCAATTACCTCAGCATTCTCCCAAGCTTGTGAAACAGCTGCTTGATTAATCTGTGGAGATGCTGTCAATGCATAACTTAATGGTCCATACGCCAGAAAGTCCATGATTGGATGAAAATCAGATGACACTCCTTCCTTATTGGTGATAGCTGCTACATGATTGTTCGTCATAAAATCAAAGTCACCAAACTTGAAGGCTACTGATTTAGATAATCTTCTCTTAGCTGCCATTTTTGATCTGAAAAGAACTTGAAAAATTCTTGAAATGGATTAGTGATTTTGAAAACTCAAGAGTGTTTTTGCTTTAGAGAATGTAAAATTAGAGAAAGCAATTACACGATTAGAGTTTCAAAACAAATATATTTCACAAATCTTTCAGACCATTATCCCACGTTGACACGTAGATTGACAGGTGTCAGTCCCTGAAAAATGCGGTTATCCATGATTTTTTGGAAAATAAAATCCAAAATTGATTTTTTATGAAATAAATCAGGGTATAAATAATCAATACTGATCAGCTTCCTTTTCCTGTTGACCTTCATCAAAATAATCACAAAAAGCAATGTGATTTAAAAATAATAATTCTCAAATCCTGATGGTCACACATGAAATCCTGATCAATATCATCCTGATTCCAGAGACTTAATATGGAGTTTCCACGTGGCATTTTTCTTTTATCTGAAAAGAAATAAACAATTAATCTGAACAAAAATAAATTGATTAGATATATTCAACATTTCTTGAAAACAAGAAACACAGTCACACGCAATAATTAGCATCTGACTTCATTAAAACTTCCAAGTGACTGTTCAGCTTCTCACGTCTTTCTATAAAAGAAACAGACGCCTTATGCCATTCTCCATAAACCTTTCAATTTCTTTTCTTCTCACCAATGATTCTCAAACCAAAGTTCCATTCAAATCCATTCTTTAGATTCTTCATAGTCGATGAACATCCTATTCTTGATCATCTCTTTGAAAAGATGACTCTTCTCATCGAACTAATCATGGATGGATTAGTTTCAGATAATATCCAGAGGTTTCTCCTAGAACATCCATCTGTTGGATACAATCTTCCCCTAACCTCCTCAAAACTTGAGGATGAAGAATTTGGCCGAGAGTCTGAGGTTGATCTTGATGGAGATGCTATTCATTTAAGTTAGCTACTCTCATTCAAGTCGCCCAGACAAGGAATCCAAGAGTAGACGAGGCTGTTCAAATCCCCTGATGGATTTCTTGAGATGCTCCTTGTCCTGTACCTCAGAATTCATATCAATAGACAAGTATAGAATTATCAGTAGAAGTTAGACAAAAAGATGTTGTATTTCATTTCCATATATGTAATGCTTTCAATTAATGAAAATACAATTTCTTATTATCTACTTGTCTTTTGATTATTGAATGATGTATAAATTATCAGTATGCAAATATTAAAACTTGCTGGCATAGACTTAACACATCACAGAATTAGATTACTACACAAAGTAAACGTCAGGATTTGAAACAATTTTCACAATCCTGATACTGACACAATACTGATGACGTCAGCATCCTGATACAAATCTAATCCTGATGATTATTAACAAGTCTATCATACTGAAATTTATCAAGGCAAAGTGTTATAGCTAAAGCATTTAACAATCAAATATAGATCCTGACAAGAATATCAAGTCTATAAGCTAAAAACAACATACCTTGCTACTATTGCAGATGTTAAAGATCTAGAAATTTAACATTCCTAACTCACTTACTAATCTACTGAATGTAGTCTCATCAAGTGGTTTAGTTAGAATATCTGCAAGCTGTTTGTCAGTAGGAACAAAATGAAGTTCCACAGTACCATTCTCAATATGTTCTCTAATAAAATGATACCTGACATCAATGTGCTTAGTCCTTGAATGTTGAACTGGATTTTCTGCAATTTTAATAGCACTAGTATTATCACAAAACATAGGAATATTACTAAGTGTCATACCATAATCCATCAACTGATTTCTTATCCAAAGGAGTTGTGCACAACAACTGCCTGCTGCTATGTACTCAGCTTCTGCAGTTGAGGTTGAGACAGATTGTTGCTTCTTGCTTGCCCAAGAAATCAATCTGTTTCCCAAAAATTGACATGTACCTGTAGTGCTTTTCCTGTCTATTTTACACCCTGCATAATCAGAGTCTGAATAGCCAATTAGAAAGAAATCAGATTCTCTAGGGTACCACAAACCAAGATTTGGAGTTCCTTTGAGATATCTAAAAATTCTCTTCACAGCAATTAAATGAGATTCCTTAGGATCACTTTGGAATCTAGCACATAAACAGGTAGAAAACATTATATCTGGCCTACTTGCAGTTAGATATAACAATGAGCCTATCATGCCTCTATAACTAGTATTATCCACACTCTTTCCCTTAGGATCTGAGTCTAGTTTAGTGGCTGTTGCCATGGGTGTTTTTGCAACTGCACAGTCTTGAAAGTCAAACCTTCTTAAAAGATCTTTGATATATTTTGACTGATTAATGAAAATACCAGTCTCAGTCTGTTTGACCTGCAAGCCTAAGAAATAATTTAATTCACCCATCATGCTCATCTGATACTTAGACTGCATAAGCTTGCTAAACTTAGCACACAACTTTTCATTAGTAGAACCAAAAATAATATCATCAACATAAACTTGAACTAAAAGCAATTCACCTCTTATCTTTCTAAAGAATAGAGTTTTGTCAATTGTACCTCTTGTAAAGCCATTTTCAAGAAGAAATTTAGACAAAGTCTCATACCATGCTCTTGGTGCCTGCTTTAGTCCATAGAGTGCCTTGTCAAGCTTGTAGACATGATTTGGAAATTTTGGATCAACAAATCCAGGTGGCTGTTCCACATACACTTCCTCATCAAGTTTGCCATTTAGAAAAGCACTCTTTACATCCATCTGGTATACCTTGAATTTTGAATGAGCTGCAAATGCAAGAAACATTCTGATTGCTTCCAATCTTGCTACAGGTGCAAAGGTCTCATCATAATCAATGCCTTCTTCCTGAGAATAACCCTTGGCCACCAGTCTTGCTTTGTTTCTTACAATCATACCAGATTCATCTAGCTTGATTCTGAAAACCCATCTTGCACCAACAATAGATCTATCTTTAGATTTTGGTACCAGTTTCCAGACTTTGTTTCTCTCAAACTCATTTAACTCCTCCTGCATTGCAATTACCCAATCATGATCCTGTAAGGCTTCTTCAACCTTCTTAGGTTCATTCTTTGAGAGAAAGCAACTATACAAGCATTCATTTTGAATTGATCTTCTAGTTCGAACACCACTATTTGGATCACCAATAATCAAATTTTCAGTATGATCCTTGGTCCATTTTCTAACAGGTGGTAGATTGACTCTACTAGTCTCTCCCCCTAAGTTAGTGGTATCTCTTGTAGAAGAATTCTCTCTGTCTTCAATAACTCTCCTTTGATCAGTAGAATCAGTAGATTCCATATTGCTGCTAGTTACTGATCTTCCTTCAGTAGACTCTGAAAGATCAGTTCCTGATGGAGTAGATTCTGAAAGATCAATTCCTGATGGAGTAGACTCTGAAAGATCAGTTCCTGATGGAGTGGACTCTAAATAGCTAGTCTGCTCCTGATGATCACTGTGTTCTCTTTGATTTATTTGCTCCCCCTCAACAATAGCATTCCTTTGAGAAGAAATAGAAATTCCTTCTGGAGAACCTTCATCATCACTGGAGAGTATCTCAGAATTCTTCAGATTTTCAAATTCCAATTTGTCATGGCTTTCATCAGTTTGCAAAATTCCAAATTTCTTATCATCAAATGCAACATGAATTGATTCCATAACAATGTGAGTTCTGAGATTATAAACTTTGAAGGCCTTAGATGCTGAATATCCTAGAAAAATTGCTTCATCCGATTTTGCTTCAAATTTTCCAAATTGTTCTGGATGAACTTTTAGGACATAGCATTTGCATCCAAAGATGTGAAAGTATTTCACACTTGGTTTCTTTCCTTTGATCATCTCATAGGGAGTTTTTCCATGACTATTTACCAAGGTACAGTTTTGAGTGAAACATGCAGTGTTAATAGCTTCTGCCCAAAAGTAGGTTGGAAGTTTTGCATCTGCAAGCATGGTTCTTGTTGCCTCTATGAGAGTCCTGTTCTTTCTTTCCACTACACCATTCTGTTGAGGTGTGCCAGGTGCAGAAAACTGTTGAGTGATTCCATTGTCTGCACAAAACTCCTCCATTGTAGAATTCTTGAATTCTGTACCATTGTCACTCCTAAGTACTTTAACTTTGTACTCAGAGTTATTCTGAATATTCTTTACAAGTTCAATGATTTGCTGAGGAGCTTCATTTTTCTTGTGTAGAAAGAACACCCATGTGAACCTTGTGAAATCATCCACTATCACTAGAGCATATCTTTTATTGCTGATAGACATAATGTTTACTGGACCAAACAGATCAAGATGTAGCATGTGAAATGGTTCAGTAATCGAATTTTCAGTCTTGCTCTTGAAAGTGGTTCTTCTTTGCTTTCCAAGCTGACATGCATCACAAAGTCCATCTTGCACATAATTTGCCTGAGGTAGGCCTCTCACCAGATTGTGCTTAACAAGTTGATTAAGCTTCTTGAAATTAAGATGTGAGAGCTTCTTGTGCCAATTCCAGCTTTCATCACTTTTTGCTTTGCTGTAGAGACATCTAAAAATTCTTTAGATGTATCACTTAAGCTGGCTTCATATATGTTACCATGTCTTTGACCAGTTAGAACAATGTCTCCATTCTGCATATTCAAGATTTTGCATCCTTCTTTGTCAAAGATTGATTTGTAACCTTTATCACCCAGTTGACTTATGCTTAAAAGAGTATGTTTCAAGCCTTCAACCAGTGCTACATTTTCTATGATGACATTCCCCAAAACAATTGAGCCATATCCCAGAGTTTCTCCTTTGTTGCCATCACCAAAAGATATTACTGGGCCAGCTTTCCTTTCAAACTTTGTAAGCAGGGACTTCTTTCCAGTCATATGTCCAGAGCATCCACTGTCCAAGATAATTGAATGCTTCTTTCCTGTGCCCTGCAAACAAAAAGTAACTAGTTAGAATTTTTTAGGACCCAACTTTGATTGGATCCTTTCTTACTAGATTTAGAAACAACAGGCTTTGAAGATTTTGCTTTTACTTTACCTGTTGCAGAGTCAACCTTAGACTCTGATTTCACAAACTGTTTGTGACTAGGAGTTTCAGATTTCAAAGAATAATAGTCATAATACAGTTCATGATATTCTCTACACATGTAAATGGAATGAAGTAAACTACCACAATGATAACAAGCTTTTTGTGGTTGGTATTGAATTTTCTGAGTCTTGGGGAATCTGGACTCAGTTTTCCAAGAAGGTTTTTGATTGCAGTCTAGGGCCAAATGATTATGATTTCCACACTTATAGCATTTTTTCCTAGGTGCATCAGGTACATTCTTGTAATTATTCTCTTTATTAATACCTTCTTTTCCATTCCTATTTCTCTTGATCTTGCTAGACTCTGAAAGACCATCTAATCTCTGTTTCAACTGAGACTTAGACAGAAACCCTATGTTTACATTCTTAGGTTTCTCTAACACTTTCTCATCTGAATTACTATTGTTAATCCTTTTGTGTACAACAGGGGTACCTTTTGAATCAACAAATTTAACATGATTAGGTTCAGAAACAATTTTCTTACCTTCAGATTTAGATGCGCTAGCTTCTACTTTACTATCATCATTGACAATAACTAATTTTTCTTCTTGTCTAGCCTTATCAAAACCTAAACCATTAACCTTACCACGAATTCCATTTTCGATGATTTCTTGTGTCTTTTTACCAGAAATGTTAATGGTCTTAATCACATCTCTCTCTTCCTCTAGTTCTTTTCTGACATAGTCATAAGCCTCAAGAACAACACTATAATCATGCTTAGCTTTATCAGAACTTAACTTGTATTCTTCCATTTGAATTAACTCATATTCAAGAAAATTATTTCTATCAACTAATTTATCATTCTTAACCTTAAGTTCATCTTTTTCACAAGTAAGAATTTTAAAATTAGTCATAAGATTCTTAAACTCAGCATGGATAGATCTAATTTCATCATAATTTAAGCTATCAAATGAATCAAGAGAGTGAAGTGATACCTTAACAGAGGATGGAGAAGTTTTCTTTGGAGATCCAGGTTTGTCTGAACCATTTGCCATCAATGCAATGTTGTCATAATCCAATTCATCTTCAGAATCACTGGAATCAGCCCAATCCTTCTGTGTGACCATAATTGCATTACCTTTTCCTGAATTCCTAGGCTTCTTACACTCACTAGCAAAGTGTCCAAGCTCGCTGCAATTAAAGCACTTGATCTTGGCCTTATCAAGCTTGACAATTGTCCCTTTGCCTTTGTCACTCTTCTTCTCCTCCTTCTTTTGAAAAGGTCCTTTGCTAAATCTTCTTCTGTTGAATCTTCCTTTCTTGAAGGCTTTAGCAAACATAGCAAAGAGTTCCTGCATCTCAGATTCAGAATCATTGTTGTCAGAGTTCATATCAGTAGTCTCTGACTCAGAACTTTCTTTGCTTTTCTTCTTTCTTGAGTTCTTTACAGCAATCTCTTCATGCTGTTCTTCAGGAAGCTTCTTTAATTCAGATTGAGCAGTAAGTGCAATAGTCTTCATCTTTCCTTCACTCCTGCTCTTCTTCTTTTGCTTGTCAAGTTCATAAGCTCTCAATTTTCCATATACTGCCTCTAATGAAATCTCATCCAGATCATTAGCTTCCTCAATCGCAGATATCTTCTCATTGTAGAAATCAGGCAAAGCTTTCATGAACTTTGTATTCATATCCTCCAAGTCATAATATTTACCATGCATGGCCATCTCATTGATGAGTTGTGTAAACCTATCAAAAGTATCAGTAAGTGACTCACCAGACTTGGATTCAAAGTACTCATACTGTTGTATAAGTAATGTCCTCATATTCTTCCTGACAGGCTTAGTTCCTTCACAGTGAACCTTAAGATTGTCCCAAATATCCTTAGCAGTTTTACAAGAGAGAACATAGTTAGTGAGAACAGAATCAAGACTGTTGAATAATATGTTTCTCACTTTAGCATCTTTAAGAACATTCTCCTTGTCCTTATCTGACCAATCAGATTTTGGCTTCTCTGCTGTATGTTCTGGAACAACCACACCATCAACAGTTGCTTGTCCAACGACCTTTGTTGGAACAAAAGGTCCATCTCTGATTCTGTCAAGATAATCAGGATCTGTTGCTTCTAGATGATGCAACATCTTTACTTCCCATAGAGTATATTCGTTTCTCTTGAGCATAGGAATCTTAGTATTCCCATCCTTGTAACCAGACATGATTGCAGATCTTTATGATTATTCGAAATCAACCTGCTCTGATACCAATTGTTAACTCGAATAACTTGTAGAAGGGGGGATTGAATACAAGTTATATAATCGTGTCTGATTTTTGCTTGATTATATGAACAAGAATAAACGAATGAATCAAACTCTGTTTGTATTAATAAGATCAAATACAAACTCTACCAAAGGTGTACAATACCTTTAGCAGCTGCTGACAATACAAATCTCTCTCTCTGTTTGTTTCGAACTTTCGAATACAAACCTTATACAGAGCTATGCACACGAACTCACAACACACTTGTTCGACTACGACACTTTTTACAATGATATAGAGAGAGTATTTATAATGCTACCTATCAACTAATAACAGAAAGATATAATCTATACATGACAATGTTCTGCCTTCTAGTCGATAGTTTCCTTCAATAGAAAACTCTTTCCTTCATAATATCTTCATGCTTGTTCTTCAAACAACGATCATGATTTATAGCACTTGCCAGTTTCTGTAGCATCCATAATGACATCATCAGTAACACGACTGATATCAGGATTTCATCTTGCATCATCAGTATCTGATCATCATCAGTATTAGACCGTCATCAGGATTTGTTCTTTGTTCCTGACATGTAGTCTCCGATACACTGTTCATTCCTGACTAAACTGTACAGATAACTGTCTTACACATAAATCCTATATATAGTGCTAAATCCTTTATAAGATCAGGATTACAAGAAGTATAATGTGTAAATTCTATTCTTAACATCACAACTTATGAATTATTCCTAACAGAGTTGATAAGAAAGAATCTTGTAAGGGGACTCCCAAAGTCTTTATTAAATGTTGATGGCCTGTGTGATTCCTGTCAAAAGGCCAAACAAAGGAAGTCATCTTTCAAAAGCAAGTCTGAATCTTCAATTATTGATCCTTATCATCTTCTACATGTTGATCTGTTTGGACCTGTGAATGTCTTGTCTATTGGAAGAAAGAAATATGCTTTAGTCATTGTTGATGAACACACCAGATACACTTGGGTGTATTTTCTAGCAAAGAAGGATGAAACTGCATTAACTCTGATGGAGCATGTAAAGCTGCTGGACAAAGGATCAAAACACAAAGTCAAAATAATCAGGAGTGATAATGGAACTGAATTTAGAAATGCAACAATGGAAGAATTCTGCAAGAACAGAGGAGTGAAGCAAGAGTTTTCTGCACCTGGTACACCACAGCAAAATGGTGTAGTTGAGAGGAAAAATAGAACATTGATAGAAGCTACCAGAACTATGCTTGATGAAGCAAAATTGCCAACCTATTTCTGGGTAGAAGCAGTTCAAACTGCCTGTATTACTCAGAATGCCACTCTGATCAACAAGCATGGGAAAACACCATATGAGATGGTGAGGGAAAAGAAGCCAAACCTGAAATATTTTCATATTTTTGGGTGCAAATGCTTTATGTTGAAAACTCATCCTGAACAGTTGACCAAATTTGAGTTAAAAGCTGATGAAGGAATTTTTGTTGGCTATCCGCTGCCAACTAAGGCATTCAGAGTTTATAATCTGAGAACCAAGGTTATCATGGAGTCAATTCATGTGTCATTTGATGACAAGAAAATAACTGGACTTGAAGATGTAGATGAACATGATTAACTACGCTTTGAAAATGAAGATTTAATCTCTGATGAAGTAAACTCTGATGAAGCTGATGCAACAAACTCTGGTGAAGTATTCTCTGAACCTCTACTGGTTAACACTAAAGAAACTTCTCAGCCACAAACAAGGGGAGAACCAGTTATGGGGGAGCATGAAGAATCACTTCAAAGTGATGACTCAAATACTGAAAGTAAGTCAGCTGAAAAATCTGGATCAAACTCTGACGACTCAAACTCTAAAAGTTCAAAATCTGACAGATCAAACTCTAAGCAGTCAAATTCAGGGGGAGCCTCAGAGAATGAAGAAAGGCAACAAGAAAATCAGGAGAGCATGGATCAAGGGGGAGGATCAAATACTGATAGAAGCCATTTACCTTTAGCTAGGAAATGGACAAAATCTCATACACCTGATTTAATTATTGGTGATCCAGATGCAAAAGTAAGGACAAGGAGTGCTACAACAAATGAATGTCTGTTTCATGCATTCTTGTCACAATCTGAACCAAAGAAGGTACAAGAAGCTCTTCAAGATGCTGACTGGATAACAGCAATACAGGAGGAGTTAAATGAATTTGAAAGAAACGAAGTTTGGACCCTTGTACCAAGACCAAAGAATAGATCTGTTGTTGGTACTAAATGGGTTTTCAGAAACAAAACTGACAGTGAGGGGGTTGTTACAAGAAACAAGGCTAGACTTGTGGCAAAAGGTTATTCACAGCAGGAAAGAATAGACTATGATGAAACTTTTGCTCCAGATGCAAGATTGGAGGCAATAAGGATTTTTCTAGCATATGCCTCTCATAGGAAATTCAAGGTATTTCAGATGGATGTGAAAAGTGCTTTTCTGAATGGGAAGCTTGAAGAAGAAGTGTTTGTTGAACAACCACCAGGATTTGTGGACCCCAAATATCCAGATTATGTCTACAGTCTAGATAAGGCACTCTATGGACTTAAGCATGCACCAAGAGCATGGTATGAAACTCTAGCTCAATTTCTTCTAGAAAGTGGGTTTCACAGAGGTACAATTGATAAAACCCTGTTCTATTTTAAATCTGGTAGTGACTTGCTTTTAGTTCAAATATATGTTGATGACATAATTTTTGGGTCTACTAATGATAAACTCTGTACGAAGTTTGCCAAGTTTATGCAGTCCAGGTATCAAATGAGTATGATGGGAGAGCTTAGTTACTTTCTAGGCCTACAAGTGAAGCAAAGAGATGATGGGATTTTTATAAATCAAGCAAAATATACCAGAAATCTTCTCAAGAAATTTGGTATGCTTGACTGTTCATCTGCAACAACTCCCATAGCAACAACAACAAAGTTGGACAAAGACACAGGAGCTTCAGTAGATATGACAAGCTACAGAGGCATGATATGGTCTCTTCTTTATCTGACAACAAGTAGACCTGATATCATGTATGCAACCTGTCTCTGTGCAAGGTTTCAGGTAGACCCCAGAGAACCTCATCTCATAACTGTGAAAAGAATTTTCAAGTATCTCAAGGGCACCATAACCTTAGGTCTGTGGTATCCCAAAGAATCAGATTTCAAGCTACTTGGTTACTCTGATGCAGACTTTGTAGGCTGTAAGATAGACAGAAAAAGCACCAGTGGAAGTTGTCAATTTCTGGGTGACAGACTTGTTTCTTGGTACAGCAAGAAACAGAAATCAATTTCTACATCTACAGCTGAAGCAGAGTATATTGCGGCTGGTAGCTGTTGTGCACAGATTTTATGGATGAAGAATCAATTGCTGGATTATGGATTGAGGTACAGTAAGATTCCTATTTACTGTGATAATCAAAGTGCTATTGCTATGACAGGTAATCCAGTATAGCACTCAATGACCAAGCACATCAGCATAAGGTACCACTTTATCAGAGAACATGTAGAGGAAGGAAACATTGAGCTTCATTTTGTGTCTACAGAACAACAGCTTGCAGATATCTTCACCAAGCCATTAAGTGAAGCTACATTTACAAGACTGGTAAATGAACTAGGAATGATCTCTGGTTTCGACTAGAGATAGTGGTTAGACTCAAGTAATACTTATGTAATATGTTGCTCATGTTTCTATGATTATATTAAATGCTATGCAAACTATGCTATTAAACGCTGTTACTATATCTTGATGTGGTCATACATCTGTTAGCATACTCTGTAGGACATAACTGTTGACATGTTGGATAAACTCTGATAATGTTTTTGTCTGATATGAACACCGATGAAGAAATCTGTATGAAGCATGATTCTCAGTAATTAATCATGAATCTTTCTAAGTAATTTGTGATATAATCTTAGACTGTGCAGAAAATTAACACAAGCATGATATTGTTTCATATTTTTAGCATCTCTTAGTTTATCTATCCTAAACTCTGAGTCTGTAAATACTGTGTGCATTGCCTCTCATGAATAACTTCTGATGCTGATGACTTCTAAACTCTGTTAGTTAAACTCTCTTTAGTTAGATGCTGTAATTAGTCAACCCCCAAAGAAATTGAATATAGAATGTTATAATTTCTTTTAGATTATGTTGTGTCTAGGACGACCCAGGAACTTATCAAAAAAGTAAGGGCTAAAATTCTCTAATTTTTGGTGACTAATCAAAGACTAGGAAGAACCAGGAACTTATCAAAAGATAAGGGCTAAAATTCTCTGATTTTTGGTGACTAGTCAAAGACTAGGAAGACCCAGGAACTTATCAAAAGATAAGGGCTAAAATTAGAGGATTTTTGGTGACTAGTCAAAGCTTAGGAAGACCCAGGAACTTATCAAACTGATAAGGGCTAAAATTATAGGATTTTTGCTGACTAGTTCCAACCTCTGATTAAAAAATAATAATAATAAATAAAATTAGAAGGGGGGTATGAGTTTGTGTTTTTTTGTTTTGTAGATATGTCTTGCTGCTAAAATGAAGTCAAAACAATGGATTTTGGATAGCGGATGCACTAGACATATGTGTGGAGATATTCTCCAAATGAAGAAGGGTGGAAGAGTTACAATTGGAAATAGCAAGACTCTCCGAATCCTTGGTACCGGTTCTAATGGTAATAGTAATATTTCAATTGATAAAGTTCAATATGTCAAAGGTCTTACTTATAATTTACTTAGTTGAAGATATTACCTTTTATAAACACCTAAAAACATCAGTCGTATCATATCTTTCGATCGTTAATATTTCTTTTCGAATTAAAACACGTTACCTTTTTAATTTAAAACAAATCTTACAATCATTAATATATAACCGAAAATAGCACACCATGATTTTCAAGAGATATAACACCTAAAATAAATAATAACAAAATATAATTAATAATAATTAGTCGATTGCCTTTTTCACATTTACTTTTAGTTGAAGATGTTACCTTTTATATATTTCAATCATTAATATTTCCTTTCTAATTAAAACACATTACGTTTTTAATTTATAACAAATCTTACAATCATTAATATGTACCCGAAAATATCACACCATATATTTAATTATTAATAAAATAAATAAAAAATCGTATATGTTGTTTATAATAAGCAAACATCTATTATCTATTATCTATCTATCTATTATCTATTATCTATTATCTTTCTATATATAATAGGAGAACACGTTTGGTTATCCTGAGCAAATTTATTCATTCCAAGCCTACTTCCAAACCTAACCTGAAATTTTTGAAAAAATAATGTGTACAAGGATTTGAACCCAAGACCTCACAGAGGTCAATTCATCCCTCCAACCACTTGAGCTACATGAGCATTTGAGATAAAACGAAAATTCATTAACTACATACATAAATGTTTTTTTTCTTTATGTTTTATTTCACTATTTATTTAAGATGGATCAAGTGTTTCACTAAATTTCTAGCCGATTGAGCTATGTGATCATTTGAGTTAATACTAAAATTCATCAACTACATACATAAATATTTATTGATTTATATTTTATTCAATATTTTATTTTACAATTTATTTAAGATAAAACAAGTGTTTCAATTAAGCCTCACATATTATTTGCATGATAACTTGTGTGCATTGATTCTCTTTATAATCATACTAGATTAGAACGCGTGCATTGCACGGGTGATTTTTAATATTGGTTATCATACTACTTGTGTTGTAATATTTTATTTTAATTATATTAGATTTAGATTTGTGTTTTAATTAAATAAAATAGTTATATATGTTGTGATTAAAATAATTAGTCATGTTCAAATAGAATTTTAATTTTAGCCCCAATATGTCCAAGATGTTTAGTTAGAATGGATTTTTAGTTAAGAATATGTTAATTAAGTCCGATCCAAGTATTTATTAATTTTTTTACTTAAGAATATGTTAATCAAGCCTGACCAGAGTACCTACCGGCTACGAAACTTTTAATGTTTCGGTTTAATAGTATAGTATAGATGTAGGCCTATAATTATTCTTTTGTGATAAATTATTTACTTTTGTTAACAATATCATAAATGGAGCGCATAATTGTTTGTAACTAATTTTGGTATGACATTTTTATATGAATTATACTATATTAACTATTGTTACTGAAATTAGAAACAACTAATATATATGAATAGTACATATTAATAAAAGTATGAATAGTAACAAAATTATCCAAAATATATAATATACAAATAAGATTGGATAACATAACCATTATTTATAAATAATTACATAGAATATGTGGTTTATTTATAAGATGAAATTATGAGTTATCAATTATTGGCTAAATACTTGCATGAAATATATAGTTGAATTATAAGGATATTTTACAATAATATATTGGAATAAATTGTATATAACATTTGACAAAGTATAATGATGAACTCAATGTCAAAGTATAGGGAAATGAGACATGAACAATTTTAGCTCATGATGTTGGAAGCACGAAAAATATCTATCGAGACGTAATTCATCAATTCTCAAGCGCATATGTCAAAAGAATGATAAGTTTGTTACGCAAGCTAGATCTGTTAAGTCAATTATTCATAACTGAATTTTTTTGATATCTTGAAAGATAAATAGATGTCGAAAAAAAACAAAGACAATGAATTCTTAAATATCAAGAGATTAGAAGAAAAGAGAGGGAAAAGTTAGAAAAAGAGTTTTAAGAACTTAAAGAACAAGGCATGGGCAGAGTTTCAAAGGATTGTTATTAAAATCAAGACCAGAACTTACACTTTCGGAATGGAATAGTTTGAATGATATTTAGATTTTACCTTAAAAATCTATACTATATTATTATAAGCAAAATAGAGATCTTTTGTAGTTTGTAGTTTGGTTAACCAAGCTATTCATAACCGTTAGATTTTCAACTCAAATTAAATCATGACCGTTAGATACAACAATATTAAAAAAAATTATATTTAGTAGTCTAAGATTCTATTCTCATTTAATTTAAAATATTACCCTTTATAAACAACTAAAAACATAAATCATACAATATCTTTCCTTCATTAATATTTCTATCTAATTAAAACATGTTACCTTCTATTTAATTAAAACACGTTACCTTTTATTTTAAAACTAATATTGCAATCATTATACGTATATCCAAAAATATTGCACCATATCTTTCGACCATTAATAAACACCTAAAAATGTGAATCATACCATATCTTTCAATTATTAATATTTCTTTTTTAATTAAAACATGTTACTTTTTAATTTAAAATTAATCTTGCAATCATTAATATATATCCAAAAATATCATATCATATCTTTCAATTTCTAATAAAATATATTAAAAATCAGTGTACATTGTTTATAATAAAAAAACATAAGTATAATCATTAAACATGAATATATCAAATTATATTAAATTAAAAATATTAATCATACCATATCTCTCAACCATTAATAAACACCTAAAAATATCGATCGTACCATATCTTCCAATCATTAATATTTTCTTTCTAATTAAAAAACGTTACCTTTTTTATTTAAAACTAATCTTAAAATTATTAATATATAGCCGAAAATATCACACTATATTTTCCAAATATTAATTAAATATATTAGAAATCCGTAACATAAAATAAAATTATTATATATCAAAAAAACTCGTGCATCGCACGGGTTATAAGTTAGTGGTTATAAATTAGTTAAAGGGATGAACCATTTAATTTCGAAGAACCAATGGTTAGAATTGTAAGTGTTCTAGAAAGTCATCTTAAGTAGAAAGCACCCACCGAATACTCCAATCATATTCTATGATCCACAACAAATAAAAAAAAAATGTTATGATTGCTATCAATACTACTCGTATAAAATTTGAAATTATAAACTTGCACATACTTAACTAATGACATTAACATAATTCGATTTATAAATATATTTAAGCTACCGACCCGTGCCTTGCACGGGCTTTTACGCTAGTATATCTAATACACCAACAAGGGGTTTTCCTGAGCAAATTAATTCATAGGCTCGGTGCCTCCGAACCTCACTCCAAACCTAACTCTAAATATTTGTAAAAATAATGTTATTCAAAGGGTTTGAACCCATGACCTTGCATAACTAATGCAACACCATAACCAGTTGAACTATATGAGCATTTGAGTTAATATTAAAAATCATTAGCAACATACATAAATATTTGTATAATGTATATTCCCAATAATTATACATATACATATACATACATACATACATACATACATACATACATGCATACACACAGACATACATAATTATACATGCATACGTACATACACACATACATACATACTTACATTCATACATACATATATACATACTTACATAATTATTAATTGTACATGCATACGTACATACATACATACATTTATGTTATAAAATCTATTAATATTTCATTATTTGTAATCTATTAATTGTTATATAATTAATATGCATATTTATACATACATACACATGTACAAACATAAATACATACATATATAAATTTCTGTGGATATATAATAATATACTATACATACATACTATATAACACTAGCGTTCTACCCGGGCTACGCACCGAGTGGTAAAATTAAAAAATTAATATAAACATATTATTTAAATCATAATTTAGGAAAAAAATTATTTTATTAAAATTTAAGTAAAAAATAATCTTCAATTTAGACCAATTGCATTAATATCAATTTTATCAAACAATTATCATAACATTCACATCCCCGCTCAAACTTACTAAGCCTCTCTTTATTGTTTATTCTTAATTTTATTTTTCATTTGATTTCTCTCTTTTTTGAGAATCTTTCAACCAAGTTCATAAGTTTTTTACCCATATTTTAAGTTTTGTTGTTTAGAAAATTTGGAATATTTAAATGTGCAGTACATTGGGTTTCTATAATTTTTATTATATTAATACATTCAAAATATTTGCATGGATCCCGATCAATTTTTTGAATATATATTAAAATTCATAAGCACTTATTTCTAACGACCGTTTTAAATTATTAGATTGCCTCTCACCGATATGAGAAATGATCAATACTGTGCAATAACATTAAACGAACATCTAATCTAGTTTTCTATGTGTTTGTTCAATATCATTTTTACAAATTTTATATTCTTTTATTAGTGAAGTGATTTACTATAGAAAGATAAACATTATCAATTAACCAAACAAATCCAATATATCTCATTCTTTGAGTAAGATATGACACTTAGAGTATATGGTTATAATTTGAAATTATTTTATGTAATATTTTAGATGTATGACATATAATTATTCATTTTTATTCAAATATTTTATTAGAAATAATCAATACTAATTTAGTAATTAGGACTTCTTTTCTAAATCTCAAATTTTATTGATGTATTTATGATGTGATTTTCTTTACTTTACATAGAATTTTCCATTTATGTTGTATACAAATTTTTTTTTTAAGATATATTAAATTTTACTTCGTATGTTCAATCGTATAATATGTTATATTTTACTACTTAATTTAATCATTTTATTTTTTTAATTATTTTATAAATAAAATTAATATTGTTTGCGTGTAGCAATTATTTTAATTTTAGCTACATTATTACTAATTCTGGATACCAAAAAAAAAACCCAGATCTAATCCGAAATCCGATGAATTTGGTTTTGGATATTGAGTTTTGGACTTGGATTTATTTTTAAAACCCAAAAATATTTGAAATGAGTTTGGATTTTACAAAATTCGGATCAAACCCAGCCCATTCTATTTTACTAACATTTTAAAATAGAAAACCGTACATGAAACTAAAATCAAATGTTTAATATATAAACACGTAATCACATTATTATATATATGTCCTTGTAATTTAATTTTCGGGTAAAAAATATGAAATTCATTTTCGTTTAACAGTGAGTATATTTTTTCAACATATATTCAAAGAAAGTGCTTACGTAGATCTGGAAAATCGTTTATGTTATCTACATTCATGCCATGTATCTTTGGGATCTTGCATGAAAATACCCAAAATGCAATCACAAAATACTACTAAATTATACATTTTTTTGGTACACGAAACGAAAATAATATGCGAAAAAAATATATGGCAATTACATGTAATGTTACTCTTTGCCAAAGTTATCTAAGTATTTTACTATGTAATTGAAAACAACATTGAGATGCCACAAAATAAAACAAAGAATAAAGTACATAAAATGAAGCCCTCATGTTTTTTATTTAATTTTGTTTATTGTTAATATATATCTCTGTTTGTTTAGAATCTATCTACCAACTAATTAAATTTTTTACCAATATTTAAGATTTTGTTGATATTAAAAATAAATATTATTAACCAACCAAGCAAATTTGATATGTCTGCTCTTAGATTAAGATATGATAATTGAGTACTATTACTTGAATTCAAGAATACAAAATTAAAATGGGCACCTTTTATTGAAAACTATATATAATTTATATGTATCGACCTATCTAGTTAGTGATTTTTAAACGATTGACATAGTCGTTTCCTTCTCTCCTCCTCTCCCAAAAATAATAAACTAAAGTTTAGGGGCTGAAATCTGCACTTTGGTTGATGGTAAGCCCCTTTATATTTTTTTCCCTTGATTTTACATTGTTTTTCAATAATCATCTCTCTTTATTGAGAGTTTAGTACCACGTTAGTGGATTTTATCTACTGATATATTGAATTTTGTACTTTCTCCTTGTGAATGATAATTCCCGTTTCTTTTCCTTGATTTTACTTTGTTTTACAATAAATAAATCTCTTTCTTTAGAGTCTAGTACCCCATTAGTGGATTTTGTCTATCCATATATTGGGTTTTGTTCTTTCTCTTTGTGAGAGTAGGTTCCTTTATTTTGGCATCCGGGATCTGAGATCTACAGAATTTTGTTATATTGGTTTATTGATTTGGACCGTATAGAATCGCAATTATGCTCAGTTGTTCGAATACGTTCTCACAAATCACATATGTATTTTCCTCACGATTAGAATATATTGTTGGATTATCTCGCCAAAAAGGCTATATTTTTCAATGATATAAGCGAGGGATGTACCACAATTTAAGATCTGATCAACGATTTTAGTTTTGATTAAGGAAACCTTGTTACCTTGATATGATCTATTTGAATATGTATTTGTCTGATCTTGATTATTTTTACAGATGTATTACTTACCTATAAAAATTAGTGATTTAAAAGAAAATTTTATTGATTAGTTGTATAGATGGCGTATGCCCTTTTTTTTATAAATTAATTATCTATAAAAAAATAGTGATTTATTAGAATTTTTGCGTTGAATTGACCAATTTGCTATAAAAATATCAACTAACAATACTTTTACTGACTCAGTAATGAATTTCATTTTTTGAATTGATAATTTATACACCAAATAATGTCTAATACTATTTTAGAGTCTATTCAGTATCTTGAATAATTCAAATATATTGTCAAGTCAATTTGTTTGTTCCATTAATTCTTGCATAACTAAAAAATACTGATAAGCAAATGTTAATGAAAATTGGTTTGAAATTCATTTTTTAATATTTTAGTTGGTTGAATTTAGTTTTTTTTAAATAGTTGATATATTTAAAAGTTTATATAACTTAAATTTTGATTGTGTATTTGGAATATTGTATTAAATATTTTTAAAATTAATAAATATTTAATTTAATAAGAATAGATTTATTCAAATTTCCTTAAATTTTGATTGATTAATTTAATAAGAATATTTAATACTATTCCAAATACACAATCAAAATTTTAATTTAATAACATTTTTAAATTTTCTTATTCAAATTTATTCAAATTTTCTTATTAAATTTCTCATTAAATTTTAAAATATTTTTTGATTGATAATTTATATACCAAATAATGTCTAATACTATTTGAGAGTATATATTTTAAATAATTCAAATATATTGTCAGGTTAATTTGTTTGTCCAGTTAATTATTGCATAACTAAAAAATATGTATAGTTAAAATGTTAAAGATAATTGGTTTAAAATTCATTTAATTATTTTAATTGGTTGAATCTATTTTTTTTAATAATTGAGTAATTTAAAAGTTTATATAACTTAAATTTTGAACGCGTATTTAGAATATTGTGGTAATTATTTTTTATTTTTTTAATTTTTAATTAAATGATAGTTGATTAATTTAAATTTTATTACACCTTATGATTGTATATCGAGAGTTTGTGATATTTAAATATTATGTTATATAATGTAGATAAAATAGACTCAAGTTTTAAAATAATATCTTCATATTATCCATTGATAAATACACAATTTTGGAAAATGGCTTTATACTTAAAGAGTGGCGCAAAGAAGGGTGATGGCCCAAAATATTCATATGGGAGCCATGATGACCTTTTTTACTGACGGGACACGTTAAATCATGTACCGTGATAGGTGGGGTAATACGGTACTTCATGTACCGTGATAGGAGGTGATACGGAACACCAAGTACCGTGATAGGTGGTGATACGGAACACCATGTACCGTGATAGAGGTGATACGGAACACCATATATCGTGATAGAGGTGATACAGAACACCATGTACCGTGATAGAGGTGATACGGAACACCATGTACCGTATCCAGCTAATACGGAGGACGAAACTCCGTATCCCGTCGGTATTTCGGGCCATTTTTTCCAGAATCAGTATTTTGGGCAACTTCATCCCAAAAATCAGTATTTTGGTAATTCTCTCCGCAAGGAATGGATGTGCCAGTAAATAATAATATAATTGTGATTGATTTTAAATTAAAAATTATTATTAATTAGTTCATAAGTATTTATGAAAATTAATCTATAATATATAATTATATATTATAGTATATGATTGTAGTTGATATTTATGAAAATTAGTTCGTAATATATAATAGTCCAATTTTGATTACTTCAAATTAAAAGATTGATCAAGTTAGTAAACATTTAATCACTTTAAAAAACATATAATTTATGCATGTTCTAAATAATATAAATTTTGTAAAAAAAATTTTGATTTTTAAAAATTATTTTGATGAAATCGGATTGCTAATCTTCTATCTTATAACTGGATTATGAGGTTGAATTGTTATCTAGGTTCAAATAAAGTAAAATTATCACACATAATGGAGTCCCATAAAAATTAATGGGGGAGGGGAGCGTGATTTTTTTCCCATTTATTAGGACATGATTTGTTATTTAAATATTGGTACCTTGCTACTTCTATGCTAATGTTTCCATGTTGGTTGAGTTATTACCATAATTAGCGTAATTCCAAAGATATATAGTTGTTATTTAATAAAAGTTAAAATAAATTATATAAGAAATTTATTATCAAATATATTTTTGATTAAAAGTATATATAATATATAAGCATGTTAAATTAAATAGTTAGTATATTTTATTTAGAATTATTAACTAACTACAGCTAGTAAAGTGGGTATAGAAAGATAAATAAGGAAAATTTTTAATATGATATGATTGGTCTAAAATTTAGATAATTTAGAAGTGGATTATGATTGGTTCTAAAATAATTCAAAGTTTTCTGATTGGTTAACTGGATATTGGTTAAAAGATAGCAAGTTAAATTATATAAGGAAACAAATTTGTTTTAATTTGATTGGTCCATAATTTAGAAGTGGCTTATGATTGGTTCTAAAATAATTCAAAGTTTCCTGATTGGTTAACTGGATATATGGTTAATTAACTGGATGGTAATTAGCGTAATTCCAAAGATATATAGTTGTTATTTAATAAAAGTTAAAATAAATTATATAAGAAATTTATTATCAAATACATTTTTGATTAAAAGTATATATAATATATAAGCATGTTAAATTAAATAGTTAGTATATTTTATTTAGAATTATTAACTAACTACAGCTAGTAAAGTGGGTATAGAAAGATAAATAAGGAAAATTTTTAATATGATATGATTGGTCTAAAATTTAGATAATTTAGAAGTGGATTATGATTGGTTCTAAAATAATTCAAAATTTTCTGATTGGTTAACTGGATATTGGTTAAAAGATAGCAAGTTAAATTATATAAGGAAACAAATTTGTTTTAATTTGATTGGTCCATAATTTAGAAGTGGCTTATGATTGGTTCTAAAATAATTCAAAGTTTTCTGATTGGTTAACTGGATATATGGTTAATTAACTGGATGGTGTGGTAGACTCAGGTATGATAATAAAGGATACATACATACATACAAACATACATACATATATTTATGTTGTATAATCGATTAATATTTCATTATTTGTAATCTATTAATTGTTTATAATTAATATGCATATTTATACATACATACACATGTACAAACATAAATACATACATATATAAATTTATGTGGATATATAATAATATACTATAATATTATATACATACATACATACATACTATATATTTTTGTTTATAAATATTAATTTGTAGATAAATCTCAGTTGGCTTACCTCAGATAATGTATAATTATTAATTATAATGTATATTTGTCGATAATTATACATTAATGTATAATTATTAATTATACATGCATACGTACATACATACATACATACATACAGACAGACATACATACATGCATACATACATGCATACATACATGCATACATGCATGCATGCATACATGCATACACATACATACATACATACAATATATACATACATTTATGTTGTATAATCTATTAATATTTTATTATTTGTTAATCTATTAATTGTTGTATAATTATTATGCATATTTATACATACATATATAAATTTCTATAGATATATAATAATATACTATAATATTATATACATACATACATACATACATACTATATAGCATACATACATTCATACATACATAAATACATGCATACATTTATGTTGTATAATCTATTAATATTTCATTATTTGTAATCTATTAATTATTGTATAATTAATATGCATATTTATACATACATACACATGTACAAACATAAATACATACATATATAAATTTTTGTGAATATGTAATAATGTACTATAATATTCACTAACAATACCATATCTTATTAATCATTTTAGATCTACTGTAATTATTTACAAATTAAATATTATAAAAAATATCACAATACAAAAAAAGAACCTTCATGCGTATATAATTATATATAATACAAACTTGTATTAACATTAACTATCGTAAAACTCATCAATCACATCTTTAATACGTAAATGCACAAAACAATATAACAAACACACACACACACATACAGATATATATATATATATATATATATATATATATATAATAGAGCAAATGGGGGGGTTCCATGAGCAAAATAATTCATATAAAATGTTATATTTACCTCTACTAATTATATCTATGTTATATTCCGGAGGCTATTTAGGTATTGTAACACTAACATATTTATTACATAATAATAACTGATATGAACTAATATGCATTTATTATTATGTAATTAATACTTGTATGTATCTTTGTATCCATCCATGTTAACTCTATATATTTATATTCGAAGTACGGTTTTGATCTTAACATTAAACAATTTATTACATATCGTTCAAGTTTGCTTTAACAAAACAAAACATAGCGTAAAATATAAATAGATTTAATTTAACCAGAATTATCATTTCCATTTCACGATCGGGTATTGCATAAATTCTATTTCCTCTCAACAATTGCTGCGAAGATATGAACAATCGAAGATATCAACAATCCAATCCTACATGATCACGAATAATTCATAAATATTTGTAATCTAGAGCATGCCCGTGCCTTGCACGGGCTACAAAGCTAGTATATCTAATACACCAACAGGGGGTTTCCCTAAGCAAATTTATTCATAGGCTCGGACCCTCCGAACCTCACTCCAAACCTGGGTCCGAACCTCACTCCAAACCTAACTCTAAATATTTGTAAAAATATTGTTATTCAAGGGGTTCGAACCCATGACCTTACAATACTAAATTCAACAACATAACCAATTGAGATATGTAAGCATTTGAGCTTATATTAAAAATCATTATCTACATACATTAACACATATATACATACATACATACATAATTATTAATTATACTACACATACATAAATAATTATACATGTATACGTACATACACACACATACATACATACATACATACATACATACATACACTACATACATAATTATTAATTATACATACATAAACATAAATAATTATACATGCATATGTACATACATACATACATACATACATACATACATACATCCATACATACATACATAATTATTAATTATACATGCATAAGTACTATATACATACATACATACATACATTTATGTTGTATAATCTATTAATATTTCATTATTTGTAATATATTAATTGTTGTATAATTAATATGCATATTTATATATACATACACATGTACAAACATAAATACATACATATATAAATTTATGTGGATATATATATAATGATATACTATAAAATTATATACATACATACATGCATACAAACTATATAACATACATACATACATACATATATACATGCATGCATACATACATACATCCATACAATATTGTATAATCTATTAATATTTCATTATTTGTAATCTATTAATTGTTTTATAATTAATATGCATATTTATACATACATACACATGCATGTACAAACATAAATACATACATATATAAATTTTTGTGGATATATAACAATGTACTATAATATTATATACATACACATATTATATATTTTTGTTTATATGTATTAATTTGAAGATAAATCTCAGTTGGCTTAACTCAGATAATATATAATTATTAATTATAATGTATATATTTTTTTTTGTTGGATAGAGCCAATTATTTTAAGCATTTTTTGTGAAGGTACCCTTGGCGGGAACCTTAGAATAGATGAAATATAATTAATTTAGTGTTAGTTTGTAGTTTGTATTTAAGATTGGTTTGTATTTGAGCAAAACCCTATATATATATATATATATATATATAGAGTCCTACTCCACTACAAACTAAAAACTAAACACTAATCCAACATTTCATGCTAATCTAATGATCAAACTAGGTGTACCCCAATACAAAAAGAGAAAAAGGACCCTGAGATATATCTCAGGGAACTTTTCCTAAGATACATGTTAAATATCCTTTAAATCTTGCTGGGCCCACAGGGCTAATTAAAAATTTTTGAATTTACTAAAATACCCACCATATTTTTATATATAAAAACTAAGTATCTCAGGAAATTTACCTGAGATATATCTCAGGCTCCCTACTCTCATACAAAAATTGCTTAAAAATACTTGGCTCTATCCAAAAAAAAAAAAAAACACTGTTCACGTGATGACGTGGCAGTGGATTTCACTGGTTAACGGCGCTTCGCACCTTCTTGTACGGCGCTTCGCGCCTTTATCATTCTAAAGTTGTAAGGAATGACAATCAATGGTAAAGGCAATAGACGATTGAAGGGTGTGTCGAGGGCCTTCGGCCCTTATGACTACCTAACTCATCCGTTTACTGTCTTAAATGCTTCGCATTTTCACGGCAAGTTTTTTTTGTTGGATAGAACCAATTATTTTAAGCATCTTTCGTGAAGGTACCCTTGGCGGGAACCTTAGAATAGATGAAATATAATTAATTTAGTGTTAGTTTGTAGTTTGTATTTAAGGATTGGTTTGTATTTGAGCAAAAGCCTATATATATATAAATTTTGTAACAATAATTTGATATGTAAATTAATATTAAAGAAATATTTAAAAAAATTAATATGATTTATATAGAATAACACAGATAGAATCATCTTATATAGAAAATCGGGAAAAACTATCTTACTTTTTAAAAATAAAAAAAAAGATGAAATTTTATGGTGGGATTAGTGTTGTAAAAAGCGGGAATCGAACTTAATCGGTAAATGCACTGTAATCCAGATTAATCAGGTATTTGAGGATTAATCGGAATGATTAATCAGATAATCAGATTATATTAATAAGTGCGTTAAGCCATGGAATAAGTGGTTTTTAGAACAGAGGGTGGGATGAAGGGTTCTCATGAAGGGTGTAATTGTAATTTAGGTAGATGAGGAGATCGTTAGTCCCTACCTTGCTGCTTTTGTCTCGTTGATACTGTATAAAACTAGAGAAAGAGTTGGTAGAAATGGTGGAGTTTACGAGGAGAAAAGATCGAAGGAGAAAACGACGTTTCTAATTTCATCACCTCCCTTCTCTTCCACCCTTTTATAACCCACCCACCCCCTCCTTCTCTCCGGAGATTCATTTCCTCTCTCTCTCTCTCTCTCTCTCGCTGCATATAAACTATGGCGGCTTCGAGTTTCGTGAAGCTGAACGCCACGTCCTCCCAGTGGATCGCTCAACAACCTTTTAATCAACGCACCGGATCTGCTTCTTTTTCACCTGCTCGAAGGGTCTCTGTTGTTCGTGCTGGATCTTACTCCGATCAACTCGTCCAAACCGCTGTAAACTCTCCCTCCCTCCTCTCTCTCTCTCTCTCTCTCTCTCTCTGTCTCTCTCTCTCTCTCTATCTCTCTCTCTCTCTCTCTCTCTCTCTCTCTCTCTCCATCTCTCTGTATATATATCGTATGTAAGTGTACACGTTTGTGCCTGGTGTAAATAAATGAATTACTATCCATGGATTGGAACTATAAGCTATTGGTGGTGTTTGATCTTTCATGTTTGATAATTTGTATTAGTTCATTCAATTTTTTTACGATATGATATGATTGGTCTAAAATTTAGATAATTTAGAAGTGGATTATGATTGGTTCTAAAATAATTCAAAATTTTCTGATTGGTTAACTGGATATTGGTTAAAAGATAGCAAGTTAAATTATATAAGGAAACAAATTTGTTTTAATTTGATTGGTCCATAATTTAGAAGTGGCTTATGATTGGTTCTAAAATAATTCAAAGTTTTCTGATTGGTTAACTGGATATATGGTTAATTAACTGGATGGTGTGGTAGACTCAGGTATGATAATAAAGGATACATACATACATACAAACATACATACATATATTTATGTTGTATAATCTATTAATATTTCATTATTTGTAATCTATTAATTGTTTATAATTAATATGCATATTTATACATACATACACATGTACAAACATAAATACATACATATATAAATTTATGTGGATATATAATAATATACTATAATATTATATACATACATACATACATACTATATATTTTTGTTTATAAATATTAATTTGTAGATAAATCTCAGTTGGCTTACCTCAGATAATGTATAATTATTAATTATAATGTATATTTGTCGATAATTATACATTAATGTATAATTATTAATTATACATGCATACGTACATACATACATACATACATACATACAGACAGACATACATACATGCATACATACATGCATACATACATGCATACATGCATGCATGCATACATGCATACACATACATACATACATACAATATATACATACATTTATGTTGTATAATCTATTAATATTTTATTATTTGTTAATCTATTAATTGTTGTATAATTATTATGCATATTTATACATACATATATAAATTTCTATAGATATATAATAATATACTATAATATTATATACATACATACATACATACATACATACTATATAGCATACATACATTCATACATACATAAATACATGCATACATTTATGTTGTATAATCTATTAATATTTCATTATTTGTAATCTATTAATTATTGTATAATTAATATGCATATTTATACATACATACACATGTACAAACATAAATACATACATATATAAATTTTTGTGAATATGTAATAATGTACTATAATATTCACTAACAATACCATATCTTATTAATCATTTTAGATCTACTGTAATTATTTACGAATTAAATATTATAAAAAATATCACAATACAAAAAAAGAACCTTCATGCGTATATAATTATATATAATACAAACTTGTATTAACATTAACTATCGTAAAACTCATCAATCACATCTTTAATACGTAAATGCACAAAACAATATAACAAACACACACACACACATACAGATATATATATATATATATATATATATATATATATATATATATATATATATATATATATATATATATATATATATATAATAGAGCAAATGGGGGGGTTCCATGAGCAAAATAATTCATATAAAATGTTATATTTACCTCTACTAATTATATCTATGTTATATTCCGGAGGCTATTTAGGTATTGTAACACTAACATATTTATTACATAATAATAACTGATATGAACTAATATGCATTTATTATTATGTAATTAATACTTGTATGTATCTTTGTATCCATCCATGTTAACTCTATATATTTATATTCGAAGTACGGTTTTGATCTTAACATTAAACAATTTATTACATATCGTTCAAGTTTGCTTTAACAAAACAAAACATAGCGTAAAATATAAATAGATTTAATTTAACCAGAATTATCATTTCCATTTCACGATCGGGTATTGCATAAATTCTATTTCCTCTCAACAATTGCTGCGAAGATATGAACAATCGAAGATATCAACAATCCAATCCTACATGATCACGAATAATTCATAAATATTTGTAATCTAGAGCATGCCCGTGCCTTGCACGGGCTACAAAGCTAGTATATCTAATACACCAACAGGGGGTTTCCCTAAGCAAATTTATTCATAGGCTCGGACCCTCCGAACCTCACTCCAAACCTGGGTCCGAACCTCACTCCAAACCTAACTCTAAATATTTGTAAAAATATTGTTATTCAAGGGGTTCGAACCCATGACCTTACAATACTAAATTCAACAACATAACCAATTGAGATATGTAAGCATTTGAGCTTATATTAAAAATCATTATCTACATACATTAACACATATATACATACATACATACATAATTATTAATTATACTACACATACATAAATAATTATACATGTATACGTACATACACACACATACATACATACATACATACATACACTACATACATAATTATTAATTATACATACATAAACATAAATAATTATACATGCATATGTACATACATACATACATACATACATACATCCATACATACATACATAATTATTAATTATACATGCATAAGTACTATATACATACATACATACATACATTTATGTTGTATAATCTATTAATATTTCATTATTTGTAATATATTAATTGTTGTATAATTAATATGCATATTTATATATACATACACATGTACAAACATAAATACATACATATATAAATTTATGTGGATATATATATAATGATATACTATAAAATTATATACATACATACATGCATACAAACTATATAACATACATACATACATACATATATACATGCATGCATACATACATACATCCATACAATATTGTATAATCTATTAATATTTCATTATTTGTAATCTATTAATTGTTTTATAATTAATATGCATATTTATACATACATACACATGCATGTACAAACATAAATACATACATATATAAATTTTTGTGGATATATAACAATGTACTATAATATTATATACATACACATATTATATATTTTTGTTTATATGTATTAATTTGAAGATAAATCTCAGTTGGCTTAACTCAGATAATATATAATTATTAATTATAATGTATATATATTTTTTTGTTGGATAGAGCCAATTATTTTAAGCATTTTTTGTGAAGGTACCCTTGGCGGGAACCTTAGAATAGATGAAATATAATTAATTTAGTGTTAGTTTGTAGTTTGTATTTAAGATTGGTTTGTATTTGAGCAAAACCCTATATATATATATATATATATATATAGAGTCCTACTCCACTACAAACTAAAAACTAAACACTAATCCAACATTTCATGCTAATCTAATGATCAAACTAGGTGTACCCCAATACAAAAAGAGAAAAAGGACCCTGAGATATATCTCAGGGAACTTTTCCTAAGATACATGTTAAATATCCTTTAAATCTTGCTGGGCCCGCAGGGCTAATTAAAAATTTTTGAATTTACTAAAATACCCACCATATTTTTATATATAAAAACTAAGTATCTCAGGAAATTTACCTGAGATATATCTCAGGCTCCCTACTCTCATACAAAAATTGCTTAAAAATACTTGGCTCTATCCAAAAAAAAAAAAACACTGTTCACGTGATGACGTGGCAGTGGATTTCACTGGTTAACGGCGCTTCGCACCTTCTTGTACGGCGCTTCGCGCCTTTATCATTCTAAAGTTGTAAGGAATGACAATCAATGGTAAAGGCAATAGACGATTGAAGGGTGTGTCGAGGGCCTTCGGCCCTTATGACTACCTAACTCATCCGTTTACTGTCTTAAATGCTTCGCATTTTCACGGCAAGTTTTTTTTGTTGGATAGAACCAATTATTTTAAGCATCTTTCGTGAAGGTACCCTTGGCGGGAACCTTAGAATAGATGAAATATAATTAATTTAGTGTTAGTTTGTAGTTTGTATTTAAGGATTGGTTTGTATTTGAGCAAAAGCCTATATATATATAAATTTTGTAACAATAATTTGATATGTAAATTAATATTAAAGAAATATTTAAAAAAATTAATATGATTTATATAGAATAACACAGATAGAATCATCTTATATAGAAAATCGGGAAAAACTATCTTACTTTTTAAAAATAAAAAAAAAGATGAAATTTTATGGTGGGATTAGTGTTGTAAAAAGCGGGAATCGAACTTAATCGGTAAATGCACTGTAATCCAGATTAATCAGGTATTTGAGGATTAATCGGAATGATTAATCAGATAATCAGATTATATTAATAAGTGCGTTAAGCCATGGAATAAGTGGTTTTTAGAACAGAGGGTGGGATGAAGGGTTCTCATGAAGGGTGTAATTGTAATTTAGGTAGATGAGGAGATCGTTAGTCCCTACCTTGCTGCTTTTGTCTCGTTGATACTGTATAAAACTAGAGAAAGAGTTGGTAGAAATGGTGGAGTTTACGAGGAGAAAAGATCGAAGGAGAAAACGACGTTTCTAATTTCATCACCTCCCTTCTCTTCCACCCTTTTATAACCCACCCACCCCCTCCTTCTCTCCGGAGATTCATTTCCTCTCTCTCTCTCTCTCTCGCTGCATATAAACTATGGCGGCTTCGAGTTTCGTGAAGCTGAACGCCACGTCCTCCCAGTGGATCGCTCAACAACCTTTTAATCAACGCACCGGATCTGCTTCTTTTTCACCTGCTCGAAGGGTCTCTGTTGTTCGTGCTGGATCTTACTCCGATCAACTCGTCCAAACCGCTGTAAACTCTCCCTCCCTCCTCTCTCTCTCTCTCTCTCTCTGTCTCTCTCTCTCTCTATCTCTCTCTCTCTCTCTCTCTCTCTCTCCATCTCTCTGTATATATATCGTATGTAAGTGTACACGTTTGTGCCTGGTGTAAATAAATGAATTACTATCCATGGATTGGAACTATAAGCTATTGGTGGTGTTTGATCTTTCATGTTTGATAATTTGTTTTAGTTCATTCAATTTTTTTTCTCAACTTGGTCAAATAATTCAGTTCCCTGTGTCATTTTCTTGGTTTGTTTTAACACAACTTGCTTCAGTTAACAGCTCTACTATTGTTTAATGGCCTCCAAAAGAACAAAGTTGGCCCTTTTTTTCAAGTTGTTTTTGTAAAAGCTACTATGCCTAAAATACGTTTTTAGTCTTATCCCCCCCCCACGTTTTTAGTCTTATCCCCCCCCCCCCTACTATCTTTTGCAATTGCATGTTCAAATTCTCTTACAGTTATATGTTCGGTATTGTGCTTTTATCGAACACCTTCCCCAAGTCTTAAATGTTATGTATATAGGATACGGCTACTACTTATATACAGAAAAACATCTCCCATATCTCTTCACACTTGCCTTTAATTGGCTATGAAGTTGGCGAAACCCCCCTTTTTTGCGAAATCCCAGTAAAACCTTTTACACAAGTGGAGAGTATGCACTTGTTTGTTTTAATGCTAATAAGTAATAAGAAAACTTTTGAGTACTAACTACTAAGAGATGGACTCATATGAATTATAGCATCGGAAATTTTGTTTTGTATCATATATCTCTAGGTTTACATTTACTTTTAATTTTATTGAGAATAAAGATCAGGTCTTGATTTTATATTTGAAGCAGAGGTGTTGCTTTTCTTCAGAAGCTTTACCTTTTACTTCACAAAAATCATGCAGGGTTAAGTATGCCATACGCCCATGACAAGATCAAGCATCATGATTGACATTATCAGTTTGATCTAATTAATCCTATTTTGTTTTTGTGATAGTTTGTATGCACTTGTTTGTTTTAATGCTAATATGAAAACTTTTGAATACTAACTACTAAGAGATGGACTCATATGAATTATAGCATCGGAAATTTTGTTTTGTATCATATATCTCTAGGTTTACATTTACTTTTAATTTTATTGAGAATAAAGATCAGGTCTTGATTTTATATTTGAAGCAGAGGTGTTGCTTTTCTTCAGAAGCTTTTCCTTTTGCTTCACAAAAATCATGCAGGGTTAAGTATGCCATACGCCCATGACAAGATCAAGCATCATGATTGACATTATCAGTTTGATCTAATTAATCCTATTTTGTTTTTGTGATAGAAAACAATTGCGTCCCCTGGCCGTGGTATCCTGGCTATTGACGAGTCAAATGCAACATGTGGGAAGAGATTGGCCTCTATTGGATTAGACAATACAGAGGTTAACAGACAGGCTTATAGACAACTTTTGCTGACCACTCCTGGTCTAGGTGAATATATTTCTGGGGCCATTATGTTTGAAGAAACACTCTACCAGTCAACAACAGATGGAAAGAAGATGGTGGACTGCTTAATTGAACAGAATATTGTTCCTGGCATCAAAGTTGATAAGGTGTGTTTATCATTTATCTTTATTACACTTCTTTCACTCTGGAGCTAACCTTAATGAATATTGGTACATCATGTCTCTCTTCAAATTTATATACTCAGACAATTAATTTATATTTTATCTTCCACTTGTCTGCAGGGTTTGGTTCCTCTACCTGGTTCCAACAACGAATCTTGGTGCCAAGGGTTGGATGGATTGGCTTCTAGATCAGCTGAATACTACAATCAAGGTGCCCGCTTTGCGAAGTGGTAAGTTTTCTCCGGTCAACATATATTAAAGATTTAAAACACTTTAGATATTAGTAAAATGCACTAGTTTGGTATCCGTGCAAGCAGTACGTAATCGCATATCTAATTTCTGGTTTTAATTTTATTTTTATTTTTATGAAACTAGGCGCACAGTTGTCAGCATTCCTTGTGGCCCGTCTGCATTGGCCGTCAAAGAAGCTGCATGGGGACTTGCACGTTATGCTGCTATATCCCAGGTATCTCTTCATTCTGGATTGTGCAATCAATTTGAGTTAAATTATTTGGTCGAACATAGAAAATAGAATATGAGATTGGATGATGTAGAGTTGCTTGGCAAAGTTTATCTGGTTGAGGTTTTCACGGGGAAAAATCTTATATTCAAATTAAACGGGGGTCAAGTTCTTCAAGACTTTAAGTTAAACTGCTATATATCAAGTATCTCATCTTCAAGTTTTGTTCATGATATCTTGTGCAGGATAATGGTCTGGTGCCCATAGTGGAGCCTGAGATTCTTCTTGATGGGGATCACTCAATTGATAGGACACTGGAAGTTGCTGAGAAAGTATGGTCAGAGGTCTTCTATTACTTGGCACAAAATAATGTGATGTTTGAGGGTATATTACTCAAACCAAGCATGGTAACTCCAGGGGCTGAGCACAAGGAGAAGGCTTCTCCAGAGACCATTGCAAAATATACCCTCACTATGCTTAAGAGAAGAGTACCTCCTGCAGTTCCAGGAATCATGGTACGTGGTTTCATTCATTTTTAATTCCTGACATTGCTTTTGTTTTTTATTACTTGAAATCAAAAACTTATTAAAGAGTGACATTCCAATTGTTGATATTTGATAATGAGCTGCAATCACTTGAAATTGATAGTCGATAAAACCAATTTTACTGGCATTATTACTTGATCAAAACCATGAGTTTGATGCAACATGAACTCTTTTTATTTTGTATTAATATTATCTAGGTTTAGATCTGAGAACTTGAATCTCAGGTCTTAAATACCTTGAATACTTACGCACCTTGAATACTTACGCACCTTGCTTCTGTTCTTTTAAACTCAATGTGTCACCTTTCCTTTTGATATTATTTGTTTATCTTTAATATGATAAGAATTCAAGTGTGTGTAGATAGTTCATTGATACTAGATATTCTAACCGAGTACTTGGGTTTTATTTATATAGTTTTTGTCTGGAGGACAATCTGAAATGGAAGCTACACTGAACCTAAATGCAATGAATCAGACACCCAACCCCTGGCACGTGTCTTTCTCCTATGCACGTGCTCTGCAGAACACAGTCCTGAAGACATGGCAAGGACTTCCTGAAAATGTTGATGCTGCCAAACAATCTCTTTTGGTGCGTGCAAAGGCCAACTCCCTGGCACAACTTGGCAAGTACACGGCTGAGGGTGAGAGTGACGATGCTAAGAAAGGGATGTTTGTGAAGGGTTATACCTACTGAGTCCAATTATAGCACATGTACTATAATCCTGTGGCAACTTGTTTTTGGTAGCTATGAGTGCTGAGATAGACTTGCTATAGACAAGCTTCATTTTGTCGACATAATTTCACTGTTTTAAATAAGGAATTGTTATGAAGAAAATTTACAATTTGTAACCCATTGAAAGGCGGGGATTAAATGCATACCATTAACCGTTACAGTTTTTTTAAAATGTTTTTCTTGATAGTATCATAATATGTTGAGATTATTGTATTTTATTTCTTAGTCTTAATTTCGTAGGTGAATAAAGATATTTTTGATTTTGTATGAAATTCAACTAGTGGTACCTTAATATTTCAAGCTAAACATGTGAATTGCATGATTTGAGAATTGAGATAGATGAAGTATATTTTACACTAGATCTATCGAGTTTATATTTATCTTTTATCCATAGCACATGTTCACAGTTTAAAAGTACATTCAATTTGCTATTATGTTTTGATAATTTATTTATTTGGACTATTATAGCATTTCATCCCACCAGATTATAGAGTTCATATGTTGTTTGGTAATATCTCTGAGGGAGCTGGAAACCCACAGACCGCGACGGATGTGTACCAGGACCTCCATGACATCCTTTATTGACGTATACAATGACTTAAAGCATAACAGTTGTTCTCAGCTTGTTTCTGTCTTTCTTGATGATGGTCTTGGCAATATCAATGTACAATATTTTCTTCACTATTCTCTTAAGAAGTTGATGTTGAAGCGACTTTTTGATTACCCTCAACTCGAGCACTAGAGCGGGCAATCGGATCGTGTCGTGTACTTTCGTGTCGTGTATTTTCGTGTTTCGTGTACTTGAAGGTGAAACCCGTATCCACCCGAAACAGGATTCGGATACCCGAAACAGGATTCGTGTACTTGAATATGAAACCCGTATCCACCCGAAATGAATTCGTGTACTTTCGTGTCGTGTTTCGTGTATATATTATATAAAATTTAGTTAAAATTTATTAGTAAATATTATATTCATATGAAATATACATTAAATATTTTACATTTTCATATATAAATATAAATACAACTCTATAAAAATTTGTAAATATGTATATTTTTGTGTAAAATATATATCCTTATAAAAAAATATTAATATATACATAAAATCTATAAGTAGTAAATTATTAACATCTTTATTTCGTGTACTTTCGTGTACTTTCGTGTACCCAAAATGAAAACCCATATCCGACACTAAATCTATCGTGTAATTTCGTGTTCGTGTACTTTCGTGTTTCGTGTACTAAAAATCAAAACTCATATCCGTATTTTTTCGTGTCGTTTCGTGTCGTGTTCACGTGTCGTGTACCAAATTGCCAGGTCTATCGAGCACCCATACCTGCGGAAAAGAAGTTCCAACTCTTGTATCCCTTGGTCCTCATGGGGAATTCACTGAACCATGCTGAGCTGAGGTCTTGACAGAATTCGGTGTTTTAGCATGCCCGAAAAAGCCTTGTAAATTTGAAGACAGAAAACATTATGGACCTGAAGTTGGAATTGTTGTGAAGCCCAACCACTGTGTTCAAAAGACGAGATGGTTCCCAGGTTCTACTTTCTCACTTTGTGGGGGAAGAGAGTTGTGTTTTATTTTGGGATGATCTCAGAGGGCCTAGTTTAGGAACACCAACAATTCGTGAGTACAACTCTTACCTAGGGGATACGTAACGTAAACTATCCCATCCTCTCACTGGGTCACAAATTACACAATCACAACACAAATTTAATTTGGTCTCCTAATCTTGTCAAATACGGAGTATATAATCTTACATAGTGCCCTCTTCTAGAGAGGAACTCCTTATATAGAGAATATGAGAGAACTACATATAAATTAATTTTATATGATTCTATAGTAGAATCAAATTTTAATTTTTGGTTCTATAAAAAAAAGACCATTTTTTTTGGTTCTATTAAAAAAAACGGATTTTGTTACAGAACCATGCTGACGCGGCAGTATTGCTGACGTGTCACTGCTGACATCAACTGCCACGTCATCAATGCTGACATGGCAGTGACACGTGGCAGTGCCACGCCAGCAGTGATGACGTGGCAGCTGACGTGACACTGACACGTGTCACTGTCACGTCATCAATGGGTGACGACGTGGCAGTGCCACGTGGTAGTACCACCTCAACAGTGATGACGTGGCAGTGCCACGCCAGCAGTGACATGGTGACGCGAAATTTTTTTATTTTTTATTTTTTTGAAAAACTTTTTTGGAATTTTTTTTTTTAAAAAAAAATTGGTTCCATTGTAGACTCAGAAAAAATATAAGGTTGTAGAACCAAAAATTAAAATTTGATTCTATTATAGAATCTTATAAAATTAGTAGTTCTCTCGTATTATCTATACTAGCTTATAACTTGTGCAAAGCACGGGTTATTTTTAATTTTTTGTAATTTGTTTATAGTGTAATCTAATATTATAAATATTAATTTTAATATGTTATTAGGAGGATTCGAACCTTGCATCTTTGTATATAATAAAATTTAATATTAAATATAAATTAATATGTTATTGGTGGAAATTGAACCTTGGACCTCTATATGTAACAATTTTTAGTATTGTTATATTTAACGATTATGATTTATTTTAGTTTATGATCTAACGGTTGTGAAGGAGTGATAACCAAAAATGGAGGATAAAACCAAACTACAAATTATAACCTCTTTCATTTATTATAGTACCGTGCAAGGCACAGATAGTTTATTTAATTATTTTGAAAATAATTTTAAAATAATATAATTTTATTAAATTATGATTTATAATTTTTAATCATGTTTATAAAGTTCGAGAATCTGAACTAAGTGATTGATTAACCAATTTATGATTAATCGATGGAGGAAAACTAAAAAAGGTTAATCAAACTACAAATTATAACCCCTTTCGTTTATTATAGTACCGTGCAAGGCACATATAGTTTATTTAATTATTTTGAAAATAATTTTAAAATAATTTAATTTTATTAAATTATGAATTATAATTTTTAATCATGTTTATAAAGTTCGGGAATCTGAACTAAGTGATTGATTAACCAATTTATGATTAATCGAAGGTTTATTTAAAAGTTTTAATAAATCGGGATTTTTTAGTTAAATCGATAGAGTAATCGGAAATCGGTAAAATATTTTATATGGATTAATCGGGATTTTCCAATAAATTAGGGAAACAAATTAATTATCTTAAAATTTAATAATTCATTAAAAATTGTAATACTCAATAAATATAGAAGATATGGGTCGAAATACGTCCCTCCAAATTGTTGGTTAGTTATTAGGAATTATAATATCATATAAATAAAATTATTTGTAGTGTTTTTTAAAACAAAAGGTTTAAGTTAATTTGGAAAATAGAAATTAAAGGTAACATATTTTAAAAGTAATTAGTTTTTTAATTAAAGAAAAAGTAATTAGTTAGTTACTAAAAATTATAATTTTATATTTAAGAAAAAAGTTGAGAAAATAATGTGATTTTAATGTTTTGGTCGTTATTTTTATTATTTAACTTTTTTATTAATTGATTAATTGAATCATAGATCCGGGAGGTAGAAACATAGATGGAAATTGATCGAGAGTTTGAGATCGTAGGGCCTATTCTGTAGTGTTGGTGTAGTGCTGGCTCAGCCAGGTTGGTCGAAGGTATGACGTGTGACAGTGTTTCATAGTGTACATAGGAGTTTGAAGTATAGTGTAGATAGAACTGTTAACTTATTTTTTATTGTCACAACACGATCTTATATAAAATAATATTAATTAAATTTATTTTTAACTTATCAAAAATAAAAAATATTTTTTAATTCATAAATAATAAAAAAGAAATTTAATAATAATCAATATATATATATATAAAGGAGAATACGCGGGAGTTTAGGTGGCGCTCTAAGATCGTCTCAATCTATTTTTATAATTTTCTAGAATTTTAGAATTTTAAACACTTATAAATATAAAAATATCAATTAACATATTAGAAGTAGAATAAGTGTTCGAATTTATAGAGGAGAAGAGTTCGAATTTATAGGAAGATATATGATTAGAAGTTCTATTGGAAGTAGAATAAGTATTTATAAAGCATATGATTAAAAGTTCTATTGAAAGTAGAATAGAAGTTCGAATTTATAGATTAAAAGTTCTACTGAAAGTAGAATAGAAGTTCGAATTTATAGAGAATAAAAGTTTAAATTTACAGAAAAACATATAAATAAAAGTTTCTATTGGAAGTAGAATAAGTATTTATAAAGCATATGATTAAAAGTTCTATTGGAAGTAGAATAGGAGTTCAAATTTATAGGGAATACGAGTTCAAATTTATAGAAAAAATATATCAATATATATAAATGAGGATACGCGAGAGTTTAGGTGGCGCTCTAAGATCGTCTTAATCTATTTTTCTAATTTTCTAGAATTTTAGAATTTTAAACACTTTTAAATATAAAAATATCATTTAAAATATTAGAAGTTGAATAGGTGTTCGAATTTATATAGGAGAACAGTTCGAATTATAGGAAGAAATATGATTATAAATTCTATTGGAAGTAGAATAAGTATTTATAAAGCATATGATTAAAAGTTCTATTGAAAGTAGAATAGGAGTTCGAATTTATAGAGATAAGAGTTCAAATTTATAGAAAAAACATATAAATAAAAGTCAATATATATATATATATATAAAGGAGGATACACGGGAGTTTAGGTGGCGCTCTAAAAGCGTCTCAATCTATTTTTCTAATTTTCTATAATTTTAGAATTCTAAATACTCATAAATGTAAAAAAAAAAATCATTTAACATATTAGAAGTAGAATAGGTGTTCGAATTTATAGAGGAGAAGAGTTCGAATTTATAGGGAAGACATATGATTAGAAATTCTATTGGAAGTAGAATAATTATTTATAATGCATATGATTAAATTAAAGTTCTATTGGAAGTAGAAGAGGAGTTCGAATTTATAGAGAATAAGAGTTCGAATTTATAGAAAAAACATATAAATAAAAGTTCTATTAGAAGTAGAAAATTATTATTTAACATATTAGAAATAGAATAGGTGTTCGAATTTATGCAGGAGAAGAGTTCAAATTTATAGGGAAGACATATGATTAAAAGTTCTATTGAAAGTAGAATAAGTATTTATAATGCATACGATTAAAAGTTCTATTGGAAGTAGAATAGAAGTTTGAATTTATAGAGAATAAGAGTTCGAATTTATAAAAAAAACATATAAATAAAAGTTCTATTAGAAGTAGAAAAATGTCATTTAACATATTAGAAATATAATAGGTGTCCGAATTTATAGGGAAGACATATGATTAGAAGTTCTATTGGAAGTACAATAAGTATTAATAACGCAAATGATTAAATGTTCTATTGGAAGTAGAATATGAGTTCGAATTTATAGAGAATAAGAGTTCGAATTTATAGAAAAAACATATAAATAAAAGTTCTATTATAGGGAGAAATGGTTCTTAAATCCAATACTATTGTCATAAAAAAAAGTCATCGTATTTAAAAAGAAAAGAATTGATGTGTTAACATAATAAAAGAACACTCTCATGCATGAATCCTTTATAAATACAGGACTATCTATAATATAAAGAGAAAATAAGATGTGTTTTCATTTCTAAAGCTCCATAAATTTTAGAATGTCCAGAGAAAGTATAAATTGGAATTCATTCTATTTTTTAGGTTTTGATTTTATTTATAAAAAGTTGTTGTCAGATAAGTATCATCAATATGTAATGAAGTTGAAATTTCAATCCCAAATTAGAGCGGCTCGAAACGTGTTTAACGGGAAGACGGCTCACTACAAAAGATTATATTAGCTATTAAAATATCATATTGATGTTATAAATTTTATTTTATTTTTGAGATTTGATTTTTATGAATAAACATTATCATACAAGTGATATATGTAAAAGTTAGGTTTTTGGTATTAACGAAAGAGCGGATCAATAGTAATAACCGTGTTTAACGAGTAAACGGTTCATTACAGAAGATCGTAAAAAAGATGTTTGAATATATAAGGAATACATAAAATAAAATATTTTATTGGAAGTAGAATAAAAGAACAGTGCATAGTGACGTCTTATACGATATAAAGGAGAACCCGCATGGAGCTCCAGAATCGCTAGAATCCTATTTATCTATATATTTTTCTAGAGCTCCTTTATTTTAAATAAATAAAATCAAAACTTCCTTTTTAGGTCCTATTTTTTAGAAAAGAAATCAAAACTACCTTTTTTAAAATTAACATTAACATATTCAATATAGAAAAGGTTTTCTAATTTGTAGAGGAGAATAAATCAAATTTATATATTCGAAATACAAAAAAAAATTATATCTTTATCTTTATATACTATATAAAGGAGAATCCGGGTAAATAAACATTAACATAAACATTTTAAATATAGAAAAGGTTTTCGAATTTGTAGGAAAGAATATGTTAAATTTACATATTCGAAATAGAAAAAAAAAAGTATTCTTATATAAACAGAATGCCTCAAAACAATATGTTTACGAAAAGTTTAGTTTAACTTGCAGGTTTTGGTCAGTAACACTAACGAGTGTATTCAATCAACTGGGATTAGACTCTTTTAAAGTTACAAATTTTGGGACCACAATTATATCTTACTATTGTTTGTTATATTGATGAGGTTGCTGTATTGATTTCGTTTATGTCCACTACTTCACTATTAGCTCAATAAGTTTAACTTGCAGGTTCATATTTGTTGGTTACATTTTTCGTTAGATGTTGCATGTATTTTCAAAAGTTTTGAACTTTTACCATTCCCTTTTTAGTGATTTATTGTTAATTGTTAATTTGTCATTATTATCTTTTCATTGTTCTTGATCATAATTTTCAACATATTCTCTTAATTAATTCAATCAAATCTTCTTTTTTATTTATATGTATTTATTACAACGGGTGTCGGCCTAAAAAAATGTGACATAAAATTAACGTAAAAAATAAGTACATAGTTTATTTTGTTGTATATATATATATATAAATTAAAATTTGTATAATATTGTGTTCACTAATTTACTTATATATATTTTCTTTTTGTTTTCTTTCTTAAATAGTCTATATTTTGAATAAAATAAAAAAATATTACAAGGTAGTCGCGAAACGCGGCTTATATATGTATTTATTACAACGGGCGTCGGCTTAAGTAAACGTGATACAAAATCGACTTAAAAAAAGTATATAGTTTATTTAGTTGTCTATATATATTAAAATTTGTACAATATTGTGTTCATTAATTTATTTATAGATATTTTCTTTTCGATTTTTTTAAATTTATATTTGAATTTTAAAAAAAATATTACAAGATCGCCGCAAAACGAACATGATACAGAATCGACATAAAAAAGTATATAGTTTATTTAATTGTCTATATATATTAAAATTTGTACAATATTGTGTTCATTAATTTATTTATAGATAGTTTCTTTTCGTTTTCTTTCTTAAATTTATATTTTGATTTTTTAAAAAAAATATTAGAATGCCGCCGCGAAGCGCGCGGCTTAGTCAACTAGTTTCTATTGAAAGTAGAATAAGTATTTCTAAAGCATAAGATTAAAAATTCTATTGGAAGTAGAACAGGAGTTCGAATTTATAGAAAAACATATAAATAAAAAGTTCTATTAGAAGTAAAATATGTGTTTGAATATATAGAGCATCCATATAACTAAATATTTTATAGAAAGTACGATCTTCTTAAATTATATATTTTTTATATAAGTTAATTATACTTCTATTAGGAAAATTTATTCATAAATCCAATACTATTATCATAAAAAAAAGTCATAGTATTTAAAAGAAAAGAATTGACGTGTTAACATTATAAAAGAACATCTCATGCAGGAATCCTAAATAAAAATAGGAGTATCTATAATATAAAAAAAAAAGATGTGTTTTCATTTTCTAAAACTCCATAAATTTTAGAAAGTGTAGATAAAGTATAAATTAGAATTCACTCTATTTTTTTAGGTTTTAATTTTAAGAAAAAAAGTTGTTGTGTAAGATAAGTATCATTAATAATATGTAATGAATTTGAAATTTCAACCCAAACGAGAGCGGCTCGAAACGTGTTTAACGGGAAGACGGCTCACGATAAAAGATTGTATTAGCTATTGAAATATCAATTTGATGTTATAAATTTTATTTCATTTTTAGGATTTGATTTTTATGGATAAACATTATCATACAAGTGATATATGTAAAAGTTAAGTTTTTGGTCTTAACGAGGGAGCGGATAAATAGTAATAACCGTGTTTAACGAGAAAGCTATTCATTAGAGAAGACCGTATAAACATGTTTGAATATATAAGGAATACGTAAAATAAAATGTTTTATTCGAAGTAGAATGTGAGGACGGTGGAGACGTCTTACACGATTTTTAAAACTATATATCTTTTTTTCTAGAAATCCTTTATTTTATCTTTTTATACAAGTTAATTATATTTGCATTAGAAAAATATATCCATAAATTTAATATTATTCCCGTAACGAAAAGTCTTCGAATTTTTTTTTTTTATATGTTAACATAACAGAAAGACATTCCCATGCGAAAGTTGTAAATAAGTGCATGAATATCTATAATATACAGAAAATATAAGATGTATTTTAATTTTTAAAACTCTATAAATATTAGAAAGTTTAAAGAATATAAAAATTGGAATTTACTTTCTTTATATAATTAGTTAGAATTTTGGTTCCAAATAAGAGCGACTCCAAACGTATTCAACGGGAAGACGGCTCACTAGAAAAAATTGTATTAGCTATTAGAATTTGATATTGATGTCATAATTTTTCTTTTATTTTTATTGTTCGATTTTATGGATAAAAAATATTATATAAGTATTTATAATATATTTTAAAGTTGAGATTTTGATTTTAACAAGAGAGTGGCTCAATCGAAAGAATCGTGTTTAACAAGAAATCGATTCATTAGAAAAGGATATTTAATTAATAAAATTTAATATTAATATTATAATATAAAGTAAATGTATTAATTTTTTAAAAAAATATTATAACGCCGCCGCGAAGCGCGGCTTTATCGACTAGTTTAACATAATTATGAACGAATTGGAGCTCGACTCGAATAATGGCTAATTCACATTAGTGTCCTCTCTCTCTCTCATCTTTGCTTACGGGAATGTTTTTAGGTAGATGAAATATTAATTAAATTTATTTTTAATTTAACTAAAATTATGGCTAAAAAATAGGGTTGAACCAAACTACCATATTAATTAAATTTATTTTTAATTTAACTAAAATTATGGCTAAAAAATAGGATTGAACCAAACTACCAATTATCCACTAGTTTAGTTATTATAGTCTCTGTTCTAAAAGTCGGCGATTAATCGGGATTAATCGCCGATTAATCGCTGTTCGGTAAGGAACCGAACTGATTTTACAAAAATCGGCCAAAAAATCGTTTTTTCAAAAAATCGGGATTAATCGGGATTAATCGGTCAAAAATCGGATTAATCGGTCAAAAATCGGCATTATTGATAAAAAATTGAAAAATATGTAGAAAAATTAAAAAAATTCAAAAAGTATAAAATTGAATAAATTTAAAGAAAAATATTATTCTCATATACGAAACTAATATTTTAAACGGTTAAATCATGAATTTTATCAATTTTTTCTCTCATATTTACCCCAATTCAAAAATTAGATCTTAAAATTTATATTTACTTTAATAATGCTATATATTTTAAATATTTTGTATAAATATATGATAATTATTCATGCATAATCAAAATAATAAAATAATTATGCATATTAATAATAATTATATTTAAAAATAATATTAAATTAGTTCCGATTAATGATCCGATTAATCACTCCGATTAATCCCCGATTACCCGATTAATCCCTGGACGGTGCCTCCACCGATTAAGTCCGATTCCCGCTTTTTACACTGATTATAGTATAGTATAGATAGTATAGATAGAAGTATAGATAGATAAGGAGATCCTCTCTAAAATAACATCTTACATAGACTTGATTTTCAATAATTATCAGAAAAATGGTAAAAAGGGTGGATAATTATGTTGGCCGTCCCTTGCACTCTGCATCGTAGAGCTCCTTGTGTCTATCAAATTGGACATGGTATGCTGTTTAGAATCCTTTCTAGAGAGCACCTCCTTATATAGCCTTATATAGAGAGAATATGAGGAGAACTACTAATTTTATATGATTTTATAATAGAATCAAATTTTAATTTTTGGTTCTATAAAAAAAGACCAATTTCTTTTGGTTCTATATTAAAAAAAAAAACTGATTCTGTAATAGAACCATGCTGACGTGGCATGGGTGCAGACGTGGCACTTCTGACGTTAGCTGCCGTAGCTACCACGTCAGCAGTGACGTGGAGACGCGATTTTTATTTTTGAAAAAAAATTTTGGAATTTTTTTTTTTAATAAAAAAATGATTCTGTTGTAGAATCAGAAAAAATATATAATTGTAGAACCAAAAATTAATACTCCGTAATTCTCTCGTATTCTCTATAAAGGAGGTCCTCTCTATTACAATAATGGCCATGCTATCTATTTGCTTGTTTAACATGTTTTTATGACCTTTAATTCTCGATGATTTATCATTAACTTATACTTCTTCTTTTGGCTTTATACCAGGGTTTTTCCCCAATCATATGCCTAGGGGTTGGTACTTTATTGAATAGCTGCTAGTCTTACCCTTGCAATGTTCTTGATCTTATGGTTGTGTGAATTGAACCAGAGTTTGAGGAGAAAGCAACATTGAACTTGCGATCTGTCATTCTTTTGATCATTATGTCTTGCAGGTAAACATGCTGTACATTCAACATTGTTCGGATGGAATATTTCGTCAAATTCTTAAAATCGTCTTGTTGCTTTATATAGAATTTTGTATGCACATAGAATATTTGTAGAAACCAATGTTTGTAAGGGTCCTAAACAATCTTTGGTACCTCCGGTTATTACACACTACCATTAATATCCATCATCTCATATTTTGTGTCGGGGACCAACCATTAGATGATCGTTGGCATAGGTATGGTTATTTGAATAATAAATGGCTTTTCTTGATTTAAGTATCTTTTTTGTTGTTTTCTGTGTTTCTGAAAACTCGAGAAATGAAAACCTCAAATCCATCCGGGTAATTTTGGATGAGCAGGCTGAATTCCTCAAGTTATTGCGATTCATTAAGTTGGAAAGGGCTTTTTGCAAAGCTTTTTCTTCCATATTGTCCTTCCTCTAACGATCTCTTCACTTTTAAGCTCTCCTTTTGTTTGGAGAAGATGTGTATACCTTATTTCCCTTCCTTCAAAGGATTTCAAGAGTCCGTTTCCCTTTAAAAGTTCTGAAGGTAGTGAGTGTCCATTTATCAGACTGTCATTACTAGTTTGATTAACTCCATTGAAAATTCCAACTTCATCAGGATCAGCCAGAGATTGAACTATATCTGAATTGCCACATTCTCTTCTGTACTCTAGAATAATACTTGTTAACTGGTTCTCCTCCATAAACTGCTCTGGGATTGTCTGGAGAAAAAACATTAAAATTTTCAGGTTTTATTTTGAACTCAAATTGTAACCGAAATTATGTATTCATATTATTTCATTACCTCAAGCATCCATCCTACATACTTGACGTTGTTTACATGGTGATTCATGTCTAAGTCTCCCCTCTTGGCCTATAATCAGAAAAATAATATATTAGCTCACAAGTTGTGAACTGGCGTGGTCTTCTTTCTTCCGAGTAATGTAAATTCTGTCTGTGTACTAGGTGAGTACATATATTTGTGAATGCTACCCAAAATGGTTTACCTTCAAGTTTGAGGTAATGTATTTGGCATTATCATCTAATTTTTCAATCTTTTCTGGTGCATCTTCTTCGAATGCTCGCTTCTCAATAAACCATGGACCTATTTCAGCCCTCACCTCGTCTGGCATTTTCGAGAGGCGCCTGGTTTTCTGGTTCATCATTACCCATGTACTGTTTCATCTCTTAATCATTAGTCCTGTTACAGTATGAACAAAACCTCTTGCAATAGTGCCTTGAATAGGAACTCAGATCTCATGACATACCTTGTTGCCCGTGCATACACGAGGCTTGTGTTGTGAGATCTGAGCTGCCAATCACGTCGCATCCCATTTTTACCTGATGCCCCAACCCAGGTGTCGAGTTCCAATACTTCTCCCCTGCAGAAATCCATATGACAGTGTTTGGAACTTTAACTGCTGGTGATAATGGTTGTCAAATGATAGGGATTAGAATAGTTAATTACCATATTGGATAATGGTCTATTTGCAGATGCATTCTTGAGACAACCCATATGAGATCATTTCTCGTCATTCCATGCGTAGCACCAAATCCATCTCCAAGAAGTCCTGACATCCACACATGATTAAGTGCTGTTTCCTGCATGATTACTTGCACATTTTAATTCAGTATTATGCACTTACAAAACTGTTACACATTTACACAGGCAAACAAGTTTCACCTGGAGTAGATTAAGTATGCTTCCTATAGTTGCAGTTTTGTCAGGGCCGACTTCATATGAACGAATGACAACCTTCTGTCTGTATCCGACATCCTCTTCGATCATTACTGCCTGGCGGTAAGGATCATGGAGTTGCTTTGTTGTTGGGATATTCTGGCGAATCTGTTCCATAGTAACGTGACCATTTTCACTGCTAGTCACAGATGAATGGGTTACTGGTATACTAGTAGTGCCATTTATTTTGACATGATCCATAACCATCCTTTTGGAGCCCTGTACTTTTCTTGGTTTAGAACACCAGATACTGTAGCTAAAGAGATAGGACTGAGAAGCTGCCATATCTTGTATCTTGTTGAAGAGAGCTAAAGTTTGGAAAGGAGCTTGGAGAATTCATTGTTTAAATAGATCTAGAATACGACGTTATTTCCTATAAAATCTTGCTTACATGACAAAAGAAGAGCTAGTATCAATGTCCAAATTTTGCCTTTTGTAAACTCAGGTGGGGGCTGCTGTAGTTCTAATCGATGTGCACGGGTAAGAAAAACAAAATGAGCATAATGTGCATAGCATCTTGAATCTTCTCTAGGTGGCGTAAGATTCATATAGACTGCCTTGCTCCAAGAACTGTGCTGGCTTGTACTTTTGGTAGTGGCTAAAACTGAGGTCTCTGGTTGTTGTGATAATACATATTACCCCTGTTATATTTTGTCTAGAATCCATTGTTATTTGTGTGTTTTCCTGGCTTTGTGCTGTTTTTAAGCTTTTGTAAATGTTTTAAAACATGGGGTGTTTCATGTTTGGTGAAAGTTGCTGTAGGTTTTTAAAATGCCGACACAAATTCACTAATAAATATCCATAATTGTAAGAATTATTACATAAAATATAAAATAAAACATTAATCGACTATCTTCATGGCATATTTATATTACAATAAGAAGAGATCGTCACTCAGAAGTTTTAATATACTAGCTTAAAACCCGTGCGATGCACAGATGTTCTTTAATATAACAGAATTTTTTTAAATTTGAATTAAAAATTTTAAGACATAAATTTTCTTGACTTAAAATTTTAAAAAATATGATCTGATATAATTATATATTTGTTGTCCGTGATATTTTTAGAAAATGATGGATTTTAGTTAGAAAATATTGAAAAGATGAAATATTTTAGCTGAAAAACGTAATCGGTTAGTTATTAGTTATTATATTGTTCTTATTTTATTGTACTTAAATAAAGCAAACAAAATAGGTTTTTCTGGAAAAAAAATAGAAAAGGTAATGTATTTTAGCTGAAAAATGTAATTGGTTAATTATTAGTAATTATAATATTTTATTAAACATAATTGCTCATAGTTTTTTTAGAAAAGGAAATTTTTTAGCTAGATAAACTGTATTTTACGTAAAAAAAAAAATTGGCTATTGAAAAATAGAAACGGTAGCATATTTTACTTGAAAAATGAAAGAATTTCTCATATTTTATGTGAAAAAATATTAGTTATTGAAAAATAGAAAAGGTAACATGTTTTACCTGAAAAAGCAAATTTATTAGTTATTAGTAATTATAAATAATTAAGTAAGGATAATTACGTAAAATAACATGTACCATTAAATAAGGGTAAATAAATAAAATTAACTGAAAAAAATAGAAAAATATAAAAGGTAACATATTTTAGCTGAAAAAGGTAATTGATTAATTATTAGTAATTATAATATTTCATTTTATTAAACAGGTATCGTACTGACCGACCGACTAATCGACCAACCAAATTTTTAATGTTTCGAATTTTATATAATAGTATAGATAGCTTAAAACCCGTGCGATGCACGAATTTTCTTTAATATAACAGAATTTTTTTAAATTTGAATTAAAAATTTTAAGACATAAATTTTCTTGGCTTAAACTTTTAAAAATATGATCCGATATAATTATATATATGTTGTCCGTGATATTTTTAGAAAATGATGGATTTTAGTTTGAAAATATTGAAAAGATGAAATATTTTAGCTGAAAAACGTAATCGGTTAGTCATTAGTTATTATATTGTTATTATTTTATTGTACTTAAATAAAGCAAACCAAATGGGTTTTTCTGAAAAAAAATAAAAAAAATAGAAAAGGTAATGTATTTTAGCTGAAAAAGGTAATTAGTTAATTATTAGTAATTATAATATTTTATTTTATTAAACATGATTGCTCATAGTTTTTTTAGAAAAGGATAATTTTTTTCTAGATAAACTGTATTTTACGTGAAAAGAAAAATTGGCTATTGAAAAATTGAAAAGGTAGCATATTTTACTTGAAAAATGAAAGAATTTCTTATATTTTATGTGAAAAAAGATTAGTTATTGAAAAATAGAAAAGGTAACATGTTTTACCTGAAAAAGGAAATTTATTAGTTATTAGTATTTATAAATAATTAAGTAAGGATAATTACGTAAAATAACATGTACCATTAAATAAGGGTAAATAAATAAAATTAACTGAAAAAATAGAAAAATATAAAAGGTAACATATTTTAGCTGAAAAAGGTAATTGATTAATTATTAGTAATTATAATATTTTATTTTATTTTATTAAACAGAATTGCTAATAGTGTTAAATACAACCGCCGGTGATATAATTGGAAAAAGAGAGATTTTAGTTAGAGAAGATAGAAAGGTAACATGAAGATGACATGATTTATGTGAAAATGGCAATTGATTAGTTTATAGTAATTATAATTTAATTATGTTATTTTACTATATAAATTTGCTCATAGTTTTTAGAAAATGAGAAATTAATGTTGCCCGTTATATTTCTAGAAAAAAAGGAATTTAATTAGAAAAAATAGAAAAAATGATATATTTTAGTTGAAAAGGTAATCGGTTAATTATTAGTATTATAATATTATTATTTTATTTTTATTAAATAGAAACGCCCGTGATATAATTGGAAAAAAAGAGGTTTTAGTAAGAGAAAAGAAAAAAGGTAACGTGTTTTGGCTGAAAAAGGTAACCGTCCATGATATAATTGGAAAAAGAAAGATTTTAGTTAGAGAAAATAGAAAAGATAACGTGTTTTGACGGAAGGTAATTGATTAGTTAATAGTAATTATAATATAATTATGTTATTTTATTAAACAAAATTGCACGTAGTGTTTTTAAAAAAGAGAAATTTTAGTTAGATAAAATGTAAAATATATTCTAATTTACTTGAAAAAGGAAATTATTTAATTATTGAAAAATAGAAAAGGTAATATGTTTAACCTGAAAAAGGAAATTGATTCATAAAGGAGAAATTTTAGTTAGATAAAATATAAAAAGTATTGTATTTTACTTGAAAAAGGAAATTATTTAATTCTTGAAAATAGAAAAGATAATATGTTTAATCTGAAAAAGGAAATTGATTAGTTAGTAGTAATTGAGTAAGGGTAAATAAGTAAAATCAACAGGTACCGTACCGACCGACCGACTGACCAACCAAACTTTAAATATTTTGGTTTTTATACAATAGTATAGATTTTTCTTGATTTTTCAAATTTTTGATCTTTTTATTAAAATAATTTTCTTGCATTTTAATTAGTTATTAATTGTACATATTAAATATATATTAAATACACTTTATTTTATATTTAATATAAATTTTTAAAAATCTTTATTAGAACATAATAATTATTATATTAATATAAAATATTAATTATATATATAAGTACAATTATTTCAAGGTAAAATGATAAAATATACTTATTTATATCGTACATTTTTAATCCTTATTCAGAATTACATTTTTATCCATTACATTGTGTTGGAATAAATTAATATTCTAACTAAACACACTATTATAGGGAAAATGAATTTCTTTGTCATTCTAACTATTTTTATTTTTAAAAACTATTACAGGATTAGAAAATTTATTCTTCTAATAAGTAACGTTACATATACATTTGATTATTAGCATTACCATTTACTTGCTGTTAGATTTTAGAATGAGCATCAAGCATGTCATATTTTGATGACGTGTTTTACCGTGTGTGTATATCTATATAATTATATACATTCCAAGTTTTACGTAACATTTAACGGGTATGAAGTTCGAACTGGGAGAAATAAAATTAGAGTTCAAACTTCTATCATTTAATCATCTTAAATCAATGCTTAAAAAAAAACATCTTAAAGCAATGGTTTCTAATTTTTTATCCTCTTCATTCGATTTTCAAGCTAAATCGATCGATATTATACGCTGCTTTTATGGAGTCCAAGCACAAAGCTAGACATCTACAAAACCAAAAATTTATTAGTTTATGTTATATGCAGCTTTTATTAGTTTGTCGGTTTATATATAGACACTGAACACACCATGTCATGTACACATCAGCAGTATAGTTTACTTTGGCAATTTTTTTAAGGCATCTGAATTAAAAATTTAACGGAATGGCAAAAACCACAAACGTCTCTAACGTTAGTGATAATATCGAGTAAAATTATTGTTCGGTGGTAAATTTCTAAAAGAGACAATAATTTTATAACAAAAAAAATCTATTTTTCACATTCTTATACTATTATTAATCAATTAATCATCATGCATACATGTTATGAGACGGGCGTCAGTGTTTAAGATCGTTAATTAGTTATATTTAATATTTATTAGTAATTGTTATTATAAAAATTATATTGACATTGTAATTTGGTATGTAAAAAAGTAAGAGGCCTTTATGAAGTTGATGAAGCTGATAATATGTTAAAGGATCTTCATTTTGTTTATGTAATTATTTTTAAACGACTTAGTTTTTATTCAGATTCCAATGATTTTCCAATTCATTTTTATTTATTATTAAATTGGAGAGAGAAAATAATTACATGTACATATTGTAAGATTTAATATAAGAGTATTAGAATATGTGAGTACCATTTTGCACATGTGTACATGAACTTAAATTTAATATTACATTCAATTTTTTTTTATAAATGCTCAAAAACATTAATCAAATGAAGAGATACGGGTGTCAGATCACTCCAAAAAATATGAATCATGACTTAAAAAATGCATTTGAATTCTTTTTTGTTTGTCATACAACCAAATTTATCGAAAAGTAAAGTCAATCACATCTCTGCTCACATTTACATTCTACTACTTTTCATCATACAATCAAAGTTATTAACAAACTAGGCAATCACGTCTCTCATAATGCCATCGACAATTAAAAAGATTGAAAAATGTTACTTTTACTTATCCAAATGCCAAATTTTGCAAATGTTTATCAATATTGGATTTCAAAAGTATTTTTTATGCGACTGTTGTGGAATAAAAACTAGGTTATTAGATTGCGGCTAGGGTTTGCTGTATTTAATGCTAGGGTGCGTGAGCTTCGTGCTTTAATGGTTGCTCTCGTGCTCGTGGCTGAATCTGCCCTCACAAGATGCCTACGTACTTTGATGAATATCAAAGATCAAGCCAAAAAACGTAGTTCTGAGAATGAGGGGTCAGGCCCTTATATAGGCTGAGGAGCCTTAGAATTATAGTAGGAATAGGTGACTTGATGGGCAAGCCACCGCCTCAAGGAAGGTTCCAGATCCCTTCCTTTTAGGAATCAGTTTCCATGTTGAGATATGTATCTTGGAGGCTAAGCCAGGCAAGAGTTATATCCTTGTTTGACTCTTGTTTGCTGAGCTGTTTGTTACCCCTAATATTAATTACGAAATTAATATTATACCTGGGGTTTGGGCCCATCCGGTGGGCACCTCATTTGGACCATTTTAGGTCTAATTAATGCAACATTAAATGTGTCTTTAGGGCTTACTTTTAGCCCATATCATTTGCCCCCCAACTTCTAGGAAAACTGATCAGGTTTTCCTTGAAGTTATAACGGCCTTATTCGAGACTTGGGTCAGGGTTCATTGCTCTTACGTGAGTATTTTCAACAACATCATCTTAACGTAAAGCGTGGAGCGACCGACGCATTTACGACGATGTGGAATGACACTAAACGGTGTTAAACGGCACTACACAGCGCTATTCAACCTTAAACAACGTTTAAACAGTGTTAAACGACGTTAAATGGCATAAAACGGCACTAACGGCACTAATCGGTGCTAAACGGTGCTAATCGGCACTAATCTGTGCTAACAGGCACTAATCAGTGCTTAAACAGCACTAAATGGTGCTAATCGGCACTAATTTGTGATCAGTATTCACTTTCCTTAATTACCGAATCGGAAAAATTAAACGGAATTTTGCAACCCCGACTCGAGCATCGCCACCAGTCGGCCGTGCCAAAAACCCGTACCGACGGTCGATGCCGGTCGGCCGAAGCATGCAGAAGGGGGGCGGTCGGCCGGTTTTTTTTCGGTCGGCCGGTTTTTTTTTTCGAAACGCATCAAAAATCTCGACTCAGGGATCGGTTTCAGTCGGCCAACACGCATTCGGAATGCCAGTCGGCCGGTTTTAGTCGGCTGGTTTTTTTTTTTGAACGGAGCCAAAAAACCCATATCGACGATCGATCTCGGTCGGGCGAGACGTCCATGTAGGGGCGGTCGGCTGAGAAGCCGTTCGGCTGGAACACGAACCCGCACCAACGGCTGATGCCAGTCGGCCAGAGCTTGTGCGAGGAGGCCAGTCGGCCGACTAAAATTTTTTCCAATTTTTTTTTTTTTTTGTGGCAAAACCTCAACTTGAGGATCACCTTCAGTCGGCCGAAACACTCACAAAAGGCCAGTCGGCTAGTGAAGCAATCAGCTAATTTGAAATCCCATACCGACGATGAACATCGGTCGGCCAAAGCTCCTTGTAGGCCTCAGCGGCTGCTTTTGTGGTCGGTTAAGGTCCCTGGAGTGAGCGAGTCGACCGCTTTCATGTTAACTTGGTTGGCTTGATCACTATCAGTGATTTTAATTTTCGCATACCGACATCGATCATCAATATGGAATCTTAACATCAATGTTGGCCATTCAGGGCTCTATTTAAGGTTTTACTTAGTACCTTGATTCACATCACTAATCCAGTGTTTATGACTAATCTCCCAATTAAGCTTTTCTTAAGCGTGCTTAGCTTCCTAAGTTCATCTGACTGCTCTAGTAGAATATTTTGCTGGATATTCACTTAAATTCTCCGTTTCTCTCCCAAAATTTCATGAGCTTCAACGACTCTTTCCATCCATAACAGATAGTTTTTGCTTTTTTTTGGTATATTAACGATACTTGACCTGTAAATGCGAATCAAGCTGTGTTTCAACCTGAGGTAGCAGGTCATCTTTTTCTTATAAAAGGAGGGGAGTATCCTTCATTTATCTTCACTTCTTCATTTCTCAAACTTTTCTCAAGTCTTCAAGCTCTTTAGTTCTCTAGTTTTCAAGTTTTCAAGTTCAAGTTTCAAGCTCGAGTTCAATATGGCCGACCAGCACGTATCTGCCCCCCAACTCTCCATAGAGGAAGCTTTCAGAAAGAGGAGCATGGCGAGAACCATGAAAGGTAAACTCAAACTCATGCCTCCTAGATATATTGAGCGTCGATTCGAGTCTACGTTAGATTTGCTAAACACAATGGCAGAATCATTCTTCAATAGTTCAAGCTTAGTTGCTTTTAATAGTCCTTCCAAGTTTAAAAAGAAGGATGTCGAGAAGATTAAGAGCACTTATTGTTTTCCAAATGAAATCAAAGTCTGTCTTCCAAATCCGGGAGATAGAACTTACAATTGGCATCCCGAAAGGATATGTGTCGTGAAAAGAGCCTTAGAAGCGGGATTGAGGTTCCCAGTCCACCCATTTATCATCAGGTTCTTAGCGGAACTCCAAATCCATCCTTGCCAGCTATATCCCAATTCATGGAGGTTCCTGATCATCTTCTTGTTAAGATGTCATGAGTTGGAGATCCCGTGGAGCACAACCATGTTTAGAAGCATTTTCTCAGTAAAGAACTCCCCTGAGTCTAAGCCGGGGTGGATTAGCTTTCAACTTCGAAGTGGGCTTCCACATATAGTAAACTCCTTCTCCTGTCCTAGCTCCCACCATAATTGGGAGAGGGAATTTGTTGTTTTGGAATGGGAAGGTGGCGACTGGGGTCACTTCTTTGTCAAGAAATTTGGATTTGTGGAGGATAGTTCACACTTCATGTGTGACCTTGATCTCAAAGAGTTGGCAGATCGAGATAGGTTACTTGCTGATGATGGTCGCACCCACTACAAAACTATTCTGACAGAAAAGAAACTTATCGAAGCTGGCTTAAGCTTCCTTTCTTTCGAGGGTAATTTTTCTTTCATTCTATCATTATGAGCTATGTTAGTTCTTATTCCGATGCTTTTTCTTCATCTTTCAGCTGCTGAGGAGCTGGACAGCCGACCTGAGAATCAACCTCAAGTTACAAGACAAATGATAAAAAAGGCAACAGAGCAACTGAACCCTATTGATCAAAGGATCCCTTCATTCTTGGAGGGATGTTCCCAGGGGGGGAAGAGATCCCGGAATGTTGCTGAGGGTGTTAGAGTCCTCTTCACTCCAGACTGGGGTATTTACGAACAGGACTCTATCTTGGGGAGTATTGATTTAGCTTTGTCCTGGTCCAGGCTCTCTATCACTGCCCCTGATCTCTTAACGGTAACTGCTGGAGACAAGATTGATGAATCCGAGCGCCTTGGGGCCCAAGCTCTGTATCAGGTATCAACCTTTACATTCGATCTTTTCGTTTGTACCTTTTTTTTTTTAAAAACGTCTTACTAATTTTCTTACTACAGGCCAATGTTTATCTTCAATCAGCCATTCGTCAAGGCCGAGCCTATAGAGATAGCAACGTGGAACTGAAGAACGAGCAAACAAAGTTCAAGGAGCAGCTTCAAGATTTAAACTCCAGAGTTGTCCGATCTGAGGCCAACACCCTATCTTATCAAAAGCAACTTCGCTCGCTTGCCAAGAAGAAACTTTCTGATGCTCACAAGATAATTGCTTCATATCACAATTCGGAGGACTTTATGCAGTTTATGGAATCTTGATATTACTTGACCTTTGAATACTTGCCATTTGGATCTAAGATATGTGTATTAATCTGATCGCTCTGATACCAGTTGTTGGTCCAGGAAAGTATTGCAGAAGGGGGGTTGAATGCAATACTAATAAATTTCAAAAACTATTTCAACAACTTAAATAGATTTGTAATTTACTAGTAGAAGAAATGCAAACACAAGTAAAATCAAACACTAGGATTTCACAAAATAAATGTTTTATTTATTTTGCAAAGTTTTGCTACAACCTTGAGAACAAAAAATTTCTCAAGCTTCGATTTCTCTTGAGATTACAGTCGTAGTTCTACTTTGTTGTATGATAGAATGTTCTCTTTTATAGAGTGATAGTTGGATCTTAATCTACTATTCTATCACTATCAACATGGGTTGTTGAGCTGCTGTCATATTCTTTTTGCAGCTCATTACATGATTTTCTCTCATGTGATACACACAAAGTAACTTTAGATCCTTTCCACATTTGAGCCACCCAGATCTAGCAGTTGTTAAATTTATCTTGCTCTATACTTTACAGGTTGCTCCATGTGATCTCTCGAGCTTCTGTTATAGACTTTCAGGCTTGCTGTAAAGTTTGAATGTTGCAGCACGCCTGCTTCTTTTGAACATGTATTCTGTCGCTGAATTTGACTTAGAAAATCCCTAAATCAAATTTATTCTATATGACAGTATGTTTGCCGCAAAGTTTGCTGTCAAAGAATTGTTCTTTGGTTGACAGTATGAATTCCTGCAGAGATTGCTGTCAAGAATTGTACTTTGATTGACAGTATGAATTCCCGCAGAGATTGCTGTCAAGAATTCCAAACTTGCTGTCACAAACTATATGTAGAAGTTGCTGTCATCAGAATCTCCGCCAATGTTGCTGTCAAATGTAAACTTGCTGTCGACTTTGCAACATGCTGTTTTCTTGTAACCTTACTGTCAATACTTGACAGTAAATTTATTCTTACTGTCGAACTTCTGTATTCCTTGAGGCTTGAACATAATCGAACTTCTTCCAAGAATTACAATTATTACATGACAGTGTTTATTTAATTACAAGAATACACTTCTGGCTATGACAGTATGTTCTACTTAGTAAAACTAAGTATACCAATAAAACTAGTTAAGTTGTCTATTCCATCACCCATAAATCCCAACAATCTCCCCCAATTTGTTTTTATGGACAATAAGGACAAATTTACAAATATCATGCTGACAACTTAACTAACATAGATCAGAAAGAATAAACTCTTCATTTCTGACCAATTATTAAACTGAATTGTTTTCAAACAATGTATCACAAAAGTTCACAAAAAAAAAATCTTTACTTATCTTGATTTGAACTTTTCACCTTGCTCCTTTTCCCTTAGAGCTCTTCTGAGATTTTCAATTAACTCCTTTTCTTCAGGGGACTGTGCATCATCTTCATTTTCCATAATGTATTTTCTGATCATTGAGGAAGTAGTGTTTAATACATCTCTGAGTTCCATCCAGTAAACATTTTGCTTTACAATTGATCTGAATTTTAGCACATCTCCCTCCATCTTGAATCTCCTGCCAGGAAGCTGATTTAGAGTTTCCCTTCTTTGTTTGTCCAGGCTGGGATCCTCTCCTCTGATCAAAAATCATATCAAGCTCCCAAGAACATAGTGCTTCAAGTTTGTTAGATGATCCTATCACTTGCCAGTACAGTTCTTTTAGCACACTGGTCTTCAACTTAGAAAAGCTGTCTATGTAGACTTCTTCTTTGCCATATTTGATTCTCAGAGGATTGTCCAGTACAATTGGCTGATAGTTTAATTCACTGCTATTGACCTTGTTGAGTTTACTCCAACTTTCCTTCATTTGAGCTTCAATCTCTTCTTCTATCTGTTGACGAGATTTTTGTCTTGAGGCTAATTCTTCTCTGAATTTCTGCTCTGCCTCATACCTATCCATCTCTTGCTTTGAATAAGGTTTTTGCATTTCAATCCAGTTATACTCAGGAATAGGATTGTCTTCTTCATACTCCAAACCAAGGATTTGATAGACATCATCATCATTGTGAAGTGTCCAATCACCAAACTTCTCAATAAATTCAGCATGCCTGGCTTCATAATACTTGAGAACTTGGTCCATGATCTTCTTTGAAACATTATCATAGGTTTGCAGTAGCTCAACCATCCTTTCCAGATTGAAGTAATCAATTCTTCGTTTTACTGTTCCAGAAGTTTGAATGAATTTCTTGGAGATCACCTTTGATTTTGTTATCTGAGTGAAGTCAGGTTCCACTGTAATCAACCTTTCATTGTTTTCCCATAGAATGTATCTTGCAACTTCTTCTTCTGACTCATCAAATTCTATGGATACTGAGGTGATTGTATCTTTGGCCTTCAGCTGCATCATTTCAAAGCTATTCATTCTTCTTCTCATGAGGGGTTTCTTGAGTCCTAACCCTGTAGCTTTTCCTTCTCCTTTGTAGACAGTCTTTCCTTTTATTGGTCTTTTTGACTTTCTTTTGATTCTTACTATCTTGGATGTTTTGACAGTAGGATCGTTGACAGTATCTTTTATAGGGCTTCTGACAGTGTCTTCTGTGACAGCATCTTTCATGACAGTGTCTTCATCCTGTCTAACAGCATCTTTGTTGACATCCTTGATAGCATCTTTGTTGACAGTATCTTTTTCAAGTTGTATACTGTCAATTTCCATTTCTTCTTGATTACCTTTCAATGCTTCAAGTACTTCTTCCTCTTTCTTTTCATCAACTTTCTTGCTTGTGCTAGGATTTTCAGAGGTTTCCTTTGATTCTGCTTCTTTGACTTGAGTTTGCTCTTTTGAAGAGTCTCCCAGTTCTGTTTTCTTAGATCCTCCAGCTTTACCTCCATCTTGATTGTCATCACCATCTTTTTCCAAGGTGTCATCAAAAGTGCAGTTTCCACCTTGAGCATTTCTGCTTGAATTTGCTTTGGCAATGAGCTTCTTAATTTTGGCACTGTATTCCATATCTCTCTTTGCCATTATCTTGTGGATATCTTTAACTACCTGAATCCTTTCCTTGGTGATGGGTGCTTTCAGCAATAACTTAAGTACATCCATGATGACTTTGCTTTGTAGAGATGTTTTGCCTTCAAGAGTTAAGAACCCAAGTCCTTTAGTTCCTTTGGCTATTGTCTGTTTAAAGCTTACACCATATGGCTGGAGACATACTTCTGGGAGTTTGCTGTTAACCATTGTGCTCAGTTGCATATAGAGACTTTCATCAAAGATGGTAGAGTTTTTCTTAACTAGAATCCCAAGGATGTATTGCACTCTGGCAGAGAAAGTTTCTAGCAGTTGAGTTGTTATGAATATTGAATGTCCACTCTTCAGGTACACTTCAACTGCCCACCTCTTCTCTGAGCTAATCTTCACAAAAAGATTTACAATCTTTTCTTTCAAAGCTTCTGCCAATTTAGCAGGTTTTCCTTTAGATTCTGTGATTGCTCCATTCACCAGATTGTTGAATTCCTCATCCTTATTGTTCAAGGTGCTCCCCATATGACTTAATGTTATAGAATCAGCTTCTTCTTGAGAATATGTGCTTCCATCAGTCCAGGTAACCAACTCTGAAGAAGAGATATATTCAGGCAGCTTGCCCTTGCCTTTACCCATCCTGTTAGACTCCTCATTTTCTTTCCAAAGCCTTTCCAAAGTTGATTCTTTCTTTTCAGGAACTGGTTCACTAATTTTGATGGAAGATGCTTTATTTTTCTGTATCATTTTCAATACTTCCTCAGATATTAGCATTGTCTCCCCATCTACTTCAGTTTCAAACAGTTCACCAGTTCCAGTTCCAGAGGCTTTGACAGAATCTTTTTGCTCCCCCTTACTCCTTTGCTCCCCCTGTCTTTCAGCTTCCCCTTGTAACCCCATTTTCCTTTCTGGTTGCTCAGCCTTTTTCTGATCTATTACTTTCTCCCCTTAGTTAAGTTAACAGCTTGAATGAAGGAAGAAAGTGACAGCATAGTGGCTTGAATTTCAGCAAAACCAGTCTTCACAGAAGATGACAGATTGTCCAGCTTGCTCTCCATTTTAGCACATCTATCTTCAATAGCTTGGAGCCTGTCATTTGTGGATGTAGAAGGACCACCAGACCTAAGCCTCTTTGGAGGTTGAGGATAAGTTTGGGGCATGGAGGCTGTTGGGGTTCTCACACTCTCAGTGTTTTTATAGATGATCTCATCATCTCTCACAAAAATTCCCTCAAGGCCTAATGCCTTTTGTTGACTGGCTCCCTCAAGATCACTCTGGACATGCTCAAGTCCCTCACCTTTTGCCAGCACATTTGGCTGCCTCTCATTTTTAGAATCACTTCTCTTTTCTTTTATCTCTCTTTTCTTTTGCTCTCCCTCACTCATCCTAGATGCATGAGTATGAGCAGTACTAGCATGCAATGAAGAAAAAGATGACTTAGATTTTACCTTAAAAGCCCTGGAGAGTGGCATGTCATCATCAGAGATGTCTTCAATTAGTCCTTCCTGGAGTTGTGATTGAGCAGTGATGACAGCATCTTTTGGAAGACTTTTGACAGTATCTTTTGTCAGAATGGTACTGTCACTTGATTGTTTGACAGCACCTTCTGTTTTGTCATTGACAGCATCTTTGGCTGTGACAGCAACTTCCCTTGGGTAAGATGCTTTGAGAGATTCGATCAAGATGCTGGCTGTTTCAATTTCTGACTGATTTGCACCTTGATCTAGCCCAGTGTTTGATGGAGTGGTGTCCATTTCACTTTGAGAAATGGGTTCTTGTGGACCACTAGATGGGGGCTCATCCATGATTTGAGATGGATGATCAAAACCTGAGGGGTTGGTGCTGTCCCCCTCTCTAGGTTGTTCAGAAGAAACAACAGATGTAGGAATGAAATAAGAAGATTGAAGTTCAGATTGAATAGTTGGCTGTTCCACAGAAGAAGATTGTGGAACATCAATAGTATGAATGAATTCCTCACTGTGCTCTATTTCTATGTGTGTATCTTCAAATACAGGTTCCTCAAGCGTGAGTTCTTGAGTTTGTGCAGACTCTTTACAAGGTACCTTGGGAGACAGGCCAATTTCAATAGATGTCCCTTGTTGAGAAGAGACACCTAGAGGTGAGTTTATTTCCCTATCATCCTCTACAGTCTTTTGGGAAACTGTAGGGTGGCTGACAGTAACCTTGGCCCTTCTAGTTCTCTTCTTCTTAGGCTCAGAAGGGGCTACTGTGGGTTCTATTTCACTACCAACCTTATTTGCTGCACTAGGTGCAGTGACTCCCTCTTGACTCTCAACTTGTTCACCAGTTGCACTCTCTAGGGTCCTTTTCTTGGATTCCTGTTTGGCCATTTTAAGGGCTTTTGGTAGTCTAGAGTCCCTAGGTGGAATGTATGGTGTAGAATGTGGGTTAACTGAATTTGGGTCCAATTCAGTCTCATTCTCAAGTGTGAAGACAGTATATCCTGTAGGTAATGGAAAACCAAGGTTGGGCACTTGATTAACCATGTGTTGTGTGAAACATAGTGGAATATGTGTATTTAAATTTTGTGTGTTGAGAGAAGTGTGTGTGTTTTTCTTTAAAACAGGACATTCTTCAAAATCAAAATTGTCCTCAACATTTCCACAAATATTATTAATACACATAGTTAAAAAGCGAGGATAGATGGATACCTTTTTGCCTATTGCGCTTTTCAACTGTGCCATGATCAGTTTTCCAATGTTCACCTTGTATCCATGGACTAATGAATGAGTGAGCTTCTTGATATATGATGGTATTCCATTCCAGCCTGTAGACTTGGTAGAGAACACCTTCACCATAACATCAAAAATCATACTCCACTCTTTTCTCAGAAATTTCCTGTCCATTTCTCCTGTTTGATACCACTTATCAGAAGTTTCTTCAAGTTTAGAGCCAGAGTACCCAATCTTCAGAAAGAACCTTTTTAGAGTATCATCAGTGGCTAATTCCTTAAAGTTTTCTCCACTGGCTAGCACAATACCCAATGCCTCATTGATAATCTTTACTGAAAGAGAGTGACTTGCATCATCTATTTTGAACTTAATTTCTTCATCCTCTCCAGTTCCTTGAATACTTGCAGATTTCCAGAATTTTTCAATTCTAACAGTATCAATTTTGGGGGTAGAGGTTACTGCATGACCTAGGTAGGATTTATTTATGAACGAAATAAGTCCTTTGAAGTTTTCACCAGCATCACTAGGAGAAAAGATACCGGCAAAGTTGGTTTGAGCAACACTTTGTTTAGGTGCCATTGTTGAATGCTTTGAAAAATGAGAGAGAAAATGCGGTTTTTTTTTTGGATGCAGAAGATTGAAAGGTTTTTGCAAATGAAAGTGATAGTAGATTAAACGGTAGATTCAATTTATAATATGAATCGATTTAACCTCTCTTAATTGAACGTGTGATAATGATATTTCCCATTAACTCCACTTGCTATATTACGTGGCAGTTGCTATTAGATCGTGGATTGGTGGAAAAAAAATATATGTGTATATATATATATATAAATTAATGTATATATATATATATATCTTTCCACTATCTTTGACAGCAACTTCCCGTGACAGCAACTTTCATTGACAGTAACCTGTGCGCTTTTCTTTCTCTACCATTTTTGACAGCAATTTCTTGTGACAGCAACTTTCATTGACAGCAACCTGTGCGCTAACAATATTTCTGTCAATCAGCTTCATGAGTGACAATAAGTTTTATCTGACAGTAAACTTATCATAAAATCATGCTGTCACTGTTCACACATAACTTAAGTTACGGACACATGATTTCTTAAAATCGTATTAAGACAGACATGTAAAACTATTTTAGCATAGTCATAGCAAGCATGATATCTAAAAATCCTTTTAGCATAGTCATAGCAAACATGATATCTAAAAATCCTTTTAGCATAGTCATAGCAAACATGATATCTAAAAATCCTTTTAGTATAGTCATAGCAAACATGTTGTCTGAACAAGTAGCACATAGTACCTTAACTTCTCATGACAGTACCTTCTAGTGACAGTACCTTGAAAGTTTCTGTCATGAGCTGCGAACGAGAATTGATAAACCAGTTAGATAATCATACCTGATTTAGCATTCCTAATTCACTCACCAACCTGATAAATGTTGCTTCATCCAATGGCTTGGTGAATATGTCTGCAAGTTGCTTGTCTGTTGGAACATAAACCAATTTTACATTTCCCTTTTCAACATGCTCCCTGATAAAATGATGTCTTATATCAATGTGCTTTGTTCTGGAGTGTTGAACTGGATTGTCTGATATGGCTATGGCACTAGTGTTGTCACAGTAGATAGGAATATTTGTTAGCTCTAGTCCATAATCCATTAACTGATTCTTCATCCAAAGTATCTGTGCACAGCAACTTCCAGCTGCAATATATTCGGCTTCTGCAGTAGATGTAGAAACTGAATGTTGCTTTTTACTAAACCATGACACCAATCTCCCTCCAAGAAATTGACAGCTTCCTGTGGTGCTTTTTCTGTCAATCTTGCAGCCAGCATAGTCTGAATCAGAGTATCCAATTAAGTCAAATCCAGTTTCTTTAGGATACCAAAGACCTAGATTTGGAGTGCCTTTGAGATACCTAAAGATTCTTTTGATTGCAACTAAGTGTGATTCTTTTGGATCAGCCTGAAATCTTGCACACAAACATGTAGCAAACATTATGTCTGGTCTGCTAGCTGTTAAGTAAAGTAGTGATCCAACCATGCCTCTGTAAGTACTTGAATCCACTTTCTTGCCTTTAGGATCTAACTCTAATTTGATGGCTGTTGAGATAGGTGTCTTTGCAGGTGATGAATCTTCTAAGTTAAACTTTTTGAGAAGTTCTTTGACATACTTAGTTTGACAGATAAAGATTCCATCCCTCTTCTGATAGATTTGGAGACCAAGAAAGAATGACAATTCTCCCATCATGCTCATTTCATACTTGTTTCTCATTAGAGATGAGAATTTTTCACATAATTTTTCATTTGTAGAACCAAAAATTATGTCATCAACATATATCTGCACAAGTATGATGTCTTTGCCATGGTATTTGTAGAATAAAGTTTTATCCACCTTACCTCTTACAAATTGATTTTCCAAGAGAAAAGTGGAGAGTGTGTCATACCAGGATCTTGGTGCTTGCTTCAAGCCATATAAGGCCTTGAATAATTTGTAGACAAAATCATGCAATTTGTCATTCTCAAAGCCAGGAGGTTGTTCAACATACACTTCTTCTTCTAATTCTCCATTTAGAAAGGCACTTTTGACATCCATTTGAAATACCTTGAAATTACAGTGTGCAGCAAAGGCTAAGAAAATTCTTATAGCTTCAAGTCTGGCAACAGGAGCAAATGTTTCATCATAATCTATCCCTTCCTGTTGACAGTAACCTTTGGCCACTAGCCTTGCTTTATTTCTTGTCACATTTCCACTTTCATCTATCTTGTTTCTGAAGACCCATTTTGTCTCAATAACTGATTTTCCTTTTGGCCTTGGAACCAGTTTCCAAACATTGTTTCTTTCAAATTGATTGAGCTCCTCCTGCATGGCCATCACCCAATCAGAATCCAACAATGCTTCTTCAACTATTTTTGGTTCCATTTGAGATAAGAAACACGAAAACATGCTGTCAGCAGAAATATTCCTTCTTGTCCTTACACCAGTTGTAGGATCTCCAATAATTAGATTACTGGTATGATCCCTGTTCCACTTGGTTGATTGAGGCAAGCTTCTATTAGATTGGCTTTCATTAGAATTATGATTTGACTCTCCACCACCTTCATTAGTCTGCTCATTTAGCTCAGTCTCTTCAGTTTCACAGTTTTGTTGATTGATGCCTGATATTGTCTGTGATTGAGCTGAGATTTGATTTGGATCATGAACATTGCCATTTTCTTTCTCATATCCCATTGATTGAGTGAGACTAGGTTCTTCATTGACAATTTCTTCTACATCCAAGTATCCTTGATTCTCAAACCTAAAAGGTTGCATTTGACCATCCTCATGTAACCCTGGAAACTTGGTTTCATCAAATGTGACATTTACACTTTCTTCAATTGTCTTGTGCTCCAATATATAGACTCTGTAGGCAGTCCTTTCTATCCCATATCCCATGAAAATGCCTTCATATGCTTTGGTATCAAACTTGCCTTTTCTTTCATGGCTATCCTTCATTAAGTAGCACTTGCTTCCAAAAACATGAAAGTACTTGACAGTAGGTTTCTTTTCTGTTAAGAGATAGTAAGGTGTATTACCATGAGTCTTGTTGATAAGAGTTCTGTTCTGTGTATAACAAGCAGTGTTGATGGCTTCTGCCCAGAAATATGTTGGAAGTTTGGCATTGCTCAACATAGTCCTAGCAGCTTCAATGAGTGTCCTATTCTTTCTTTCCACAACTCCATTTTGCTGTGGAGTTCTTGCAGCAGAGAATTGTTGAACAATCCCTTGATCTTTGCAGAAGTTTCCAAGTGTAGCATTTCTGAACTCAGTTCCATTGTCACTTCTTAGAATTTGAACTTTTGCTCCAGGGGTCCTGTTAAGTACCCTTATATGATCAATGATTTCTTGAGCAGCTTCATCTTTTGATTCTAAGAATTTCACCCAAGTGTACCTAGAATAGTCATCAATCATGACTAGTGCATATCTTTTTCTGGATAGTGATTGAACATTTACTGGTCCAAAAAGATCCATGTGTATCAACTTGAGTGCTTCAGTGTTGGTGTTAACTTGTTTTGATTTATGTATTGCTTTTCTTAGTTTTCCCATTTGACAATCTTCACACAGTCCTTCTTGACAGAATTCATGTTGAGGCAATCCTCTCACCAATTCCTTCTTCATGAGCATGTTAATAGTTTCGAAGTTGAGATGGGAAAGCTTTTTGTGCCAAAGCATGCTATCACCAACACTAGCTTTGCTATAAAAGCAAAATATTCTTTCCTCATTTGTTAAATTTAGATCTGCAACAAATAGGCTTCCTTTCCTAACTCCTTTCAGAGATAGGCTTCTATCCTTCTTGTGGTAGATTGTGCATTCCATCATGCCAAAGTTGACTTTGAATCCTTTGTCAGTGAATTGACTGACACTGAGCAGATTATGCTTCAAACCTTCCACAAGAGAGATTTCTTCAATGACAACATTTCCAGCTTTTAAACTGCCATATCCCACAGTGTAACCTTTGCTGTTGTCTCCAAAGGTTATTGTTGGGCCAGCCTTCTCAACATATTGTGATAGCAGGGATATATCACCAGTCATGTGTTTGGAACATCCACTGTCGATTATCCACATGACCTGTTTACCTTTCTTTCCCTGCAAGACAGAAAGAGTTTAATTTGCATTTGGTACCCAAGTCTTGTTGGGTCCTGCATACTCAGTATCATCAGAAACCTTATCAATATTTGAAATAATATTATCAGAAGATGGTTCCTTGACTTCTTTTATTACCCACTTAGTTTTTGACTTAGACTTTTTCTTAGTGAGAACAGACTTCTCACTTTCTTTAGTAGATTCAGAAGTCTTTGCAGTTTGCATATAAGAACATAGTTCATTAGATGAAATTTGCAAATTAAAACATGTACTCATGGCAGTAATTTTGCATGGCATACAGTCAATGTTATTACAAACTACCAATTCTCTTTGCATAATGGGGGTTCTGTGTAAGTTCCCTTTCAACTCTGTTGCATTAGATATGCTACTAGTTGATTTCTTACAAACATTAGTCAAATGATGTGAGGAGCCACAATTATTGCAAAGTTTCCTGGGTGCCTGCTTAACATACGCATAATTATTCTTTTTATCAATGCCTAGCTTCCCATTTCTGTTTTTGGACTTGGAGACAACTGTCTTGACAATCTGTTCAGAAGATGCTGTCGAGCTATTTTTGACAGCATCTTTTGTACTTGCTGTCTTGACAGTAGGTTTGAAAGTTACTGTCTTGGTTGACTTCTTGACAGTATCTTTTGAACACTTGGTTGGGCTGTTTAATACTGTTTCTGTCATAGTCATTTTGACAGAATCTTTTTCTTTCTTAGATACACTTTCAACCCTCTCATCTTCATCACAGAGTTCTTGATTAATAATTAGGGAATTTTCATTAACCTCAAACTTTGTACTTTTGAAGATTGGATTGCTCACATTTTTGTGGATGTGAGGTCTTACAGTTTTGTTATCATCATTGTTCTGTATAACAGCCTCTTTACCAGGTCTCCTACTATAATCATAGCCTATGCCTATCTTCTTACTTTCAGTATGTTTCTCATGATACTCTTGAACTATTTTAGAAGAATTTCTAAATGCCTTTAGCTTAAATTCGTTTTCAGAAATTTCTTTTCTTAGATATTCCTCTATCTCTTTAGCACAGATTAAATCATTTTTTAGTCTTTCGTTTTCCTGAGCTAAAGAATCAATAGAACTGGTCTTAAGCAACAACACATCATTGTTGGATCTGAGTACTTTATTTTCTTTAGTTAATCTAGCAATTTCTTCATTTGCAGCAGATAAACTAGTATGAATATTAAACATTTCAGTACTCATTTCCTCAATGGTTTGCTTATAGTCATTTAAAGACATATCTAGTAAAACTAGGGATGGTACCAGACTTGTCGAGGTTGATGCTTCTTCATCCTCTCTAGCCATCAAAGCTACATTCATAAATTCCTCTTCTTCTTCATCATCAGATTCATCCCAACATTTTCCTTCAGCCACATAGGCTTTTCCTTGTCCCTTCTTGAATTGACTTCCAGTTCCTTTCTCCATTCTTTGTATTTGTTTTGGTCTTTTGCATTCAGTAGCAAAGTGACCAAGTTCATTGCAATTGTAGCATCTAAACTTTGACCTATCTACCATTCCTGTTTTGTATCCACCCTTGGTGCCAGTAGCAGGTTTTGATGAGCTTCCTTGGTTATATTTTGGAAATTGACCTTGAGGCTTATATGGTTTGTTCCTCCTAAACCTTAAATTTTTGAATTTTCTTGCCATAAAAGCCATGGTTGGATTATCCATTTTCTCCATTTCTTCTAGAGTGAAGAATTCTTCATCTTCAACATCTTCTAGTTGAAGGACAACCTTTTCTTCATCTTCAACCACCTCTTCAATTTTCACAGATGAAAATTGAGGTTGTTGATCATTTTGAATTTGCTCACTTGCTTGAAAATATGATGGTCCTTGAGCAACTAGAGCACCAGCCATGTTTGCCATCAATCCTTTGGATCCACTTTGTATGGCTTTCTTTTGATAATATTCAAGTTCATAAGATTTTAGAACTCCATACAATGTTTCAAGAGAAACAGAGTTTAAATCTCTTCCTTCTCTTATGGCTGTTACTCTATGCTCAAGGTGTTCTGGAAGAGTTAGCAGAAACTTGATATTGACTTCCTTCTTTTCATAAAACTTTCCATGAATCTGGAGCTCAGCTATCAGTTTGCTAAATCTTTCAAACATGTGAGTTAACTCTTCTCCATGCTTGCCCATAAACGCTTCATATTGTGACACCAGTATTTGTTTTTGATTTTCTCTGACCTCTTCACTTCCTTCACATAACAGTTCTATCTTTTTCCACATATCCCTGGCAGAGTTGCATGCTATTATATTTCCGCTCATAGCTTTGTCCAGGGTAAGTGCATCTAGTAGAATGAGTTGCAGATGATCATCCAGTGCTACCTTTTCTTTTTCTGAGTCATTATACTCAGAAGGCTTCTTAGCAACCCAATGAGCTGGGATTACTACATCATTAACTGTAGCAGATGGAATTTCCTTTTGAGGAACGAAGGGGCCATTTTCCAGAATACCTAGGAATAATGGATTCTGAGCTTTGATAAATAACATAATCTTCTTTTTCCAAATGTTGTAGTTTTCTTTATCAAAAGCTGGAATCTTGATATTACTTGACCTTTGAATACTTGCCATTTGGATCTCAGATATGTGTATTAATCTGATCGCTCTGATACCAGTTGTTGGTCCAGGAAAGTATTGCAGAAGGGGGGTTGAATGCAATACTAATAAATTTCAAAAACTATTTCAACAACTTAAATAGATTTGTAATTTACTAGTAGAAGAAATGCAAACACAAGTAAAATCAAACACTAGGATTTCACAAAATAAATGTTTTATTTATTTTGCAAAGTTTTGCTACAACCTTGAGAACAAAATATTTCTCAAGCTTCGATTTCTCTTGAGATTACAGTCGTAGTTCTACTTTGTTGTGTGATAGAATGTTCTCTTTTATAGAGTGATAGTTGGATCTTAATCTACTATTCTATCACTATCAACATGGGTTGTTGAGCTGCTGTCATATTCTTTTTGCAGCTCATTACATGATTTTCTCTCATGTGATACACACAAAGTAACTTTAGATCCTTTCCACATTTGAGCCACCCAGATCTAGCAGTTGTTAAATTTATCTTGCTCTATACTTTACAGGTTGCTCCATGTGATCTCTCGAGCTTCTGTTATAGACTTTCAGGCTTGCTGTAAAGTTTGAATGTTGCAGCACGCCTGCTTCTTTTGAACATGTATTCTGTCGCTGAATTTAACTTAGAAAATCCCTAAATCAAATTTATTCTATATGACAGTATGTTTGCCGCAAAGTTTGCTGTCAAAGAATTGTTCTTTGGTTGACAGTATGAATTCCCGCAGAGATTGCTGTCAAGAATTGTACTTTGATTGACAGTATGAATTCCCGCAGAGATTGCTGTCAAGAATTCCAAACTTGCTGTCACAAACTATATGTAGAAGTTGCTGTCATCAGAATCTCCGCCAATGTTGCTGTCAAATGTAAACTTGCTGTCGACTTTGCAACATGCTGTTTTCTTGTAACCTTACTGTCAATACTTGACAGTAAATTTATTCTTACTGTCGAACTTCTATATTCCTTGAGGCTTGAACATAATCGAACTTCTTCCAAGAGTTACAATTATTACATGACAGTGTTTATTTAATTACAAGAATACACTTCTGGCTATGACAGTATGTTCTACTTAGTAAAACTAAGTATACCAATAAAACTAGTTAAGTTGTCTATTCCATCACCCATAAATCCCAACACTTCAAGTAAGGGACGAAAAAAGACCTCTTGTAAAGGATGCCTTCGATCAAGGCGTATCTCAATGCTCTTACTGACAGCTTTCGTGCCTCTAAGGCATTGTCAGGGAGCCAACCGGTTTCGAGGTGAGCTTTGATGGGATCCATCCAGCAGCTTCCTATATCAATTGGTGCCACCAACTTCGAGTTAATGGTCGGGGCCTTCAAGACCTGGAAGTAAACACTCTTTGCATAATTCTCTATCTCAGAAGAAGCGAACTTAGACAGGGCATCGGCCTTAATGGTCTCTTCTCTCGGAATATGCTCCACATAGCATTCATCAAACTGAGTCATAATAGCCTTTACGACTCTCAAATACTTTGCCATAGTTTCATCCTTGGCCTCAAATTCGCCATTCACCTGCGAGACTACCAGTCTTGAATCTCCACAAACTTTGAGGTTCTTGACCCTCATAACTCTAGCCAAGCCCAAACCAGCTATCAATGCCTCATACTCCGCTTCGTTGTTGGTAGTAGGAAAGTCCAACTTTAAAGCGTACTCAACTGTGAACCCATCGGGGCTTTGCAAAACCAAACCTGCACCACTAGATTTTGTTTTTGATGCTCCATCAAAATAGAGCACCCAATACTCCTTCAAATCAGGTACGAGCTCCTCTTCTTTTTCCTCCTTCTCAAGGGTAGTCACTATCTCTTGCCCCCCGACTTCTTGGTTGTTAGTGGTGCATTCAACCACGAAGTCAGCCAATGCCTGAGCCTTAACGGCTGTTCGAGGCTTGTATGCGATATCAAACTCTCCTAACTCAATCGCCCACTTGATAAGCCTTCCACTGGCCTTAGGACTATGCAATATGTTCCTCAATTGCTGGTCTGTCAATACTTGAATTTTGTGTGCCTGGAAGTACGGTCGTAGCTTCCTCGAGGCCATTATTAATGCAAATGCAAACTTCTCTATGGGAGAGTAATTCAACTCAGCCCCATGCAGCACCTTGCTTACGTAATAAATCGGTTTTTGAACCTTACTCTCCTCTCGAATAAGAACAGCACTCAATGCTTGTTCAGATACCACCAGGTATAGATAGAGAGTCTCTCCAGGACTAGGCTTGGCCAACAATGGGGCTTCAACCATGTATTTCTTCAGCTGTTCGAATGCCTCTTGGTTCTCAGGAGTCCACTCAAAATTTTTCACCTTTTTCAATGCCTGAAAGAAGGACAAGCATTTGTCACCAGATTTGGAAATGAATCTCCCCAGGGCTGCCACTCGGCCAGTTAACTTCTGTACATCTCGTATAGAATGGGGTGGTTCCATGTCCAGAATTGCTTTGATCTTGTCAGGTCGGCCTCTATGCCTCTCTTCGAAACCATCAATCCCAAAAATTTTCCTGATCCAACTCCAAAGGCACACTTGGCTGGATTCAACATCATCTTGTGGTGCCTCAGCACTTCAAATGCCTCTCTGAGGTGCTTAATGTGGTCTGCCTTGGAAAGGCTTTTGACTAACATGTCATCAACATAGACCTCCATGGTTTTTCCAATCAGATGTGCGAATATTTTATTCACCAGTCGTTGGTAAGTAGCTCCTGCATTCTTTAGACCAAAAGCCATAACGAGATAACAGAAAACACCAAAGTCAGTTATGAAAGATACCTTAGGGATGTCATCCTTGTGCATCTTAATCTGATTGTAGCCACTGAATCCATCCAGGGTTAGCTAACCATTCGGGAAATTGAATTTCTTCAACAAATCCAGCCTCTAAGAGCTTATCAACCTCTTGCTTAATGGCCTCTTGCCTTTCAGGAGCAAAATTTCTCTTTTTCTGTTTTACCTTCTTCCGGTCAGGATCAACATTCAACTTATGAGTTATGAGTTGGGGATCAATCCCTGGCATGTCAGCAGCTGTCCAAGCAAATACATCACTGTTCTCTTGCAAAAATGTCGTCAACTTTCCCTTCAAGGGTTCCTCCAGAGAAGCTCCTATGCAAGTAACTTTCTCAGGGTCGCCCAGCTCTAGAGATATAGGGATCAACTCCTCTGCTGGCTTCCCTCGGTGTTCATCATCACCACGGACATCCATGTCTTCAATTGGGAGTACCTGCCCCCCGACTCCATCAGCTCTCAATGCAGACACATAGTAACTTCTTGCCATCTTCTGGTCACCTTTTTGTTCTCCAACACCATTCCGGGTTGGAAACTTAATCTTCATGTGGTAAGTGGAGGCAACAGCTTTGAACGCATGAAGTCCAGTCCTTCCTATGATCGCATTATAAGTCGAGGATGCCTTGATTACCAAAAAATTCAACATCTGAGTAGCCTCCTTAGGTTCTTGCCCGATTGTCATGGGCAACTGAATAGTCCCTTCTATCTTGGACTCAACTCCATTAAACCCGTAGATGGGCATGTTGGTTGGGGTCAACTGTGAATCAGTGTATCCCATCTTCACGAATGCATCATGAAACAAGATATCCACAGAAGCTCCATTGTCTATCAAGACTCGCTTCACCTCTGAGTTTCCAATTACAGGAGTTATGACCAATGGGTCGTCATGGGGAAACTTCACCCCTTCAAGGTCAGAGTCATCAAAACCAATTACGATTTCAGTTCTGGCACATTTTGGGGCCTCTCCTACGATGTGCATCACTTCTCTGGCATACGCCTTTCGAGAGTTTCGAGTTGTGCCAGCCGCTGTCGGGCCTCCCCAGATCATGTTGATAACTGGCCCTCGGGGCTGTGTGTTACGATCACGATCATTATCCCTCCTATCATTGTCTCTCCTGTCATAGTCCCTTCTTTGGGTTCCACGATCTTCTCCCTTAGTGAATTTATTCAGTTTTCCTTTGCGAATTAAGAACTCAATCTCATCCTTCAACTGCCTACAATCATCTGTATCATGCCCCACATCTCGGTGGAACCGATAGTATTGCTCCTTGTCTCTCTTTGCGGGGTCACCCCTGAGTGGCTTCGGCCATCGAAAGTCCTTATCCTTCTCAATCTCTAACAAGATTTGACTCCTAGGAGCATTCAACCTTGCATAGTCAGAAAAACTTGGTCCAAGATTCTTTTTTGGTGCTGATTCAGAGTCTTTGCTAGTACGGGGATACTTGTCCCTAGCATCATACTCCTGATCCTGCTTTCACTTCTTGGAGTCGTTGTTACCTCGACCATTGCTTACTGTGACCTCCTTCTTTATACTATCCTCAGCCTTGATATACTTGTCAGCCCTTCGTTGGAGCTCAGCCATATTCTCGGGAGGATGCTTAGCCAATGACCTTTTAAAGTATAAGTCGGTGGTGCCATGCTCCAAGGCTACCATCGCCACCTTATTCTCCAAATCAGTGATGTTCAAAGTCTCCTTAGTGAACCTCTTAAGGTAGTCTCTCAGATTTTCATTCTTTCCTTGCACCACATACATAAGAGATGCAGAGCTTTTCTCATGCACTCTCCCGCTGATAAACTGGCTAACAAAGGTAGCACTTAACTCCTTGAAAGAGGCAATCGAGTTTGCAGGCAATCGACTGTACCATCTTTGAGCCATGCCCGATAAAGTTTGAGGGAACGCCCTACACTTTAAGGCGTCACTCGCAGGTTGCAGCAACAGTGCATTCGAGAACGTCCTAACATGGTTTGCGGGATCACCCGTTCCATCATAAGCCTTAATTGTTGGCATCTTAAACTTCTTTGAGATACGAGCATTCATCACCTCCTCAGTAAACGGGGGCGTAGGATCATCAGGATCCCCAAGTGGCATCAGATCCTTGGGGTTGCTCTTAGGGGTTTCGACCTTATTGTGTTTTCAGTTGGGACGTCGGCCCTTCTCTGCCTTCTTGAGGACCTTTCTAAGTCTATGATGGGAATCGGTCCTGATGTTGGAGGAGGTTGAGTCTGATTTAACCTAGCTTGTTCTCTCGCAATATCGTCCTTCAACCTTAAGATCTCGGCCTCATGAGCCCTGATCCTCTCAACGGCTGTCAAAGGAGGTCCATCATGGATGGTTTGTGTTATTCTTCTTGGTTCTCTGCTAGCACATCGCCTCCTCAGGGCTTCATCACGATCATCCTCATCAGACGATGAATCATCAGTATAGGGGCCAGAGTAGTCAACATACTCTCGATCACGATCATCCTCATCAGACGATGAATCATCAGTATGGTGGCATATGCACTACAAGTAGCTGAAGAAGTGGATCCTAGCTCTGATGAGCCATCCAATTACAAAGAAGCGGTGACATGTACTGAATCTACAAAAGGGATTGCTGCAATGGAAGATGAAATGGAGTCACTTCAAAAGAATAAGACTTGGGAATTAGTCAAGCGGCCTCGAGATAGAAATATTGTTACTTGTAAATGGGTCTACAAGAAGAAGGAAGGAGAAACATTGGTTGAGGGTATCAAGTATAAAGCTCGGTTAGTAGCTCGAGGGTTCACTCAGAAAGAGGGGGTAGATTACAATGAGATTTTTTCACCACTGGTCAGACACACTTCCATCAGGGTGCTACTAGCAATAGTTGTACATCAGAATCTGGAGCTTGAACAACTCGATGTGAATACAGCTTTTCTGCATGGAAAGCTGGAAGAGGAGATATACATGAATCAGCCAGATGGTTTTCAGGTTCCTGGAAAAGAAGACTATGCGTGCAAGTTATTAAAGTCCTTGTATGGGCTAAAGCAGTCTCCGAGGCAGTGGTACAAGAAATTTGATAGCTATATTATAGGTATTGGCTACACCAGGAGTCCGTATGATTGCTGTGTTTATCACAGTAAGACAACAAATGGTTATTTCATTTATCTGATCCTGTATGTAGATGATATGTTGATAGCTGCAGAGAACAAGTCTGATATTCAGAAGTTGAAAGGTCTCCTTAGTGCTAAGTTTGAAATGAAAGATTTGGGTGCGGCTCGGAAAATTTTGGGAATGGAGATTTATAGGGATAGAAGCAAAAGAAAGCTCTTCTTGTCACAGAAGGGATACATTCAGAAGATTTTGTCAAGGTTTGACATGTCTATAGCAAAGCCCATAGATACTCCTAGTGCTGCAAATGCACATCTGTCTGTCGCTTTTGCACCTAAGTCTGTTGAGGAAAAAGAGTACATGTCTCGAGTTCCCTATGCTAGTGCAGTAGGAAGCTTGATGTATGCAATGGTCTGCACTAGACCTGATCTTGCACAGTCTGTCAGTGTTGTTAGTAGATTCATGGGTGATCCAGGCAAGGAGCATTGGCAAGCTGTGAAGAGGGTTTTTCGGTACTTAAAAGGTACGTCTGATGTTGGTCTCATTTATGGAGGTGATACTGAGTGTTTGGTGACAGGGTTTTTCACTCTGGGTGGTTCGATTGTCAGTTGGAAAGATACTCTGCAACCTACAGTGACTTTGTCTACTACAGAAGCAGAGTACATGGCATTGACAGAAGCCGCAAAAGAAGGAATCTGGTTGAAAGGATTGATCAGTGATCTAGGTCTACATCATGATCAGGCTACAATATTTTGTGATAGTCTCAGCGCAATTTGTTTAGCCAAGGATCAAGTCCATCATGAGTGGACTAAACACATAGATGTGAGATATCATTTTCTAAGAAGTGAGACGAGAATTAAGGTGAGAAAAGTGGGTACTGCTGATAACCCAGCTGATATGCTCACTAAGTCGGTTCCACATAGCAAGTTTCAACATTGTTTGAACTTGCTAAATGTTCGGAGTTGTTGATTGCCCTTTTGAGGGCAAAATCTGAGGCAGAAGAGTTTTATCTGGTACATCTGGCATTATTATGATGCGTCTGTTACATCTGTTATCTGTTATTTGTGTGTCTGGTATATTTGTTATCTGTTATTTGTGAGAGAATTCAAGTCAAGGTGAAGAGTTTTTTATCTGGTACATCTGGCATTATTATGATGCATCTGGTACATCTGTTATTTGTTTTTGTGAGAGGATTCAAGTCAAGGTGGAGAATTGTTAGAATGCCTTAAATATTAGGCCAACAACCATTAATGTTAGTCAAAGATTATGGCTTGCCTAACACATAACACCACCTACAACACCTAATCCCTTATATTGTGTCTATAAATAGAAATGCATGTAAAGATTGTGGAACATCTGAAAATCTGAAAATTCATCTGAAAATTCTGTAATCTGTTTATCCTCAATATCAGATCAATATAAACTAGTTTCTCTTCTGCATATATTTTCTTTTTACGTTTATCATTTTTTTTGCTTCCATTATAACAGTGACATTGGGGGATCATTTGTTATGCTTCAAGACAGTTATTACAAAACTTTCATATGCATCCCAGATGTCTGCTCTCTCTTTTTTACCATGCAGTGCTTAGTATTTTAAAATCTTGAATCTAATTTAATCAGATTGTGTAATTATTAATCTAATCCCTGTGAATGATCGAACTGGTCTTGCATCCAATTAAATTATTTAATCCAATTTAATTACTTTTATAATTAATAATATCTATATGTATTATGTTACCAATCGTATAATGATTAATAATTAGTCAAAAATTGTTACAGGTTTAGCAATATATTGGAAACCATATTTCGAAAAAGCCTTTTAACAATTAAACCAAGGGGAAAATAGTTAAATAAAAAAATTAATCGGATAATAATTAGCTAACATAAAATTGCATTCGTACATATAAAAAATTTGAAAAGTTTCCTTGATTGTGGCCACTTTTCCGTATTTTAAATAATTATATCTATAAATATATATAACCATTTCTTTTTTTTATTAATTGTAATCTAATCCATCGATTTCAAACGAATAACTTAAAATTGGATAACATTTCTTTTTCTCAAGAATAGAAAAGCTGAATGAGGCAAGCCAGAAGTACACAATTTTATTTAAATATTTGAATATTATCAATTTAAATGCTGCCTAGCCGTGGCAGTTTGCTTCACACTCATCTTTCGTATGAAAACATTTGCCTCCATTTTCATGTCCCGGCTGCTCTGCGAAGTATTGGCAACACCAACATGGTTGAAAGAATCCGAAACATGATAGAGTTGGTATACAAACCCATTTCTTACCTGTTTTCGACCAAAAAAAATGTTAATGTAATATTCGCACATAGCTGCAATTTTATGGCCTATATTAATTTAAAATTTACTTTAAAAATTTATCATTTCTTCCGCACATAGTTTGACAATGAAAAAAAAATACTACTTCTATGATCTATCCATAGAAAAATATGTCAGTTGTAAACTGGAACTAGATTCTTATGTATAACAAGCAAAAAAGAGAATAATTGAGAGAAATTTACTTACATTCATGAGTAGCAAACTGCGAAAAGAAGATGAGGAAGAGAAATAAAGGCAAAACTTTGCAAGAGGCCATGAATCTTCAAGTGTCTTAATTTTTAGCTTGTAGAGCTGAGTATATATAACAATGCCAATATATAAGGGCTTGTACATCAAATAGGCAAAAGTTGAAAAGAAGAGGAAATAACAAAATAATATCTCTAACATTGAATATTTGATATTGGATATTATCATTATTTGAAGATATAGGTAGAAAAATGCAAAAAAGTCAAGATAAGAAAAGAAGAGAAAATAACAAAATAATATCTCTAACAATGAATATTTGAGATTGGATATTATCATTATTTGAAGATATAGATAGAAAAATGCAAAAAAAGTCAAGACAAGAGATTACATTATTTTTTTTTTCTTTTTTGCGAATTCATTGCATTTTTTAATATACTCTAATGGCCTTGATAAAATGTTTTATGCATGTGGACCATGGTTCTAGAACACTTCTCTTCATGGTCGTTCCTGAACTTTTGGGGCCAGTGCAAAATTTTTTTTTGGGCCCTTCATATAATTTTTTAGAGTAAAATAAAATTTAATCTTATATATGAAATTCAACCAAGTATAAATGTAATCATAATTCATACATAACTAAACTTGATGCTTACGAATTTACTAAAATAAAAATATAAAATTTTAGAATCGAATAATGTATTTTTTTCATTTTTTAAACATGTTTACAAATTTATAAATCAAAGTTATTTTATAAGAGAAAAATGTTCCTACAGTTAACTGTAGGAAAATTACCTAAAATCAATTGTATTTTATATACAAAAGTTCGATGACATTTTTATAATAATAGAATTCACCCCTATATTTACAAAAACATCCTTACTTTTGTATTGAAAAATGAATTAATTATAGGATATTACCCATAGTTATTAAGCCCATTTTATAAATCAAAGTTTAACTACAAAATAAAGAGTTCTCTTTCACAGGCTAAGATTTATACAGGGGCCTCTACTAAATATAGCGGTTACTAAAAAAATTTCGCAATCACTAACGGATGGTTAATTTGTTTATAATGTTTTGGGCCAATGCATGCATAAAATTTAATCTCAAATTAGTTACATATACACACATAAATTAGATTTTATAAACTTTTGGGCCCCTAAACCCAGTGAGTCCTATGCGGTCGCACGGTCCGTACTGGGTCAGGACCGCCCATGGCTTTGCCCGATTCTTTCCCGATTATATTTTTATTTTTTTGACAATCAAATTATAATTTTATACTAGTTACATGTAATAATTAAAATTGGTCAATTTTTTCAGAATGGTTATTTTTGTCAATTTTATTAAAAAATTGGTTATTTACGTAATTTTTTCTAGTAATAACATATAGGCAGAAATTTTAGCAATTTTAGATTACAAAAAACTTAAAATTTAATGCTAATTCAGATCCGAACCCTGTGTAGTAGAAAAAAAGGAGATAGTGAGATGAATCTGTTCAATGAAATCTTTCTTTCGAGACTTTCACATGTGATAAAGACAAGAGCCAACGAGCACTGCACGGAGGAAGGATCGGATATGAACAACCTTCCTTATATCGATAATTCTTAGTGAATTATCTTGATCAAATGATCTTTTATTTACATCACTATCAACAAATATATCGCTAATTGTTATATAATAAGTTGTATGACTCTTTGCTTTTCATATACCCTCATTAGTATGGGTCTTTTGGCCTTTCACCTCCATTGTAACTCATGATCACATTGGCTATATAAAGCCTTGATTGTATTTGTTCTAGAGATATATGAATTAGCAATGGCTTCATTTCTCTCTATCTAATTTAGTCTCTCCTATATTATAATACTTACTACGTTATCAACACGATGAGGAAAGTAAAGGAATACAACGAGGTGGTTTAACTTCCGACAACTGCTATCACTCCATTTGGTGTATTATACTTCTTTACCATACTACAGGTATAACTTAAAATCTTTTAACAACATGATAAATTTACTTATATTTAAATATGAACATGTCCCTCTTTGCCTGTCGAGTTATCATTATATATATTGTTCTAATAGACATTGTTATTCAACCTTGCACCTGGATATCTAAACATTTATTACAAGTTTATTATTATCATTAGGTATAAACATTCCCTGCTAATATGTAACTATGAAATTGTATTTAACAAGGATTGGGTTTTGTAAATGAATACAGAATCACTGCATGACATGCTTGTATATGTATCTGATTATTATACGTGTTTGACATGATTTGTAAACCATGCCCTAAATAGCATTATATTATTTCATATAATTATTAATTTATGCAATACTGCCTATCCGGGAATTGTGACTAAATAAATTATTTAGGATTGTTAGGAAGCAAACAAGTACCCATATGGCCATAAACAGGCAGGGCAATGGATAGTAAAGTTTATCAATTGTATATGTTGGTCAACTACAATATAGCCATTAGACATGCAACGTTTGTGCTAATTTGCTGAAGTTGTATAAGTTTTCTGTGCCATAATCTGATTTTATGATATGTTCTAGGATAGCAGGTGATAAAAAAAAAAAACTTACAGGGTTCATCCAGGTTTCAATCTTTTGCAAAAATTACATTTTTTTTTTCTAAAATTTTAAAATTAAACTATATTTTTTTCAGAAATAAAAATTAAACCATATTTTATATCTTACTTTTTCCTACTGCCTAGTAGATAATATAGACATATAGCATAGATAATATAGACATATAATGATAGCAACTAACCTACTGCACCAGTTCTACTGGAATCAAATCTCTAGTGATAACGTTCTCTCTTTCTTAAGATATTGCACTTTATAGTAAATTTAGTTATTGCTTCACCAATTCGATTGCACACTAAATTATTTTTTCTTTTAATATATCAAAAAAAAAAAAAGGAGAACCGTAACTCATTCTAGCACTTGTACATAATAACGTACTATTAATTAATTATGTTCTCTTTTCATGGTCATGCATATATTAGCTTTATTTTATCTATAAAATGACAAATTATTTTGGAGATTTGAACTCTTTTTCGATCATATATGTTGGGCATAATATTTATGTCAATGTTTAAATATGTTGATTTTAATCATAATCATATTTGTTTAGTGAAAATGTCGAATCTTACGAAACTCGAGTTCAATGCACTTGATGTTACTGGAAAGAATTATTTAACATGGATTCTAGATGCTGAAATCCATCTTAGTGCTATGGGTCTTGGTGACACCATAAAAGAAGGGAATAAGTCCTCAGAACAAGACAAAGCAAAGGCTATGATATTTCTCCGCCACCACCTTGATGAGGGATTGAAAACTGAATACTTAATTGTGAAAGATCCCTCAATCCTTTGGAACAATCTCAAAGAAAGATATGACCACCAGAAAACTATCATACTTCCTAAGGCTCGCTATGATTGGTTACACTTGCGCTTACAAGATTTTAAAAGTGTAAGCGAGTATAATTCTGCAATGTTTAAGATTACTTCACAATTGAAATTATGTGGTGAAAATATCTCTGATAATGATATGTTGGAAAAAACCTACTCCACTTTCCATGCCAATAATATGCTCCTGCAGCAGCAATATCGTGAAAGAGGATACACAAAATATTCTGAACTTATATCAATTTTGCTCCTTGCCGAGCAAAATAATGAACTCTTGCTGAAAAATCATCAAGCTCGTCCAACTGGTTCAACACCATTCCCTGAAGCGAATGTTGTGACTAGTAATGAATATGGACAAAGTAAGCAATTTGGACGTGGGCGTGGGCATGGACGTGGATTTGGACGTGGGCGAGCCCGTGGACGTGGGCGTGGTTTTGGACGTGGTCGAGGCCATGATCATCAGAAATTCTCAAATTTTAAGAAACCTCACCACCAGAAGTGGACAAAAAATGAGGAAAAGCCCAAGGGAAATGTGATGGATAAAAGGGTTGAAAGCACTTGTCATCGTTGTGGAATGAAAGGTCATTGGAGTCGTACCTGTCGTACCTCCAAGCACCTTGTTGATCTTTATCAATCTTCTTTGAAGAGTGTGGAAACTAACTTTACTGAACAAAGTGATCCTTTGGGCATTGCCCACCTTGAAGCACACCTTGGAGGAAGAAGTCAAATTAATACAACCAGCTCTACTCATATGGAAGTGGCTGACTTCTTTGAAGATGGCAATATGGATGTGGTCAAATTTGGTGGTGGCGATGATGCCAATATTAATTAAATAATAAGTTCTTATCTTCTTGTTAAGTTATGTTTGAACTATGGATATTTATGTTTGCACCATAAGGTTTTATGTTTGAACTTTATATGTTGCTTATCTTAGCATCAAAAGAAATGTTAATTATATTTCTAATTAATGTGTTATTTATTTTTATGAAGAAATATGGCCAGCAGTCTCTCTTCATGCGTTATAAACGATGATGAATCACTTTGCTTAGCGGATAGTGCAACAACACACACAATATTGAAAAATCAAAATACTTTTCGCTTCTAATTCTAGCTAAAGCTAATGTTAACACTATATCTGGTGCATCAGATCTTATTGAGGGCTCGGGAAGAGCAAATATAATGTTACCTAATGGTACACAGTTTAGCATCGATGATGCAATGTTTTCCACCAGATCACAAAGAAACCTTTTGAGTTTCAAAGATATACGTAAAAATGGTTATCACATTGAGACATTAAATGAAAATGATGAAGAATTTTTATATATCACATCAGTTGTTTCAGGGATGAAAAAATTCATGGAAAAGCTCCCTTCATATAAATCTCGATTGTATTATACCTTTATAAATCCAGTTGAGTCAAATATGGTGATAAACCAAAAATCAAAGGACCCGACTAATTTTATCATATGGCATAATCGTTTAGGCCATCCGGGTTCAACAATGATGCGAAGAATTATAGAAAATTCCAATGGACATCCCCTCAAGAACAAAATTGTTCCTTTGTCTAAAGATTTTTCATGTGTTGCTTGTTATAAAGGGAAATTAATAACAAGACCATCTCCAGTAAAAGTTGCAATTGAGTGTCCAAATTTTTTGGAACGAATTCAGGGAGATATATGTGGACCTATCACCCCATCAAGTGGGCCATTTCAGTACTTTATGGTACTTATTGATGCTTCAACACGATGGTCGCATGCCAGTTTATTATCCACGCGAAACATTGCATTTGCACGACTACTTGCTCAAATAATTCGGTTGAGAGCACAATTCCCTGATCATAATATAAAGAAAATTAGATTGGACAATGCGGGGGAATTTTCATCCCAATGTTTCAATGATTATTGTATGTCGATTGGGATTGAAGTGGAACATTCTGTTGCTCATGTACACACTCAAAATGGTCTAGCAGAATCTTTCATTAAGAGGCTACAACTGATTGCTAGACCTTTACTCATGAAAACAAATTTACCAAGTTCTACATGGGGACATGCGATATTACACGCAGCTTCTTTAGTCCGGTTAAGACCGACTTCTTATCATCAATATTCCCCTATGCAACTTGTAAATGGTAGAGAACCAAATATCTCTCATTTAAGAGTTTTTGGTTGTTCAGTTTATGTCCCGATCTCTCCTCCCCAACGGACAAAAATGGGACCCCATAGAAGATTAGGGGTATATGTTGGATTTGATTCTCCCTCAATCATTAAGTATTTGGAGCCCATGACTGGTGATTTATTTAAGGCAAGATTTGCCGACTGCCAATTTGATGAGACAGTTTTTCCTGCATTAGGGGGAGATAAGACAAAATCTGATAAAGAAAGACAAGAAATTTTGTGGAATGCAGTCCCTATGTCTCATTATGATCCTCGAACAAATCAAAGTGAACTTGAAGTTCAAAAGATTATCCACCTACAAGAAGTGGCAAATAGACTGCCTGAAAATTTCACTGATGTTAAGACATTGACAAAGTCACATATACCAGCTGTTAATGTTCCTTGTAAAATTAAACTTCCTGATGAAGAGGATAAAAACATGCTAGCAAATGAGTCTAAAGCACGCCAGAATCGTGGTAGACCTGTTGGATCCAAGGATAAAAATCCAAGAAAGACAAGGAAACTAAACAAAGAAGCTGGCACATCAAATGACATCAGTGTAAAAGAAATAGAATTGATCAATGAAGAGACGTCTTCAAAAGATGATCAAACACCTGAAATCGTTGACAACGAAGAGATCTCTATAAATTATGTGATTTCAGGGAAGAGGTGGAACAGAAAAGAAATTGTTATGGATGATGTATTTTCATATGCTGTTGCTCTTGATATTATTGAAGAAATAGAGGATCATGAACCTAGATCGATCTTTGAATGTAAAAGAAGAAATGATTGGCCAAAGTGGAAAGATGCTATTGAGGCAGAATTAAAATCACTTGAAAAACGTAAAGTTTTTGGACCTATTGTCCAAACACCTGCAGGTGTGAAACCCGTTGGATATAGATGGGTATTTGTGCGCAAAAGAAATGAGAAAAATGAGGTTGTGAGATACAAAGCACGACTTGTTGCACAAGGTTTCTCACAAAGACCAGGAATTGATTATGAAGAGACTTATTCACCGGTCATGGATGCAACAACATTCAGATTCTTACTAAGTTTATCAATTCTAGAAGGGCTCCAAATGAATTTGATGGATGTTGTGACTGCCTATTTATATGGGTCACTTGATAATGACATTTATATGAAAATTCCCGATGGTTTAAAAATGCCTGAAGCATGTGGTTCAAGACCCCGAGAGATTTACTCGATCAAATTGCAAAGATCATTGTACGGGTTGAAACAATCGGGTCGCATGTGGTATAATCGTCTCAGTGAGTATCTGTTGAAAGATGGATATATCAATAATGTTATTTGTCCATGTGTTTTTTAAAAAGACAAAAATGGGGTTTACAATCATTGCAGTGTATGTTGATGATTTAAACATCATTGGGGCCCCGGATGAACTTCATGAAACGATTGAATATTTGAAAAGAGAATTTGAAATGAAAGACTTGGGTAGAACGAAAATTTGTCTTGGTTTTCAAGTTGAACATTTATCTAAAGGAATCTTCGTCCACCAGTCAGCTTATATCAAAAGAATCCTTAAACGTTTTATAATGGACAAAGCATATCCTGTTAGTACACCTATGGTGGTGCGTTCACTAGAAAAACATAAGGATCCATTTCGCCCAAGAGAAAAGGGAGAAGAGCTTCTTGGTCCAGAAGTACCATATCTTAGTGCCATTGGAGCACTAATGTACCTTGCCAATTGTACACGTCCTGACATTGCATTTTCTGTTAATCTATTGGCAAGACATAGTTCTGCTCCAACTCGGAGGCATTGGACTGGAGTGAAACAAATATTTAGATATCTTCGAGGAACAATGGACATGGGTTTGTTTTATTCTAAAGACTCAAAAGTGGAATTAGTTGGTTATGCAGATGCAGGATATCGGTCTGATCCCCACAAAGGAAGATCACAAACAGGTTACATATTCACATATGGAGATACTGCAATATCTTGGCGATCTACAAAACAGACTCTTGCAGCTACTTCTTCGAATCATGCTGAATTATTAGCTCTTCATGAAGCAAGCCGAGAATGTGTATGGTTAAGATCTCTGGTCCACCATGTCCGAGAATCATGTGGTCTTGTGGTGAACAAACACATTCCAACTACTCTATACGAAGACAATGAAGCTTGTATTTCCCAAACTAGAGAAGGCTACATCAAAGGAGACAGGACAAAGCACATTGATCCAAAATTCTTCTTCACCCATGAACTACAACAAAGTGGAGAAATTGATGTCTGTCAGATCCGCTCATGTGATAATCCGGCTGATTTATTCACAAAGGCCCTTCCTACATCTCCCTTCGAGAAGTTGGTACACAAGATTGGAATGCGTAAACTTCGAGATTTATGATGATTTTTATAATCATGCTAAAATGAGGGGGAGACACGTTACTTTAATATATGTACAACACATGTACTCTTTTTCCTTCACTAGGGTTTTTCCCAAAGGGTTTTTCCTAGTAAGGTTTTAACGAGGCATGATGTTTGTATGAGTCATCCAAGGGGGAGTGTTATATAATAAGTTGTATGACTCTTTGCTTTTCATATACCCTCATTAGTATGGGTCTTTTGGCCTTTCACCTCCATTGTAACTCATGATCACATTGGCTATATAAAGCCTTGATTGTATTTGTTCTAGAGATATATGAATTAGCAATGGCTTCATTTCTCTCTATCTAATTTAGTCTCTCCTATATTATAATACTTACTACTAATTTCATAATTGCTCAGCCAGCATTTTTACCTCCAACATTTTTCTCTCCACAAATCGACTTTTACATTTCACAATTCGAGAACTTAACCAACTTTTTTTATTTAAATTGTTTTTTCGAATTATTTGAGAAACAAAGTAGCATACTAGCAAACAACTTTGAGATTTCCGCAAATTCATACTTTGTTTACATGGGGATGAATACAGAGACTAAGGGGGGTGTATTCAACTGGGATTTTGAAGGATTTTCGATAATCTATGGATTTTAAAGAATTTCTAAAATCTACGGATTGTTTAAAATCTACAAAGATTCTACAAAGAATTTGTAAATTTGATGTAGAGTCTTTGAGATTTGAAAAGTTTTTTTAGAAATCCATCAAAATCTCATTGATTTTTGCAAGATTTCAAAACTTACAAAAACAACTAGCAAATCCACCAAAATCCATTGATTTTAATAAATCTAAAAAATCCATGGATTTTTGAATACCATCAGATTTAAATGGATTGTTTTAAATCCAGATTGAATACACCCAGATTTTAAAAGACTTTTTGAAATCCTAATTGAATACCCTCAGATTTCAGATGACATTTTGAAATCCAAATTGAATACCTCAAGATTTTAATGGATTTTAAAAAATCCAAATTGAATACTCCTAGATTTCTAAAATTCCTCAAAATCCTTCAAAATCCCAATTGAATACACCCCTCTAAGAAAATGTGGAAAAAATGAGTAAAGTTAGATGAAAAGTAGGTAAAGTGGTGGGACCTATTAATATTTAATTATAGATTTGTGATAGTGGAGGAAAGTAGTTGATGTAATAGTGTTTTTTATTGTTAAATATGTGAGATAGTGGGTGTAATAGTGGGAAAAACTTACTATTTTTGAAATATAAAGAAATGAAAGAAACACCTAAAATGGTAACGGTAAAGAAATGAAAGGAAAATATGGAGTAACAAAGATATTTCATTCGACGGTCACTAATTTTTCTTTTCCGAATTCTCGATTGAACGAGTTCATCTCATCAACCACATTCCACGCCGACATGACTTTGTTGCTTATTAATGCTTTGATTTTGGTTATTGCTAAGTCACAATAAATATAAACTATAATAAAATTATAAGTAAAATTGATTTCAAAAAATATTTTGAAATACTGTATACTGTATAGTCATCAATAATATTATTACAATCAATATTCTTAAATAAATCGTTTTTTTTTATAAAAATATAAGTATTATTTGATTCAATGTTTTTTGCGATATTGTTTACCTACAATGTTGTTTCAGTAATTTTAATTTTGAGAAACTCTACAATGATAATATATTACTTGTACGAAACATAATGTTTATATTTTTTATATTTTGATTATAAAATATATAAAACCACATACTTAAAAAACAAAATGTTCCCCTCACACATATATAATAGGGAATTCACCAAAAATACTAGATTTAAAATTCATATTTGCAAAAATACCATCTTTTTTAATTCATTGCAATTTTACCAAATTAAGTTTCAAAATTGCAAAAATACTAGGTCCCCCTTTCCCTCCCCCTTTCCCTCCCTCCCACGTCACCTTTCCCTCCCCCCTTTCCCTTTCATATCTAAGTCGGCGGCGACTTCTGTACTCTTTTTTTTTTTGGGTGCTATTTTGGGTTGCAACTCAATGCAACCAAATTCAACCACATTCAACTTCATGCAACCACATGCAACTTTTTTTTAAAAAAAGGTTGGGTGATTTTTGTGGATTTGGGTTCCAGGGCCCCGCCAGGGGCAATATTCAACTCAATGCAACCACATCCAACTTTTTTGGTGGATTTGCGTTCCATGACCCCACCAGGAGCAATATTCAACTCAATGCAACCACATCCAACATTTTTCGTGGATTTGGGTTCCAAGGCCCCGCCAGGGGCAATATTCAACTCAATGCAACCACATCCAACTTTTTTGGTGGATTTGGGTTCCATGGCCCCGCCAGGGGCAATATTCAACTCAATGCAACTGAAATCAGAAATTTAGTTGCATTCAGTTGCTGATTTCAAGTTCCATTTGTCGGTTGTCATTTTCAACCTCATTTTTGAACTCTAATATATATATAAACCTCATTTTTGAACTCTAATATATATATATATATATATATTAGAGTTCAAAAATGAGGTCGAAAATGACAACTGAAAATGGAACATGAAATCAAAAATTTAGTTGCATTTAGTTGAATGTGGTTGCATTAAGTTGAATATGCCCCTGCGGGGCCATGCAACCCAAAATCATCCCACATTAAAAAAAAAGTTTTGAAGTCTGTTGCAGTTGATGTGGTTGAATGTGGTTGCATTCAGTTGCTGATTTCAAGTTCCATTTTTCAGTTGTCAATCAAAAAAGAGGTCGAAAATGACAACTGAAAAATGGAACATGAAATCAGAAATTTAGTTGCATTTAGTTGAATGTGGTTGCATTAAGTTGAATATGCCCCTGCGGGGCCATGCAACCCAAAATCATCCCACATTAAAAAAAAAGTTTTGAAGTCTGTTGCAGTCGATGGTTGAATGTGGTTGCATTCAGTTGCTGATTTCAAGTTCCATTTTTGATTTCAAGTCTGTTGCAGTCGATGGTTGAATGTGGTTGCATTAAGTTGAATATTTCCCCTGCGGGGCCATGCAACCCAAAATAGCACCCACATTATATATATATATATATATATATATATATATATATATATATATATATATATATAATGTGGGTGCTATTTTGGGTTGCATGGCCCCGCAGGGGAAATATTCAACTTAATGCAACCACATTCAACTAAATGCAACTATTTTTTTTAAGGTGGGTGCTATTTTGGGTTGCATGGCCCCGCAGGGGAAATATTCAACTTAATGCAACCACATTCAACTAAATGCAACTAAATTTCTGATTTCAAGTTCCATTTCTGATTTCTAATATATATATATATATATTAGAGTTCAAAAAAGAGGTCGAAAATGACAATTGAACAATGGAACTTGAAATCATAAATTTAGTTGCATTTAGTTGAATGTGGTTGCATTAAGTTGAATATTTCCCCTGCAGGGCCATGCAACCCAAAATAGCACCCACCTTAAAAAAAAAAAAAAAAATTAGTTGCATTTAGTTGAATGTGGTTGCATTAAGTTGAATATTTTCCCTGCGGGGCCATGCAACCCAAAATAGCACCCACCTTAAAAAAAAGGAAAAAAAAAGAAAAAAGAAAAAAGTACACAACTCGCCAACTTAGATGGATCAGGAGGAGAGAGAAAGTGAGGGAGGAGGGGGACCTAGTATTTTTGCAATTTTGAAACTTAGGTTGGTAATATTGCAAATAACTATTCTTAGCAAAAGTAAATGTGCAAAAATTTACTTTTTTCTATATATTTATGAAAAAAACCCATAATAATAAGTCTTCATCTTTTTTAGTAAAAAATTGTCTAAGTTTGTTGTCGTACGTTGGGATCTTTCAATCAAAAGTGGAAGTCAATTGTTCTTCCACAGAACCAAGTTTAGGTTCCACATTTTTGTTGGTTTGGGATTCGATGCGATAACAAATTATTTTAAAATAATATAAATCATTTCTGTTTTAACTGTTTTTATGTGATAAAACACAAAAATAAAAATATAAAATGTTTCTAGGATAAAATTATGGAAGTTACAAATAGTAAATATGAAATACAAAGGTCAAATTAATAATCCAAACACACACACTCAAAAATATGGTGTTAGGATTATCATGAATTTGAAGTTTGGATATTTGCTAAGTACACATATTTTTTAAAATGTGTCAAATACATATATAAGAGAGAGTTTATAATATTTTTATATTAAACTTACTACAGATTCGTGATTAAGGATTCCCCACTTAGTATAAGCATAGATATGTATTCTCAACTAAGCATCATACGTAAATGTGCACGACGTGCACGAATTGAATCGACCATCCTCACTTAAAGATATTTATTTTGAATAAGTATACTTATATATTTTATAATAAATATCTAGGGTGATGCCCCAGAATACCCACAAATTATATACACATAATTAAAATACCCACCGCCAATCAACATGGTCCTAAATACCCACGAGATACGCTACTGGTGGTGGAGTATCCTAAGACACGCCACTGGAAGTGTAGTGTCATCCAGACACATTGTTGGGATAGGCGTATGTCACTGTCACGCTGTGAGGGGATGTGAAAAGTAGGTAGAGATACGCATTTCCAACATGCGTATCAGGAGATACGCATGTTGGAATAGTGTATCTTACGTTACATTCATCGTCTTCAGAGCTTGCAAAAATTGCGATTCCGACATTGATTTTGTTTCACTTCGTTTATCCACATCACGAAATTTCAAAACACATTCGATATATCACTAGAATCGCAATTCGATTCTCTACACATACATACCAATTTTATTACGTTTTAATCGCCGGATTGGAAATCCCTAATTCAACCTACTTTCCGATTCGTTTATCCGTTAAAGCTGGTTCATGCCCCTGCGGGGCCGGAGGGAATAAACAGACATGGGGATGAGGAAGTAGACAACTCGTATGTCCTGTGGTGATAATTTGGAGGCAGGTAGACGATGAAATGATGGTGAACGCAGATATGTCCTTTTCTGTCGAAGTCGCCGGCCATCACACTTATCAAAATTCTGGCAAGTTCGTATGGTTTCTGGCGATGAACATTGTCTCGGATGCGCCACTCCGAACGGCGCATCTGTTATTCCCAGATTACACACTTGTATAATTGTAGAAGGGGGGGTTGAATACAATTCTTGATATTTATGAATTTCTGATAAGAACCACAGAAATTTATAAGGAGATAATAGATGTATAAGGAATGATTCACAAACACATAAAAATCATGTGGTTAAATGTACCACCTGAGACTTTTATTCGAAGAAAACTTTGTGATACAAAAGTACACAGCTGCTGTTTTACAACTCTTTGCTTCTAAGGATATTAGAAAATCTAAGCGAAATAAAACTTACAAAATAGTTTTCTTATCTTTCCAAAGAGTTGCTACACTTGGTTATATATCCCAAGTTTACAAGTACTACCTAGAATAAGATAATACCAATCTAATCCAAGTTGACTCCAAATCCAAATCCACATGAAGTCGAAAGGTTGTCCTTGTGTACAGATTTGTCTCTTGCACTTTTCTTGTATTCATTGTGTAAATGGAATGTTTCTTTCTTCTTTGTTTCCAAAGTATGGCTGCCATACTGCTTTTTGTACCTACTATCAACCCATGTGATCTGTCAGTCCAACCTGTCTTTATCAACTGCTAATCCCCAGCTAGCATTGGATGAAAGTGATATTGATCATACGTTTGGCATTGAACACTGTCATTCCGTTGATAGTTGATTGGGCTGAATCCGTTGATGCTTGATTGAGCTGTTATCCATTGATGGAACTCTATCCTCATCCGTTGATACACTTTCACTTAGACAGAATTACATAACATAGCTTATTTACAATTGGCTACCCTATTCTGCCTATCCGTTGATGGTCAACATGACTTTGGATAAAGACACTATCAACTGATAAATAAAGATACTGCAGTATGCTACAAAACCTCATCCGTTGTTGAGCTTCCTATCAACGGATAAAGTTATAATGCCTCATCTGTTGACAGTTATAAAACATGACTTATAGAATTTGTGCATGAAATATAAAGTTATCATCAAGTACAACATATTCCTAACAATCTCCCCCAATTTATGCTTGATGATCATAAAGCCATAAATTTAGGACCTTGATGATAACAAAACATTCCTAAAGATATTTACTGAATAATGCAAAAATTGTATTAAGCTACAAAAATTAAAAACAGAAAGTTTTAAGAAACTTAACAGAAAGAGTGCTCTTTTAGACTGAGCAGATTAATGAAGTTTCTTCCCTCTGGTTGGCAGCACCCTTGACTTTCCTTCTTTGGCAAAGTTGGACTCAATCTGCATTTGGAGTTGCCTATAGAAGGCTTCTTCTTCAACAACTTTTGGATTGAGCTTTAGTTGTAACCATCTTAGGTAGTGGGAACTAGCCTTTGATAGTTGGTCTTCTAACCTGAAGAATCTCCTGCAACCCTCTTCATCCCTGAACTCCATCATCCAGAAAGGTTGAATGTGAATTTTCTGTCCATTGTATGGGATCTTCATCTTCTTTGGCAATCTTGATGGTGAGTTCCATTCACTCATTATCTCTTCTATTCTCTTCAGTACCTCCCCTTTAGCTATCCTGGAGAACCCTGTGTGTCTCTTGAATGCAGAAAACACTTTGGTTAATGTCTGATAATTTTCTCCAAGTACCTTCTGTAATGGCCATGTCCTTTCTCTACCTCCCATGTAGACAAAGACTAATCTTTCAGGCAGATGCTTGTACTTGTCAATTCCTCTTACTTCTGACAATTCATCCAGATATAGATTCATGCCAGAGTATTCTTCAATTTCTACCAGATAGATAAAGTCCTCCTTGTTTTCCTTGATTGGCTGCTTAACAATAGCAGGCACCCTAGCAACTTGAATTGGTCCCTTTGAAGGTTGCTTCCTTGGAACCCTTTTCTTCTATTTTGGTTTCAGCTGAAACGAAGGAACTTCAATTGAGTCAAGATTCATTGGTTCCTCTTTAGGCATAATAGGGTCACCATGAAAGTTCACAGCTGGGTTGATCACTGATACAGAGGTAGATATTGATGAGCCAGTAGTCTCTTTACTTTTCTGTTCCGAAGAGATAGGCCTTTTGGCTTTTGTTTTCACTCTCCTTTTGGATTTGGGGACTTCTTCAGGTTCCCTCATTTCATCCACTATTAACTCCTGAGCCAGCCTGGCTTGCTTCTCACCTGAGTCCTCATATAGATTTTCTTCACTTGGATGAGCTTCCCTTTAGAACTGGAGGTCTCCTCTCTTTTAGCTTCAACAAATCTAGGATGGTTGTTGGATACATTTAAAACTTTTCCATTCCTTATGATTACAGCCATCCATTCTCTTACACCTCTATTAGCCTTTTCTTTGAACTCCTTGATTTGTTTTCCCATTAGTTTCTCTTCATCATTCTTGGGAAATGGAAAGTCCAATTGTAACTTGTTCTTTCCATTTTCCTTTGGTGGTGAAAAGGCTCTGGTCTTGAATAAAGGCTCAAATTCCTTGACATAAGAAGGTTCAACATCATAGAATGTAGGAGCCACAATTGCTGGAGTGAGCACCTTCAGAAATGTAGAAGATATTGTTGGAGTAGAAGACTGGGCAGAAAACAAAGTTGATACAATTGATTCATTCATCATGTTAGGAATAATTCATGAGTTGTGATGTTAAGAATAGAATTTTACTTATACTTCTTGTATATCCTGATTTATAAAGGATTTAGCACTTTATATAGGAAATATGTGTTAAACAGTTATCTGTAAAGTTTAGTCAGGAATGAACAGTGCATCGAGTACTACATGTCAGGAACTGAGATTGAATCCTGATATGTCAAGTTAACTACTGATCAAGTACTGATGGGATGGTCAGATCCTGATGTAAGATGGAATTCTTATATCAGTCGTGTTACTGATGATGTCATTATGGATGCTACAGAAACTGGCAAGTACTATAAAACAGGATCTTTGTTTGAGGAACAAGCAAGAAGATATTATGAAGGAAAGAATTTTCTATTGATGGAAACTATCAACTGGACGGCAGAACATTGTCATGTATAGATTATCTTTCTGTGATTAGTTGATAGGAAGCATTATAAATACTCTCTCAATATCATTGTAAAAGAGCGATTGTGATTGAACGAATTGTAAGTTCGTTAGTAGCTCTGTATAAGGTTTGTATTCGAAAGATCGAAACAAATAGAGAGATTTATATTGTCAGCAGCTGCTAAAGGTATTTGTACACCTTTGGTAGAGTTTGTATTTAATCTTATTAATACAAACATAATTTGATTCATTCGTTTATTCTTGTTCATATAACCAAGCAAAAATCAGACACGATTATATAACTTGTATTCAACCCCCCCTTCTACAAGTTATTCGAGTTAACAATTGGTATTAGAGCAGGTTGATTTCAAATAATCATAAAGATCTGCAATCATGTCTGGTTACAAGGATGGGAATACTAAAATTCCTATGCTCAAGAGAAACGAATATACTCTATGGGAAGTAAAGATGTTGCATCATCTGGAAGCAACAAATCCTGATTATCTTGACAGAATCAGAGATGGACCTTTTATCCCAACTAAGGTTGTTGGACAAGCAACTGTTGATGGTCAAGTTGTTCCAGAACATACAGCAGAGAAGCCAAAATCTGAGTGGTCAGATAAGGACAAGGAGAATGTTCTTAAAGATGCTAAAGTGAGAAACATATTATTTAACAGTCTTGATTCTGTTCTCACTAACTATGTTCTCTCTTGTAAAACTGTTAAGGATATATGGGACAATCTTAAGGTTCACTGTGAAAGAACTAAGCCTGTCATGAAGAATATGAGGACACTACTTATACAACAGTATGAGTACTTTGAATCCAAGTCTGGTGAGTCACTTACTTATACCTTTGATAGGTTTACAAAACTCATCAATGAGATGGCCATGCATGGTAAATATTATGACTTGGAGGATATGAATACAAAGTTCATGAAAGCTTTGCCTGATTTCTACAATGAGAAGATATCTGCGATTGAGGAAGCTAATGATCTGGATGAGATATCATTAGAGGCAGTGTATGGAAAACTGAGAGCTTATGAACTTGACAAGCAGCAGAAGAAGAGCAAGAGTGAAGGAAAGATGAAGACTGTTGCACTTACTGCTCAATCTGAATTAAAGAAGCTTCCGGAAGAACAGCATGAAGAGATTGTTGTAAAGAACTCAAGGAAGAAGAAAAGCAAAAAAAGTTCTGAGTCAGAGACTACTGATATGGACTCTGACAACAATGATTCTGAATCTGAGATGCAGGAACTCTTTGCTATGTTTGCTAAAGCTTTCAAGAAAGGTAGATTCAACAGGAGAAGATTTAGCAAAGGACCTTTTCAAAAGAAGGGGGAGAAAAGGAGTGACAAAGGCAAAAGTACAATTGTCAAGCTTGATAAGGCCAAGATCAAGTGCTTTAATTGCAACGAGCTTGGACACTTTGCTAGTGAGTGTAAGAAGCCTAGGAATTCAGGAAAGGGTAATGCACTTATGGTCACACAAAAGGATTGGGCTGATTCCAGTGACTCTGAAGATGAATTGGATTATGACAACATTGCACTGATGGCAAATGTTTCGGACAAACCTGGATCTCCAAAGAAAACTTCTCCATCCTCTGTTAAGGTATCACTTCACTCTCTTGATTCATTTGATAACTTAAATTCTGATGAAATTAGATCTATCCATGCTGAGTTTAAGAATCTTATGACTAATTTTAGAATTCTTACTTGTGAAAGAGATGAACTTAAGGTTAAGAATGATAAATTAGTTGATAGAAATAATTTTCTTAAATCTGAGTTAATTCAAATGGAAGAATACAAGTTAAGTTCTGATAAAGCTAAGCATGATTACAATGTTATTCTTGAGGCTTATGACTATGTTAGAAAAGAACAAGAGGAAGAGAGAGATATGATTAAGACCATTAACATTTCTGGTAAAAAGACACAAGAAATCATCGAAAATGGAATTCGTGGTAAGGTTAATGGTTTAGGTTTTGATAAGGCTAGACAAGAAGAAAAAGTAGCTATTGTCAATGATGATAGTAAAATAGAAGCTAGCACATCTAAATTTGAAGGTGAGAAAATTGTTTCTGAACCTAATCATGTTAAATTTGTTGATTCAAAAGGTACCCCTGTTGTACACAAAAGGATTAACAATAGTAATTCAGATGAGAAAGTGTTAGAGAAACCTAAGAATGTAAACATAGGGTTTCTGTCTAAGTCTCAGTTGAAACAGAGATTAGATGGTCTTTCAGAGTCTAGCAAGATCAAGAGAAATAGGAATGGAAAAGAAGGTATTAACAAAGAGAATAATTACAAGAATGTACCTGATGCACCTAGGAAAAAAATGCTATAAGTGTGGAAATCATAATCATTTGGCCCTAGACTGCAATCAAAAACCTTCTTGGAAAACTGAGTCCAGATTCCCCAAGACTCAGAAAATTCAATACCAACCACAAAAAGCTTGTTATCATTGTGGTAGTTTACTTCATTCCATTTACATGTGTAGAGAATATCATGAACTGTATTATGACTATTATTCTCTGAAATCTGAAACTCCTAGTCACAAATAGTTTGTGAAATCAGAGTCTAAGGTTGACTCTGCAACAGGTAAAGTAAAAGCAAAAATCTTCAAAGCCTGTTATTTCTAAATATAGTAAGAAAGGATCCAATCAAAGTTGGGTCCTAAAAAATTCCAACTAGTTACTTTTTGTTTGCAGGGCACAGGAAAGAAGCATTCAATTATCTTGGACAGTGGATGCTCTGGACATATGACTGGAAAGAAGTCCCTGCTTACAAAGTTTGAGAGGAAAGCTGGCCCAGTAATATCTTTTGGAGATGGCAACAAAGAAGAAACTCTGGGATATGGCTCAATTATTTTGGGGAATGTCATCATAGAAAATGTAGCACTGGTTGAAGGCTTGAAACATACTCTTTTAAGCATAAGTCAACTGGGTGATAAAGGTTACAAATCAATCTTTGACAGAGAAGGATGCAAAATCTTGAATATGCGGAATGGAGACATTGTTCTAACTGGTCAAAGACATGGTAACATATATGAAGCCAGCTTAAGTGATACATCTAAAGGAATTGTTAGATGTCTCTACAGCAAAGCAACAAGTGATGAAAGCTGGAATTGGCACAAGAAACTCTCACATCTCAACTTCAAGAAGCTTAATCAACTTGTTAAGCACAATCTGGTGAGAGGCCTACCTCAGGCAAATTATGTGCAAGATGGACTTTGTGATGCATGTCAGCTTGGAAAGCAAAGAAGAACCACTTTCAAGAGCAAGACTGAAAATTCAATTACTGAACATTTCACATGCTACATCTTGATCTGTTTGGTCCAGTAAACATTATGTCTATCAGCAAGAAAAGATTTGCTCTAGTGATAGTGGATAATTTCACAAGGTTCACATGGGTGTTTTTTCTACACAAGAAGGATGAAGCTCCTCAGCAAAGCATTGAACTTGTCAAGAATATTCAGAATAACTCTGAATACAAAGTAAAAGTACTTAGGAGTGACAATGGTACAGAATTCAAGAATTCTACAATGGAGGAGTATTGTGCAGACAATGGAATCACTCAACAATTTTCTGCACCTGGTACACCTCAGCAAAATGGTGTAGTGGAAAGAAAGAACAGGACTCTCATGAGGCAGCAAGAACCATGCTTGCAGATGCAAAACTTCCAACCTATTTTTGGGTAGAAGCTATTAACACTGCATGTTTCACTCAAAACTGTACCTTGGTAAATTGTCATGGAAAAACTCCCTATGAGATGATCAAAGGAAAGAAACCAAGTGTGAAATACTTTCACATCTTTGGATGTAAATGCTATGTCCTAAAAGTTCATCTAGAACAACTTGGAAAATTAGAAGCCAAATCGGATGAAGCAATATTTCTAGGATATTCAGCATCTAAAGCCTTCAAAGTTTATAATCTCAGAACTCACATTGTTATGGAATCAATTCATGTTGCATTTGATGATAAGAAATTTGGAATTCTGCAAACTGATGAGAGTCATGACAAATTGGAATTTGAAAATCTGAAGAATTCTAAGATACTCTCCAGTGATGATGAAGGTTCTCCAGAAGGAATTTCTTTTGCTTCTCAAAGGAATGCTACTGTTGAGGGGGAGCAAATGAATCAAGAAGAACACAGTGATCATCAGGAGCAGACTAGCTATTCAGAGTCTACTCCATCAGGAACTGATCTTTCAGAGTTTACTGAGGAAAGATCAGTAACTAGCAGCAATATGGAATCTACTGATTCTATTGATCAAAGGGGAGTTATTGAAGGCAGAGAGAATTCTTCTACAAGAGATACCACTAACTTAGGGGGAGAGACTAGCAGAGTCAATCTACCACCTGTTAGAAAATGGACAAAGGATCATACTGAAGATTTGATTATTGGTGATCCAAATAGTGGTGTTCGAACTAGAAGATCAATTCAAAATGAATGCTTGTATAATTGCTTTCTCTCAAAGAATGAACCTAAGAAGGTTGAAGAAGCCTTACAGGATCCTGATTGGGTAATTGCAATGCAGGAGGAGTTAAATGAGTTTGAGAGAAACAAAGTCTGGAAACTAGTACCAAGACCTAAAGATAGATCTATTGTTGGTGCAAGATGGGTTTTCAGAAACAAGCTAGATGAATCTGGTATGATTGTAAGAAACAAAGCAAGACTGGTGGCCAAGGGTTATTCTCAAGAAGAAGGCATTGATTATGATGAGACCTTTGCACCTGTAGCAAGATTGGAAGCAATCAGAATGTTTCTTGCATTTGCAGCTCATTCAAAATTCAAGGTATACCAGATGGATGTAAAGAGTGCTTTTCTAAATGGCAATCTTGATGAGGAAGTGTATGTGGAACAGCCACCTGGATTTGTTGATCCAAAGTTTCCAAATCATGTCTACAAACTTGACAAGGCACTCTATGGACTAAAGCAGGCACCAAGAGCATGGTATGATACTTTGTCTAAATTCCTTCTTGAAAATGGCTTCACAAAAGGTACAATTGACAAAACTCTATTCTTTAAAAAGGTAAAAGGTGAATTGCTTTTAGTTCAAGTTTATGTTGATGATATCATATTTGGTTCTACTAATGAAAAATTGTGTGCTAAGTTTAGCAAGCTTATGCAGTCTAAGTATCAGATGAGCATGATGGGTGAATTAAATTATTTCTTAGGCTTGCAGGTCAAACAGACTGAGACTGGTATTTTCATTAATCAGTCAAAGTATATCAAAGATCTTTTAAGAAGGTTTGACTTTCAAGACTGTGCAGTTGCAAAAACACCCATGGCAACAGCCGCTAAACTAGACTCTAATCCTAAGGGAAAGAGTGTGGATAATACTAGTTATAGAGGCATGATAGGCTCATTGTTATATCTAACTGCAAGTAGGCCAGATATAATGTTGTCTACCTGTTTATGTGCTAGATTCCAAAGTGATCCTAAGGAATCTCATTTAATTGCTGTGAAGAGAATTTTTAGATATCTCAAAGGAACTCCAAATCTTGGTTTGTGGTATCCTAGAGAATCTGATTTCTTCCTAATTGGCTATTCAGACTCTGATTATGCATGGTGTAAGATAGACAGGAAAAGCACTACAGGTACATGTCAATTCTTGGGAAATAGATTGATTTCTTGGGCAAGCAAGAAGCAACAATCTGTCTCAACCTCAACTGCAGAAGCTGAGTACATAGCAGCAGGCAGTTGTTGTGCACAGCTCCTTTGGATAAGAAATCAGTTGATGGATTATGGTATGACACTTAGTAATATTCCTATGTTTCGTGATAATACTAGTGCTATCAAAATTGCAGAAAATCCAGTTCAACATTCAAGGACTAAGTACATTGATGTCAGGTATCATTTTATTAGAGAACATATTGAGAATGGTAATGTGGAACTTCATTTTGTTCCTACTGACAAACAGCTTGCAGATATTCTAACTAAACCACTTGATGAGACTACATTCAGTAAATTAGTAAGTGAGTTAGGAATGTTAAATTTCTAGATCTTTAACATCTGCAAAAGTAGCAAGGTATGTTGTTTTTAGCTTATAGACTTGATATTCTTGTCAGGATCTATATTTGATTGTTAAATGCTTTAGCTATAACACTTGGCCTTGATAAATTTCAGTATGATAGACTTGTTAATAATCATCAGGATTAGAATTGTTATCAGGATGCTGACGTCATCAGTATTGTGTCAGTATCAGGATTGTGAAAATTGTTTCAGATCCTGACGTTTACTTTGTGTAGTAATCTAATTTTGTGATGTGTTAAGTCTATGCCAGCAAGTTTTAATATTTGCATACTGATAATTTATACATCATTCAATAATCAAAAGACAAGTAGATAATAAGAAATTGTATTTTCATTAATTAAAAGCATTACATACATAAAAATGAAATACAACATCTTTTTGTCTAACTTCTACTAATAATCCTGTACTTGTCTAATGATATGGATTCTGAGATACAGGACAAGGAGCATCAACAAATCCATCAGGGGATTTGAACAGCCTCGTCTACTCTTGGATTCCTTGTCTGGGCGACTTGAATGAGAGTAGCTAACTTAAATGAATAGCATCTCCATCAAGATCAACCTCAGACTCTCGGCCAAATTCTTCATCCAAGTTTTGAGGAGGTTAGGGGAAGATTGTATCCAACAGATGGATGTTCTAGGAGAAACCTCTGGATATTATCTAAAACTACTCCATCCATGACTAGTTCGATGAGAAAAGTCGTCTCTTCAAAGAGATGATCAAGAACAGGATGTTCATCGATTGTGAAAAACCTAAAGAATGGGTTTGAATGGAGTTTTGGTTTGAAAATCATTGTTGAGAAGAAAAGAAATTGAAAGGTTTATGGAGAATGGCATAAGGCGTCTGTTTCTTTTATAGAAAGACGTGAGAAGCTGAACAGTCACTTGGAACTATCAATGAAGTCAGATGCTAATTATCGCGTATGACTGTATTTCTTGTATTTTCAAGAAATGTCGAATATATCTAACCAATTGATTTTGTTCAGATTAATTGTTTATTTCTTTTTCAGATAAAAGAAAAAATGCCACGTGGAAACTCCATTTAAGTCTCTGGAATCATGATGATATTGATCAGGATTTCAAGTGTGACCATCAGGATTTGAGAATTATTATTTTTAAATCACATTGCATTTTGTGATTATTTTGATGGGAGGTCACAACAGGAAAAGGAAGCTGATCAGTATTGATTTTTATCTTGATAGTACCCTGATTTATTTCATGAAAATCAATTTTGGATTTTATTTTCCAAAAATCGTGGGTAACCGCACTTTTCAGGGACTGACACCTGTCAATCTACGTGTCGACGTGGGATAGTGGTCTGAAAGATTTGTGAAATATATTTGTTTTGAAACTCTAATCGTGTAATTGCTTTTTCTAATTTCACATTCTCTAAAGCAAAAACACTCTCGAGTTTTCAAAATCACTAATCCATTTCAAGAATTTTTCAAGTTCTTTTCAGATCAAAAATGACAGCTCAAAGAAGATTACCTAAGTCAGTAGCCTTCAAGTTGGGTGACTTCGATTTTATGACGAACAATCATGTAGCAGCTATCACCAACAAGGAAGGAGTATCAACTGATTTTCACCCAATCATGGACTTTCTGGCGTATGGACCATTAAGTTATGCATTGACAGCATCTCCACAGATTAATCAAGCAGCTGTTACACAAGCTTGGGAGAATGCTGAGGTAATTGATTCTACTAAGAGTCAATCAGGTAAGATTGTTCTACACTTAGGACAAGATTCTTTTGATATTACTGAATTTGTTGTTAATTCAGTACTTCACTTACCTGTTAGTTTGAATTATGAGAATGTACCATCTGATGATGATGTAAGAACTATGTTATCTATATTAGGTTATAATGGACCTTTAGATAACATGAGCCAGTTAAGAAGATCTTGTATTAGTAAAGAATGGTCTTTCTTCTTTGATCAATTAGCTAAATGCTTTACTGGTAAATGTAGTTCTTTTGATCAAATTACTTCTGTTACTTCACATATTGCTTACAGTTTGCTTTATGACAGAGTAATTAACATTGGTCACATTATCTTAAATCAGATGAGTATTAAACTTGGGTTAAGAGATCAAAACATGAAAATGGTTTATTATCATAGATTTATGCAAATGTTTATTAATCATTTTATTCCTGATGTTGAAACTAGATTTGGTAGAGAACATTGTGTTTCTTTTTATGTACAGCAAAAGAGAATTTTCTTTGACATTACAAAGAAGGACAATGAAAAGAATCTAGATGAAATAACTGCAATTCATTATCCACATCATGTTCAGGTAATTCTTAAAACTCATCTTCCTACTCTCTAAAATTCTTCTTTCTTTTGTGGTGAAATGGCTCAGGAATCTCATTTGGAGGAGAACCCACCTGTGTCTACCCAAGTAGCCCAAAACATTATAGTATCTGAAACAATTCAAGAACAAAGTTTTAACCCACAGCCTATTGTTTCAAAGAAACCAACCTCTGGTGTTTCTCAAAAGACATCAGTTGTAAGGAAGAGAAGATTTGTTGTGTCAAGTAGTAGTAGTTCTAGTGAAGATGATGATAATATATCTCTTGCTGAGAGAGAAAAATTGAAGGCTGCAATTCGACTTTCTAAGCTAGGACAAAGAGATGAAGTACCTAGTCACAGCCAGGCTGCAGTTTCTCAAAAGACTGTAGTACTTAAAAAGGGAAAACAGTTACTGGATACTGTCTCTCAAAAGACCGTGTCTATTGAAAAAGGATCTCATCCCAAGATCACTTCTGTGTCTACACCTCTTGAGTCTTCTCAGGATAAATCTTTTGCTCACTATAACAGGAGAACAAGGAGAAAGATTCAATTGTCACCTACACACACAGAGTCTAGTCCAACTAATATCATGCAGGTCTCTACAAATGAAGCTACAATCAAGTCAGCAAATGACCATAGAGATCTGGATATTGATTCTTCATGGGAAACTACATTATCATACAGACTGGCTATGTGACTAATTTCTCTCAAAGTGAAGTTGTCAAGGCCTGTTCTAGATTTTCTGGTTGAAAGAGTACCAAAACTTTTATTTTCAGATGAATATGGACTTCTACATCAAAGACTTGACTTAATGAAGATGTATTTCTATGTGTCTGTCTGAAGACAATTAGTCAAGAAATTTGGACTCTCGAAGCATGTTGCACTTCAATCACTTCATGCATATTTATTTGACAAGGATGTCATTATTGAAGATGCTTCAGTTGACGGTGAACAACTGGAGGAAGTAGATAGAGGAATGCAGTCAACAGAAGATACTATTGCACCAGTGGTGGATAGTAGGGAAGATCATATCACAGTCACTGCAACACAAGAACCATCTAGTCAGAGGTTGGATGACTCAGGAGCTGTGATAGCTGATGTTGAAAGGTCTTCTGTGATGACTGAAATTGCAAGTGAGAAACCCTATGATATGGGAGGAATAACTTTGACTGATTTTCTTGAAGATCAAACAAACATTGTTCAGTCAGAGTCTATCCACCTTGAGGGTGAGTCTCAGCAAACAACACTTAAAGACGGTGATGTACTAACTATGATGTCTAATAAAGTATTACTGAAGACATCAGAGTTTAGTAGAGAACCTGAAAGTGGTATACTGGAGCCTGTAGTCTCTGGAAGGAAAGAAGATGATTGTAAGGGTTCAGAGATTATAGCAGCTCACTTCTTGGAGAAAACCTCAAGCCCCATGCCAAATAAGGAACCCTCTCTCCATGTGAGATCAGGTATAAAAACTTCTTCTAAACTCTATTTTTCTGTAGGTCATGAGAGCACTTATCCAAATTTGAGTGATACACTTGAAAAGATGGATATTGATCCACAATCAGAGCGGCTGGCTCCTGACCAGGCAAAAGGAGAGGTAGAAAGAGTGTTGACTTTAGATAGTCAAAGTGAGATTGAGGGTATGGATGATCAACTCCATAGTGAGGGAGAGAAAATTAGGAAACCACCATCGTTTGATTTCTGGGATCAGGTTTTTCCTGAATCTTGGTCTAATAATCTTGGTATGGATGCTGGTACTTATTCTTTTATCAAGATGTATGAGAAGAATGACTTAGCAAAGCACAACTCAAAGCCAGAAGTTAAAGCTCGGAAGCAAAAAGAAAGGCTTGCAGGAATTATAAACAGAAGAGGTGAAAGGCTAAGACAAACTTTGATAGAGTATATTTTTATATATATTTTAGATGATTTTATTCTCATATTTATTGTGTTTTGCATTGATTTGGATTTTTATTTAATAGATTTTATTGTTTTATTGTAGGAAATAAAGAATTCATGACTTGGAAGGATTTGGAGCAAAAAGAGCTATTTTGGAGATAAAATAGGAGAAAATTCGTATTATTGGGCTATACGGGCTGCCTGCACTGTTTGGGCCATATCTTGAGTTCCAGAAGTCAGAATTTGACGATCTTACTGTCCACGCGAAGCTTGTAGAATTTTTTTTAATTCAGAGGTGGTCCAGTAAGCAAAATCCAGTTGGAAGAGCCCAGAAACAGAGGAGAAAAATAAGTTACGAATTTTACAAGAAAATCCAGCAGCTTCCAGAAATTCAATTTGAAGTGGGAAACTTGCCATCTTCTATTCCAACTCTAAGAAGGCAATTGGTTGGAGGCTAAATCAAGAGGCTATATAAACACATCTTGGGACAAATTATTTGGCATGTAATTTATTAGGGAGTAATATTAGATCAGATAATATAGTTTAGAGTAGATTAATATTATTAGTTGGAGATGTAGAGAAACACCATGACTCTTCTTTTGGGTGACAACATTGAAGTTTGAAGGTTTTGTTCTCTTAATCTTTTCTTTGTTCTTATTAGTTTAATTATGTTTTCTTGTTTTACTAGTTGTTTTACTTGTTTTATTATTAGCGAGTAGTTATTTCTAGGGCTTAAAGGGAAGCCATGTTTGCACTAATATTGGCATGATTTTCATAGTGGTTTGATTGGTTATGGTTAATTCTGATTGATATGTTTTAATCATTAATTTGTGTAATTGGCCAATATCATGGATTAATTATATGCAAATAGGGGTATGGATCGAGAGATTTACTTACTAGAGGCACACATACGATTAGCAGAATTGAATTTGAGTGCGGAAGCATCATTGGATTTCTGAGAGCGTTAATTCTTGGAAAAGATTAACTTGACTCTAATTACCTGATTGATTGAATTACTAAAAGTGGTTAATTGTGTTGAATGTTTCGAGAGTGTTGATGCTTGAAAGAGATTACCATACTCTAGTTATAGGATCACATTGATTGCTTTAGCTTAAGAGCCAATTGTGTAAGCATGGTGGACCTGATTGCCCTAGGTTTTAAATAATTTGTTTATCATCTGTTTAATTAGTGTTAATTTAGTTTAATTATTTAATTAATAATTTCACATATTCGTATGACCCTTGAAACAATTAGCGATAACTGAAAAGGAATTAGTAGAACCTGTCTCCTTGTGGATTCGACCCGCTTGCCATTTGTACTAGCAATAGACACCGTGCGCTTGCGGTTAGGTATAATTTAACATATCAAGTTTTTGGCGCCGCTGCCGGGGAGACAGCGAGTTTCTATTGATTTTAATTTAGTTGTTTAGATTGTTTCCATTGTCTTATTGGAACTTTTGTTCCAATTGAGGCAGATTTTACGTTTTCTTGGCTTTGTTGAGAGTTTACAGGTTTGCAATGGGTGAAGTTGATACTTTTGCACTCTTATCTTCCCTAGTAGAGGCACATACTCGAGAAATTGCCTCATTCAACCCTACAGAGCCCACTATGCGTCCAATGAGTATCAATGAGATGTCACAAGTGGCCCCTAAAACTTACAACTTCTGTCAAATTTGCGGTGTGCAGGGTCACTATGGTTTTGAATGCTCTTACAATGTCTATAATTCTCAGAGTGCTCAGTTGGGACAAATGAATTCTTTTGAAGAAGGATTTGGGTACAATCAGTATTCAAACACTTTTGATCAAGAATGCGTGAATCAACCAGATTTCTACTACCAGGACAATGGTGCTCAAAATTTTTCGTATCATGATCAGCAACAGTTTGAGCAACAATATTATCAGTCATATGAGCAACCGCCACATCAAGAATATCAATATCCTCCTCTACAAGAAGATCTACATGTTTCTCAACCCAGTGTAGATGTGCAAGCTGATCAGACAAATGAGATGTGGGATATCTTGAATAAACTGCTAAAGAGTTCTGAAGAACAAGCCGAGGCGATCAAAGAATTAGAAACTCAAAGTTTGGCGATTGAATCTCAAATTGCACAGTTGGCTAACTCTTCTACTACAGGGCAGCTCGACTATTTACCATCATCATCTATCCGATCCGAAGAGGACCTGATTGCTATCAATCTCACAAGCGATCAGGAATATGATAGTTTCTCCATGTATGTTGATGATGAGGCCATTGATAAAGAGAAGGAGCATGCCACCGATGACGAGATCAATGATGTTGCTGCTACTAAGGACAATGTGACTGATGATGAGGTGACAAAGGAAAGCAATACAGAGATGGTTGTTGTTTCTCTTCCACAACCTGTGCCTAAGCTACCATGTATTGATAAATTTGCTCTCGATCTAGCCTCTACTTACAAGGCTTCTTTGCTCAAGACTACCTATTACAAGGTTGATGTGATAACGAATATTGTCCAAGATGATATTTCTCAAATTCTGGTTGAGGATCCATACAAAGTGGCTCATACGTTTCAAGCTCGAGGAGAGGGAGAAGATGGAAGTGTCGGTTTAATTAATGATGTGATAAGCCAAGATGATCGAATGACTCCAGTGAAAGTGAGGAGTGAAGAAAAGCCACCACCAGAACCTCCACCTTATGTCAAGGGAGTTCAATATTTTCGTGGTGTTGAATTTTATCGCTGTTTTATCACAAAGTTTTCCAAAACTGCACAAGCACTCTCTCTATTGCTTATTAATGACATATTTTATTTTACTGATGCTTGTTTGGAGACTTTCTGCAGGATAAAGACAACCACAGACACTCTTGATACTTTTTGTGGTGACGAGTTTATGATCGAGAAAGTGGATATTACGCCTTTTCCGGAGTATTTTTGAGGAGGTCAAGCTAATGACTCTAAATAAGCGCTGCTTGGGAGGCAACCCAAGATTTCATTGGAGGATCGGTGCACTTCATGCTTTTGCATAGGGGAGTACTTTTTCCTTCTCATTCATATATAGTAGAATTGCTTAGTTATTTGTTCAACCCAAGCCTTGTTGTGTTCCTTCATCTCATTATTAAAAAATAAAAAATAAAAAAAATGAACTGTGTTTTTTTTCGCAGGCAGCAACCCTGTAACGCAGGCTGCGCCTGCGTTACTGCCTCTCCCGCAGTCTGCCACTCTGTAACGCAGGTTGCTCCTGCGTTACTGTCTTCAGCGCAGTCTGCCCCCTTGTTGCGCAGGTTGCTCCTGCGCATCTGCTCCTTCAGCAGTTTGCGCCACGCGCGCGCGGTTGCTGGTCATGCAGTGTGTTGTCCGAATTTTGTTCAGTTGTTGTACATTAAAACAAATCTCTCAACCCCCAATTCCTTTTATACTCTCATCTCAAAACCCAAATCAAATCCTATTTCAATTCCAAAAGCCCTCATCTCTCCACCAAAATTCTAAACCTATGCCTATTCTAATTCTTATTTATTATTATTTATTATTATTATTATTATTATTTATTATTATTATTATTTTTATTATAATTATTATTCATATTTATTATTATTATTATTATTATTTATTATTATTATTATTATTATTTATTATATTTATTATTATTATTTATTCTTATTATTATTATTATTATTATTATTATTATTATTATTATTATTATTATTATTATTATTATATACCCACCTATACATACAAATCCAATTCCTCTTCTATTTTCTTTAAATCTCTAAAAATTCAATTCTAAAGAGGAATTAATTGCAAGTTCACCTCTTTGATTCGTAGTTGGGATATCACTTCTCTATTTTCTTTTTATTACGAATTTGTGTTCTTGTCAATTTGGGGTTTTGTATTAATTTTGTTAATTGGGTATTTTTCGTAGGATATATCTTGGTGGTTGTTGGTGGTGCGTGGATGGCTCCTAAGCGAATGAGGGGTGGTTTTCACACCCGACACCTTGATTCCAGGGGAGTTTTCTTTCTTTTCTTTTTAGTGTATTTTATTTTGTTTTTAGTTGTAGTTTTGTATCTTGTTCATTAGTTCATTGGGGACAATGAACCGCTTAAGTGTGGGGATGAGTTCTAAATGTTTAAAAAAATTAAAAAAAAAATTTAAAAAATTAAAAAAACCAAAAATAATTCTAGCCATGCAATTTGATTAGTTGTTGTATTTTGCTTGATACACCCACGCATGCGTAGAATTCTTGTGTTTCTTGACGCTTTTGTATGAGAAGTGATATGCTTTGTTCTTGTGCACACACTTTCACTAGCAAGTTGAAACTGGTATACTTAATTGGATGTTGTAAGTGATTAGAATGACATGAATATGTGCAAGATGACTTGGTTTATATGCTTTGAGTACAAGTAGGTGCGTTAGAGAGTCTTGTTACTTGGGATTGATTATGTTTTGTCACACCAAGTGAGTTTTGAGCCTATATGCATATCGTTTGCATGATTTTTCGTTTGCTTGAGTGTCCACGTGTTGTTTACATTGCTAGCACTTACTTGAGATCTTTCTTGAAATGCATGACATTAATTGATGATAAGATGATAAAGGCACTTAGGTTTAACCTCGTATTTCCCATATTTCCACACCTTTTATACATGATCAATTAGTCAACCCGTTGAGCCTAATCCTATTCTTTCGGTGACACACCACATTACTTGCCATTATCCTTTTTATTCTATTGGCCTTACATTGAATTTGAACCTAAATTGTCAAAGGCTAGTATCGTGCTTAAGGGAGTAATAAGGTGTTCATAAAAGGGGGGGTTTTATTGATGATCATAATTTTGGGGAATATTGATTTTGGTCGATGCTTGTTAGTCGAAATTCATAATAATATCTATGGATCATTGTGCTTATTCCTTAGCTCTCAAAAAAAAAATTAATAAATTTGAGAGCATTCTTATGTTTGTATGATCCTTCTTCATTCGACTAGTCAAGTTATTATATAATGGTTATTGAAAAATCCAAGTGTGGGGAAGTATTTGTTTTAATAGAAAGGGAATTGAATAATGATTATTGTTGGGTACTAGCTTTTGACATTTAACCTGTTTTAGCTTTACTTGACATACCTTGTCCCTAGCCCCATTATAACCCGAATAAAGACCTTTTGATTGTCATCAGTGATGTATGTTGTGTTGAGAGTGAGATTGATTGCGAGTGTCAAGTTATGTTTATGATTTTGTTGGAATTGAGTGATACACTTAACCTTGTTCTTGAGTGAATATTCATTTTTGAGTGAAAGGTCAGTTATTACTTGTTTTGGCATAGGAGATCCCAGGTTTAGACTTAAATATGTGTTTCTTGTGGGCTTAGCATGATTACCAACGATTTTTACACTTGACATGAATTTTTATGACCTTCTACATGTTGGTTGAGTAGACTACGTGAATACTTGCACTTTCGACACCAAGACATCGTATGTTTACTTTGATTCTTAAGTTGATGTGGCATGAGAGGACTTGTGTGTGTGGTGATGTGTTAGCATTGATCTTTTGCATGGTTAGATGAATTTTGTGGGTACATTCACTATAAACCCTCACGAGACAACACTCGTCCTACTAGGGCTGCCTAGGGGTTTAACGGCTTGTTGCATATGCTCAATGCAATCGTGTCATCTACGAAAGTGATGTTTGTTAGGACTTAGTTTTTATTTCACTTATTTGCCCGAGGACGTGCAAATGCTAAGTGTGGGGATGTTTGATAGAGTATATTTTTATATATATTTTAGATGATTTTATTCTCATATTTATTGTGTTTTGCATTGATTTGGATTTTTATTTAATAGATTTTATTGTTTTATTGTAGGAAATAAAGAATTCATGACTTGGAAGGATTTGGAGCAAAAAGAGCTATTTTGGAGATAAAATAGGAGAAAATTCGTATTATTGGGCTATACGGGCTGCCTGCACTGTTTGGGCCATATCTTGAGTTCCAGAAGTCAGAATTTGACGATCTTACTGTCCACGCGAAGCTTGTGGAATTTTCTTTAATTCAGAGGTGGTCTAGTAAGCAAAATCCAGTTGGAAGATCCCAGAAACAGAGGAGAAAAATAAGTTACGAATTTTACAAGAAAATCCAGCAGCTTCCAGAAATTCAATTTGAAGTGGGAAACTTGCCATCTTCTATTCCAACTCTAAGAAGGCAATTGCTTGGAGGCTAAATCAAGAGGCTATATAAACACATCTTGGGACAAATTATTTGGCATGTAATTTATTAGGGAGTAATATTAGATCAGATAATATAGTTTAGAGTAGATTAATATTATTAGTTGGAGATGTAGAGAAACACCATGACTCTTCTTTTGGGTGACAACATTGAAGTTTGAAGGTTTTGTTCTCTTAATCTTTTCTTTGTTCTTATTAGTTTAATTATATTTTCTTGTTTTACTTGTTTAATTATTAGCGAGTAGTTATTTCTAGGGCTTAAAGGGAAGCCATGTTTGCACTAATATTGGCATGATTTTCATAGTGGTTTGATTGGTTATGGTTAATTCTGATTGATATGTTTTAATCATTAATTTGTGTAATTGGCCAATATCATGGATTAATTATATGCAAATAGGGGTATGGATCGAGAGATTTACTTACTAGAGGCACACATACGATTAGCAAAATTGAATTTGAGTGCGGAAGCATCATTAGATTTCTGAGAGCGTTAATTCTTTGAAGAGATTAACTTGACTCTAATTACCTGATTGATTGAATTACTAAAAGTGGTTAATTGTGTTGAATGTTTCGAGAGTGTTGATGCTTGAAAGAGATTACCATACTCTAGTTATAGGATCACATTGATTGCTTTAGCTTAAGAGCCAATTGTGTAAGCATGGTGGACCTGATTGCCCTAGGTTTTAAATAATTTGTTTATCATCTGTTTAATTAGTGTTAATTTAGTTTAATTATTTAATTAATAATTTCACATATTCGTATGACCCTTGAAACAATTAGCGATAACTGAAAAGGAATTAGTAGAACCTGTCTCCTTGTGGATTCGACCCGCTTGCCATTTGTACTAGCAATAGACACCGTGCGCTTGCGGTTAGGTATAATTTAACATATCAAGTTTTTGGCGCCGCTGCCGGGGAGACAGCGAGTTTCTATTGATTTTAATTTAGTTGTTTAGATTGTTTCCATTGTCTTATTGGAACTTTTGTTCCAATTGAGGCAGATTTTACGTTTTCTTGGCTTTGTTGAGAGTTTACAGGTTTGCAATGGGTGAAGTTGATACTTTTGCACTCTTATCTTCCCTAGTAGAGGCACATACTCGAGAAATTGCCTCATTCAACCCTACAGAGCCCACTATGCGTCCAATGAGTATCAATGAGATGTCACAAGTGGCCCCTAAAACTTACAACTTCTGTCAAATTTGCGGTGTGCAGGGTCACTATGGTTTTGAATGCTCTTACAATGTCTATAATTCTCAGAGTGCTCAGTTGGGACAAATGAATTCTTTTGAAGAAGGATTTGGGTACAATCAGTATTCAAACACTTTTGATCAAGAATGCGTGAATCAACCAGATTTCTACTACCAGGACAATGGTGCTCAAAATTTTTCGTATCATGATCAGCAACAGTTTGATCAACAATATTATCAGTCATATGAGCAACCGCCACATCAAGAATATCAATATCCTCCTCTACAAGAAGATCTACATGTTTCTCAACCCAGTGTAGATGTGCAAGCTGATCAGACAAATGAGATGTGGGATATCTTGAATAAACTGCTAAAGAGTTCTGAAGAACAAGCCGATGCGATCAAAGAATTAGAAACTCAAAGTTTGGCGATTGAATCTCAAATTGCACAGTTGGCTAACTCTTCTACTACAGGGCAGCTCGACTATTTACCATCATCATCTATCCGATCTGAAGAGGACCTGATTGCTATCAATCTCACAAGCGATCAGGAATATGATAGTTTCTCCATGTATGTTGATGATGAGGCCATTGATAAAGAGAAGGAGCATGCCACCGATGACGAGATCAATGATGTTGCTGCTACTAAGGACAATGTGACTGATGATGAGGTGACAAAGGAAAGCAATACAGAGATGGTTGTTGTTTCTCTTCCACAACCTGTGCCTAAGCTACCATGTATTGATAAATTTGCTCTCGATCTAGCCTCTACTTACAAGGCTTCTTTGCTCAAGACTACCTATTACAAGGTTGATGTGATAACGAATATTGTCCAAGATGATATTTCTCAAATTCTGGTTGAGGATCCATACAAAGTGGCTCATACGTTTCAAGCTCGAGGAGAGGGAGAAGATGGAAGTGTCGGTTTAATCAATGATGTGATAAGCCAAGATGACCGAATGACTCCAGTGAAAGTGAGGAGTGAAGAAAAGCCACCACCAGAACCTCCACCTTATGTCAAGGGAGTTCAATATTTTCGTGGTGTTGAATTTTATCGCTGTTTTATCACAAAGTTTTCCAAAACTGCACAAGCACTCTCTCTATTGCTTATTAATGACATATTTTATTTTACTGATGTTTGTTTGGAGACTTTCTGCAGGATAAAGACAACCACAGACACTCTTGATACTTTTTGTGGTGACGAGTTTATGATCGAGAAAGTGGATATTACGCCTTTTCCGGAGTATTTTTGAGGAGGTCAAGCTAATGACTCTAAATAAGCGCTGCTTGGGAGGCAACCCAAGATTTCATTGGAGGATCGGTGCACTTCATGCTTTTGCATAGGGGAGTACTTTTTCCTTCTCATTCATATATAGTAGAATTGCTTAGTTATTTGTTCAACCCAAGCCTTGTTGTGTTCCTTCATCTCATTCTTAAAAAATAAAAAATAAAAAAAATGAACTGTGTTTTTTTTCGCAGGCAGCAACCCTGTAACGCAGGCTGCGCCTGCGTTACTGCCTCTCCCGCAATCTGCCACTCTGTAACGCAGGTTGCTCCTGCGTTACTGTCTTCAGCGCAGTCTGCCCCCTTGTTGCGCAGGTTGCTCCTGCGCATCTGCTCCTTCAGCAGTTTGCGCCACACGCGCGCGGTTGCTGGTCATGCAGTGTGTTGTCCGAATTTTGTTCAGTTGTTGTACATTAAAACAAATCTCTCAACCCCCAATTCCTTTTATACTCTCATCTCAAAACCCAAATCAAATCCTATTTCAATTCCAAAAGCCCCCATCTCTCCACCAAAATTCTAAACCTATGCCTATTCTAATTCTTATTTATTATTATTTATTATAATTATTATTATTTATTATTATTTTTATTTTTATTATAATTATTATTCATATTTATTATTATTATTATTATTTATTATTATTATTATTATTATTATTATTATTTATGCTTCAGATTTTAAAGCATAAATAGGGGGAGATTGTTAGGAATAATTCATGAGTTGTGATGTTAAGAATAGAATTTTACTTATACTTCTTGTACATCCTGATTTATAAAGGATTTAGCACTTTATATAGGAAATATATGTTAGACAGTTATCTGTAAAGTTTAGTCATGAATGAGCAGTGCATCGAGTACTACATGTCAGGAACTGAGATTGAATCATAATATGTCAAGTTAACTACTGATCAAGTACTGATGGGATGGTCAGATCCTGATGTAAGATGGAATCCTGATATCAGTCGTGTTACTGATGATGTCATTATGGATGCTACAGAAACTGGCAAGTGCTATAAAACAGGATCTTTGTTTGAGGAACAAGCAAGAAGATATTATGAAGGAAAGAATTTTCTTTTGATGGAAACTATCAATTGGACGGCAAAACATTATCATGTATAGATTATCTTTCTGTGATTAGTTGATAGGAAGCATTATAAATACTCTCTCAATATCATTGTAAAAGAGCGATTGTGATTGAACGAATTGTAAGTTCGTTAGTAGCTCTGTATAAGGTTTGTATTCGAAAGATCGAAACAAATAGAGAGATTTATATTGTCAGCAGCTGCTAAAGGTATTTGTACACCTTTGGTAGAGTTTGTATTTGATCTTATTAATACAAACAGAATTTGATTCATTCGTTTATTCTTGTTCATATAACCAAGAAAAAATCAGACACTATTATATAACTTGTATTCAACCCCCCCTTCTACAAGTTATTTGAGTTAACACATCATTCTCTCTGTCCTCAGAATTCTTTCATTTGCCTCCTTTTTAATCTTTTCCAGGACTTCTATTCTGGCTTGCCTTTCACCATCTGAGACCACTGAAATGTCAAAGTTCTCAGGCAAGTCCTTTTGTTTCTTCATAGGGGAAGCCTTTACAGAGAAGTCTTTTGGATTGACCACTATAATTGGTTGTTGCTCCCCCTCACTTGTTGCTTCTCTTCTTTCAAAAATTGTGAGTTGGCTTGTAGTTGCCACAGCCTCTTCCACTTTCTCCCCTTTTTTGTTAGCATCAAGGATTGGAATAGAAGTTGGGGCTGCAACTAACTTTTCCAAGAGTTGAGTTTGCAGTTTCTGAGTGGCAAGGATCATCTCCATTTGAGATTCCATACTATCTACTCTGGTGGAAAGATGCTGAACAGACTTGGCAAGACTATCTTCTTTCAATAGCCTGTTAGACAGCACCTTCTGAGTTGTAGTAGGAGCTAGTGACTCAATCCTGGCACCTAGTGCAATCTGCATCTCTGTAATTTGAGTTTTAACTTCATCCTGGTGTGTTCTCTGAAGAGCCATCTACATCCTTTGTAGTTTCAGAGAGGCCATAACTTGCTGGAGGACAGCCTTCCTCTGTGGGTCTGCATTCTGGTGCTCAGCCATAGCAGCTTGATATTGCCTCATAATTTCCACAGAGAGGTCACCAAACACAGTGACAGTGGAAAATAGCCAGTCTGGTGTCTCCTCCATATTGACTTCTGCATCATCTGTGCTTAGACTGTCATCATTGCCGAAGTTTTCACTATCAGCTTCTGAAGGCAGAGCTTCCAAAGATTCCTTTGCTCTCTGTAGAGATTCTGATGTGTGCACTAGGTGCATTGCCTCCTCTGCCTCCACATTGCCCTGTTGTGCCATGACTTGATAGGCAGGAACAGGATGAGTAAAGGTCTCAGCATCCAAAGAAATGGAGTCAATCATTGACTGATATTCTTTTTGGTGTTCCATTTCCTTGGTTGCATTATCAACCTCCATGAACTCATTAGCAATGGCTGCTCCTTCCTCCCTTGTGACCCCTGTAGTCCCTTCTCTCCTCTCATCTCTCTTTTCTTGCATCAAGGGCTCCCCTTGGCTCACACCTCTCACACCCTCACCTTCACCTACTAAGGTGGAACTCTCATTCTCTCTTTTTGCTTGACCAGAAGAAATGGCCAGCCTCTCAATATTTTCCTCTCCTTTTGCCTGCTCACAAGGCAGCCTCTCACTCTCATCCCTCATTCCTAGAAGTGCTTCAACTGCCACTAGCTCTACTACAGTTGACACTGGAGTGCCAGATAATTTAGGTGTATTAAGTATGGAATGAGCTAGTAACGGATAAGGAATATCCATTGATGAGGTAGTTATAGATGTCAACGGATGGCTTGTTGTGGGCACATCCGTTGATGGAGAAACACTTACCAACGGATGAAGGATATCCTTTGAAGAAGGAAAAAGTTTATTCGTTGAAGAGAAAACCAACACTGAATCTGTGGAGATTGATTTTAAATTTGAGGCCACAGTATGTGTTAAGAATTCTGGAAAGGAAGATTGATGGTCCAACAAATCATCTAAAATATGATGACCACCAATTTGTGAGTGGGGCCTCTCCATGAGTCTTAAAGATGGAGAATCAGGAAATGATGTGGAAATCATGTCCACATCCAGAGAAAGAGTTGGTGATGGCGGATTATCATATGTATCGATTTGAAGGTTAAGATCTATGGGTTGTGACTCCACATTTATTGAAGCCACATCAAACTGAGTTTGAGAAGGTACAGTTGCCTGTACAGTGTGTGCACCCTGTGATTCCTTTATGGTTTTAGATTTTACTCTTCTTCCATAGGTTTTTGATATAGGGATAATTGTGTCTCTGCCCCTTTTGTGCAGTATTCCTTGTGGGGAACTTAATTCAGTAGTTACACCCTATTGAAAGGATGTAACTAGAACTTGGCTTGGAGGTTCATTAACAGTCTTTTGAGAGACTGGAATGTTGGTTGCACCTGCCTCACCTTCCTTATCCTTAGGGTTTTCACCCTTTCCCTCACCACTCACTACCACCTTCACACTCCCCTCAAGAGTTTTGGTAGGTTTTACAACAGGTGCCTTTTGAGAGACACTTGAGGTTTGCTTTTTAGATTGTGGTTTTGGAACTTTGGATTTGGTCACTTTTGTAGGAGCCTGTTTGGTCACAGCTACAGACCCCATTGTGACACTAGAAGGCAAAGAAATTTGGGGGTTGGAGATAGGAGTTTCAAGGTTGGAAACAGTTACCTGAACAATTGGTAGATATATCAATTGTACTTTTGCATTTAAGTCCATTCGAATTAAATCACTTAAGACTCTCTTCTCCTGAACAAAACAATTGAACTTGTTATCCGAGTTAGAGAGGGATAGCTCATTCTCAGACATATGTAGAGCTAAGAGCATTAAAAATCTTGCAAAGTAGATATTTTTGCCCCTGGTTTCTTTGTTACCTAGTTTAGCTGCTATTTCATACATGACTAGAGTGCTAAAATTATAATACTTATCAGTTAAAAGCATACATAGCATAACTAGCATGGATTTTGTAACAGCATCAAAATTGCTAATTTTACCAGAAAATGTTTTAATGAAGGCATCACACAGATAACTCCATTCTTTAACCATACCTTTCCTAACAATTTTGCCTAAATTATCAGTACTGAGAGCATAATTAATTGATTTTAGCATGGCAACAATTTCATCATCGGTGGGTACAGACAAACAATTATTCTCAGGTAATTTATAACAAGTAGTTAACACATCAGAGCTAGCTACATGGTTTTTACCCTTAAGAGAAAAAGAAAGTGTACCATCAGTACTATTGAACTCAGCCGATGTCCACACTTCCTCAATGACTTCATGTATGAGGGGTGTGGTGGTAGTCATAACATAATACAGCCTACAGTCCTTAACGAAATTCATCATCGTGTGATAAACTTCTGGAGCATTCACAGTGTCGACCAAAGCAGCAAAATTGTTCTTCTCATAGGTGAATCTAGTTGAGGACATCATCTTAACAATAGGTGCCATTGGAGTAAAAAGCTTGAGTTGCGGAGAACTTCGTGAAGAGAAATATGTAGTCAATTTGCTTAAAAAAATTCGTGAGAGGTAAGAAGTGAAACGTTAGAGAGTTAGACAGCTTTTATACTTCTCATAATTTAATCACAGAATAAATGAAAGAAATTATTCTATTGGGCAAAAGTAACTGTCAGAGATAAATGAATTAGGAAAAAAAAAGTAACCATGATTATACATACAGGGTCGTATGCAGTTATCAACGGCTAGAAATTAAAAGGGGTAAATCTATCAACGGATAAGATTTACCAACAAGAAAGTGTGTCAATGGATAAGAAGTAAACGTTTGAAATACAGATTATCCGTTGATGACGTGGACAACCTGTTATCCGTTGACATACGAAAATCTAGTAATGTATTTATACTACCAATGGATAAAAGGATATCCGCTGATAAGGTAATTTTGCCTTGGACAAAATTTCTGCATAAAATTTTTCTAAGAGTTTTAATTCTCAAGTAAATCAAAACACATTTCTAGCTGCAATGCAGTGTCTATTGCAAATATGCCTAGGAAATAGAAAAGTTGAGCATACCTAGTTCACCTACCAATCTTGTGAACGATGATTCATCAAGAGGTTTTGTGAAAATATCTGCAATCTGCTTTTCAGTTGGCACAAAGTGCATTTCCACAGTACCATTCATCACATGTTCCCTGATAAAGTGGAATTTGATGTCAATATGCTTGCTTCTCGAATGTTGCACTGGATTTTCAGTGATGGCAATAGCACTAGTGTTGTCACAGAAAATTGGAATCTTGTCAACTTTGAAACCATAGTCAAAAAGCTGATTTCTCATCCAAAGAATCTGTGCACAGCAGCTTTCAGCAGCAATGTACTCAGCTTCAGCTGTAGAAGTAGAGACTAAGTTCTGTTTCTTACTGAACCATGAAACAAGCTTGTTCCCTAGAAATTGACAAGAGCCTGTTGTACTTTTCCTATCAATTCTGCAACCTGCATAATCTGCATCTGAATAGCCAATTAGATCAAAACCAGTATCTCTATGGTACCAAATGCCAATGTTTAGTGTTCCCTTGTGTTTGCACTAAATCACGCAAGCGTACGTGGTTACAAGTAATACAGATATAAGTCGAGTTCGTTCCCACAGAGATCTGGTTATGGTTTCAATTCAGTTCATGCACCTATGCAACAATGTATGGTTTTAATTCACTGCTAAGACAAATAACAAGATTTGGTTTTAATTAACTAAAATTAACTAAGGAATTAAATTAACAAACTAAGAATTAACTAACTAACAAGAATTTAAATCAAATTGCTTCTGCAAGAGAAAAGATGGGATCCTAACTTCATTAAATACTTTGCTTAGATCTGACGCCTTTAATCACTATATGCAATGGTTATGATATCTGATCAGACAACACGAAACAAGTACACGCTACCTCTCAGTATACGTATACCAAACTAAACATACATCCACAAAAGAGATAGAAGATGAATAGACACCAATTATGCTTAGACCCTATATGTCTATAGAATTTGAAAACATAACGGTTGAAGAACAAGTTATCCACATTGATCACATAGGGCAATATAAGTATTCTCATCTCATACTATGAATCATGTTGATAAACAATCATGAACCTATGCTAGCATGGCAAGTTCTAAATCTCAAGATCCACTTTCACTTCACAAGAGATTAACAAATTAGATGTTAGCTACGCATCTAAATTCATAAAGCACAACCATACGAGGATATCAAGATATACATCACACACAGATCTTTTAAAGCATCAAGATACTAAACTCCATAAATAAATCCGTTAGAATCCCATGACAACGATTAGTTCGTAATTGAACCGCTCGTCATCATGGGATCTGATGAAACCATGATAAAAACATAGTATGAAAATATACAAATAAACCTAAGTAATTGATATGTAATCGTTCTACTCCTAATGATAGAAATTACAAGGGTTGGATGTGTTTATATAGGCTCTAGAAGTCTTGTCCACCAAGCAATTGCCTTTTTAGAGTTGGAATAGAAGATTGGCAATTTTCGTTCTTGAATGAGAATAGAATTGCAAATTCCATGTGTAGATCTGATTCTGGAATGTTCTAGCCGCCCAAAGCAATTACCATACTTATTAGAAGTAGGAATTATAGCAATTTCCTTGTCAAAGTTGAATTTCTACAGTTCGGCACATAATACGTTTCCTAAACTGATTCGGTTTTTAAGGAAAATTCGTAACTGACTTGTCTTCAATATTTCTGGCCTGTTCCAGATGTAATTGGACCTCTGGACCACTTTAGAATGATAGAGAATCTCGTTATCTTCGCGTGGACAGTAAGATCGTCCAAAACAGACTTATAGAACTCAAGATATGGCCAAAATAGTGAATCAGGATTTTTAGGACAAAATTTCAGAATTTCCAGAAGGGTTCTCGCGCTGCAGCGCCCTTCCCAGGCCGCAGCGCGCCATGTTTTCTGTCCAAGATTGTAGAAAATCTCCCAAGCTTCGCGTGGGCAGTAAGATCGCTGAAAACGGACTTCTAGAACTCCAGATATGGCCAAAACAGTGAAGACTGCGCAACATACCCAGAAAATCCGAATTTTACGCAAATTGCTTCTTTTTCCTCCGTTTCTTTTGCATTAGCTAACATCTTCAATACCATGACACATGTAACTCCTTGGTAGCATAACACAAGTGTCCAATCTTCATTCCAAAGCTTAATTCCACTCTAATATCGATTAGAAACACCAACACTAACCGATAGCTACAACCCTGCACAACTACACAAAACACATCAAAAATACAACAAACTTGAGACCAAGTCAATCAATTTAAGCCGATATGGAACGCTCCAAGTGGATATAAAATCCACTTATCACACCCCCAAACTTAAACTGATGCTTGTCCTCAAGCATAAACAACTAACACTACCTAATTAGTACCACTTCCGTAGGTGATCACGGTTGCATTTGGCATATGCAACAAGCCCTTTAAACCCCTAGGCAACCCTAGTGGACGAGTAAGGTCTCGTGAGGGCCTATAGCGAATGTACCCACAAAATCCAATGCAATGCAATGCATGAATGCAACTAATATGAAAATGCAAAAGACTACTACTAATATCCTACCATACCTTCAAATCCTCTCATGCCATATCAACTTAAGAATCAAAGTAAATACGTAATGTCTTGGTGTCGAAAGTGCAAGTAGTCACATAGTCTACTCAATGAACATGCATAAGTTCTCACAAGCCCATGTCAAATGTAAGAATAAGTTAGTAACCATGCTAAGCCTACAAGAGTACATCTTTGAGACAAAACTCGGGATCTCATACGCAAAAACAAGCAAACACTCACAATCCACTCACAAAAGAATATTATATCAAGAACAAGGGTAAGTGTATCACTCAATTCCAACAAAATCATAACCATGCTTGACATTTGGTATCAATCTAACTCTTAACACAACATACATCAATGACGATAATCAAAAGGTCTTTAATTGGGTTGTAACGGGGCTAGGGACAAGGTATGTCAAATAAGCTGAATCAGGTGAAGTGTCAAAAGTTAGTAAGTACCATAATAAATCATACACAACACCCTATTTTCCCCCCACATAATTTTTACTAAACAAACACTCGACTAGTCGACTGAAATAGGATCACAACAAACACAAACATGCTCTCATAATATATATTTTTTTTCTCTTTTTTTTTCTTTTTTTCTTTTTTTTTCGAGAGCTAAATATAACACAACAATAATATAAACAATAACAATGATCCCACAATTTTATTACACATGCCGACTATCAAGTAAATAAACCCAATTTTCAATATTTCCCCCAAAAGTACGACCAACAATATACCCTTCCTTGCACACCTTATTACTCCCTTAAGCACTCTACTAGCCTTTGACAATGTGGGTTCAAATTAATGTAAGGCCAATACAAAAAAGTCTAGCCAAGTAATGTGGTATGTCACCGAAAAAATAGGATTAAGCTCAACGGGTTAACTAATTGATCATGTAAATATGGTGTGGTAATATGGGAAAATATGCGGTTATTCCTAAATGCCTTTATCATTTTAATCGTCAAATAATGTCATGCGTTTCAAGAAAGGCATCAAACAACTGCTAGCAATGCAAACAATCCGTGGACACTCAAGCAAATGAATAAATTGCAACAAATATGCAATAAGGCTCAAAAAACTCACTTGGTAGGAAAAAACATACTCAATCCCAAGAAAAAATCTCTCTAACGCACCTACTTGTATTCAAAGCATGAAAACTAAATCATCTTGCACATATTCATGTCCTTCTAATTACTCACAACATTCAATAAGTCTACTAGCTTCAACTTACTAGTGTATGTGTGTGCACAAGAACAAAGCATATCACTTCTCAATCAAAAGCATCAACAACACAAAATTCCTATCAAGCATGGGTGCAAATGCAAACTATTATGAACTCACATGAAATATGAACATAAAAACAGAATGTCCTATATGAAACAAACGTAGATAGCACGAACATAAATGCATAATTTACTACTATTAATATGCAAAGCATGAAATCCTACATGAACACAATGACTAACAATCACATATATATACACTACTTATCCATCAAACCACCCCCAAACTTAGAATATTCAATGTCCTCATTGAATGGAAGTAAATACGAGGGAAAGTAGAAAACATACCAGTATACAACAATGCTTGGGTTGCCTCCCAAGAAGCGCTTCTTTAACGTCAATAGCTTGACGTTACTTCCAAGCCTCCATTAAGGATGATAATAGTTGGCCTGGTCATCTCTTCGCGAGACTTCATCGTCATCACGACGACACACTTTCTGCCCCTTCTCCTTGCTTGGCCTATTCGCATAACAACTATGTCCTATTCCAATGCCTTCATCGGTTGACCCAAAATCTGTCAATTTGTAGAACAACACACACTCGCGGGCTTTGCTTGAATATAATGGAGGATGGTAAATGTAAGTTGCTGAAGCCTTTGGTTCCTCAAAAAGAACTTCCTCCATTGGCTCTAATGCGCTACCTCCATCTTTAAACTCTGAGACAAGTAGAAGATCTGCATCTTTCTTATGTTCATCAGCATCTTGGTACGCACATACCAATTCTTGAAATTTGTGTAGCTCAACAGTGTCTGTCCCAAATAGTGCCCTTTCCAAATCATCCACCATTCTAGCATGATCAAATTCCTCACATGGCTTGTGAACGCTAACCTCCTCTTGGAATTTGTCTTCCTCAATTAAGCATGCAGTACCTTGCTCCAAGTCATCGTTACTCTCTGGAATTGCCTCTAGCATGAATTGTTGTTTCTCTTATTCCAAGACACTACAAACTTGAGCAACTAGTGTCTCCATAGATTTGATAAGCTTCTCATTACTCTCTGCAAGCATCCTAATCTCCTTCCTAATCTCCTTGAAATCATCAACCTCATCTGACTGAAAAGTAGGAGTAGGTTGCTGATGTTGAAACTCTTCACTATCAAAGAAATATGACATATCTGGAACATCTTGATGGTACTGTTGAGGATGATATTGAAAATATGGTTGCTCTTCATAAGTGACATATGGATCAACTCCTCCGTAGTAACAATATTGTGAGGGATCATGAACGCCCAAACATCGCTCACATTGCTGAGGCTGTTGAATACCACCTTGATTGCTCCAGCACTGATATGTCTCATGTGCGCCCGCACATAGCTCACAAACACTAGCCACCTGCTGAACTCCATAGTAAGTTAGAAAATCCATCTTCAACGCCCACACTCTCTGACAAGTACCTGAAACACCAACGAACTATACAAGAATAGATGAGAAAAAGAAATCCAAGTCAGTGAACGCTAACGACCACTATTGACAAGCACATAAACCAAAAATAAAACACCGATGATCCCTGGCAGCGGCGCCAAAAACTAGTTTGCACTAAATCACGGAAGCGTACGTGGTCACAAGTAATATAGATATAAGTCGAGTTCGTTCCCACAGAGATCTGGTTATGGTTTCAATTCAGTTCATGCACCTATGCAACAATGTATGGTTTTAATTCACTGCTAAGACAAATAACAAGATTTGGTTTTAATTAACTAAAATTAACTAAGGAATTAAATTAACAAACTAAGAATTAACTAACTAACAAGAATTTAAATCAAATTGCTTCTGCAAGAGAAAATATGGGATCCTAACTTCATTAAATACTTTGCTTAGATCTGACGCCTTCAATCACTATATGCAATGGTTATGATATCTGATCAGACAACACGAAACAAGTACACGCTACCTCTCAGTATACGTATACCAAACTAAACATACATCCACAAAAGAGATAGAAGATGAATAGACACCAATTATGTTTAGACCCTATATGTCTATAGAATTTGAAAACATAACGGTTGAAGAACAAGTTATCCACATTGATCACATAGGGCAATATAAGTATTCTCATCTCATACTATGAATCATGTTGATAAACAATCATGAACCTATGCTAGCATGGCAAGTTCTAAATCTCAAGATCCACTTTCACTTCACAAGAGATTAACAAATTAGATGTTAGCTACGCATCTAAATTCATAAAGCACAACCATACGAGGATATCAAGATATACATCACACACAGATCTTTTAAAGCATCAAGATACTAAACTCCATAAATAAATCCGTTAGAATCCCATGACAACGATTAGTTCGTAATTGAACCGCTCGTCATCATGGGATCTGATGAAACCATGATAAAAACATAGTATGAAAATATACAAATAAACCTAAGTAATTGATATGTAATCGTTCTACTCCTAATGATAGAAATTACAAGGGTTGGATGTGTTTATATAGGCTCTAGAAGTCTTGTCCACCAAGCAATTGCCTTTTTAGAGTTGGAATAGAAGATTGACAATTTCCGTTCTTGAATGAGAATAGAATTGCAAATTCCATGTGTAGATCTGATTCTGGAATGTTCTAGCCGCCCAAAGCAATTACCATACTTATTAGAAGTAGGAATTATAGCAATTTCCTTGTCAAAGTTGAATTTCTACAGTTCGGCACATAATAAATTTCCTAAACTAATTCGGTTTTTAAGGAAAATTCGTAGCTGACTTGTCTTCAATATTTCTGGCCTGTTCCAGATGTAATTGAACCTCTGGACCACTTTATAATGATAGAGAATCTCTTTATCTTCGCGTGGACAGTAAGATCGTCCAAAACAGACTTGTAGAACTCAAGATATGGCCAAAATAGTGAATCAGGATTTTTAGGACAAAATTTCAGAATTTCCAGAAGGGTTCTCGCGCTGCAGCGCCCTTCCCAGGCCGCAGCACGCCATGCTTTCTGTCCAAGATTGTAGAAAATCTCCCAAGCTTTGCGTGGGTAGTAAGATCGCTGAAAACGGACTTCTAGAACTCCAGATATGGCCAAAACAGTGAAGACTGCGCAACATACCCAGAAAATCCGAATTTTACACAAATTGCTCCTTTTTCCTCCGTTTTTTTTGCATTAGCTAACATCTTCAATACCATGACACATGTAACTCCTTGGTAGCATAACACAAGTGTCCAATCTTCATTCCAATGCTTAATTCCACTCTAATATCGATTAGAAACACCAACACTAACCGATAGCTATTTAGCAAAAAATAACACTAACCGATAGCTACAACCCTGCACAACTACACAAAACACATCAAAAATACAACAAACTTGAGACCAAGTCAATCAATTTAAGCCGATATGGAACGCTCCAAGTGGATATAAAATCCACTTATCAAAAAGTTTCATCAAAATCTATCCCTTTCTTCTTGAGAATAGCCCTTTGCCACTAATCTAGCTTTATTCCTCACAATTATGCCATTTTCATCTGTCTTATTCTTGAGAACCCATTTAGTACTTATGATACTTCTATCATCAGGTTTGGGCACAAGTTTTCATACTTTACTTCTTTCAAATTGATTTAGCTCTTCTTGCATTGCTAAGACCCAATCTGGATCTAGAAGGGCATCTTCTACTTTCTTAGGTTTCTCTTGAGACAGGAAACTACTGTATAGACATTCTGCTTGAGTGGCCCTCCTAGTTTGAACTCTTGAATTTGAGTCACCAATGATTAACTCGAAAGGATGATCTCTAGTCCATTTTCTTGAAGGTGGAAGGTTTGATCTGGATGAGGTTGCTTCATCTATATGAGCATGATCTTGTTGATTGGTCATTGAGTTTTGACTTTGAGAAACTCCCCCTGAGTTTGTTGTCCTTGCGGAATTATGAAGTTGACTATCAACGGATGTATCTCTTTGTCTATCAACGGATGCTCCATTTTGCCTGCCGACGGATGCATGAGAGTGCCTGTCAACGGATGCATCGGATGCTCCAATATGACTGTCAACAGATGCTTCATTTCTAGTGTGAGCATCACTTCTAGTTGGACTAACAACTCTTGGTGAATTATCATGGTCATGATCTTCATTTTCCTCATCATCATCATTGTACATTCTTCCTTCTACCTCATTTTCAAATTTCAACTTTTCATGGAAGCCTTCATCATTTAGACCTAGAATCTTTTGATCATCAAACACAACATGTACAGATTCCATAACAATGTTAGTTCTTAGATTGTAGACTCTATAGGCTTTCCCTGCTGCATATCCAACAAAAATAGCTTCATCTGCCTTTACCTCAAATTTGCCAAAGTGATCTCCTTGATTCCTTAGCATAAAACACTTGCATCCAAAGACATGAAGAAAAGCTAAAGTTGGCTTCTTGTCGGTCAACAACTGATAAGGAGTAATTCCTCTAGCTTGATTGACCAATGGGATATTCTGAGTGAAACATGCAGTGTTGACAGCTTCAGCCCAGAAATATGTTGGCAGTCTTGATTCACTTAACAGTGTTCTAGCTGCTTCAATGAGAGTTCTGTTTTTCCTTTCAACAACCCCATTTTGTTGAGGTGTTCTAGGAGCAGAAAACTCATGGACAATTCCGTTCTCTTCATAGTAAATCTTCATTGTGGAATTTTTGAATTCAGTGCCATTGTCACTCCTGATTCTTTTTACTTTGACTTCAGAACCATTGTTTACTAATCTGAGATGATTGATGATGATTTCACTTGCACAATCCTTGGAGTGCAGAAAGAAGGTCCATGTAAACTTAGAAAAATCATCTACAATCACCAGACAGTATTTCTTCTTTGAAATTGACATGACATTTACTGGACCAAATAATTCCATATGTAGCAATTGAAGTGGCTGAACACTGGATAACTCTGTCTTGCTTTTGAAGGATGATTTCTTTTGTTTCCCTAATTGGCAGGCATCACACAGTCCATCTTTGACAAATTCCAATTGAGGGATTCCTCTAGCAAGGTCCTTTCTTACCAAGTCATTCATAACTTTAAAATTCAAATGTGACCTCTTTTTATGCCATAGCCAACTCTCATCCTTGCTTGCTTTGCTGAAGAGACAAGTAATGAATTCTGAACATACTGAGTTGAAGTCAGCTATGTATACATTTCCTTTTCTAAAGCCTGTCAATACCACATTGTTGCCCCCATTGGCAGAGACAACACAGGCTTCTTTTGTGAACCTTGCTTCATAGTCTTTGTCACAGATTTGATTGACACTCAGCAAATTGTGCTTCAAACCTTCAACTAAGGCCACTTCTTCAATGATGACATTGTCTTTTGAAATCAAGCCATATCCCTTAGTATATCTTTTGTTGTCATCTCCAAAGGTAATCCTAGGGCCACCTGCCTCCTTGAACTATGTGAGCAGGGTTGAATCTCCTGTCATATGCCTAGAACATCCAATGTCCATGTACCATAGATTCCTTCTGTTCCCCTGCACACATTCCAAAAATAAATCAAGTTGATTTTGGTACCCCAAGCTTCCTTGGGTCCTTTCTTGTTAGCCTTTGATTTTGCACTCTTGGCATTCTTCATCTTAGGTATAGATGCTTGAGTGATAAGGTTAGATGGATGCTCATTTGCATGAAAATTTGGTGTATGCATTTGTGGAAGATTAGCATACATGTTGTTCATGCTTGGAATGTTTCATGTCATTTGTGGCATATTCACATATTGGAAATAAGGATTTAGACCACATGGCATGTTCATATAAGGATTTGTAAAATGAGCATTCTCATACAAACCAGGCATTGCAGGCATACATGGTATAGAATGAGGTATATGAACAGTACCTTTTTTAACAGACTTGCAATTAGAAGATAGGTGATTGACACTATTGCAATTACTACAAGTTTTCCTAGGGGCAAACTTGCCAGGAGTATAATTGTTTTTCTTGTTGATGCCTATCTTACCATTTCTGTTCTTTTTCTTTTTACCCTCACTTTCTACCTTTTCATTATCTGATTTACCAACAGCCTTTTTTGTTGTGTAAATCTCCTGCTTTAGCCTTCTCACTTGATTTGGCTTGGCTACTTTCACCAGAAACAAAGTTCTTGGCGACTGGACCATACTGATTATTCAGTTTCTTGAGTTCCTTCTTACTAACAGACTTTTTGTTAGTCAACGGATACCTCTCATCCGTTGATGGTTCATCTATCAAAAGATGATCACTATCCGTTGATTCACAAATAGTGTCTAGATCCTCAAGGCAAGGTTCTAGCTCCTTCTTCTTTTTATTCCAGGTTTCCTTCACAAATGATTCTATTCCCTAGGCTTCTACTATGTTCTGTGAAATGTTCCTACAACTTTGAAATTTAGCAATTATCCCTTGTTCTTTTTCAAGCCGATCTCTTAAAATTCGTTCCATTTTTAACACAGCTTCAAGTTCATTTTTAGGATCATTGCAATCAATTCTCATTTTCTCAAATTCTAGAAATTGGGTTTCTAGAGCAGCATTCCTATCACTTAAAAACAGATTAGTCTCTTTAATCCTATTGTTCTCTTTAGTAAGTGATTTAAGAGTAACACTCAAGTGATATAGTTCAGTAGAAATTTCATCTATAACACTATTGCATTCATCTTTGGTGAGCTCAGAGAGATTAGTAGAAAATACCTTATTGCTAGATGAACTTGTTTCCTGTTCTATAGAATCAGCCATCAATGCAAGATTGACATACTCAGTATCATCATCAAAATGATTTCCATCAGCAGCCCAGTCATACTCTTGGGTCATGAATGCCTTTCCTTTCTGTCTGAGAAGATCAAAATATTTCTTTTTGTAGTCAACAACTTCAGTTGACTTTCCCTTGCTCTCAGACCTAGGCTTCATGCACTCATTTATCACGTGACCAGCAATTCCACAATTGTAGCATTTAATTTTGGATTTATCCACAAATTTGCTTGTGGAGAAATCCTTGTTAAATGGCTTGGCCATCCCAGAGTTTCTCTTGAATTTCAGCTTAGAGAATCTCCTAGATAGAAAGGCTAAATGCTCATCTATCTCATCCAATTCATCCTGCTGAAGGACATTCAATTCTTCAGACACCTTTTCCTTGCTCCTGTTTGATTCTGCTCCACCTTCACAAACCTCCTTGTTTGGTGTAGAATGAGCAACCTCTGTCCTCTTCTCCTCCTTCTGCTCCAAGTTGGCAACAAGTGCAACTGACCTACTTTTCCTTTGAGTCTTCTCAATCTCTTCATCCTGCTCCATTTGTAGCTCATATGTCTTTAAGGTTCCATAGAGCCTTTCAAGAGTAAATGTCTTGTACTCTTGAGTGTTTCTCAGAGAAACAATCATTGGCTTCCACTCTTTGGGCAGTGATATCAGAAATTTAAGATTAGAATCTTTCACTTGGTAGATTCTTCCATACAGTTTCAAGCCATTTAGTAGCTTTTGAAATCTACTAAATTTGTCATTCAATGTCTCTCCGTTCTTGAAATGGAAGTGCTCATACTGTTGGATCAGTAGTTGCATCTTGTTCTCCCTCACCTGTTCTGTACCTTCACATAGGGTTTGAACAATGTCTCATACTTCCTTGGAGGTAGTACAGTTGATAACATTGTCAACCATGTCTGTTTCTAAACCATTAAACAGAATATTCATGATCTTTTTGTCTTTGTGGACTTCTGCCGAATCTTCAAGACTCCACTCAGAAACAGGTTTGGGAATGCGAATGTCAGGCGCATCTTCAGCAAGGCCAACTCTTGACGCAGTCTTCATTGGAAAGTGAGGACCCTTCTCAATGCAATCCACAAAACCCTCATCAATAGACATGAGATGTAGACGCATTTTTACTTTCCAGTGAAAGTAATTCTCTCTATCAAGAACTGGTATCTTTACTCCATAATCCTTCTTAGACATGATGGAAGTGTGTTGATCTTAAACTTCAAATATGTTAGAAGCTTGCTCTTATACCAATTGTTATTCCCAGATTACACACTTGTATAATTGTAGAAGGGGGGGTTGAATACAATTCTTGATATTTATGAATTTCTGATAAGAACCACAGAAATCTATAAGGAGATAATAGCTGTATAAGGAATGATTCACAAACAAATAAAAATCAGGTGGTTAAATGTACCACCTGAGACTTTTATTCAAAGAAAACTCTGTGATACAAAAGTACACATCTGCTATTTTACAACTCTTTGCTTCTAAGGATATTCAGGAAAATCTAAGCGAAATAAAACTTACAAAAAAGTTTTCTTATCTTTCCAAAGAGTTGCTACACTTGGTTATATATCCCAAGTTTACAAGTACTACCTAGAATAAGATAATACTAATCTAATCCAAGTTGACTTGCTACTCCACTCCAAATCCACATGAAGCCGAAAGGTTGTCCTTGTGTACAGATTTGTCTCTTGCACTTTTCTTATATTCATTGTGTAAATGGAATGTTTTTTTCTTCTTTGTTTCCAAAGTATGGCTGCCATACTGCTTTTTGTACCTACTATCAACCCATGTGATCTGTCAGTCCAACATGTCGTTATCAACTGCTAATCCCCAGCTAGCATTGGATGAAAGTGATATTGATCATACGTTTGGCATTGAACACTGTCATCCGTTGATAGTTGATTGGGCTGAATCCGTTGATGCTTGATTGAGCTGTTATCCATTGATGGAATTCTGTCCTCATCCGTTGATACACTTTCATTTAGACAGAATTACATAGCATAGCTTATTCACAATTGGCTACCCTATTCTGCCTATCCGTTGATGGTCAACATGACTTTGGATAAAGACACTATCAACTGATAAACAGAGATACTGCAGTATGCTACAAAACCTCATCCGTTGATGAGCTTCCTATCAACGGATAAAGTTATAATGCCTCATCCGTTGACAGTTACAAAACATGACTTATACAATTTGTGCATGAAATATAAAGTTATCATCAAGTACAACATATTCCTAACAGCATCCCGTGGGTAGATAGGGTCGGGCGTTCCGCAAAACAACATTTTAGTCCATGGATACCTCATTTTGAGATATTTTGGTCATTTTCTCAAATATCTATTATCAATAAATTTTGGATTAAGTAAAAATCGAACCTAAAATCTAAAATGATAAAAGATAAATTATAACAACTTAAACTATCTCATAGCACTCCTTACCAAAAAAAAAATTAATTTTGTATGTTAAATGATCAAATGTCATCGTCCATGTAATATATAAATTTTATACGTTAATTTAACCTCACAAAAGAAGTTACCATTAGGGCTGCTCATGGATGGCCCAAACCGAATAACCCAACCCAACCCGACCCTATTTTGGGCCGAACTAACCGGACCATCCAAAACCGAAGCCCGATTGGGTTTATTTTCGGTTGGGCCGGACATAATGGGTTGGGTTAGGTTTTAACTATTTAAAACCCTAAACCAACCCGGCCCGGTTAAATAATAATAGTCCATACCATTACCATGCTTCGAGCCCAGCCCATTTAGATACACCTAAATCTAATTACACAAAGTCACAAATACTAAAACAAGACATGACTTCGTGCTTTCAACTTTGAGCCGCACCGCAGCCGCAATCGCCAGTCGGTCTTCAAGTTCTTTCCATTTTCAATCGACATTCAATCTTTGCTCGATCTTTGCTCAATCTCCATCTGATTTTGTAAGTATATTCTTGTGTATTTACTATCTTGAATATGTATATACGATATTTGCGCGATTTGCTCAATCTTTAATTAATTTGCAATCTTCAACTTGTATGAATGTATGGTATCTTTAACTATGTAATCTTTGTTATCTTCAAGTTCAACTATGTAATCTTTAACTGCTATAGATGATTTACATATGATTTATTTATATATTTATATATGATTTATTATGTTAACTGTAGTCTGTACTCTGTATATATGATTTATTATGTTAACTGTAGTCTGTATATATGATTCTACCTACGAGTTTTTGTCTGGGTTGTTATTTGTGATTTGGTTGTTATTTATACTGTTAAGTCTGTTATACAGACATACAAAGCACACACTTCATTTGAATGTGACCATGAGTAAAATGCAGATTTATTCTACTAAGTTTTTGGTTAATTCAATACTGAGAGTCTGGGATAATATAAACAGGTAACGTCTAGCATGAAAACTTGGACAGCTCCAGAATACAGGCCTCCAGAATGTTATGTTCTTGCTTTGCTTTAGTAGCGCAGTCTATATATTATATCTCAGCAGAATCTGCAGTTAATTATACTGATGTTAATCTGCACTTAAGTGGTCATCTAGACAATTAATCGTATCTGCAAATTGAAATTGAGACTATACATAATCAGAAAGATAATAACATGCTTTAAATTAATAGGAATCTTGTTTTTGTTTTTGTGAATTCGTCATTGAGTACATGAATAATTCTTTTCCTCCATATTTTTTTCATAAGATGCACAGCAGGTTGTTATTATTGAAATATTGTAGATAAAAATGGCAAAATGAAGGGAAGTGTGGCATCAAATGAGAAGACCAAGACAATCGATGTTATTGATGATTGATTGTCCAGTTCCAATTGCGCCACTATTTGAAGCAAGAAAAGACTATTATTTTAACTATTTTCTAGCATGTTTCAGACTTGTTCTTAAGACTTAAGACTATAATTGTAATATTTTGGAAGACTGTAATATTTTTATTTAAGACTTGATATCAGATTTCTATGTTTTATGAATTTCAGACTTAGTATTTAACCTGAACCAACCCGAACCAAACCGAATTAATTGGGTTGGGTCAGGGTTGAGTTACATAATTTTTTTTTAATTAATGGGTTGATTTTTTATCAAACCGAACTAATTGGGTTGGGTCACTAAAATAGGTATAACTGGCCCAAACCGACCCATGAGCAGCCCTAGTTACCATCATCTTGTATTCAATTACATCCAGGCATACATTCGATCCGTTCCATTATTGAACGTGGCCCAGTAACCAAGCAATCCAGCCCAACCACCAAACTCAACTAAGCCCAACTCATGCTAACACGCGCGTCAAAATCTCATGATCTTTTTTGCTTCCTTTTTCTATAAAATTCATCAACAGCCAAGTAGTTGAATAAGGACCGGACATTATTGTTTGGCAAATGGTCCAGTGTATGTATGCAAAGTACTGTTACGGAACATACGGTTTCTCAGTCATTGGATCATTGAGATCCAACGGCTGGGGTTTAAAAAAAAATTTGCACCATACCGCGGAAAGTTTCTGCAGTACGAGACATGTACCGCAGAAAATGCCCCCTGTTTTCACACCAATAACAATACTCTACAGGTATCGAAGAAAATTTTTACGGTACGTGTTACCCAGCATACTGCTAACAAACGTCACCGGACCCTTGTCAATACACACAAATTGTTTTTAGCATATACATACATGTTTTGAAGCAAGAAAAGTGTGGGGGAGATTAGTAGTAGATGGGTATGGGAACAATGGGTGCTCTTGGCCTTAATTTACAACCCCTCAATCATTATTTAAAAAACCCACCTTTTTGTTTTAATAAATCAAATAAATATAACCCACCTTCTTCTTGCCTTAATTCCAGCTCAAAGTTTAATAAATTTGGTATTTCAAGTAAAAAAGGTGGTGGTTTCAAGAAAGTTGTTTGCTTTGCTGTTGAAGATGCCACTGAGACTACATCACAGCTTGAAGGTGTGATTTTTATTATGAGTTTGCTTCATTTCTTGATATGTTATGATGAGCTTACATTCAGTTGTGTTTTTGTGCTATTTTGGTATGATTATTGTCCAGTCTTTTGACCATTAAGTGCTTTTATTTTATTTTTTGTTTGGTGATTGTTAATCGGTTTTTATTTGCAGTTCTTGGCGATTTATCTTGTTAAATATTGTTAGGTTTAGAATTTATTCTAGGATTTGATTGAAACATTATTTTTTGAATCTTATCAACTAGCTGGAGTCTATTGGAGTTTGGAATGGTAGGGGTAGAGTCTCAGGTTTACTAGTCATATCTAATGCTTCGTTTTGGTGGAGAAAATGTGGGAAGGAGGTATAGATTACGAAGAAAATTAAAGTTGGAAAAGAATTATGGAGCATGTGAGACCCAAGAAAATGATAAGAAAATTTGTGAGGATATCAGTGGAATGCAGGAAGAAGTTTCCTTTCCTAGTTTGGGAGCTATGAGCTCTTGTTTAAACTTGTGGATTGGAATTAAATTAAGGAATCATTTTTTTAATACTTTATGTCCACAGAATGTTTTATTTCCATGCCGTGCCCACCTCCTTCTATAATTTCCATTCATTCCAACCTATAGCAGCACAAGCTGCCTAGTGGTTAGTAGCTACAAGAGGTCATCTTAATAGAGCAGGAGTGTCATCCGGGGTGGATGATCTAGAGTGTATTTCAGCTTGTACTACTTTGTAGTGTACAAGTGTATCCTGGGTTTTATATATACCTATGCTTGTAATAGAAAATGTTATGCAAATTATTTATGAAGAAAATTAATTAATTAATTAATACTCCAAAGATATTTTGTCATCCTCTTCTTCTTCCCTCCTTATCCTGTCCCTATATCTTTGTCATCTATTGAATTTTCTGGCTATAGTAAAAGAGTATTGGACGGAATATGTGCAAAGCCAATGGTTGTGCTAAAATAGATGGAGTTGTTGCTCTAAATTTAACCTAACTTGTTTCAAAGTTAACTAACTTGTCTCCAATAGCCAATAATATCCCCCCTTTATCTGTTTCCCTCTCTTTTTTTTCACTTTTTTGGTGATGTGGCAAAATAGCACCATATATATATTTTGTTCTGTATATAGCACCAACTATAGAATTGTGTTATTTTAGCCCAATGTTTGGCACAACATGGAATAGATTAATTTTATTTTTTCGTGTCAAATTATATTACACCCTATTTGGCACATCATCGGACATGCTTCTAAAGATGAAATATTACCTCTGTGTTGCTATGTGTAATATGCAAATGTGAACCTTAATATCAGTACAAGTTAAAGTTCATTTGGAAATCCTTAAACTCTCATCCTTCTGTTTATGTCTAAAAAATTTCAATACTACCAACACATCAGACATCTGATATACATGTTGTAGTGATTAAAAAATTTGTATGCAAGATGGTGTCCAATTGTAACCTTGAAAACTGAATATATCTTCTATGCTTACAAAGATTTAGAAAAGTTAAGAGATGCCTTGGTTTTTAGTAACTCAGTCAAATGTGACTTTGCTTTGGCACTTGGTACCGAGAAAGGACTACCCCTCACAAATTTTCTTGACAAAAATTGTAGTTATGCCAAATAAATTGATTGCCTTCCACCTGCACCCTCATTTTTTCATGTATATAACTTGGGCCACGAATCCTTTGACGAGGCATCCGCGTTTTTTCTTGTCTTGGAGGAGACCCCATATCACAGAAAGCGGGGCTGTCAGGGTTGATGAAACCTGCTCATTTTTTGTAATTCTGTCTTATTTATCCTCTCCTCTGACTTGTGTTTGGAGCTTATTATCTTTTCTACTCACATTTTGACATCAATTATTTATTTCTGATTTAGAGGTGCCTAATGGTACAAGCAATGATGCAGTACAGAATGGTGATTCAGAGAATGGAAGTGCCCTTTATAATTTTCTTTATCCCAGTAAAGAGCTCCTTCCAGAAGATAAAGAAATGACTATATATGATCACTTAGAGGAGCTGCGGGAGAGAATTTTTGTGTCAGTTTTGGCTGTTGGAGCTGCTATATTAGGTTGCTTTGCCTATTCAAAAGACCTTATCATGATTCTAGAAGCTCCTGTCAGATCAGAGGGTGTTAGGTTTCTTCAACTAGCTCCTGGAGAGTTTTTCTTCACAACTTTAAAGGTTTGAATTGTTTTATATTCAATATGAAAACATGATATTAATCATGTATCCTATGAGCTAGTTTTGCTAGTTTTGTTTTTGGCTAGTTGATCTTTGTGCATTTACTTATGATTTATTTCTCTTTTCCCTTTATTTACCATCTAGTCAGCGATGCTAATTCTCCTGTTACTTCACGATAATCATACGTACTTCTCTAAAAAAGCTAAAATGTTGATTTTAAGAACATACAAGGTGGTGGATGACTGATGAGGTCACCAATCCATTATAAACAAATTATTGTGAACTTGTATCCTGGCTCCCCTCCGAAAAAGAGAAATACTGTTTTTCTTAAAGTTGATATACTATTAAGTATAGGGAGTGGGGGAGGTTAGAATCGGACCTCCTGGCGGCACCTTTGTGGCTTTGCCACCACTCAAACACTCCTTAACTCTCCATATACTGAATTTTAAAAATAATTGATAATTAACAATGATTTCTAATTACCGAATATTTCACTAGTGAAGGTCCTAGTATATGACAATATGTAGATGCTGTTTCTCTTGTGTCTCTGAGAAGAAGATTTTAGAAGGTCTGAGAGGACAACAGGCCATTCTGGAGCTACTGATCTTTATGTCAGTAAGGACACCTTTGTATTTTTCCATAACTAATTTTTCATCCATAGAAGTTAATTGTAATTTTTCGATTAAGTGTACTGTGTTATGACATGCTGAACTATCTATGCAACCAGTGACAATCATTAAATAACATGAAAACCTGTACAGTTAATTTTGGTAGCCTTGTGCTGATAGTAAATCACTTTAAGTCTAAAAAACTGATCAATGTCCAATCAATTTTACAGACTGTCAGAAAAAATAACGGGTAAATACTGCAACATCAGTTCAAGAATCTGCTATGCACAAATTTTATGTTCTGAGTTCTTTATTGCCAAAATCCTAGCTAAAAGCCAGTAGTTTCTGCCATAGTAACTTTCAGGTACATACCTCTTGAACAAATGAAGTAATACACATTCATAAATGTACTGCAGGTATCAGGATATTGTGGACTTCTTTTAGGGAGCCCTGTGATTCTCTATGAGATCATAGCTTTTGTCTTGCCTGGTTTAACAATGTCAGAAAGAAGATTCCTGGGGCCAATTGTTTTTGGATCATCAGTACTTTTTTACGCAGGCGTTGTCTTCTCATACTTGGTTCTCACACCAGCAGCTTTAAACTTCTTTATTAATTATGCAGAAGGGGTTGTGGAATCGTTGTGGTCTATTGATCAGTATTTCGAATTTGTGCTTGTTCTCATGTTCAGCACAGGTTTATCATTCCAGGTAATCATCATTCTTTTAACAATACAATACTCTTCTTTAAGGGGGCCTATGAGTTGGTCCTTATTCTTATAAGAACTTAGCAACGGATCCCGCATATGAATTTTGGCACTTCTGACTCTTTTTTTTTAAAATTTCTCATAGAAAGTTCATTTTCTTACTTCTTCTAAATTTTTAGCAGTTATCTCACTGGTCCATTTATAAGGGCAGAAAGCCCACCATATTATGTGTCATCAATTATCACCTGTTCAACAATATGAATAATGTAGTATTTCCATCATTCTTTCACATGGACTAGATGGTGTTAGTAAGGAGCTGATATTTACTTGCCCATTAAAGCGAATATTCAGAATTTTTTTTTGCTAAATTATTCAGGCTTTTGTGGTTTATTTGAGTTGGGAACAGAGGGCAAATATGAGAATTGATGAAAAAAGACTGTTTTGTGGCGCTATATCCTATAGCAAATTCCAATGCCACAACTTCTGTGTCGCACAAGTTAAGAAGTCAAACTAACCTAATCTACTCTAATTGTTTTTTCTAAAACTATTTATGCATTTCCTTTCCAGGTTCCAGTAATACAAATCCTTCTGGGACAAGTTGGATTAGTGTCTGGAGATCAAATGTTATCAATTTGGAGATACGTTGTTGTCGGCGCCGTAGTTGCAGCTGCTATAGTCACACCATCGACAGATCCTCTTACGCAAATACTTCTTGCTGGACCACTTGTGGGTCTTTATTTTGGCGGTGCATGGACAGTGAAGCTTATAGGAAGGTGATATAATTATATAATCATTATACTGTCACAAATTAGAGATGCTTTGTTTTGAGATCCAGTTGTGTGTAAATTGATAAATCGCCTATCATTGTAATTAAATGATATTCTTTTACCATTATGCCATTGTGTTATTAAATTTTTACGGTCTCTTCCCAGTAAATTAGATTGTCTGTACTATACTTGATGGTGTCACACAGAGAAATTATTTAATCTGCAAAACTAGTCAGTCTTGATAGTATCTTAATAGATATTGACACTTGAAAGTACTGGAAATCTGCAAGCATAGATATACTGTATAAAAAATCAAAATAAAAAGCAAAATAAACTTGGCCAAATAGAGGGGACACAGTATGAAATTTTTGCAATGATTTAAAGGCTAGAAAACATAACTAGTAATCATCAGCAGCTATCGTTTTAGGAATACTAGATTTTGTTTTTCCAGTTTCATTTTAGTAATGCACTTAATTAGTAATTAATTAAAAACAATCTTATTATTAGTCAATAAACTATAAAAATGTGGCTTGCAAAACATTACACATGATTCATGTTTGACAAATTGTGTTATCCTGTAGTCAACTAAACTTTTCACTCATAATGCATAAAATCTACCCATATATCCAAATATTTCAATACAATCTATAGATTCTAGATAGCGAGATTCTCGACACCTGTTTTCTAAACATAATTTGATAATTTTCACCAATACCTCGCAAGTAGGAAAATTGGATAACTAAAAAATAAAATTAGAACAAATATTAAGACAACCGAAAGATAGTTTATGTCGAACATATAGGGTCGTGCATAAAAAGTTCTCTAATTGTATGATGAAATCATGCTAACCATGTGTTCTCCAAAAAGACATAACAATAATACTTGTTGTCCAATGCAAAAGCTGTGTATCGATATGGCGTTTTTCATACGCTCAGTGACCTGCCTTCTTGATCATGATATTCACATACGCATAAAATTGGTATGAATGTAGATGTAAAATACTTTTGCGTAAATAAAAGAAGTTATAAATCATTAATTAAACTTACTAGCTTATAGCGGAGAAATTGACCAATATAACATAGATTTGAATGTTGGATGCCCAAATTATCATTTGTCGGGAATTGTGCCCAATATAACCACTCATATTCGCATACCAAATATGCGTAGCCAATCTGTAGTTTACCCAAATTGCTTGCACGTATTTTGAGAAGAACTCTATAGATACCTTCCTAGCTTCTTTATCTCTACTTCTCTCTTGCCCAATATTTCTCATTCGTCTTCCATTAACTTCTATTATTTCCCATACCATAACACATAAATAAAAAGTGAAAGAGATCTTCGTTTCAAAAAAAAAATTTGTAAGAGATCTATCATAATTAAATTGGAAAAAATTGGTGAGGATAGTTTGTATATATTGTGAGTTTGTAAACCTCCTCAATGATTTGAGGTGTAAACCTCTTTAATGATTTGAGGTGCGCTAGCAGTGAGTTGTAAAAAGTTTAGATACAATAGGATTCAGAGGACATAAATGGAGGCATCAAAAGATTTATATAATGAAAGAGCAGATGTTACTTACGCATCATATATATGCGTAAAGAGAGGTCCGGGGGCAACAGCTACGCATGCTATGTATGAGTGTGAACGACCTCGCAACATGATGATGCGTATGCAGCAGAAAAAATGCATTCAAAATATGCATATAATCCTTACGCATGATCGTAATGCGTGTACGAAATGTCATTTTGGACACCAATCCCGTATGAGTGTGAACGACCTCGCAACATGATGATGCGTATGCAGCAGAAAAAATGCATTCAAAATATGCATATAATCCTTACGCATGATCGTAATGCGTGTACGAAATGTCATTTTGGACACCAATCCCGAAAACTGTCATTTTGGGCATTATTAATTAAAATTGTGTTATAAAGGACATTCACCCCTTATAGCCCGTGCATGGGTTACTTTTAAATACTTTTAAAATTATATGATTAAATAAAATAGAATATAATAATTTATTATGGATATAATTTATCTTTGTAATATTAATTAATAAAATTATTAGTAATAATAATAGTTATTTAATAAATTATATCCTTTATTCTCCTCTCCTCTCTCCCTTCTACCTTAGTCTCCATTAAAGTTTTTTGAGGGGGCTTCCATCGGGTTTCACCGGTGGAAAGCCCCAATTCAATTCATTTTTCGTTTGTCTTGCTTTCTTTCCTTTCAATAAAGTTCCCAATTTATTTGGGTTTCAGTTATTCCCAATTTATTTGGGTTGTGTTTGTCTCTACTTGTGAGAGTTTGGTTTTTGTTTGGATTGAATTTGGGAGTTTTCCATGGCCGAGGTTATAGATCGGCAAGTTTTTCATGATTTTGATTCAGAGATGAAGGCTACTATGGAATCGCATCTATGGTCGTCGGTTCAGAACAGTTCGATGATTGCAGTAAAAACATGTATATATCAATTATCTTCAAATCGCTTGGTTGCCTTTAGAAAGGATTCAACAGCGATCCCCTTAAGCGTCTGTTCTTGCGATTGTTTTTGTAGATGCCGTATGGCTTTTGATTAATGGATTGATTTCTTTTTGTTCAAAAAAAAAAAATTATATCCTTTATTATCAAACCTGAGTCTACCACACCATCCAGTTAACTAATCACGTACCCAGTTAACCAATCAGAAAACTATTAATTATTTTAGAACCAATCATAGATCACTTCTAAATCATGGACCAATCAAATTAAAACAAAATTGTTTCCTTATATAATTTATCAAACCTGAGTCTACCACACCATCCAGTTAACTAATCACGTACCCAGTTAACCAATCAGAAAACTATTAATTATTTTAGAACCAATCATAGATCACTTCTAAATCATGGACCAATCAAATTAAAACAAAATTGTTTCCTTATATAATTTAACTTGCTATCATTTAACCAAGGTTAAACCCATCAATCATTCTAAATATATTTAAAATTTAAATCATGGACCAATCAAATTAAAACAAATCTGTTTCCTTATATAATTTAACTTGCTATGTTTTAACCAAGGTTAAACCCATCAATCATTCCAAATATATTTAAAATTGAATTATAATCCTAAATAGAATTACAAATAGAATCATAATATTATTAAAATTATTAAAATAGAAATCAAACCTGAGTCTACCACACCAATAATATTATATTCAAAATTTTCCTTTTTTACCATTCTCATTCTATTATACTAACTATGGTTAGTTAACAATTCTAATTTAAATAGAGTAACTTACTTGATTTAACATATCCATATATTTTATTTTTTTAATGTCAAAAAATAATTATAAACCTGAGTCTACCACATCATCCAGTTAACTAATCACGTACCCAGTTAACCAATCAGAAAACTATTAATTATTTTAGAACCAATCATAGATCACTTCTAAATCATGGACCAATCAAATTAAAACAAAATTGTTTCCTTATATAATTTAAATTGCTATCTTTTAACCAAGGTTAAACCCATCAATCATTCTAAATATGTTTAAAATTTAAATCATGGACCAATCAAATTAAAACAAATATGTTTCTTATATAATTTAACTTGCTATGTTTTAACCAAGGTTAAACCCATCAATCATTCTAAATATATTTAAAATTGAATTATAATCCTAAATAGAATTACAAATAGAATCATAATATTATTAAAATTATTAAAATAGAAATCAAACCTGAGTCTACCACACCAATAATATTATATTAAAAATTTTCCTTTTTTACCATTCTCATTCTATTATACTAACTATGGTTAGTTAACAATTCTAATTTAAATAGAGTAACTTACTTGATTTAACATGTCCATGTATTTTATTTTTTAATGTCAAAAAATAATTATAATATTATAATATTTTAAATCAAAATCAATCAGGATTATACAAATATAAAATATGCAAAACTTTGAATTATTTTAGTACCAATCAAAGGTCATTCCTAAATTTTAGACCAATCATATCATATTAAAATTTTTCTTTATTTACCATTCTAATTCTATTATACTAACTATGGTTAGTTAACAATTCAAATTTAAATAGAGTAACTTACTTGATTTAACATATCCGTATATTTTATTTTTTTAATATAAAAAAATAATTATAATAAATTAATATTTTAAATCAAAACCAATCAGGATTATATAAATATATGATATGAAGCAATTTTCGCAATATTAATTTTTCACACTTTGATTTATAGTTAATCATAATAACATTATTATATATTACGGATTAATTTTCATAAATATATATAAGAGCCGGTCAAAATTAACCACTAAAATAAAATTAATCATAGCATTCTCATCCTAATTTACTTATCGTGGTTACTTAACCTTCAAAATTTAAGTTATATAAACTTTTAAATTAATCAATTATTAAAAAAAAGGCTAAATTCAACCAATTAAAATATTAAAAATGAAATTTAAACCTGTTATCATTAAAATTTTACTTATCGTTATTTTTCAATAAATTGACTTGACGATATTTTTGAAATTTTCAAGATACTGAATATACTCTCAAATAGTATTAGACATTATTTGGTGTATAAATTATCAATCCAAAAAAAAATCATTACAGAATCAATAAAAATATTGTTAGTGAATATTTATATAGCAAATTGGTTAACTGAGCGCAAAAATTCTAAAAAATCATTTTTTTATTTCATAGCAAATTGGTCAACTCAGCGCAAAAATTCTAATAGATCACTATATTTGCTATGGTTAATTATTTATCAACAAAAGAGCATATATTATCATCCACACAAATAATCATTCAAATTTTCTTTTAAATCACTAATTTTTTTTAGGTAAATGATTTATCAATAAAATGTCATACATCTACAAAAATAATCAAAATTGGACAACACATATTAAAATAAAATAGATCATATCAATGTAACAAGGTTTCCTTAATCCAAACTACAATCGTTGATCAGATATTAAATTGTGGTACATCACTCGCTTGAATTATATATACTCTTTGGCGAAATAATCCAACAATTTATTCTAATCGTGAGGAAAATACATATGTGATATCTGAGAATGTATTCGAACAACTGACCAAAACTGCGATTCTATACTATCCAAATCAATGAATCAATATAGCAAAATCCTGTAAATCTAAGATTCCAGATGCCAAAATAAAGTAACTTACTCTCAAAATATAAAGAACAAAACTCAATATATTGATAGACAAAATCCACTAACGGGATACTAGACTCTCAATAAAGAGATATATTTATTGAAAAACGAAGTAAAATCAAGGAAAATAAACAGGAGTTATCATTCACAAGGAGAAGGTGCAAAATCCAATATATCAGTTGATAAAACCCACCAACGTGGTAATAGACTCTCAATAAAGAGAGATATTTATTGAAAAACAAAGCAAAATCATGTAAAACAATAAAAATGGGCTTATCATCAACCAAGATGTAGATATCAACCCATAAACTTTGGGTTTACTATTTTTTAGGAGAGGATGAGATAGAATGACGGCTACAACAATCGTTTAAAAATCAATATTATTGATAACTAGATAGGTCGATACATATAAAATTATATATTATTTCTAATAAAAGGTGCTCATTTTAATTTTGTATTCTTCAATTCAAGTAATAAAATTTAATTCTCATATCCTAATCTAAGAACACACATATCGAATTTTGCTTGGTTGGTTAATAATATTTATTTTTAATATCAACAAAATCTTAAAAATAGGTAAAAAAAATTAATAACTTGGTAGATAGATTCTAATCAAACAGAGGTATTTATTAACAATAAACAAAATTAAAGAAAAGGGCTTCATTTTTATGTACACTACTTTTAGTTTTATTTTGTGGTAATTCAATGTTGTTTTCAATTATATAGTAACATACTTAGATAACTTGGACAGAGAGTAACATTACATGTAATTGTCATATTTTTTTCATTTTGCGTATTATTTTCGTTTCGTGTACAAAAATAAAAAATGCGTAGTTTAGTAGCATTTTGTGTTCAAATTATGGGTATACAAAATAATTTCATGTCATTTTCATGCAAAACCCAAAATACACATGGTATGAATGTATATAACACGAACGATTTTCCAGATCTACGTAAACTCTTTCTTTTAATATATGTCGGTCAAATATACTCATTGTTAAATAAAAATTAATTTCATGTTTTTGAACTCGACAATTAAATTACAAGGACAAATATATAATAATGTGATTATGTGTTTATATATTACACATTTGATTTTAGTTTCATGTACAGTTTTCTATTTTAACATGTTAATCAAATAGAAAAAAGATAGGTGATACTCATTTTCAAATATTTTATTTTATGCGTTTGGATGACAACGGGTTGGGTTTGGTCCGAATTTTGTAAAATTCAAACCCACATCCAAATATTTTTGGGTTTTAAAAATAAATCCAAATCCAAAATTCAATATCTAAAACCAAATTCGTCGGATTTCGGATTAGATTTGACTTTTTTGGGTATCTAAAATTAGTAATAATGTAGTCAAAATTAAAATAATTGTTACACGCAAACAATATTAAGTATATTTATACAAAAATTAAAAAGTAAAATGATTAACTTAAGTAGTCAAAATATAACATATTATACGAATTAATATACTAAGTAAAATTTAAAATATGTTAAAAAAATAATTCCTTTTATACATAGAAATGAAAAATTAATGTAAACAAAATTACATCTTGAATATATCAATAAAATTAGATAATGAGAAATATAAGTTCTAATTACTAAATTAGTATTGACTATTTCTAATGAAATATTTGAAAAAAAATAAACAAAATAATATGTCTTACATCTAAAATATTACATGAAATAATTTCAAATTAATGTATTATATTACATATGTATCGGGTTTCGATAGTGTATTGGGTTTCAGATTTTGGATAGGGTATCGGTTCAGTACAACTTAAATCCAAATGCAAATCGAAACTATTTTGATTTTAAAATTTATATCCAAACCTGAATCCAAAATTTCGGGTTTGGGTTCGAATGGGGTACCATCATATCGAATTAATTTCCCTTCCTTATTAATGCGTAAAAGAAAACTAATATTTAATATACCATATTCCGATAGAAAAGAATAAAAAAATTCAACATACAAATTCCCAAACTAAATATGCACATTTAAAGTTGTCATTAAAAACAAATTGACCATAAACTCTAACAGATATATCTTACTCAAATAACGGGATGTACTGGATTTGTTTGGTTAATTGATAATGTTTATTTTGCTATAGTACTAAATCAAATAACTAATAAAAGAACATAAAATTTGTAAAAATGATATGGAACAAACACATAGGAAACTTAAAATATGGATAAAAAACTTATGAACTTGGTTGAAATATTCTAAAAAATGAGAGAAATCAAATGTAAAATAAAATTAAGAAAAAACAATAGAGAGAGGTTTGAAATGTTTGAGCTGGGATGTGAATGGTATGATAATTGTTTGATAATATTGATATTAATGCAATTGGTATAAATTGACGATAATTTATACTTAAATTTTAATGAAATTATCTTTTTTTATAAATAATGAATAATATTATGTTTATATTAATTAATTAATAAATTTTATCATTCGGTGCGTAGCTACTTAGATAACTTGGACATAGAGTAACATTACATGTAATTGTCATATTTTTTTCATTTTGCGTATTATTTTCGTTTCGTGTACAAAAATAAAAAATGCGTAGTTTAGTAGCATTTTGTGTTCAAATTATGGGTATACAAAATAATTTAATGTCATTTTCATGCAAAACCCAAAATACACATTGTATGAATGTATATACCACGAACGATTTTCCAGATCTACGTAAACTCTTTCTTTTAATATATGTCGGTCAAATATACTCATTGTTAAATAAAAATTAATTTCATGTTTTTGAACTCGACAATTAAATTACAAGGACAAATATATAATAATGTGATTATGTGTTTATATATTACACATTTGATTTTAGTTTCATGTACAGTTTTCTATTTTAACATGTTAATCAAATAGAAAAAAGATAGGTGATACTCATTTTCAAATATTTTATTTTATGCGTTTGGATGACAACGGGTTGGGTTTGGTCCGAATTTTGTAAAATTCAAACCCACATCCAAATATTTTTGGGTTTTAAAAATAAATCCAAATCCAAAATTCAATATCTAAAACCAAATTCGTCGGATTTCGGAGTAGATTTGACTTTTTTGGGTATCTAAAATTATTAATAATGTAGTCAAAATTAAAATAATTGTTACACGCAAACAATATTAAGTATATTTATACAAAAATTAAAAAGTAAAATGATTAACTTAAGTAGTCAAAATATAACATATTATACGAATTAATATACTAAGTAAAATTTAAAATATGTTAAAAAAATAATTCTTTTTATACATAGAAATGAAAAATTAATGTAAACAAAATTACATCTTGAATATATCAATAAAATTAGATAATGAGAAATATAATTTCTAATTACTAAATTAGTATTGACTATTTCTAATGAAATATTTGAAAAAAAAAATAAACAAAATAATATGTCTTACATCTAAAATATTACATGAAATAATTTCAAATTAATGTATTATATTACATATGTATCGGGTTTCGATAGTGTATTGGGTTTCAGATTTTGGATACGCTATCGGTTCAGTACAACTTAAATCCAAATGCAAATCGAAACTATTTTGATTTTAAAATTTATATCCAAACCTGAATCCAAAATTTCGGGTTTGGGTTCGAATGGGGTACCATCATATCGAATTAATTTCCCTTCCTTATTAATGCGTAAAAGAAAACTAATATTTAATATACCATATTCTGATAGAAAAGAATAAAAAAAATCGACATACAAATTCTCAAACTAAATATGCACATTTAAAGTTGTCATTAAAAACAAATTGACCATAAACTCTAACAGATATATCTTACTCAAATAACGGGATGTATTGGATTAGTTTGGTTAATTGATAATGTTTATTTTGCTATAGTACTAAATCAAATAACTAATAAAAGAACATAAAATTTGTAAAAATGATATGGAACAAACACATAGGAAACTTAAAATATGGATAAAAAACTTATGAACTTGGTTGAAATATTCTAAAAAATGAGAGAAATCAAATGTAAAATAAAATTAAGAAAAAACAATAAAGAGAGGTTTGGAATGTTTGAGCAGGGATGTGAATGGTATGATAATTGTTTGATAATATTGACATTAATGCAATTGGTATAAATTGACGATAATTTATACTTAAATTTTAATGAAATTATCTTTTTTTTTATAAATAATGAATAATATTATGTTTATATTAATTAATTAATAAATTTTATCATTCGGTGCGTAGCACGGGTAGAACACTAACCAATCAAAATATGATAACTAACTTTTTGAGATTTTTTTAGGGACCTCTAGAATTACTCCAGAAAATTGCTCATTTCCTATTTTATTTTCATTTATAGAATGAAAAATATGTATTTGATTTATTTTTTCTATTAGTACTAATTAAGTTTTTACTGTTTTCAACTCCTGATTCTCAAACATGATTATATTGAACCGAACTTTCCGTAAAAATAGCATAAAATGTCGTTAAATTACTTGGGGAAAAAACAAAAAGGAATAAGAAAATTGATATGTATCTCAGGTAAATTTTATCATATATCAAATGGATGTGTTTTGATATTAATCTTTTTTTATATAAACAAATTTTCAATTTTTTTTAACACGCATCCATACAATTATACATAATTTGAGAAAAGTTATTTAGAGATGCATATTGTGTTCGCTACACTCAAACCAAAATATAACAAAATAATTGATTTTTTAATATACTATATATTTTTGTAACTATTTTAAAATTTTAAAATTGTGTTTTCGGTGCGTAGCACGGGTAAAATGCTAGTGTATTGATTAGAACTAATTATATAAAATTTTAATGTAAATTTTTTGTTGACGAGATTCGAACCTTGAATCTTTAGAAGCGAACCTTTTTATTAGATCTAACGACTATCATCTATTTACTAAATATCTAACTATCATTATTATTTTAGATGGTTGAACCAAATCAAATTATACCCTTACTTATTATATAATACGGAGTAGTATATAGTATACTGTATAGATAGTATACATAGTGTAGAATAGCAAACACCACCAACAAAAATAAATGACTAGACTACATATATATTGGTGACAGAACAAAATACTAGGCTATATTATAAATTTAAAATTTTATAATATTAATTTTAGTGATAAATTCAGAAAACATCCTGTACACTTCTTTTGTACTCCATATTTGGCACGCGTAAAAACTTAATATACATACATTCTTTATTGAATAAATAAACTCACAAATACAACATGGCAGATTAGCAGTTGGCTAACCGCACCCATGGTAGGAATTTACGATTATTTTCAAATTTTACTTATTAAAGGTTTAGTTTTGAAATTTAAACTTATTTTAGTACTATCAATTAGGGTTTTCTTCTCATTGACGGTCATTATTTTATCGTTAATCAAGGCAATCGAAAACCTTCTCTCATTATGGAGCTAGTTAAACGTTATAGTTTCTTATCTGTTTTATTTATAAGGAGCCATCAGAATATTATTTATCAATATCTATAACAAAAAATTATAAACCAGGAAATGGGTTAAGTGACCTATCCTATCAAAAACATCAGTACAATGAGTACAAACGTATAAAAATGTGAAACAGGAAATGATACGGAAATTACACCCTCATATCCACCCAGAATGTAATCTGGAATTGCCATATACAGATCATGAAGCATCGACTATAGTCCACAATTTAAAAACCCCCGCATGACAAATTCACTTCTTACAAAAAAACAGGAGTTTAACGTCTCAAAATTCAAGTAAAAGGCAATGAGTTGGATTCAAATAACCGGCACTTGGCTTTCATAGAGGACTAGATTGCTTTAAATATTTATAAACTTTTTCTTCGCAATGTGTATGCCTTAACATATTCACACTTGACGCATCCTATCTTTCATCAATCTGAGCAGCAAAACTCCCACAAAAGATATCCACACATTCCACCTCAATCAACAAAATAGTTTCACGGTTTATTCTGAGCAACAATTGAGTTCCGAATTGCATACTGAGCAGGCATGGTTTTCCCATTCACAAGCATTTGCTCTAGGAAATCCACACGGATTGATTTGAACTGGTAACACTGTATGTCCAACATAGCAAATGATCAAACTGTTTTACTCTCATAGCTGATTAACAAATGATTTGAACTGGTAACTTGATAGTGTTCTTATTACACTTATTCGTAAAAGCAGTCTACTCTCACTACTCCACAAAGGTAATATACTTTCAGGTAATTGCATTTTGCACCCTCATATTTTTATTCATTACAAAACTGTACAACTACTTTGCGAAAAACAGTTTGCTACCCATAACTTCAAAACCGAATGCAACATGCACACCTTTGACAATTTTCTGTCAAAAATGTCCGTTATCGTTAATATTTGGAAGGGTAAAATTGGAATTAGAACATAACATTTAATTAATATTAATAACCAAGACTTTAAATTAATTAAAATTATTATATTAATAATATACGAAAGGGGTGTTAATTGAATTTGCGGTTTAAGTTATGAGCAGTGACTTGTTTTTCAATAAATGCCGGTACAATGTCGTTTTTGAACGATAGTTTGAGGGTGCAAAATGCAATTACCTCTATATTTTTTAAAAAGATTGTGTTGACAATTTTTTTCTAAAAAAACAAAATAGTACCTCATAAATATATTATTAGTACTATACAGACATGTAAACAGGCACAAAAATATATCTGGGTACATCTATTTACATGACTGTATATTAGGTTCTCAACATGCCTTAAACCCTAGGAATCTAGGATATAAAGTAAATTCTATTCTAAGCATATTGGAAGAATGAACTACGAGTGCAAACCTTTCCCTTCCAAGAAAAATCAACATAATGGTAACAAGGTTCCAATAAAGTGACCTGATCTCCTTCTTTAATCTAAAAGGAATTAAAAAATAGAATTCAATGCCAGGGTTTATATATGAAAAGAAAGGAAGTCCAAAAGAAAAAGTCTGCCGTTTAATAAATGTAAGCCAACACCATAACTAACTTACAGCATCATTGCGCATCCCATACACTGTGAGAATGAAGCACACTTGATCTGAATCACAGACAAGAAAGTATCTGCAAAATCATTGCACCATTTATTTTCCCTTAACTAAACAAAGAGTAAAGATCCAAAAAATATGTTAATGTCAGAGATCAGCCTGTAATGCAACTGAAGAATATTGCCAGTACAGAATACACTTCTACACTGAAATTTAAAGACACTTAGCTTGGGGAACTTACAATGGAGTAGTATTTTCATGCTTTATGAAGTATATGACTTTTCCAAGAATGGCAACTGTTCTGTTCAGACCTTCCGATAGATGATCTATGGTCCCTCTTCTGTATGAAGAATTCACTGCAACAGAATACAAATTAAGCATGAAATGCAAAATCTAAAGCAATATGCCAACTAAAAGATATCAATGAGTTATGTAACTTACAATTAACTGCAGCTAACGATGATGTCAAAGAAGCCAGACGTTTAGCCTTGGTCTGTCCCTGGACACAAAGTGAGGTAATTCGTTATACAGATTTTACAATAAGCAAACATATTTGAGGCGATTCAATATACAAATATTAGTTACACGTGTAAACTATCAGATAGCTGAAGTGATGCAAACTTCGTCAATAAGTATCCTCATGGTTTCCCCATCGTCAAACGACTAGAGAACTGTGCTGAGCAAAATATATATACTCCCTCAGTCACAACTACATTGGGCGTGCAACAATGGTGCAGATTGTAATACAGATTTAATAAGAAAAATTTACCCGCTTTCAAGTTTAAATTCACTCAACCCCACCTAGAATTTAATATAAGTTATAATTTGTACATTATGTAGCAAAGTAGCAAACAAGGTCTTCAATATTCCGAAAAGAAACGGGCAGTATCTGCATTGCGACTTTAGCAAATGATATTGACAAGGATGATTAATCGTGAACAAGGACCTGACTAGTAGTTCCAGAATATCACGTAAGGCTGGTTTTGACCCTATGAGACAATTCTTTGCCTCCTATAATAAGCTCTGATCCCATCTTATTCTTAACCTGCATATTTAACTACTTCGAACCATGTGAACCAGCTTAAATTGCATTTTGCATTCTCTTAAAGGGGAAAGTAACTAACAAATACTCTCTCTGTCCCACTAGGTTCTTTACATTTGGGACAGAGGGTTTGACACGCATTTTAAGACTCATATAAAGTATAGTTCCATAAATTATTTTAATTTTAATTCAAAAAAATAAAATTTTAAAAATAAGTTATGGAACTATACTTTATATACACCTTAAAATGCGTGCCAACCAGTGAAAGAAAAAACTGTAAGGAAATGAGAGGGACGGAGGGAGTATGTATTAAAAACACATTCTTCCGTCTTATTATGCATCATTAAGGCATAGTCCAGGAATGAGGAAACCAACCATAACCACATATTAAATGACTAATATAAGACCAGATTCAGATTTCATAAAGGCCACCTAGAACTAGATCAACATGAAGTCCTTGAAATACTTGACAAAATTATGTTTTTGCAACTTACCCTTAAGAAGCTATCTAGTTTGTCAAGAAGACTGATCATCTTTTCAGCCTCCTCAGCAGCATTGAGACCAGGATCCTTTGATGCAGCAGCTTCAAATCCACTAAGGGCCCTCTCATAGTTCTCTAAATATTTGTTTACCTGAATATATATGAATATACATTATGAACAATGATGTAATAATGTCGGGGCTAAAGGACACTGTAAATAAGATCTTACTCCAGAATTAAAGGCGGATACAAAGTGAGATTAAAATTTCAGCACATAGGTTATTAAGATTGAGTACAAAAGAAAAACCACAGCCTGATTGACTAAGCAAACAACAACGAAAGCAGCCATAAATCTAGGATTATGGAAATAATGAAAACTAAATTAGTATTGTTGGACCAAGTTTTATTTTCCTTTTTATTTTATGCTCTTTTTGCTATAAATACATTAAAAACAATAAAAAGAGTTACAAAGCTCCTGCCTGCTGCCCTCGTCATTTCTCTAGTTAGCCATTGATTCCTCTCTTGTAAATTTGTAATCAACATTATTTAGATATTTTAATTATAAAATTAGATAGAGAGATAGTAGAACTCTGAATTAAAAAAAAAGGTATACGATGAAAGATAGGAGAGAACATTCGAGAGAAAGAGAACAGGTAGCCGCAAAAACTGATTTTGATCCAGTTTTAAATCTATTGAAATATGCTTTACACTCTAGTACATCACTATGTTAAGAGTTAGATAAAGGGAAAATTGTACAGATCCAAGGTTGATATTTCATAAAAATAAATCCAAGGTAGGTACGATTTGAGTTGCATTTGTTTCCTAATACAGTATCCCTTCCCCCAAAACTCGATTACAAGGCTAGAAATGTCCTTTATTTGCATTTTTCTCCAGGAAGTATAATATCAGTAAGTGGTAACACAATGAGATGATATGATGAACTCTCAGAAAATTAATGCCAGAGTGAGTGAGAGAGAGGAGGGATGGAAAGTTACAGTAGCACAGTTGAAGTATAGATCTGGATTTGACTTCATTCCCTCATCTTTCTCCTGAAGTGCATCAAAAATTACTAATTATCATAACAGAATTAATATCACTAGCAAAATAACTTTTAGCCCACAATCACAGAAGCAGTGCTCAGCTTTCATTATGTGCACACTTACAGCATTCTGATATGCTTTTAAAGATTGCAGAAGCTTGCTATGGTCCCATGCTCCAGTCACAAAAAAGCAAGTAAGGCATGCATTTCCTAAGTTGTCTGTTGGGTAGAGGGAAGCATAAGGTCAAGTCAGAGGTAAGAAAAAAAAATTAGGGAAAGAATAACAATAATACAGATCTCTTTTAGCTATCTCCTATCTAGATGACTAGATGCACTGAATATGCTTTAAGTATGTAATTAAGTATTTTAATTAAGTAATGCCAATTTTCACCAAAGAAGTTTTAATCATCTTTGGCTAAACTCGAGTTATTACTTACACCAAGAATTCCCGTCCTTAACATCAAGAGCAATAGCTTCTTTTGCATGTTTAATGCTTTCTTTTACAATTTCTTCTTGATTATCAGCACCTAGAAAATAGAATAAAATTATGTCAACGTAGAAGTATAAAAAGGCTATCATATTGATATCTTGCTACCAACTGATTCATCTTAAACCAGATCGAACAACATAAACTATGCATGATCCAGAATCACTAAGCATTCAAAAAAAAATTTAAATGCCAAGATTCTAACTCTCAATTGGCCTTCTATATGGTACTACCAATAGCCACACTGTAAAATGAGGCATGACTAGGTAATTATTTAGAAGCCTAATAAAGATACAATCTTGCCTTGGGCCATTCTTCTTTCAAGCATTGATAATTGACAAAGTATTCTTTTGTTTGAACCCTGCACGCCATAGAAATTAGCTTCTATCAAGTGATTGGCATTCATGCATGAAGGCAGAGCTAAGTTATGCACTTATAACAGAATTGTTGTAATGTCATAAAAAACCTTGCTTAGTGCAAGAGTCAAGCAGTTCTTTGCTGAAGGTAGATCTCCTTTTTTCCAGATGCAGTTGCCTAAGCATAGCCAAGCATCTGCGAGCGATGGATTCAACTTGACCTGAAAATAAAACAGCTAGCTTTTTTTAAAAAAAATCTAACCTATAAAGGCAGAAAAGCAAACTACAATGGTGACAATCTTTGCTTACAGCTTTTGAGAGATGATCTTCTGCTTCTTTTCTATAATCAGGAAATACATCCAAGATCTTTCCTCTCAAATATTCATGTGTTGCACGTGTCGCAGGTAATCTCCTATGTTCTGCAAAAGATTAATGTGGTGCTCAAGTGATACTGCCCTTTCTGAAGACAGTTGTGTTACAGAAAAATTTAAGTAAGTAGTTGCAGTAAACGAAAATGACTAAGAGTACTCACTGATTAACATTTTTTGTCTCAATTAATTATACTACTCTCCGATATCGTTTTTGCTTTAATGTAATAAGTAGAAGTCCTATTCGACTATTTGACTTAGTTGTAAGTACATAAACTCATAAAGCTCACAGATAGGGGTGAGTATTAGGTCCGGTTAACCGGAAACCGAACCGAATAACCGAAATAATTTCGGTTCGGTTACCCGAAATTAATATTTCGGTTCGGTTTTCGGTTCATGTTTTCCAGAAATTTCGGTTTTCGGTTCGGTTCGGTTTTTAACCGCGGTTAACCGAATAACCGAAATAAAAACCGATTTATATATTATATAATATATATATATATAATAATATATCAGACTTCTCTCCGTCTCCCCCATTATCCTTTGATTCCTTTCAAGCAAATCTGACAAGTGACAACCCATGTGCAACCCCCTTTCTTGTTCCAAACCCCCTTTATTATTATATAATATATAATAAAATCATTTCTTTTATCAATCTCTTATAATATATAAAAACGGAATATGCTTTATGCAGCAAAGGAATTCTTTGCAGCACTAGAAAATTACAGTATATGAGGAGCGTGATAAATTTCTTGGATTTAACACCAACTGTACTTGTACATATTTGTGGAAAGAACAATTAATGCCTCTTTGCTTATGGTGAACTGCTACTCAGAGTACAGACTATGAAAAGAATGCAAAAAAAGGAATGCAAGATGACAATTTTTTTGCACTGTTTTAAAATTTCGGTTTTATATTTCGGTTTTCGGTAATAACCGAAATAAATATTTCGGTTCGGTTAAAAACCGAATTTAATTCGGTTCGGTTTTCGGTTTTGATTTTTCTGAAATTTCGGTTTCGGTTAACCGAATTAAAATTCGGTTCGGTTCGGTTAAAACCGAATACTCACCCCTACACAGAAGTGCAGCACTAGACACACATTATATTCACTGGATATCTCAATAATTATATATAACTTTTATAGATAAACTTAAAACGACGGAAAGTTTAATATGTCGAGGAGGGGGGGGGGAGGGGAGAGTGTGAACATGTGTAATAAGATTGTCATGCTTGAATGGAGAAAGTAGGTTATGCAAAAGCTCAATCAATAAGTCGACTTAGATTAACTAATACGTACTCAGTTGAGTTCTGTTTCAACAGTCAAGCTACTATCAATGTGTATGTATAAGTGATGTATTGAAAAATAATACGGATATAATCAAACTTCAAAACAAGGATTATAAACTTATCGAACATGTAGGGTCCGTTTGGATTGGGGGTTGATGCCAGGATTAGGTTTTTAATCCAATATTATGCTGTCATAATTCTGTTGTGTGCTGTGGGGTCATAATAATGCTTTCCTTAGTGTGTCTTAGCTGGAAAGTTGGTGTGCATTTAGTATAGTGTTGTGAGCTGTTTTATTCTGTTCTTTAGTGCCTATTTATGCAGTTGCATGAGGGTCTGATCAGGTATGTTGAATATATAAAAATTGGAATGTTGTCCACCAACCTCTTTCTTTCTATCTAATCTGCCTTCTCTCTCTCATTTCTGACTCTGAATTATCTGTTTCTTCTCTATTTCTGCTCAATCTATCTCTGTTTACTCTTATATCAGCTGCATTTCTACTTAAAACAACATAAAATATCAAAAACAGATTCAAAACATATCAGGATTCGACCTAATCCTGACAATTTGGTATCAGAGCTCACAAAATCGATCATCCACTGCTTCGATTGTGTTGTTCAGTAATCGACCATGACTTACAATACTAGGAGTGCTAGGCAAGCTGAAAGCTCACAATCAGGTTCATTAAGAATGATGCAGCAAGAATTTCAGGAGTTCATGGAAGGATCTGATGAAAAATTTAGAACATTGCAAGAGCAGCTTGGGGAATTACTTAGTGGAATGAATGGATTGATAAAGTCTCAAAATGTGGAGGAGGATGAGATCTCAGAAAACAGTGAGGAGGAACTGGTTGAGGAGCAAGTCAGTCCTAAACAGAAAGGAGTTTTCAGAGACCCAGCTCATGCTGAAAGATTGAGGCAAAGACAGAGGGAGCCAGGTAAGGAAAGGAGAACTGAAGAGCCTAAGAATTACCGAACTAGAGAGGACTGGACAGATGCTAACAGTTTGAAGCATCTCAAATTGACTTTTCCTTCTCTAAAAGAAGGAGGAGATGTTGCTGAATGGCTGAGGGACTGTGAGGAGTACTTTGCCATATTTGATGTGAATCAGTCAAGGAGAGCAGCTATTGCTGCCATGCATATGACTGGAGTGCCAAGATCATGGTATAAATCCTTTATGGTGGGAAGAGAAGGAGTAACTTGGCAACAGTTCACCCAAGCTTTTTTAGCCAGGTTTGGGGAAGTGGAAACAGAGTTAGTCTTTGATAAGTTCAAGAAATTGCAGCAAGTGACAACAGTGGAAAGTTACTTTGATGAGTTTGAAAAGTGTAGAGGCCAACTGTTGACAAAGATTCCAGGCCTAACTGAAGAATATTTCTTAGAGAACTTCATTGGAGGGTTAAGCACCGAAATTAGGAGCATGATTAGGCTCTTAGAACCTTCTACATTAGAGCAGGCTCTGAAGTTGGCTAGATTCTATGAGCAATCACTGCCAAATCAGCCCAGGAAAACCTGGAACGCAAGTAGTGGTAATAAGTTGGGAAGTCAGTTTAACAGTGGAAGTAAGTTCAGTACAGAACCTGCATCTAAAGCTATCAACAGCAAGACCTCATATCTCACTACTGCAGGTGCTAAACAGGGAGATTCTGTTACAACAAAACCCAGGCCTCACACTTATAGTCAGAGGGAGGAAAGGAGGCAGAAGGGGCTTTGCTACTATTGCGATGAGAAATTCACCAAGGGACATGAGTGTAAGACACCTCAAATTTTCTTAATGGTGGCAGATGTAGAGCAATGTGAGGAGTTGGATGATCAGCCTGTTTTTGATGAAGAACCAGGGGAGAATAAGGATGACTGGAAGGGACAAGAACTTTTGTTAGCTGCCTTAGGAATAAACCAGGTAGCAGCTGAAAGAACTTTGCAAGGACCTCTGCAGCTTCAAGTTTGCAAGGGAGAGAAAATCCTGAAAATGCTGATTGATGGAGGAAGTACTTTAAACTTGATGTCCTCAACTGTTTGCAAGGACCTGAATCTACAGGTACAGAATAGTGAACCAATCACTATTGATTTACCAAATGGTGACCAGCTAATTAGCAAAGCAATCTGCAAAGATTTTAATTGGAAGTGGGATGGAATGGAGTTTAATCTCACAGCTCATGTAGTTGACTTGAAGGACTGGGCAATCATATTAGGGGTGGAATGGCTCTCACAATTAGGGGATGTCAAATGCAACTACCAGGCTCAAACACTGCAATTCAATTGGCAAGGCAAAGAAATTATCATCTCTCCACAGTCAACAACTGAATTGGTGGGTAGCAGCTCACAACTTACTGAGGTGGTGCCCCTATGGAAGGAGCAGATTATGGAAAGTTATTGTGGGGATTTGGAGATGCAGCAGTTAATGGTGGAAGCTGCAGTGGATATTACTGGCCCTAAACAATATTACTTAAGTGAGGGTTTGTTGAGGTACAGAGGTAAGTGGATTGTTGGTAGCAATGGGGGATTAAGAAGACAGATTTTTGAAGAGTTACATTGTAGTGGCATTGGAGGGCATTCTGGGGGAAGAGCAACTATTAAGAGGGTTTTGGAGTATTTTTTCTGGCCAAGGGTGAGGCAGATGATTGCTTTATGGGTAAGGGAATGTGAAGTTTGCCAACAAGTAAAAGGAGAACATGTTAAGAGTCCAGGGCTATTGCAACCACTAAGAGTACCACATGAGCCTTAGAGGGATATTGCTATGGATTTTATCACTGGTTTGCCCAAGTCAAGAGGGAATGAGGTGATATGGGTAGTGGTGGATAGATTTAGCAGATATAGTCACTTTATAGCTCTGCCACATCCTATTACTGCTAAAAGCCTTGCCATTGAGTTCTTTGAGCAAATCTACAAACTTCATGGGCTGCCAGAAACTATTGTGAGTGATAGAGACAGCTTGTTCCTCAGTGAATTTTGGCAACAACTCTTCAAGTTTTCTGGAACCAGGTTGAATTTAAGTACAGCCTATCATCCACAATCTGATGGGAGTACAGAGAGGGTAAACCAATGCTTAGAGCAGTACTTAAGGAGCATGACCAGTGATGTGCCAAAAAACTGGGCCTCCTGGTTAGCAGCTGCAGAATGGTGGTATAATACTACCCACCACACTGCTTTGAACACTACACCTTACCAAGTAGTGTATGGCAGCAAACCAAGGCATTTAGCTTGGCAAGACAGACCTCATACTAACTTGCATGGCTTGGAGAGTTGGATGGAAGAGAAACAACAGCAGTGGGCTAGACTTAGGGAACTGTTGGAGAAGGCTCAAGCTAAAATGAAGGCTTATGTTGATGCTAAGAGGACTGAAAGAGTGTTTCAGCCAGGAGAGTGGGTCTATTTGAAACTACAACCCTACAGACAAGTCACTGTAGCTATAAGAAAGAATATGAAGCTCTCGGCAAAATATTTTGGTCCTTATGAGATACTTGAGAAGATTGGACCAGTGGCCTACAAACTTGCTCTACCAAGTACATCTAGGGTGCATCCTGTGTTTCATGTCTCACAGTTGAAGAAAGCAATAGGTCAGCACAAGGTTCAGAAGCAGTTGCCTCAAGTAAATGGGCAGGGAACTTTTGAGTTGAAGCCTCTGAGACAGCTGGACTCTAGAAGAATTCTCAGAAACCAGAAAGTGGTCTATCAGCTATTAGTGCAGTGGCATGGTTGCAGTGTGGATGAAGCAACATGGGAGGATGAAGATTTGTTGAAGTGTTCATTTCCTGAATTCCTTAAACCATGAGGACATGGTGGGTTTTTTTTAAGGGGGAAGGAATGCCAGGATTAGGTTTTTAATCCAATATTATGCTGTCATAATTCTGTTGTGTGGTATGTGCTGTGTGCTGTGGGGTCATAATAATGCTTTCCTTAGTGTGTCTTAGCTGGAAAGTTGGTGTGCATTTAGTATAGTGTTGTGAGCTGTTTTATTCTGTTCTTTAGTGCCTATTTATGCAGTTGCATGAGGGTCTGATCAGGTATGTTGAATATATAAAAATTGGAATGTTTTCCACCAACCTCTTTCTTTCTATCTAATCTGCCTTCTCTCTCTCATTTCTGACTCTGAATTATCTGTTTCTTCTCTATTTCTGCTCAATCTATCTCTGTTTACTCTTATATCAGCTGCATTTCTACTTAAAACAACATAAAATATCAAAAACAGATTCAAAACATATCAGGATTCGACCTAATCCTGACAGTTGAGAAGGGTTGGGTTGAGTCGGGCTCAAATTTAAAAATTTTGAGAAAATTTGGATTTTGGATTTAATATGTAATACTATTTTAATTCTTTCGTAAATTACCAAAACCTAATACTTTATTTTTAAAATTTTCTCAAAAACGAATTTTTAAATTTGAAACCGACCCTTCTCAACCCCCATCCAAACGGACCCGAAAGTCAGCTAGTAAGTAATTTAGTAGCCGAAAACGATAATGCCTAGCCAAATGTAGGAGCAAATTAACAGGTAGGACGTTGTATTTGAAGTTCATTTCTCACTGAATACAGAAAACCTAGCTTAACTAAAACAGAATCAGTTAAATTGTAATTGAGCAAAGTGAAAACATAAAATATAAAAAAATGAGAAAAAGTGTAAAACTGACTGACCAGGAGGAATGGAGTCGAGAAGTTTAAGAGCGAGCTGAGATTGAGAGTGGAGAGTAATGAGTTTATCATTTGGATTAAGGGGAAAATAAGTGTCTCGGATTATGTAAAGCTCATCAGCAGCTTTTGCTGCTTTCTCCATTATATTTTCTGCTGCTTCGTCTTTTATGCTCATCTTCGATTTGGAATCAACGCCAATTTACTACTTGAAATCTTATTATTGCTAGCTAGTAGTATAAGATCTCACACTTAACCCAATTACAAGCCGTCACGCTTCTAATTTGAATATTTGACCCGAGTTTACCAATGTTCTGCTTCTTTTCAAACCCGGCCCAAATCATTTTATATAGCTCACTAAAAAACTATCAAACTCTTTTATTCCAACAAAAAAATAAATATCATCATCTTCTATATATAATAGGAGAACAGGGGTAATTTTGAGCCAATAAACCCCCTACGAAAGTACAATTTTATCCTTAGATTTTAGAAAATTACATGAAGTTGCCACTACTCTTTTATTCACACAAAAAAATTGAATAAATTATGTTCTTATAGGGAATTGAACCCATGTCCTCCTCAAACAAACTCATCCTTATAACCATTGAGCTACATAAGTTTTTGAGTTTGAACTAAAAAACATATTACTTAAACCCGGTCTTTCCTTTTTCCTATTTTTGCTATTAATTTAACTTTTTAGTAAATATGTTAATGATGACTTATATTGTTTTATGTCCTTTTATCATTGCTCTAAAAAAAAATTATGTTATAGCCTATACAATATAAGTGTCTCGGAAACAATCTCGTTCATCGAAACAACGATAGTCGGGTTTAAGGAATCTACCTTTAGCTTCAACTCGAACTTGATGAACATGGGATAAGGCTAGGAAGCTAATGGTACGAACTGTTATGACATATCTGGTTGAGAGGGTATAAAATGAAGTTTTTCATTTAAGGATTTAGAGTGAGGTACATATGCGGAAGGGTTGTGTTTCCTATTTCTTACGCTGAGTTAGCTCATGTAAGTTCGAAAGCACAGTGTGGAAGCTATATACTTCACGGAGAAGGATAAACGAAGGTTAAATGACATCTTTCTTAGGTTCCTTTTGCATTTTATGTTGTAAGGAACCGGTGGTAGTTTTTGTACCCAAAAGCTCACATGAGCTCGACTTAAGACCCATAAGGAGATAGAGCCTGAATGGTACGGATCAAGCATGGTTAGGGACTTGTTAGGCCTAGGTACGGGTGAGTAATGGTCCAACAGTGTTGAGGTTCAGATGAATTTCAATCATTTCTGAAGTTGAATGTGTTTGGTTTTAAATTTGTATTTCGATTTGAATATGTTAAATATATATCTAACATATTTTTAGATATTTTTCATATTTAATTTTAATTATGATTTACTCCGCTTGTAAGATTTTTTAAAATTTAAATAGATATCTCAACTTGCACATGGCAATTCTGAATTACATACATACTTTCAAATCTTGAATTTATCAAAAATATAGATATAAAAAATTCTAATATTTGAAATTGTATTTGAAATATTTTTATAATTTAAGTAATTAACGGTTAGTACCTTCAAAACACACGTATGGAAATAAATTTAGTTTTTAACATTTTCAAAAACGAATTTTGATTTCAAAAGTCTCTTATTCGATTTAAACAAAAGTTTTAATCTTTTAAACTCTCTTATCCAATTTATAAAATATTTGGATTGTATTTCCTTGAAAAGTAAGACTTAAAAAATGGAAGTTTTAAATTCGAAATTTAATTTCTATTTGAATTTATTAACATATTTTTGGACACTTATCTTTTATAGTATTTAAAAAATATTACACTTTAGGAGTTTTCCCAAAGTGCAATACATCTAAAATCAACATTGAAATATATACATAATATATATATGGATAATCAAACTGACAATATGAATAATAAAACTCACACAACATCATTATCTACAACAATAATGTTATTATATGCAACGACATCATAATGTTTACTAACACCTAATTTGAATCCATGAATTCTTTTTTTTCCCGACGCTTTAGGTATGTACTGCATTACACCACAAACAAAGTTATTTAGATGCACAATGAAAAAAATCTTTTCAAAAACAAATTTAATTTCAAAAATCTCTTATTCAATTTAAAAAAAATCAATTCTTTTCCTAAAAAATAGAACCTAAAAACGAAAATTTTGATCTTTTAAAAGTCCAATTTATAAGAAGTTTCAATTGTATTTCCATAAAATATATGACTTGAAGAAAGAAGTTTTAAATTTAGAAATTTGGTTTGTATTTGAATTTATTAACATATTTTTGGACACTTATCTTTTATAATTATTACTATACCTAAAAGTTGGGACATGAAAGAAAGGAAGTTTTGATTTTCAATATTTAAATTAGAGGATTTCTAGAAAAAAAGATAAATATGACACGAGCGATTCTAGAGCTCTTGTGATTTTTCTAGCTGTGGAAATTTACAATGTAGTGAAATCTTTTGTATGGATAGCAACAACTTCAAGTCATGTTTTGTTCAATTGAGAAAAATATTCCTGTAGAGAATACATTAAACTAAATATTAGTATTTAATGAGAGTAAGTAATGAGAACATGACGATTATATAATCCTGTGTGATTTATAAGTGAAAGATTTTGATTTATTTATAGATGAAAGATTCGAAATCTTTTTCTATTTTGAATATGTTAAATTTCAATTTAAAAATCTATTATTCAACTTATAAAAGGTTTCAATTTTCTTCTCTAAAAAATAGGACATAAAGAAGGAAGTTTTGATTTTATTATTTAAAATAGAGGAGCTCTAGAAAAAAAAATATGATTCCAGCGATCTGAAATTATTTTATTTGTGTGCACGCTGAAAAGAAACAAAATATGGCAAAATTTTATTAATGATCAATCTTTATAAAACTAATTATAAAATAAAGGTTGCACATGTATTATCTTGTACGGTGGAATTCGATTTATATAGGTTTTTAGGATTTTAGATTCTGAATATGATTAGTTTATAATTTTGGAGGGCTACTTTCTTCCTTAAAAGTTAGGACATTAAAAAATAAAATTTAATTTTTTAAATTTGAATTGAAGGGCTTAATTTGGACCTAAAAAGGGAAATTTTAATATTTCAGTTATAAATATTTTTTATCCAGTTTAAAAAAGGTTTCGATTTTTTTTCTAAAAAATAGGAGCTAAAGAAGGAAGTTTTGAATTCTTTTCTAAAAAATAGGGCCTAAAGAAGGAAATTGTGATTTTAATTATTTAAAATAGAGGAGCTCTAGAAAAATAGATAAATAGGAATCGAGCGATTCTAGAGCTCCTGGGGGTTTTCCTTTATATATATAATAATAGATAGATAGATAGATAGATTTATATGCTACAAAACATCCTTTTTTTAGTACTCATATAATTTATGCATAAATAAAATGATCAATAAATGATCATACAAAATTTACGAATTTATATCAATAGCTAGAAGATGACACGTGCCTCGCACGGGTTATTACGCTAGTTAACTCTTTAAATTTTAAATATTTTATTTAATTCTTTGTATAAAAGAGTTGGGCCCAAGTTGGTTTGTTTGTAATAGGTTCAGCCTATTTTGATTATTAATATAAACTTTGAATTATTAAACAAAATTAAGATTATTCTTAAGTGAAAAATTAGAAATCAACTTGGCATACCCATGTTCTCTCCATTAGAGCATTATCATCCGGCCATCTCCATTCCCAAAAACTTACTAAAAGTAGTAAATCATCAAACAAAAATAATAAATACCCAAAATTATCAAAAATGTTTTACATCCCATTCCCCATTTCTATCTAAATATTCATACATTCTTTTTTGTATTACTTAGTTTCACTTACAATTTTAACTACTAAAATTCACACACTATCTATAAATATTATTTTAATAAAATGGGGGAATGGATGGGGGATGTACAGTAGAACCTCAAAAATGGGGATTTAGATTTGATCCCCAAATTGGGTCTCGGATGGAAGTATAGTATGTGATAAAATGTCAATCCCCATCCCCAAATTATACAGATGGGGTGCCGACTGTCAGTGCTCTTATAAAATAGATCATTCGTTAGTTATTAGACAACTCTTAAACATGTACACTTTAAAAATATCAACTTAGGCAAGGCAAGTATGAATGGAGATCGAGTAAAAGAAGGAAAATACTACTCCCTCCGTCCCTTAATGTTTTTCCTGTTTTGACTGGATACATTTGCCAACGCACACTTTTGATCGTTAATATCTTAAATTTCATATTAGTATTAAATATAAAAACTTCACTATATTAAAGTACTCATAAATACGGATCCAACAAGATCACTCATGACTATATTTAGTCTTATAGATTAGACGTAAATTAGTAATTTGTCTTTTGTTATGAACAATCCCGACATTTCAAACAAGAACTACAAAAAGATCTTGACAAGCATGAGTGATGATCAGTTGAACCATATTTCTGATTAAAATGACTAGGGGTCATTTAAATTTTTCATGAGATGCAACAGTGATCTGGAACTTCTAAAAGTTGGTCGTAAAGAAGACAGTTTATGTACCCTATATAATTATATCCTATATTATATTATTATATCATATACATGGAGCAGGAGGAACATTGTTATAACAACAAAATCATGAAATGTACCATGGTCCATGGGTATATAAAAAATCCTGATACTTAATATATTATGTATTCTGTAATAAAATAATAACCAAAAACAATCGTACGCATACCTCTAGTCTGATATGATCCTCTACCTCGTGGACCTCGACTATGAACGTATGAGCCAATACGTGTCTGGAACAAATCCTTTTTTTTTTTTTTTTGCAAAATGAAATAAATTCATTTATCAATGACTGAGATTACACATTCCAAAAAGGAATGGAAAAAAGAGACATTCTTTCGTCAACGAAAGCTTATTATCTAACCGAAAGGTATGCTTAACCACTCCATGGGTCGTAATATAAATTACGACTGACATGAGAGAGAGATTCCTCCGGACGTTCAGATAATAAAACATTCATATCAAAGAAGAAGACTCACAATATAAGTAGGCCTCATTAAAACCCCGCATGAGCAAAACCCTATGGGAAAAAAACTCAAGGGGGAAAAAGAGTACCCACACTACAACGATCGACAAAACCTATAACCAAACATCTAGGACTACTTGATATCCATGCAAAGCCCAAGATTCCGTCTCCCTCCTTCTTCTCTTTATACTTGCTCTCACAAAAACCGAAAGATCACCTTCGCTTTTTCTCTGCATCTTGAATTTCCATTAATTACTTCCTTTTGAAAGTCAAAATTGAGTCATTTTGAGACTTCTTTATTCTTGTTAAATCTGCAATTCACCAAAAAACCCAACAAGAAAAGAATAAGTCAATGAATCACTTCTAATCAAAATATAAACTTAAATATATATAATTTTTGAATTCTGACAAAAGGATGCTCATTTCTAACCAAAGGGGATCCCTTTGGTTAGGCATCTAAAATTATAATACTCCGTAGATAGTTTATTAAAAATATGAAAAATATTTTTTAAGAGTATATATATATATATATATATAATTTACATATATTTAAATATATATATATATATATATATATATATATATATATATATACATATAAAATCTATAATTTAGCTAATAAATTTTAAAATTATAAAATTACCAAATTAGCTAAATAATAAAATTCTAAAAATTAATTATTAAATAGACAAGCCATCTAAATGGCATATCGAAACCTCTTAAAGGCCCAAAATATAAGCCATCAATCATGGCCACCCAAAATAAAAATTTGTAAAATAAGTAAAGATTCGTTATTATTACATTTAGAAAAACTAACAAAAAAACTAAAATTGAATAGATTGCAATACTTTTTTGAAAACAAAATTAATAAATAAGATAGATATAAATTGCAACCAAATATAAAATAAAACTACGTTAGATAACATATAAAATATAAAAATTCGTCAAACGGACGACCGATAATATTCGTCAAACGGACGATCGATAAATAATTCGTCAAACGGACGACCGATAACAACTCATTCAAGAAGCCTACTCCATAATTAGCACAAAATATCCATATAAAATGGAACAACTAGAAACCACGACTCCTTTACTTCTAAAAACTAGTCAAAAAGAGATTATCTCGAATCATAACTAAATTAATGTGCAGCTCATGTCTCATGACAGTGTGACGATATCCATTCCAAACGAACTTGAATTCAAATCCTTATTAAATTATTATCATTATATATTTTTAAATAAGCTCTGAATCAGATGATTAAGGCATAATTATTGAAGATTATATTTGGATACGGAACAAAGAAATAATTAGTACATTCCTATTTGATATATCCTACATAACTTTCCGGCCGTTTCATATATGAGATGTATAATATAAAAACACTAATTTTTTTTTTCAGTTTTGTAGTACATAATTATGCATGTCCACTCACACGCGGATACAGGTAATTATCGTGTAACGGTGTAAGAACAATTTAAATATTTTCAATGAGTTACAAAAATAATAAGCAATTAAGTTCTTACAGGCTGTGTTAAGAGTGTTGCCAGTAACCAACAAAGGGTTGGTCTGGTAAGACTCTTGCCTCTCTAACACAGAGGTCAAGAGTACGATCCCTGTGGTGTGCGTGTGTAATTAATTAGCAAAAAAAAAAAAAGAGTGTTGCCAGTACTATTTTATTAAAACCTGCCTTGCCTACTCAACTTCCTTTCCTTTTCCCCTACCTTTCTCAAACTTGTTTTTCATCTGATCTTAAACTAATCAACTGTGTAACAATCTAATTAATATAATTTATTTAATAAATACTATTTCACCTCTATATAAACAAGTGCACTAATTCAATGCCATCATACAAGAGAATACTACTACAGTATTAAACCTTTTACAAAAACTATGGGAAACTATGCCTCTCTATGCAGTACTTCACTAATCCCCCCTGCTGCCAAAGCTTCTAAGGTCATCTTCCCTGGTGGCGAAGTGCATCAGTTTCGTCGTCCCGTGAAGGTGGCTGAGCTCATGCTCGACTCTCCTAACTCTTTTCTAGTCAACACAAAGTCACTTAATATTGGTAAAAGGTTTACACCTCTTTCGGCTGATGGAGATTTGGAGTTTGGTAATGTTTATATTATGTTTCCAATGAGAAGGCTCAAGTCTATGGCAACCGCGGATGATATGGCCAGGCTCTTCATGGTTGCTAATCCTACAGCAACTAACATTTCAGGGGCTAGCAATAACAAGGTCAGGGTTTTGCCAGAATCAGTACATGTTGCATCGCCAGGAAGCGAGACTGAAGGTTCAGGATTTAGCTTCCAAGAAATTGAGGGGTTCTACACGGGAGAGTTCAAGTATAGGTTATCCATGTCTAGGTCCAGAAAACCCTTGTAGGATACTATTACAGAAGAGCCAGTGCGTTCACGGTAGCAAACTTTCAGTTGTTTCCCCCGGGGTGTAATTTTAGTCCATCCCCACTATTTATGTAAAGGAATTTAAATGTCGAAAACATCAGATTTTGTGTGATAATTGGTCTCATAGACAACTAACTACAACATGTATTTAATCCTATGTTAAATTATATGATAAGCTTATCTTGCTTTGTCATCAGGTTGCTGTCATATCGTTTTCTTCTTCATATAATCTGACAGCTAAAGCTTGCGTTGAGACATGTTGTTGTACTTCTTATTTGTCTAAAAAATTGACAGTTTTGCTTGGACCGAGTCAAGTTACTGTGATTCCTTAATTCTCATCTCTAAATTCTTCTTGTTCAAATTCTTTCTCATTTCTCATATCATTCCTACCTGGACTTTGCATCTCATTCTCTTCTACTTTTCAATCTGATCATCTTCTATATTCTATAGCCATTACTTCTGCACCAGTGTCGTGACATTTATCAATTATCTCCAATCTAGGAGCTTCACAATATTCTGGCTCATTAGTTTGAGGGGGAGTATTAAACAAGAAGGGTATTATAGACTTTAATTATGTATTGTACTAGCTTGGCACTAGTTTTTCTTGCTATAAAAACAACCTTCTGTATAAATGAAGGATGTACTGAATTTATTGTTGAAGCCGATTTTCGTCAAGGACAATGCTTCAAGATTAAATTTATATTTGGGTATTCGGATAGAGATAATAAGAATAAAGATGTAAATATAAGAATATACAATTAGGGTTCTTGATATATTTGGGACTGCTCTTGAGAGTTTGTAATCGGGTGTGTGCATGATTTTCGGATCCCTCTCAAGGTGCCTACGTACCCTATTTATAGGGATCAAGTCCACGTAGTTCTATTCGATTTAAGATTGTATTTTTGGTAATATTAGGCCCAGCCCGTGACCGATGCTTTAGGAACAAGTAATGTCCGGATGGAAAGTATTTGGATCCTTCTAGAATTAGGTTTCGGATGCCATAATTTATTTCACCGCCTTTAAGCATCGGCCTCAATAATATGTGGGCTTTTTATTTATTGGATCGGACTCAACATATACATCAGGCTTCCTTGTATTTGTTTGATCCAACCATCGGACTCAACATGGTTTTGGACTGTAGACGAAGGCCCGAATATTGATGGACTAATATTTCCCACATGCAAATAATCTTCGGACACGAATATGCAGGTTCAACCTTTGGAAACATAGTGAATATATTTTGTATCAACATTTATAGAAACAATCAGAAGCAATGCAACCATTTTACTTTCACCGTTGCTTTAGTTTTATATTTTTGCAATGCAATTATAGTAAAGAGTTCTTTGATTTACAAAAGTTATCACTTACATTCCTTTTAGAGCTTTGATTTTTTTAAATTTGGTTTATGGACAAGAATAATTTTTAACAGCTTTTGTATTAAAAGGATTGAATAACTAATTGTATACTTTTAGCGTGGTACATTTAAGGTTGAAGGATAAAAATAACAATTTTGTATACGATAGTGACAAGAATAACGATTCTCGATAGGTATATATATGGTTAAAAACAGCGAATTGAATACGCATTTTACACCGGGTATTAAACAATACGCATTTGGTGATGGTGTAACATGAAATGAACCAATTGACATTCATTTACAGTTAGAATGTTATATAATAACTCTATTTCAAAAATTGGATATGCAATTATGGATTGGATAACATGTATATATATACATGATGTTAGAAAAATGGAGTTTTTAGAGCATAATTAATTTATGTTCTTGATGTTAATTCCGGATTTTAACGTTTGGAAATTGTTCCTTGCTATGAGGACTTCAATTTTCATATATGGGTCTAAGTAATTTTCTTAGTGAAATCTATAGAGAAATTGAGTTGAAGTGGGTAGCTTGAAAGAGCTTGAAAATGAGAATGTATATTTGTCCCACATTGAAATAAATAAAGGGGGTTGTTGGCTTTATATAGAATCACACACATGGGTAGTGTACAACTACTAAGGTGTATGATGGTGCATGGTGTTACTGTGTGCTCCACGCGCGCTGCCGCCGCCCGCCTCGTCTCGACTCAGGTCGGCTCGGTCGATGGGCGAATGTCTCGGTGTCTCGCGTACGCGAGGCGACCTGGGCGAGGGATTTTATTTATGTGTTTAAATATATTTTAATTAGAATAAATATATATATCGATTGGGATCGGTACTTGGAATAAATCAGAAGGTAGAGGGATTTTATTTATGTGTTTAAATATATTTTAATTAGAATAAATATATATATCGATTGGGATCGGTACTTGGAATAAATCAGAAGGTACTACCATATCCTGATGACTTGATCAAATACTGATGGACCGTAAGTCCTGACGGTACCAGATCCTGATGATCAAATACTGATGGACGTACATCAGATCCTGACGGATTCCTGATATTGGGTCCTGGACAGAATTTGATTATATATATGTATATTCAGATTAATTAAAATAAAAACTGATGTGTGTGGATAATATATATATACGTAACGGTTACGATTTATTTAATTGAAGATCAGCTGTTACAGCCGTTTTGATTATATTAAATCGATCGTTTCATTTTTATTAAATGGAATGGGGGTTACAATATTGATGAGGGTGGTATCAGTTACGTTTGGCCTCTCCTATAAATAGAGAGCTAAGCTACTGATTTTGGTGACCCTACATACCACACCCTACATTCTCTTCTCCTCTCTACACTCTCAAATCCCTTACTGTCGTAGTAGTTCTGTGGGTTTTTCTCTGGCGACTGAGGTGTTAATCGAAATTGAGTTTTCAGGTTGCTGTGACCATCTAACTCAGAGCTGTTTTATCATGGAAGAATATTGCTAGCATCCTGACACAGTGTAAGTGGGGGCAATTATCTCTTCAAGAGCAGTCAGGACTTCTAGCAAATCCTGACGACTCGGCTGTTCTTTTACTTGTTTGATATACTGATATAGCTATTGTTAATAAGATGTCTTCTGTCTTCCCTTTGTTTTTACAGTTACTGATATGCATGTTTTATACCTTCGTGTTTTGTTTCGTTAATTGTTTGCTTGGCCTTGGCTTGTTAAATACGATATATAACTGCCTCTATGTTGCTATTTTAGTCAGTAATCCCAACATTCTTGAAGAGATAATTCGTTATATAGTATTTAGCATAATGGTTAACGAGAGTGAAATTCCTGCTAGTGGTAGTTCGGTTGCATCTGCTGGGGTCATTGATTGGACCACTTACAGTTTTCCACAACCCGTTGAATTAACTGGCTTGCCTGAGAAATTCAATGGGGGCGTTGGCTTTTCTCGTTGGCAGAAAAGGATGAAGTTGTGGTTGACTGTAAAGGGTCTATGGCCTGTTGTGGAATATGAGAAGCCGGTTGTGGATCAAGAGAAGGCTGAATCAGTTAAGGGTTTTGCGAAGTGGGCTGAGAAGGATGGGGTGGCTAGGGCAGCCATTTTGGCTGCTCTCACAAACACATTGTTTGATGTGTACTCCTCTGATGCCTACACTGCAAAACTCTTATGGGAGAAGCTGGACCAGACACATAATACTGACTCACAAGGTCTGGAAAAGTATTCTGTGGCTAGGTTCCTTGATTTCAAGCTGGTGGACAATAAGTCCATGACTGAGCAAGTGCATGAATTCGAGATGATAGTGCATGCTTTGAAGGAGTCTGGAATGGACCTCCCTAAAAAGTTTAAGGTGATGAGTGTGATTGAAAAGCTTCCACAGTCTTGGGAAGAGTTCTCTCTCTCCCTGAAAAGACAGAAAGGAGAGATCACCTGGACCAACCTTATGCTGGACATCTCGGTGCAAGAACAACACAAGTCCAAACAGGGACATGTGATGCCAACTGAGCATGGAAGTTCGAAGGTAAATGTAGCAACTGTAGGACAGAAAAGGAAGGTTGTCTCTAAGAAGGGTAATAGTAATAAACCTAAGAATGACAAGGATAAGGCCAAGAAACCAAAGGCAAACAAACCATGTTGGTCTTGTGGGCAGGTTGGGCACTGGAGTAAGGACTGCCCTACAAAGAAAGCAAAGAAAGCCGAGGGGTTAGCTCAAGCGAATGCTGTGCTTGGAACCTCGAGTGGGCCTGTAGCGAACATGGTTGTTGGTGAGGCTTTGGCTTCTGAAACCAACGTTGACCGGTATGTTACCTACAACCCTGTACTATTTTCCACTTATCTGTCAAATGAATGGTTGATTGATACTGGAGCTAATGTGCATATTTGTGCTGACATTAGTTTATTTGTATCTTATCAACAGAGTCATAGCTTGACAGTGACGATGGGGAACGCAAGTGCCGCTCAAGTACATGGAATAGGAAACGTGGACTTGAAGTTTCCTTCGGGTCGTATTCTATCTCTGACGAGAGTGCATCATGTTCCCAACATGCGTAGAAATATAATAAGTGGAAGCTGTTTAGTAGCTAATGGTTTTGAAGTCTCTCTCAAATGTAATAAAGTAGTTCTTATTCGTACTGGTACTTTCTTTGGCAAGGGTTACTGGTCAAATGGTTTATTTGTAATAAATGTTGAGCCCGTTTTGGGTGCTTTGAATAAAATTACTCCTTCTGTTAACTGTGTTGAATCTTCAACTTTATGGCATGCTAGACTTGGTCAATTAAATTTTGGTGCTCTTAAAAATATGATGAACTTAGAGTTGATTCCAAGACATACCATAGAAAAGAATTCTAAATGTCAAGTATGTGTGTCTGCTAAACAAATAAGGAAACCTTTTCATAATATTGTTAGGGATTCAGATTTGTTAGATTTAGTACACACTGATATTTGTGAATTTGGTGGTGTGTTGACTAAGGACCAGTTTAGATACTTCATTACCTTTATAGATGATAGTAGTAGATACTGTTATGTTTATTTACTTAGACATAAGGATGAAGCACTTAGTAAATTCATTATATATAAAATTGAAGTAGAAAAACAAACTAGTAAGGTACTTAAGAGGTTGAGATCTGATAGAGGTGGTGAGTATACGAGTAACGCTTTTAATGAATTTTGTGCAAGCAATGGAATAGTCCATGAAGTTACTCCACCATACACACCTGAGTCTAATGGGGTTGTTGAGCGAAAGAACAGAACATTTAAAGATATGATTAATAGTATGCTTATTAATTCTGGGTTGCCTAAATACATGTGGGGAGAAGCTCTGAATACGGCTTGCCATATTCTGAATAGAGTCCCTCTGAAACACATGGATAAGACACCCTATGAGTTATGGAAGAGCAAGAAGACTAGTCTTAAGTATTTTTGTGTGTGGGGGTGCCTTGCTAAGGTACTTGTCCCTGAACACAAGAGAAAGAAACTAGGTCTGAAGACTGTTGATTGTATCTTTCTAGGCTATCTTGAGACCACTACAGCTATGAGATTTTTAGTATTAAAATCTGACATAGATGGTATAGTGGCAAACACGATAGTTGAGTTTCGTGATGCTACATTCTTTGAGGATATTTACCCTATGAAGACGGGTATGCCTCAAGATACTTCTAGTGAAGATCCTACTCGCACATCAAGTTCTATTCCTGATCATGTGGAAAAGATGACAAATGTGGGGGCGGAACCTAGTAGTAGCTCTACTCCTAAGGAGGTAGAGGAACCACGAAGGAGTAAGCGTGCAAAGGTAGTCAAGGATTTTGGAAGTGATTATATCACTTACAATGTCGAGGACGAACCTTTAACTTTCCGACAAGCTATGGATTCTTCAGAGTCTAGGCACTGGAAGGGCGCTGTAAAGAGTGAAATTGACTCTATTGTTTCTAACGGAACATGGGAGTTAGTTGATCTCCCTCATGGGTGTTCTACTATCGGGTGCAGATGGATCTTTAAAAGGAAGTTGAACCCTGACGACTCAATAGATAAGTACAAAGCTAGACTGGTAGCTAAGGGTTTTAAGCAAATGGAGGGCATTGATTACTTTGACACATACTCTCCAGTGGCTAGAATGACAACAATCCGAATACTTGTAGCATTGGCTTCCGTACATGGTTTTATCATCCATCAAATGGATGTAAAGACAGCTTTTCTTCATGGTGAACTTGAAGAAGAGATTTATATGGATCAGCCTGAGGGATTTGTTGCATCTGGTAACGAAAGGAAAGTATGTAAGTTGATCAAATCCATCTATGGCTTGAAACAAGCTTCTAGGGATTAGCATAAAAAGTTTGATGAAACTATAGTGCCGTTCAGTTATGATATTAATGATAGTGACAAGTGTGTCTACACCAAAGTTAAAGGTAGTGAATGTGTCATCTTGTGCCTATATGTAGATGACATATTACTGTTTGGAACCAATATAGAGATTGTTGCCCAATAAATAACAATTGTAGAAGGGGGGTTGAATACAATTGTATAAGATTTTCGACTTAAACAAATAACACAAGTATGAATCAATAACAGCTTTATTAATTCTGATATAAAACTGTTACAAAACTCTCTTAAGAAATTCTTATGTTCTTAAGAGCCGGTAGGTTACAAGATAAATCGTGTAAGCGATTACTTTAATGTAAAACCTAAACTGTGTTTATATAGAGTACACAGTTACACTATCAATTACAAGATATTCTAAATCAATTACATATATCTCTGAATGCATATCTTGCATGATAGCTGCATTCCTACAATCTAGGAACCGACATATCAATCTTCCTTGATCTCTGGTCTGATGAGAATCTTCATGAAATACTGACCAGCTTCTAATCCTGATGATAGTCCAATACTGACGTTGTATTACTGATGACGTCAGCATCAGTATCTGATCAGTAATGCCCAGATCCTGATCATCACTTGAATCAATATCTAACAATCTCCCCCAATTTGTTCTTTATAAAACAAAGCACAAATTCCTTGATTCAAAGATGTCAAAAACTCAAAACAAAATACCTTCTAAAAATCATCAGGAACAGTTTCAGAAATTCTTTGATAAAACAGATTCATCTCCAAGAAATCAGATATCAATTCTTCTTCCTTGCTTTCAAGAATTTGAACCAGTTTCTTCTTCAAATTTTTGAGTTCTTCATCTTCCTCATTAATCTGATAGATAGCTGCCCTGAGATTCTGAATTGAGCTTCTTGGAAGATCTAAGTCACCTAGCAACACATAAGCAATTTTCTTCCCATCTGGATTTAGAGACAGTTGTTCCATGCCTAGATACACTTCTCTAACAGCTGTACCTTTCTTCATTTCAACCTCTATGTCTCTTAAATTTAAGTACATAGGAATATAATTGCCATCATACCTCGTTCCCCCATCCATAAATCTCTGTCTAATTATCCTGTAAATCATGACAAACCAATTGTAGTAAACTTCTCTTTCATTAACATTGATTCTTTTACTTCTGAGAAGATACAGAACATATTTCAGCTATTTTGCAGATTTACACAACAATTCATGAATAGGAATCTTTTTCACACTTCTATCTTTCATGAAGTACAACATCTTTTCTATTTTCTTTGCACCAGCATGACAATCAGCAATGATAGCAACAGCTTCAAGTTTCCAGAGATGATCAACAGTTAACTCATCACCAATCTTGTCAACTAGAGCATGTTGATCAGTTTGTACAATGAAAATAATCTATGCATGACTATACCCAATTCCTCCTCTTGTGCCAGGTTCCAATCCTTTCAAACCAGATTGCATACTTACCCATTTTGGTGGATTTTCAGCAATAAATATAGTAGACTTTGATTTAACAATCAATAAAGATTCACTAATCAAAGAAGACTCTGTTATCAGTCCTGCTGATTTGAAAACAACCGGTTTCCTATAATCACACTCACTCTTCTCCTTTTTCTTACTATTCTTCTTCTCATCTGTTGGATAATACTGCTGATGTTCAGGAACAGATTTATCTTTATCATACCATAACTTCCTGTCTGATCTATGAACATTTCTTAAGTAGTCTCTGGTTGTTATCCTTTCTGCTTCTCTGGCTTTAGCTCTGATTTCACTTTCTCTTTCAAATCTTCTGAAGTTCTCTTGTTCATACTCCAGTGTATCTTCAAAAACTTCCATATTGTGAAATTCAACCACAACCTTAAGAATCATAATCTTAAGTTCTTTTAAAATTTCAGCTTCTTTAGAATCAGAGACAACATCAGAAATTGAACCAAAAACTGACTTCTCATTAGATGCAGTAGATTGAACAGCAACCTTACTCTTTCTTTTTAAAGGCAATATCTCCTCCTCAATTTCTTCAGGAGCATTGAATCTGTTGTCTGGAGTTAATGCAAGAGATAGTGGAGTTTTCTTCTTTTCATTTTCAGAAACATCTTTCAATTTGATTCCACTAGATCTTGTTTACCTTGTACTTGTTTGAGCATATAATCTTCCTCTACTTCTGTATCTTCCTCCTCTGCCTCTTCCTCTTCTTGCAGCAGGAGCTTCATTTTGTTTTGCAATCTCTTCAAAGATCCTGTTCTGTTCTTCTAAGAACTCATCAGTAGTCATGTTTGGATTTTCTCCAGTAGATAAGATAAGTGCTTTCTCAGCATGATACTGTTGAACTCTTTTGTCTTTATGAAACAGTTTAAGAACACGACCATCCCCAGTGTCAAGTTCATGAAACAGATTAGCAGTATCTTCATCCTGTTCCACATACACATCATCCTCAGGAATGGTTGACAGAGTTTGACCAGATGTCACGAACTGTTCTTCTTTTGGATTCTGAGATTGCATCATTGTTCTCACTGTCTTCTTACCAGATCTAGAAACATGAGTTGACTGCCTAGTTTGAGTATTAGATCTCTTTGTTACTAAAGCAGCATCAGAGGTTTCAACTTTATGATGTGACTTAGCACCACCATCATTTCCAGAATTATCATCATCCTTTTGTACAACTGGATTAGGTGAGCATTTTGTTTTGACTATCTTCTCCCCCTTTTTGACATCGGCATCTTCTTCAATGAAGAAAGACAAGACAAGCTTGAGGGTTTCATCAATATTATCAACTTTTGATTCCAAGACAGTCATTCTGGAATCCATTTTCTTGTCAAGTGCTTTAATATCATCAGCAAGAAGATGTGCTTGAGAAGCAGTAGCAGATATAGAAACAGATGTTTGAATACCCGCTTGAAATTTATCAGTAACAGCCTTCATAGAGTCAATCTCACTCTTCAATCCCTTTGCTAGAAGAGCATTTGTTTTGAGAAGAGCCTTGAGTTCAGGAGTTGGCATCCTCGTGGCAATATGACCAGAATGAAAAAGAGCATTTTGAAAATTCATCTCAGCATTCGGCTGATTCCATTCAGTATCCCATTCATATCCCCTTGCAGCTCGAGTATCAGGAGGAAGAATTGAACTGTACTCCCCTCTGAATTCTTCTTGAGTAACAGACTGCATGTATCTACTCGAAGACCTATAAGTAGATAGGAGACTTGCTTTTATCGTTGCTTGCATTTGAATTGTCTCAGGATCAGCATTAGCATGATCATCATCATCATCATCATCTGAGCTACCTCCAGCCTCAGGAAGTTTATTATCAACATTATCATCAGGATGCATAACACCTTTCATTCTCAATCACCAGTAGATACAGCTGGTGAATCCTGATGTCCTGCAGACAGATTAGTAACATTTCCTAAATCTCTCATTTCTTTTAAAGTGATCTCATCACTTCTCACAATGTTACCAAAGTTACTTTCAATAGCAACTTCTACCTCACTAGAAGTTAACAACTTCTCACTCTGTTCTACCTCTCCTTTTGCCAGTTCAGGAGACTGCCTCTCATCACTCTTCTTTTTCTCTAAATGTTCACTCTCAATCTCACAAGAAAGGTTCTGACTCATTAAATGTGAAGAAATAAGAGGTGGCTGAGAAGAGTGGTCTGAAGTCATACAAATAGAGGTATCCCTTTTATCATGTCTATCTGTAATCATACTATTAGTATTAAAGGAAGTAGAGATAGAGATGTTACCTGATGAAGTAGTTAAAGAATCCATTGGCCTTGCTGAAATTGGCTCAATAAGCAATGGAATAAGTGGATCAGTAGTACTTACATCAGGATCGACCACTGCAACTATAGCATGACTTGCATCAGTATTTGCTACTGATGGTTCTTGTGTAGTCTGAGGTTTTGAAGCTTCTTCAACACTTTGAGTCAAAGGTTCTTGTGTGCTTCCCTCAAATGCAGTGTCAGCAATCACTTCATCACATTCAGCAATGTGCAAATCATGAGCAGCTTTATCTTCCAGACTTCTAGCTAGTTCAATTTCAATTTCAGAAGCCCATTGAGCATTGTCAGGAAACTCCCCTGCTGATGTGATTTTGCCAGCATCTTCACTTTGAGAAGATGGTTCTTGTGGGGCAGGAATATTCTTGTCTTCACCTTCCCTTTGAGAAGATGGTTCTTGTGTGACGATTCCTTCAGAAATGTCTGCACCTACACTTTGAGTAGGTGGTTCTTGTGTGACTGGATCTGCAATAGCTTCTGAACTCCTTTGAAGTTCAGGTTCTTGTGGGCTAGATCCTCTCAGAGATCAAATAGTAGTCCTCTGTTTCTTCTGTCTATGAAAGACGTTTGCTTCAGCAGTTTTCTTTTTAAGTGGTGAAGGTTTAAAACCCAACTGAGCAGCAATAGCATTTACTTGATCGATAGACATCTCAATAATTGTTCTTTTTGGAGATGCAGATGCTGGAGAATCAGAAATCTCAACAGTCTTCATAGGTGAATTATCAGGAGTAGAGATGTCAGGATTAACAGTAGCGTCAGGAACTGATGATCCATCCTGATTAATAGACACATCAGGATTGCTCTCCATATCATCAGTAAGATTCAAAAATTCTGTGTGATCAACAAATTTTCCTTTGCTGATTAATCTTCTTCTTTTCTTCGGCTTTTCAGAGACAGCCACTTCTCTAGTATCAACAACATCAATCTCTTTCTTCTTCATCAAGACTGATATAGGCATTGTGTCATCATCAGAATCAGAATCAGAAACAGCTCTTTGACCAACTTTCCTCTTCACTCCTGTTTCTTTATTCAGACCAGATGTTTCAAGAACCCTTTGTTCACCCCCTTGTGACTTCATTTGAGAGTGAGTTGGAGTGGAGAAATCCTTTGATCCTGATTGACTCTTAGACACATCAGATCTAGCTAATTTCTTTGATTTTACAACTGATGCCTTTTGTGAGACACCAGAGGTGGTTGACTGTTTAGATAAGTGTTTAGGTTGGGTGCTTGTGTCAGGAATAGGATGTGTAAGGTCCTGTCTCATAGCACCAGTTGCTGGGCCATATTTAATAGGCATTCTCTCTCTTAAAAGAGACCATACTTCATCAGGAATGTATGGAGTTCCATCAAATTTATTTGCCTTATCAGAATTGATTAGACTCTTTATATTGTTTTCTGAGATTTTACATATAGGCAAAATTGTATCATTCTCAAAAACAGCATGAGGACATAAGTGAGAGAATATTAATTGGAAAAATCTAAGAAAGCAAACATAACCACATTTATCTGCTTTTCTTTCACTTAATGCCTTTAGTATAAAAGACCCATAATCAAATGAGAGATCATGAATTAGAGAATACCCAATTTTGGCTGAACCTGTGTGTAAGGCATCAAAATTTGACACTTTATTCAAGAAACATCTGCTGATGGTGTCGAAGAAGAAATTCCATTCCTTCTTAAGCTTTGTCCTGTAGAGCTCTCCAAACTTCTTTGGCGTTCCATTGTAACCCAAACTTACAACATACTCAAGGAGTTTTGAATCATGAACTTTGAATACAGGCTTACCAATGATTGATGGTAAGTGTAGGGCTTCAGTGACAATCTCAGGAGTCACATAGTATGTAACATTATCATACTCAAAGCTCATCTGAGGCTTTTCTGATGGAAGTCCTTTCCCAAAAACACTTGTGTTCCAAACCTGCATAACAGACTTAAAAGATATCTTGGCAGGTTGGGTTAGAGCATAATTGATTGGGCTTGAGGCCAAGAAGTCCTGAATAATGTGGAAATCATTGGGCAAGTCCTGATGATCTAGAACTGCAGTGAAGTTATTTGTGTTAAAAGTAACTCCATTGATTACCACCTTGCTGTTCATGAAAGATAAATTCTCCATTGGAATTTCAAACACAAGAATTGTGCTAATTTTGAAATTAGGGTTTGAGAGTGCAAAGATAGAGAGACGATGTTTTACTGATGGTCTTGAGAATAATTAATCAATTAGAAAACTAAATTGATATTTGGACAATACTTATGATTTCTCAAAGACAGGTGTCAGTAAAACATTCGTTTATACTGGAGTAATGGACCAAATTACGTGAGAGAGTGGTGATGATTGCACGCGTCACGACTTACACCTGTAACTATATGTAATGATCGAGTGAACACACGCGCTTGTATTATTCGAGAAATAAGATTGTGATTAAAATAAAACATGGTAATTTTGTTTTAAATAAAGAAATTTAAAACATCACAATTGAATAATACCTGATACTTACACCAGTAATATGAATCGTTTCATATTCTTGTGCCACTCTTCTCTATTTAATCTTAGAGACTTGTCCACTTACTTCCTTAACCCTTCATTCTCTCCTGAAAGAAAAGTAAGAAAAACCCTTCACAGCAAAATTTTTACAACAATGTCAAACCTTACAATCAAAGAGAAGAATCTCCATCTCTTAGAGAAAAGAGACATATTTAGCTATACTCGTGAAGAGTTTGATGCTTTCGACTGGGAAAGACAACTTGAGACTCTCTGGTTGCAGATGGATGCAGGTCTCGAAGAAATCGAGAAGGAAAAACCTGCAAAAGTGATCGACATCGATGCTGCCCTCCAAGCAACATTAACATGGCTTTCATCTAAGGCATCCTCATCCAACTCCATCAACCATTGTTAATGAATATGTCACCAAAAATAACCTTATCCCTGTCAACTTCCACCCAAACAAAGTGGCAAAGATGGGATCTGGGATGGCTACTAACAATGGAGTGGATTGGTCTTTTATTTCCTGTTGAATAGATTAGTAGATAGAGAACAAAAAAGATGTAATCTTTGAATGTAATCTCTTTCTTATTATCAATGAAAAATTTAGTTTCTCTATTCTATTCAATGTTTCCTGATTTATCATGTTATCTGAGAATAAATATGAGGACTAATTAAAGTGATCACATTATCAGGATTTCAATAACATTAATCATAGCTTGAATCAGGAAATTGAGATAAAACGAAGACAGGTAGATTCTGAACAAAATACTGATGATCGAACCGTTGCATCAGGATTCGACGTTGACCACTGTCAGGATTGACTTTCCATCAGTATTTGCAAGTTGTCAGTATCTGATGACTTCTTTCTCTCAAGTACTGCCATAGTTTACCATTCCAAGTTCATTCACCAACTTTGTAAAAGTAGTCTCAGGTAGTGGCTTGGTGAATATATCAGCTAACTGTTGATCAGTAGGAACAAAATGAAGTTCAATTGTTCCTTCCAGTACTTGTTCTCTTATGAAGTGATACTTGATACTGATGTGCTTTGTAAGAGAATGTTGAACTGGATTTCCTGTCATAGCAATAGCACTTTGGTTATCACAATAAATAAGTATTTTTGAAAATAACAAACCATAGTCCATTAGCTGATTTCTCATCCACATGATCTGAGCACAACAGCTTCCAGCAGCAATGTACTCAGCTTCTGCAGTTGATGTGGAGATAGACTTTTGCTTTTTACTAAACCAAGAAACTAGTCTTCCTCCAAGAAACTGACAACTGCCTGAAGTACTTTTCCTGTCTATTTTGCATCCTGCAAAATCAGCATCTGAATAACCACATAAACTAAAGTCTGATTCTCTAGCATACCAAAGGCCAAGAGAAGAAGTGCCCTTTAGATATCTAAAAATCCTTTTCACTGCAATTAGATGTGGTTCCTTAGGATTTGCTTGAAATCTTGCACATAGACAGGTTGCATACATGATATCTGGTCTGCTAGCAGTTAGATATAAGAGTGAGCCAATCATTCCTCTGTAGTTGGTTACATCTACCTCAGTTCCTTGATCAGGATCAAGCTTTGTAGCTGTAGCTATAGGAGTTGAAGCTGTAGAGCTGTCTTGCATGTTAAACCTTTTTAGTAAATTCTTTGTGTACTTTGACTAATTGATAAAAATCCCATCATCAGTCTATTTAACTTGCAGACCTAAGAAATAGCTCATTTCTCCCATCATGCTCATTTGATATCTAGACTGCATTAGCTTTGAAAACTTCTCACACAGCTTAGTGTTAGTTGACCCAAAAATGATATCATCAACATATATTTGAACTAACAGCAAATCCTTACCATGATTCAAATAAAACAAGGTTTTATCAATTGTACCTCTATTGAATCCACTTTCCAGTAAGAATTGAGCTAGGGTTTCATACCAGGCTCTTGGAGCTTGCTTTAGTCCATAAAGTTCTTTATCCAGTCTATAGACATGATCTGGATATTTGGGATCAATGAAGCCAGGAGGTTACTCAACATATACCTCCTCTTCCAGTTCTCCATTGAGAAATGCACTTTTTACATCCATCTGGAATACTTTGAACTTCTTGTGGGCTGCATATGCCAGAAAAATTCTGATGGCCTATAGTCTTGCAACAGGAGCAAAAGTCTCATCATAATCTATTCCTTCCTGTTGAGAATACCCCTTTGCTACTAGTCTTGCTTTATTCCTCACAATTGTGCCATCTGAATCAGTCTTGTTTCTGAATACCCACTTTGTACCCATAATAGACCTTCCCTTGGGCCTTGGTACAAGTTTCCAGACTTCATTTCTTTCAAACTCATTCAGTTCTTCTTGCATAGCTGTCACCCAATCAGCATCCTTAAGTGCATCTTCAACTTTCTTAGGCTCCTCCTTTGACAGAAAGTTATTATATAAGCATTCATTCTGAGTTGCACTTCTTGTCTTAACACCTGCTTCAGGATTCCCAATGATTAAATCAGGAGTATGACTTTTAGTCCATTTCCTTGCTGATGGTAAGTCATTTCTTGAACTGGATGCTCCCCCTGGATTGGTGTTTTCTTCAAAAGAACTAGAGTTGCTAGAAGCTCCCCCTGAGATAGTGCTATCTCCTTCTGATATACTGTCAGGATTGTCACTTGAATCTGTTTCTGATGAGTCTCTACTTGAAGTTTAAGTTGTATCAGTACTGGTGATGTCTTGCTCTTGCTTCCCTTCAACATTTGCATTATTTGAGTCATCATCATTAACAGGTGTTCGATCAGGAATTGATCGATCGTCAGGATCTGACAGAGTATCAGTATCTGACATGACTTCATCAGAATTCTTGGTAGCTTCATTTGCAAAAATCAAACTATCATGAGAGTCTTCTTTTATTCCTGTTATCTTTCTATCATCAAAAGATACATTAATAGACTTCATGACTATCTTTGTTCTTAGGTTGTAGACTTTAAAGGCTCTTGTTGTTGGATAGCCAATAAAGATGGCCTCATCAGCTTTTGTCTCAAATTTTCCTAGCTGTTCTGGATGAGGTCTTTGAACAAAGCACTTGCAGCCAAACATATGTAAATGCTTCAAACTTGGCTTCTTTTCCTTAATCATCTGATAAGGAGTTACACCATGTCTGTTGATTAGAGTGATGTTCTGAGTGTAGCATGATGTGTTGACTGCTTCTGCCCAGAAATATGTAGGTAGTTTAGCTTCCTCCAACATAGTTCTGTCAGCTTCAATAAGAGTCCTGTTCTTTCTTTCAACTACTCCATTTTGCTGAGGTGTGCCAGGAGCAGAAAATTGTTGAACTATTCCTTTATATTTGTAGAACTCTTCCATTGCTGAATTCTTGAATTCAGTCCCATTATCACTTCTCAGAATCTTGACTTTGTATTTTATGCCAGTTTCGATAAGTCTCACATGGTCCAGCAGTATTTCAGCAGTTTCATCTTTTCTGTGAAGAAAATAAACCCAGGTAAATCTAGTATATTCATCAACAATGACTAGAGTATACCTTTTCTTACTGATGGACATAATATTCACTGGTCCAAACAAGTCAAGGTGAAGCATGTGATATGGTTCATCAATTGAGGATTCAGATTTACTCTTGAATGATGTCCTTCTCTGTTTAGCCTTCTGACAAGCATCACAGAGTCCATCAGGAGTATATAGAGCCTTTGGTAATCCTCTTACCAAGTCTTTCTTAACCAACTCATTTATATTGTTGAAGTTGAGATGAGACAGCTTCTTATGCCAATTCCAACTTTCATCTACAGAAGCTTTACTGATGAGGCATGTAGTTGGATTTTCAATATTGGTGTTAATGTTGGCTTCATAAATGTTACCATGTCTTTGACCAGTTAATGCAACCTTTCCTGAAGATTTGCTGATAACTTCAAAATGAGTATCATTGAAATTGACATGATAACCTCTGTCTGTGATTTGACTAACACTTAACAGATTGTGCTTGAGTCCTTTCACCAAAGCTACTTTTTCAATGATGACATTTCCAATTACAATACTGCCATATCCCAAAGTTTGTCCAATGTTGCCATGTCCATAAGACACAGTTGGGCCAGCCTTCTCCTCAAATTCTGATAGCAAGGTTTTGTCTCAAGTCATGTGCATAGAGCATCCACTGTCCATGACTAACACATTTTTCTTTTTACCCTGCAATCAGAATCACAAAGAACTCAGTTAGAATTTTTAAGAACCCACACTTGTTGGGTTCTCTTTTCATGCAACTTAACATTTGTAGCAGCAGAAGTTGTTCTTGTAAAGACACTTTCATCAGGATTAACTCCATCAGAATTAATCTTTTTTTTAACAGATGCATGATTAGTATTCAAGTTCTTTGTTTTTCCAAAATTTGCACTTTTATTGAACTTAGGCAAAGGCTCATAATAATTATAGTACAAATTATGGTATTCTTCACATGTATAAATAGAATGCCATTTACTGCCACAATGGAAACAAGGATTCTATGGTTTATAAAATACTGATTTATTCCTAATGTCAGACTTAGGAACTACAGTTGGCTTCTTTTTACTCCTCCTGCAATCAATAGCAAGATGATTAGAGTTACCACAGTTAAAGCATACTTTTCTTGGTGCATTTGGAATATACTTATAATTATTCTCCTTGTTTATTCCAACTTTACCATTCCTGTTCCTTTTGACAGTTGGAACTCTCTTCCTATCTGTTACATCACAGATTCTATCCCTTAATTGTTTCTTGGACAAAAGACCTACATTTTTGTTTTTGACAGTTCTAGACTCACAATGATGTGTAGAAGTAGATCCTTTTTCTGAAGTAGATTTGGGAATTTCTGGATACACATAATTAACAGGTTTTAATTTGGTTTTAGTACTGTCTGTAACATATCTGTAGGTTTTTGGATTTGTTGAGTCATCTACTATAACTCTTCATGGATTAGATGAAACAACCTTTTCTTTGTCCTTTTTCTCATTCTCTGGCTTATAACCTAGACACTCTTTCCAATTTTTATCAGTAATAATTTCATGAATTTTTTTACCAGAATGTGTCCAGGTTCTGAGTTTTTCATTTGCCTCTTTAAGTTGCATTTCAAGTTCATTACATTTAAACTCTGTTTCAAGTTTCATGTGTTTAGCATTATCACATTCTGCTTGAACTTCCTGCAAGAAAATTAACTCAGCTTCTAGATGATCATTTCTCTTAACAACCTCTGCCATTTCAGATTTTATTCTAGTATTTTCAAGAGATTGACTCCTAAAACTAATACGCAGAGATTTTAAAAAAGATCTTAGCTCAGAGACATTATTAGTATCAAAATCAAACAAAACTTCAGATACCTTATTTTCACCAGCAGAAGTCTCATCAGTTTTAGCCATCAAAGCATAATTCACTTTTTCTTCTTCAGAGTCAGATGATGAGTCCATCCAATCCTTGCTTGAAGAAATGAGAGCTTTGGTTTTGGTCTTCTTGCACTCAGTTGCAAAATGACCCATTCCATCACAGTTATAGCATCTGATTTTTGACTTGTCAAATTTGCTGCTTTTACCTTCTTTCTTCTTGTACCTGTCTTTGTCAGCATTGAAGGTTTTCTTCTGAAATTTCCCTTGCTTTCTAGCCTTTCTGAACTTCATCTTTTTGAAGCCCTTGACTATCATAGCAACCATTTCCATCATATCAGAATCAGTAGAGTCATCATCAGTATCAGGATCAGACTCAGTATCAGTATCTGATGATGAGTCATCAGGAATTGACTCTTCCACTCTACTCTTTTTGTTAGAAACCTCCTCAGCTTTTCCCTTTGATTTTGATTCAACATTCAAAGCAACAGCTTTTGCTTTGACATTTTTCTTGTTCTTCCTCTGTTGAACCTCAAGATCATGGGTTCTTAGCATCCCATAAACTTCATCAAGAGACAGCATCTTCAAATCATATTGATGCCTTATGATTGAAGCTTGAGTATCCCACTCCTCAGTTAAAGCTCTGAGAAATTTGGTATTTGAGTCCTCTGGATCATGCTCTTTGCCAACTAGTGATAGATTGTTCAGTAAAGTCAAGAATCTATCATACATATCAGTAAGGCTTTCATCAGATTTAGCATCGAACTGCTCATACGCCTGAATCAACAGAGCCCTTCTGTTTCTTTTGATAGATTCAGTACCTTGGCATTGAGTTTCCAAAGTATCCCAAATTTCCTTTGCAGTCTTGCATGCTATTACCCTGTTAGACATGACATTATCAAGACTGTTATGCAAAATATTTTTTACCTTTGCATCTTTGAGTACTTGAGCCTTTTCCTCTGTCGTCCACTCACTCTTTGCCTTAATGACATAGTGTTCAGCAACAGTCTCTGTTCTTGCAACTAGTCTTGTTGGAAGAAATGGTCCATCATTGATCCTGTCAAGATAGTCAGGATCAGTTGCTTCCAGATACATCATCATTTTCACTTTCCATGTTGGATACTCAATTTTCTTGAGAATTGGAATTTTGATGCTTTCATACTTGCTTGTCGACATCTTAAGATCATTTCTGATTAATATTAATCAGTTTTCGCTCTGATACCAATTGTTGCCCAGTAAATAACAATTGTAGAAGGGGGGTTGAATACAATTGTATAAGATTTTCGACTTAAACAAATAACACAAGTATGAATCAATAACAGCTTTATTAATTCTGATATAAAACTGTTACAAAACTCTCTTAAGAAATTCTTATGTTCTTAAGAGCTGCTAGGTTACAAGATAAATCGTGTAAGCGATTACTTTAATGTAAAACCTAAACTGTGTTTATATAGAGTACACAGTTACACTATCAATTACAAGATATTCTAAATCAATTACATATATCTCTGAATGCATATCTTGCATGATAGCTGCATTCCTATAATCTAGGAACCGACATATCAATCTTCCTTGATCTCTGCTCTGATGAGAATCTTCATGAAATACTGACCAGCTTCTAATCCTGATGATAGTCCAATACTGACGTTGTATTACTGATGACGTCAGCATCAGTATCTGATCAGTAATGCCCAGATCCTGATCATCACTTGAATCAATATCTAACAGAGATTATTAACGAGACAAAAGCTTTCTTGAAAAGGCATTTTGAAATGAAGGATATGGGTGAGGCTAGTGTGATTCTTGGTCTCAAGCTGACACAGTCAGCTGAGGGAATAACTTTATTGCAGTCTCATTATATAGAGAAATCTATACTTGAGAAATATGGTTATTCACAATGTAGAATCGCTAGTACACCCTATGATCCTAAAGTTGCCCTTGTTAAGAATACTTTAGGAGTACCTGTGTCTCAGTTAAGGTATTCTCAAATTATAGGGAGTTTGCAGTATCTTGCTAACTGTACTAGACCAGATATTTCATACTCTGTGTCTAAGTTGGCTAGATATACAAGCTGTCCAAACAGAACTTATTGGGATGCTCTTGATAGAGTACTTAGATATCTGAAAGGCACAATGTACCTAAGTTTACACTATAGGAGATTTCCTGGTGTACTTGAGGGGTACAGTGATGCAAGTTGGATAGCTAAGAAGTCTGGTTCCAATGGAGTGACTGGATACGTGTTCACCTTAGCAGGTGGAGCAATATCCTGGAAGTCGACCAAACAGACTATAGTAACTCGGTCTACTTTTGAGGCTGAGTTGTGTGCACTTGATGCCACGGGGACGGAGGCTGAATGGTTACACGGACTTATGTCCGCGATACCTGTAGTAAGTAGACCTCTTCTTGCGTTTGCTATTCATTGTGATAGTAAAACAACTATCGACAAGATTAGCAGTAAGAAGTATAATGCTAAAACAAAGAGGCACATCCAAGTTAGACTAAAGTCTATAAGGGGTTTAGTGTCTGATAGGATTATTGCTGTAGAGTTCATAGGAACTCAGAATAATATAGCTGATCCTTTAACTAAAGGACTGGAACCTGCAGTGGTCCTTAAGTCGAGGTTGGGGATGGGGCTGTCAACCCATCATAGTTCATCATCAGTGGGAACCCAATACACATGAGAGGAGATCCCTTGAAGTGTATTCAATGTGGTAATAACAAGCTGTAAGGATGAATTGGTAGTACCTTTGCTACATAGATGATACTATTGTATCTGAGTCTATCCCCTGTGAACCTAGAAGGTACTGACGCTGCTAGTAAGCAAGAGTTATTATAACTCTGAATGGGGTCAAGTCATTTGACGAGATGGTAGCAGTACATCTCTGGAGACGCCCAGCTAAGCGAATGTAATTGTGTGGTCGCAATTGGAGGAAAGGGTTGAAACATTCGACGAACAGGATCGAGACTAGAGATGCACAAAAGGCCCATCGGGCCGGGCTTTGACCGGGCTTTGAAAAGCCCGGGCTTTTTGGTCAAAGCCCGGCCCGGGCTTTGACTTTGACCGGGCCGGGCTTCTGTGAAAAATGTGAGCCCGTTTAGGCCCTCGAAGCGGGCCGCGGTGGGCTTTTTTTCGGGCCTGAAGCGGGCCGGGCCGGGCCGGATCGGGCTTTTTCCGGGATCAAATCGGATCGAGATTTTATGTTACATAAGAATGTTCTTTATGTAATAATAGCAGACATATGTTAAACAATCTATTTTGCCAATACAAATATTACATTTATCGATTTACTTTTTGATTTGATGATATATTAATTGATTACACGTGTACTTAACTTGTTTTCGTTCATGTATCGTAATATATGCATATAAATAATCTTATTATTAATAATGAATATGTAAATATATATGTATTTAAATTATTTTTATATTTGTAGGAAGTGTAAATACATAAATATTTATGTAAGTACACTAGAATAATCGAATTTTACTCGGGCTTTTTCGGGCCGAACCGGGCTTTTAATCGGGCCGGGCCGAAGACCGGGCTTTTTAAAAGACCGGGCTAAGACCGGACTTTTGTCGGGCCGGGCCGGGCCGGGCTTTGCCCAAAAATATAGGGACCGTTTAAGGCCCTCGGGCCGGGCTTGACCGGGCCGGGCTTTGACCGGGCCGGGCTTTGCCGGATCGGGCCGGGCCAGATTTTTGGGCTCGGGCTTTTTGTGCATCTCTAATCGAGACAAGACCTTTAATGTCTCAAAGCCATAGATTGGCACCATAGCCTTTGACTTGTCGTCGTCTATGGAACATGATTACATCAAACGGATTAAGATTCAAGGTGAAACATTCCATCTGAATCCGGTAGTCATCGAAGTAGGGGACTTAGGAGGGTTCAAACCCAGAAGGGTACCGACTCTGAAAAATAAGTCATGAAGAGAAACCTGAAGCATTTCTGTATGGATTTGTGGGGGATTGTTAGAAAAATGGAGTTTTTAGAGCATAATTAATTTATGTTCTTGATGTTAATTCCGGATTTTAACGTTTGGAAATTGTTCTTTGCTATGAGGACTTCAATTTTCATATATGGGTCTAAGTAATTTTCTTAGTGAAATCCATAGAGAAATTGAGTTGAAGTGGGTAGCTTGAAAGAGCTTGAAAATGAGAATGTATATTTGTCCCACATTGAAATAAATAAAGGGGGTTGTTGGCTTTATATAGAATCACACACATGGGTAGTGTACAACTACTAAGGTGTATGATGGTGCATGGTGTTACTGTGTGCTCCACGCGCGCACACACACACACACGCGCGCGCGCCGCCGCTGCCCGCCACGTCACGTCACGTCTCGTCTCGACTCGGGTCGGCTCGGTCGAAGGGCGATTTGGGCGAAGTTCTCGGCGTCTAGCGTACGCGAGGCGACCTGGGCGAGGGATTTTATTTATGTGTTTAAATATATAGTACTTAGAATAAATCAGTAACTGGTCATACATCTAATACTGATGGGCCAAGTCCTGATGAAATCCTGAAGGTACTACCAGATCCTGATGACTTGATCAAATACTGATGGACCGTAAGTCCTGACGGTACCAGATCCTGATGATCAAATACTGATGGACGTACATCAGATCCTGACGGACTAAAATCCTGATGGATCAGATCCTGATATTGGGTCCTGGACATAATTTGATTATATATATGTATATTCAGATTAATTAAAATAAAAACTGATGTGTGTGGATAATATATATACATAACTGTTACGATTTATTTAATTGAAAATCAGCTGTTACAGCCGTTTTGATTATATTAAATCGACCGTTTCATTTTTATTAAATGGAATGGGGGTTACAATATTGATGAGGGTGGTATCAGTTACGTTTGGCCTCTCCTATAAATGAAGAGCTAAGCTTCTGATTTTGGTGACACTACATACCACACCCTACATTCTCTTCTCCTCTCTACACTCTCAAATCCCTTACTATCGTAGTAGTTCTGTGGGTTTTTCTCTGGCGACTGAGGTGTTAATCGAAGTTGAGTTTTCTGGTTGCTATGACCATCTAACTAAGAGTTGTTTTATCCTGGAAGAATATTGCTAGCATCCTGACACAGTGTAAGTGGGGGCAATTATCTCTTCAAGAGCAGTCAGGACTTCTAGCAAATCCTGACGACTCAGCTGTTCTTTTACTTGTTTGATATACTGATATGGCTATGGCTAATGGTATGTCTTCTGTCTTTCTTTTGTTTTTACAGTTATTGATATGCATGTTTTATACCTTCGTGTTTTGTTTCGTTAATTGTTTGCTTGGCCTTGGCTTGTTAAATACGATATATAACTGCCTCTATGTTGCTGTTTTAGTCAGTAATCCCAACACATGATACGTATTTGTGGTTGGGGTATTGGCTAGATTTCCAATTCCAAGATGCGTGTCTATCTTTAGAATTGACATACCCTACTCCAGCTCACATGAATCATCGGGTTAGAGCATCTCCAACGCCTCCCATCCGTTAGCTAAAAACTCAATTATTACCATAGGATAGCTAACAAGCCTCACTTCTTCCCGTCCAACCCTGTCTCCTATTAGTTAAATTTTTACAAAATCATTTGCATGATCTCTACATTTGGAAGATGAGATCTCACCTATTAGCAAAAAAATTTGCTTTCAACGTCATCTGCAACTCCACTACACATTGTTTAATACAATAATTTTTTATTTTGACAAAGGTAAATTTATCTAATCATTATATATTTATTTTATTTTATTTTTTGACAAACATAAATTTTATGCATATCATTTGAAAGAAAAATATTAAAATTGGAAAATTAAATTATAATATAAAAATAATTTAAAAGCAATAAAAACAAGAAAATATTATTAAAACTAAAATTTATTTATATTATTAAAATACTACTAAAATATTATTTTTAAAATATAGCTAACCATTATAGTTAACATCATTGAATGAGTACAACTCCTTACAGGTTTAGCAAATTTTACATAACTATTATTTTATATTATTTTAGCTAATCATTTTAGCTACGTACTTCCATCGTAGATGTTCTTATGTTCTCTTATGTATATAAAAGGAAAGGGAAGGTAAAGATCGTGTGGATGTAGTAAATAAGTTGAAGAAGAAGAGCAATGGATCGGGTTTAATACGCATTTCATGAAAGGTAATTAAACCGGTAGAATTGGCCATCTCTTTTGAATATTGGTATTTTCATTAATGATAATAAAAAAGTGGGTATTTTTTTTAAACAAAAAGGAATTTTATTACTAGAAATCTTGCATGATTACATCAAGGAATTCAGGAGAAATTTTCGCTCCTAACAATACGATCAACAATATAATAGGATGCTCTTGTAAGGAAATGAACAACTCTGACGACCTAATAAAAATTGTAGACACAATAATTAAAATAACTAAATATATGTAGTGTTAGTTTATATATATATATATATATATATATATATATAACTAAATTTAATTTAGAAATTATGAATAAATATATATATTTGAGCCTTTAAACAAATTAGAGTATTTGAAGTTATGGATTTTAACCGAGTTATTTAAAATCCGATTTTTTCGAATTTCGACTAGAGTTGGAATATAATTGTTTAAAATCGGTTATAATTGTATAATATGTTATTAGAATCAATTTATAATTATATCTTATTATATAATAAGAGTAAGTAAGAGAGATAATAAAGAAGTACTACCATAGGTCAAGAGTTCGATTCTTATCTATAACATATTTATTAGAATATTTATAATTTTACATAGGGTAGAATATAAATAATAATACCTTAAATTTTCTTTTTTCGTAAGAATTTATGGTCACTATTTCAAATGGAGTTATGGTTGGCTTTGCGAATTAGTATTTAATATTGAAAATTATTATATATAAAGATGTAAGGCTCGAATTCTTCCAATAGCGTATTAAAATTAATATTTATAATATTATACTAAACTATAAAAAAATATAAAAAATTAAAAGTAACCCGTGCTTTGCACGGACTATAAGCTAGTACTCCCTCCGTCCCACTCATTTTTTTACAGTTTTTTTTCACTGCTTGACACATTTTAAGGATCCTAAAAAATATAGTTCCATAACTTTTTTTTTAAAATTTTCTTTTTTGTATAAAAATAGAACAATTCTATTTTTATACAAAAAAAAAGAAAATTTTAAAAATAAGTTATAAAACTATTCACAAAATGTACCTTAAAATCCGTGTCAGAATTACGTCCCCCAAGGTAAAGAACCAAGGGGGACAGAGGGAGTATATGATAATATGAGCGTGATTGACTTTATATTAAAAGGGTGATTGGTTAATGAATGTATGATTACAAATTTAATTTAAATTATATAATAGTATACCATGATGGATTTCAAATTAAATAGTGGTTTTTTAGTAATTATTTTTTGATTTTAAAATTATGCATTTTATGGATATGTTAAATAAAATCATTATCATTTACTTAGAATTATTATATTTAATTAGAATTGTTAACTAATCATGACTAGTCAACTTACCCGCGCTTCGCGCGGTTTATAAATTTTTATTTTAAAGTATTGAAAATTGATAAATTAATTTCTATTATTCTTAAAAATTGATTGGTCTCTTATGTTCTAAAAAAATTAATTTAAAATAATTTATATGAATTATTAGTTGGAAAAATACTCTCATTATATATCTAAAATTTTGATAATCTTAAAAATATCACAAACATATAGAAATAAAAATTTCAATATGAACATAATATTTACGATCAAAAATTATATATTGAATATAACTTAATAACGTTTTTTAAAGCCGACACCCCTCTCATAATATACATGTTCAGGAATAGTGTAAGAATTTATTTAATTTGAATATTAATTTATTTTGACACAATATAATGAAACAATTGGTGTATAAATTTTTCATCAATTTAATCTTCCGATAAAATTGTTAAATTTGTTCAATTTAATTAGTTTGGTCATAACTCGTGTGTAATTTATTCATGTGCAAAAGTACAAATCATTTCAATTAGCAAAAAAAAAAAAAAATTAAATCAGTCCGTATTACTTGTTTACAAATTTTAGATATTAAGGGGGTTGTATTATATTAATACTTTTAATGACTTTTTTTAGGTCAATGATTTTCAAGGATTTTAACTACTTTTAGCAACTTTCACGGAGTTACTGAAATTCAACAGGATTTTTATAGAGTTATTAGAAGTCATGTCAAATCTTTTGAAAAAGGTCATAACTTTTTTTAAGGGATGTAATTATAATTTTTGCTAAAAGTCAATAAAAGTCATTCTCATTAAAAGTCGTTGACTTTACGAATAACACTAATGTCTATAAATGTCTAAATTAAATATCGTCCTAATTTTAAAAGTCTTAATTGAATAACACCATATTTTTAAAAACTTAGAATTGAATATCTCATGATTTTTATTAAATCATTAAAAGTCTTTAAAACTCTTAATACAATACCACCCCCTAAGTAAAGATCTGTGTACTTCCATAATATATTACGACTCTACAATCATTGATGATAAAGATTGCTTGAGAAATTAAGGTTAATAACGTTTTTAAATTCGACATCCCTCTCATAATATACATATTCAATAATAATTTAAAATTTGTTTAATTATAATAAAAATTTATTTCGACACAATATATTGAAACAATGGGTTATCTTCCAATAAATGGCTGGGTTTGTAAAATTTAATCGATTTGATCATAACTCATGTATAATTTATTCATGTGCAAAACTAATTGTAAAATTTAATCGATTTGATCATAACTCATGTATAATTTATTTATGTGCAAAACTAAAAATCTGTCTGTATTGTTTGTATACAATTCCAGATATGAAGTAAATATATTGTACTTCCATAATTATTATGACTTTCACAATCATTGATAATAAAAATTGCTTGATAAGTTAAGGTCGTCTACCCTATAATCATCCGAAAAGAAATTATAGTGATCTTGAATAGGGAATAAAAAATAACGCAATATAAACAATTGTTACTCGCCATTTTACCTAAAAATAAACTTAACAACATATAATTAATATTTAATATTGAAATAATAACTATAATGTTCAAATAAAGTTTGCTAATTTTTAAACAAGTCAAATAGAGTAAATTCAATATATATTTAACAGGTGTAATCAATGACTAATTAAATTGTCATTAATAGCTATTTAATGCAAGAAAAGAATTTTAATAAAAAAAATGAAAATTCAAGAAAATACCTTAAACTGTTCTGGTGCATTTCCGATCTCCCGGCATTATAATATATATAGATAGATTAATGGGTAGGATAGGAATGTTAAATAAGAAAACTCTTAAAATAATGTAATTGATCTAAATATTAGGAATCAGCTCGGTTCTAAAATCATTCATAATTCTATTACTATATATTATACATCAACAAGGTAAAATGTTCCATTTTAATGGTAGTGAAATTACTGTTTTGCCCTTATTTGTTGAAAATTAACAAAAGTACCACCCTTTTAATATTTGTGTAAAAATTAGTTGAAAATATGTTAGTGTTGAGAATCGAACCCCTAACCTTCCACTCTTAAACTCATGTCATTACCATTATGCTACAATTAATTTTAAGTATATTTTAAAAATCTTATTAAATAAACCCCTTTACCTCCTTTTGTCCCTTTTTTTTTTAATTTCAACTATATATATTAAATCTCAATAAAGTGCGAAAAGTGCCAATAAATTGATTATAAAAACCATTTCACCCTCTTTTTTTGGAAATAAAAATTGTACCGCCCCTTTAAAATCCATGTAAAAAATGGAGAATTTGGGTTAACTTTCGAAGACGAGTTCGGAGACGAGCCACCAATCTCGTTTCAAGAGATTCATGATACAGCCACTATATTACATTACTTTTCGAGTTTCCTTAAAAATCTTATAAGATATCACGCCATTTTCACTTAACTTACTTTTATTTTTTGTTTTCACTTTTGTGTATTGTAGCATCCAAAAATCCGGGGTACAGATATGGGGCCACTAACCAATAAACAATATAATATATCTCTGAATAAAAACAACATTTAATAATAAAACCCCTTAACCAAGATCACATACAGGTTATGGTATGAAACAACTATCGAATATCATATTACAACCCAGTCTCAGAATAAAAGAATATTATACAATTTTTATGAATATACAAAAATCACTATCAAACTAGATATCCCACCTCAACAAATCCATGACTCGAACGTCTCCTCTCGCGGCCTATAGAGCAATACCCACTGACCTCTAGTCCTTCTGATTATCTCTAATAACTGGAGAAAAATAAACAGAAGCAAGAGTGAGCCAACAATGCTCAGCAAGTGTAAATAGTGATGACAATTTCAATACAACGACAATTTTGATAAGCAACAGAGTTCCATCTCATTTTATGAAGGAATCAGTTATATCAACTTTTTAGATTGCCACGAGGGCCAACAATTCACCATTCATAAGGTGCATCAAAACTAGAACTGGACAGAATTCTGATATCAAAATGTTATTCAAACAGACTTTCAAGAAGTCAAGAACTGAACATCTCATTTTCAAAGTATAGATTAGAATTGGAATTTTTATTTATTTAAAAAAAACATCATTAAGGTTAGGCTGCTGATCAGTCACGCACTAACCCCGGACAAACGCACACAGCAATGTCCTTTAATGGATCCACGGCACACATTGGCCTTAATAATTTCTGACCACGAATCTGGTCCGACCCTCACGGTCCACATTTTAAAAACATTCGACCTTCACGGTCCACATTTTAAAAACATTCCAATTCTAAATCGTCCACACTAGGTGTCGGAACAATCGACCACCTTTACCAACCAATAACTGGAATACTCACGTTCCAGAATAACGACTCATAATCCAAGAGTCACTGAAAGATTTAAGATCAACAAGTGTCGACAAGTTCAACACGATAAAGGGGGTGAAAAATATAGATAACAACAATCTCAAACGGTATCGATAAGTTCGATACAACTATTTAGGGTGATAACCGATTAATCAAGATCTTCAATAAACACCGACAAGTTCGATGATGAATGGGGTGGAGAGTATAAAGAATGTTAATTCGAATAAGTATCGACAAGATAGATATTAGTAATTGAGGTCTTAATATCATTAGCTTGATAAAAGGGAAAATCAACTTGGGCAACAATACAAGATATAAATTGCAACAAGATTATCAATAATTGCAATTCTAAGTTAGAGCAGGGACATGGTCAAGCACTACGCATTTAATAAAATTTTATAACCCACTGTAAGGTTTGAATCAACATGAGCGAGTAAAACAGATTAAACGTCTATCGGTGAAAATAATTACAGGATGTTCAATTTCAACTTAATTTGAATAAAACATTTTCAAGAAGGGGTTCACTGGAAAAATTATGTTAAAATCAGGAATTTCATTAACAGGTATTTATGGGAATTTAAAACTGGGATTCTCTCGATTCAGAAGATCCCTTAACATTTTTCGAGGAACTAAAAGATAGAGTATTCCTCTGGGGAGCCAATAAAATTCCATGTAGAAGATGATATGCGGAAAAGGACTATTAGTAAAATCCTTTGTAAAATTGGAATTTGAATCGAGGGTGGGAAAATAAACGTTTTTACGCTAATTGAGGAAATACTTCATTTTCTAAATATACTTGACCACATCATATCATATAACAAAGGAATTGAATTGCATCACTTGAATGATAAGTGAGTAGCAGGAACACTTGCCTCAATAGAAGCTTCCACTTCCAATACCTCGATCCGTCACTCATTTTACAATAGTTTCTACTTCTTTGCACGTTGGCCTCTACTCGATCATACATCTGTCTTTCCCTAAGACTTGTCCACCCCTTGTTGAGTACGTCCGTCAACTCCTATAATAACTTCCTACTCGAATTTTCCATCAACACGGCACTGCTCCTGACCGGGCCTCCTACTCGTACCTATATCAAGGTAAAGTACTACTTTAGTACATCATCAAACCAAAACCTTACCAATCATTCTAACCTACCCAGACGTTTCCTATTGCGCTTTACAGATACTACACATATAACACATAACATGTATCTCATACCGATTTACAATAATTCTTATCAATTTACGAAATAAATCTACTAAAAATCGAACAACACCTCTTTTAAAATATGACTTAGTCCATCGGAAAACAACCGACCCCAAACAAGCCATCAAACAATCTTCTGCTTTAACATCAACTCAACTTATAAACGAACCTTAATCATAATATTCAGCTTACTACTTTTAACATGTTCTGCACACATACACAACTTGCCTTAGTAACATTAATTGTTCAACTAAGTACTATGTACAACTTCCAATTTGACTAATACATGCAATTAAAACCAAAGACATCATGTCAAGCTTCTACAAAACATGAGCTTCGAACTTACACTAATTCCACACTGCTCACCACTTCAGTATATATACAATCATTTGACAACTCCATCACTCGGCAAAAACCACTCCTGAGCACATACCCACTAATGCTATATTTCTTTTTGTCCCCTTACTTCTCCCCTGTCTCTATCCACCAAATACACACACACAATTGCTAATACTTTAGTACAGCTTTTCACTCTTCATACCTTTCTCTAAGTTTCACTCATGGCCTCCCCTACCTTCTTCACACAAAATCAGACTCCACCAACAGCTACACTATCCGATGAACTTCAACTACAATCCGTTTTACTCAAACCTCATACAACAAATCAAAACCCCTTTCATCTCTACATATCAATTTTATACGAATACCTTCACCTTCCCAAAAACTCCACCTATACCATTTCCTCCTCCTGTCCTCTCTGGACCTTCACAGTCTTTACACCCACACAGACCAACACTTAGCCCCACGCACACATACTCTGCTTATACTCGAACACAATCATTCGGAAAAAAACACACACTCCATACCACTGTCCCCTGCTGCACACCTTCACACACACCCACATCTCTGCATAGCCTCTCCAAACTCATTCCCTTGCACTTCCTTAATCACATACACTACCTCATCCTCATACCTTTCTCTATCCACCTCCCCTGTTTCTGCCCCAATTCCTACAACATACACGCACAACAATCATGCTCTTGCAGACAAACGCACCCACACACATCCACTATTCGTGCGCACATACATACATACACACTTCGTACAGTACATACCACACAGCCATAAACAGACTTCAACACTGAAACAAGTCCGAACTCGGACTTACCCAGGGAAGAGGCAACTCTCACAGTGCTTTGTCCAATCACTATGAACCCACACAATCGACAAACACACGCACACTGTTTCGATTACGCATATCGTTTATACACACACACGCAGGTGTTTCAACTCACGCAATACACACCCAACAGTTAATACACAAACACCAACAGTCGGGTGAAGAACAGCGGGGATGTGGGGAGATTCGTGAGAAAGTGAGAGAGAACCGTGAGGGAGAGATGAGAGATTACAAAGAGAGGTTGAGAAGAGAAAAACAGCAAGAGAGACTTTGAGAGATTTTTTTTTTTGAGAGAACTCGAGAGAGTTCTAGAGAATTAATCCAAGAAAACAGAGCCACCCGACTGATGAAATTGGGGGAAGACTGGTAATTTAGGAATTTAGAGGGTAAGGCACTTTTGTAAATTTACAAGATGAAAATTACTTTAAAATCGAATTTAAATGGAAAATAGGGAAAAGTAAAACTTTTTATTTATTTTTAAAAATAAAGAGTGTAAAATTACGAACACACACATGTTTTTAAAATATTTTTCGGATCAAAAATGAATTAAATATGAATTTTCAAAGTTTTGATCCCTTAAATACAATAAAACTTTTACAATCATCTTAAAATACTCAAACATCCAAATTAATCCACCCAACAATTTTAAAAACTCAATAAATATATAAAGATAATATTACAAAAGATTTCATGATTTTTAATCCCTCCGATAAATTTATAAAATTTACAGAGGATCAAAATACATAATTTAAACATACTTAAATCCTCAAAAATACAAATAAAAATATACTGACCTTCACGACTCATACTAATCATCACATAAGCACATAAACACAACTTCACATATTTTTCACCTTTACAAAAATTTTCACATAATATAATTTATAATAATAAATAAATAAATAAATAAATAAATCGAAATTTCTAAGGCGTTATATCCTTCCCCCCTTAAAAGGATTCTGTCCTCAGAATCAATCCTAAGAACACAAGTAGCGGTTCTTCTCAAACATTCGCTTCCAATTTCCTAGGTTGCATCTTCAACTCTAGGACTCCTCATAATGACTCATACATCGATAGGCTTATCTTGTAAGCCCTCAAACTTCAAAATAAACTTAAACCTTACCCTTACCAAATTCGTTAATTCGAAGCATTTATTATACCCACTATACTCCACTCACTCACAATCTCAATTAACCATACACCCAGCTAATCCTGCCTTGACTTGCAGTAAACATATAAATAAATCATGATGACTTGATTCCAATATGTTTGTAACATCAATTATTCCGGGGTCACCGCCCCCCTCAATACCAATCACAAAACGGCTTTCAGCTCAAAACTTCCCTACTAGCTCTAACTTTAATTAGTCATGAAAATTGACTTAAGATTCGTCAACTCAATTATATGTCTTCAACAAATAACTTATGATCTTAGAAAATCCTCTAAACTATACTTATTTCGTGTCTCCTGAAATCAATTTATGAAACATAACTCTACTCACTCAACAAATTCTCGAACTTGACTCTACGCATTATAACTCCAACGCTTTACACCACTCAACTTAACCACATGCATAAATTGCGACATTTATACATCGCTCGCATTTCGGGATATTACGAAGTAAGGTACAAATGCACCACTTATCCTTATGACTGTTCAATTTCTCTCTCGTCAACTCATTCACATTCTGGTTTATCACCTATTCTCGGAACCTCTTAATTCTCTAATAACTCAGACTGAAATGCTACGGTATCGATCACCTTCGTTGTAGACTAGGCGTTCGAACTTCCATATCTAACTTCTCAACGCTTAGGCAAAAACTATCACGATGAATTCCAACTTGTGTGTCAATATTTCTTCTTATGAATATCAACATGTACTTTTTATGTTATGACAATAAACAACCTCATCCTTTTCTATGAACCATCACAGTAATTCACAAAGTCTCTTTGCTTATCTGGCTTCACTATCACTGGAGTGTTTATTAATCCTCTATGGCTTTTAGAAGCTCTTTCTTGCTGAAACTATCTGAATAAAAACCTTCAATAACCTTTAGTAGTTCCTGGTTCATCCTTTGAAACTTCTGACCTCTACTAGCATTATGGGCCTTTCTCAATTCATTACTGCTCCATCTTCACAAAATCCAATTTGATTCTTTCATTACAAACCATATGTCTTAAAATTTGATTCATTTCCATCTTAAACTCATATTTAGAAGTCTTGCGCATAATTTTCCTCTTGAGATACGATGAGTATTACTATTCCTTCTCTTGCGAATATCCTTAAATCAAATTGTTAACTCCAACATTTCCATTGATGTCCTTTAATCTTGAACTCCTTGAAACTAATTTCTATATTTGGAAAAATAACTAACAGACAAACTCTTCATTTTACCTGGTGACAATCCGGGTAATCCATCAAATTATACATTTGAAAATTTTAATCACTGAAATCTGCTTCGATTTAACTGTTCTCTTTCTGATATTTCTTTCTGTGCAAAACAACTCCATAATCTCGGTATAACAATCTTTTGACCTATATGCTCGTTAAGACTTCTTTATCTGCTTCGAGGCTCACAACACCGGTTCTACCTCTCTTGAAAATCAAAGTCTCACTTTCTTGTCCTCACAATTTGCTAGTATTTTGTTGTTAGGAAATAAATCCAATACTGAGTCATGCTTAATTCTAAGCACAATCCACTTCTTGCTAACTTCCCTCATAATCGCATTGAATTTCTCGATTCTTGATAATTATCACAGTAGTCTTATTACTCTCTTCATAATCCCTCTAAGATTGATATAATACTATTTTTGGCAAAAATTCCTATCTTTCCACGCTCATAACTCATAGCTTTAACTTCTGACGCTGTTACTTGTCACCTCACTGCCTTTCTGGTTACAGCCACAACTTCCCACATTTATCTTAATAAAATCTCTAGGGACTCTACTCCCGAAATCTTATTTTCTGATCATGGGGTCTCGTTAATTTCTGCTAATTCTCATTCTGTAGGCAACCACGGTGCCCTATCTCTTCTAACTCCAAATCTTCGGGATTCCACATTCTTTCCTTAACTAATTCATATCTTTCGTTTAATCACTTCTGGAACTTTCTAGTTTCTACGCCTTCCTTATTGACATTTTATTCCATCTTGGTCAACTTTCCACCATCCTCGATAATCATGACTTTTACACTGGATTGTGTGAGTTATTTACTCCATATATTCACCTTACCCCTCATCTAGTCTTGGTTCTTGTTAATTCTTACAAACCTTTCTGTTCTACTTCATTCTACTTTACTCAGGTCAACCTTCCTTCTCTCTAGAATCTTATATCCAACAAAGGCTCAGATATTCAAAATCTTACGATATTCTATCTACTGTCTCTGCTCTTCAATAGGTGTCCAAAACAATCTTCCTTCAACATTGAACATTTTACACCAAACATCTCCATTCTCATTCTCCTTTCGTCCTTTAACAGTATCTGCAATCATGCATTCTTATTTACTGTCCTTCATGTATTCAATTCTTATTAGCATCAGACTTCGTCCATGTTTTATTGATCCAAGAATTCATCCAATTTGTACATGACATATCTGTCTTAATCACCAACTTCTTAAACTCGCATAACCACTCCTTCGTCCATGCAGTTGTAGTTTCTATCATTTAAGACATCGTCATATCTATCTTCACATTCCTTCATCATTAGGAATTTTGAAACATATAGGATTTCTGATAAAAGGAGTCAATAGAATGAATGGGCATCAAGCATGAATATACACTGAGTTTGTTTAATAAAACTTTTATAAAGGAGTTTAACCGAGAGATCAATATGATCTTTTGAACTATTATCAGGTTGCATTTGTCACTTGGTTAACCATCATAGTACATAAGGATGGCCAGTCCTTAGTACTTTCGTGACAAACACAATCAGTGGCGTCCCACTGGACTTCTATCACGAAGATAAGATGTCCCTGAATCCCCTATCTGCATAGGTTGTTCATCTCAGCTAGAATGAAGAAAATCAAGCATTCATGAAAATGGATGGGATTCAAGAGTTTCAAAAATCTTCATGTAAAACTGGATCAAATACCATATGAAAATATATATTTATTTCCAAAAGAATGGGATCAAATTCGAATAAATCTGATATAGAAAACTCATCATCAATGGATGTATAGAAGACTTTTCAATAGATGCTTCATTGATTAATCAAGAAAACATTCAAGAAATTCCTAATTATTCATAATCTCACTCTCGTCGACTAAGCACTAATATGCTTAGCTACCAAAACCGGCCCGACAATAATGAGTTGAATAACCAAGAAGATCTCAATTCATTCTCGATTTTGGACCGTCACTGCGCAACGAATGCCTCAGCCACGATACCAACCGAGAATTAATTTACAACAATCCAAAGGAAGAGTATGAAATTTCTTCAATTAATGACTTTGAACGAATCAATAATTAGGGATGCACGGCTACACTTAACTTCCAATTCTTGCTAATAATCACTTCTCACCTCGCATTCTCAACTTTCTCATACCATCTCCGAAACGTTCATATCGAAACTAATATCATAGAATGTCCTAAATCCTACGCCAAAAATCTCGAGATAACGTCCCCCGGACTGATAGCTCCAGCTGCCCACTTAGCTTATGTCGCTTTGGGTTCGCTGTTTTGCTAATAGCCCAATCCTTAAACGATTCGAACTTCTACTCGCGCGATATGCCGAAAGACCGATTAACGTCGTGACGCTTGCCGAAGTATCCTATCGCGATCCTTATCCTAAACCGTTCTACCCAACATCTATCTTATACTCGTACCCTAACCCTCCTAATCTGTTTCAGTGACCATAACCTGTAGCTCTGATAGCAACTTGTAGCATCCCAAAATCCGGGGTACAGATATGGGGCCACTAACCAATAAACAATATAATATATCTCTGAATAAAAACAACATTTAATAATAAAACCCCTTAACCAAGATCACATACAGGTTATGGTATGAAACAACTATCGAATATCATATTACAACCCAGTCTCAGAATAAAAGAATATTATACAATTTTTATGAATATACAAAAATCACTATCAAACTAGATATCCCACCTAGGGCTGTCAAACGGATATTTCGGATACGGATACGGGTAATTTTTTTCGGATACGGATAATATCCTAATTTTTTCGAATACGAATACGGATATTTCGGACGGATATTCGGATATTTCGGATATTTTTTTACAGCAATATATAAATGATGATATATATCATATTTAAAGTTTATTAATATAATATATTAATATATTAATATGATATATGATATATTAATACAATATATTAATATATCATATGATATATGACATATTAATATATTATATAATATGATATATGATATATAATATATTATATATTAATATATTAATATAATATATTAATATATCATATGATATATAATATAATATATTAATATATTAATATAATATATTAATATATGTCATATAATATATTATATATTAATATATTAATATATTATATTAATATATTAATATAATATATATTAAGATATTAATATAATATATGATATATAATATATAATATATTAATATAATTTATTAATATAATTTATTAATATAATATATTAATATATTAATATAATATATTAATATAATATATTAAAATAATATATTCATATATCATATTTATAACATATAAATCTTTTAAAATGTCTACACTTAAATATATCTAACAAAAATATATTAATTATTGAACAAAGACATATATTAATATATTTTAAATTTTAAATATTATATATAAATATATATCAGTTATTACATTTTCGGATACGGATATGTCGGATTCGGATACGGATAATATCCTAATTTTTCGGATACGGATAATATCCTAATTTTTCGGATACGGATTCGGATATTTCGGACGGATATCCGGATATCCGGATTTTTTTGACAGCATTATTCCCACCTCAACAAATCCATGACTCGAACGTCTCCTCTCGCGGCCTATAGAGCAATACCCACTGACCTCTAGTCCTTCTGATTATCTCTAATAACTGGAGAAAAATAAACAGAAGCAAGAGTGAGCCAACAATGCTCAGCAAGTGTAAATAGTGATGACAATTTCAATACAACGACAATTTTGATAAGCAACAGAGTTCCATCTCATTTTATGAAGGAATCAGTTATATCAACTTTTTAGATTGCCACGAGGGCCAACAATTCACCATTCATAAGGTGCATCAAAACTAGAACTGGACAGAATTCTGATATCAAAATGTTATTCAAACAGACTTTCAAGAAGTCAAGAACTGAACATCTCATTTTCAAAGTATAGATTAGAATTGGAATTTTTATTTATTTAAAAAAAACATCATTAAGGTTAGGCTGCTGATCAGTCACGCACTAACCCCGGACAAACGCACACAGCAATGTCCTTTAATGGATCCACGGCACACATTGGCCTTAATAATTTCTGACCACGAATCTGGTCCGACCCTCACGGTCCACATTTTAAAAACATTCGACCTTCACGGTCCACATTTTAAAAACATTCCAATTCTAAATCGTCCACACTAGGTGTCGGAACAATCGACCACCTTTACCAACCAATAACTGGAATACTCACGTTCCAGAATAACGACTCATAATCCAAGAGTCACTGAAAGATTTAAGATCAACAAGTGTCGACAAGTTCAACACGATAAAGGGGGTGAAAAATATAGATAACAACAATCTCAAACGGTATCGATAAGTTCGATACAACTATTTAGGGTGATAACCGATTAATCAAGATCTTCAATAAACACCGACAAGTTCGATGATGAATGGGGTGGAGAGTATAAAGAATGTTAATTCGAATAAGTATCGACAAGATAGATATTAGTAATTGAGGTCTTAATATCATTAGCTTGATAAAAGGGAAAATCAACTTGGGCAACAATACAAGATATAAATTGCAACAAGATTATCAATAATTGCAATTCTAAGTTAGAGCAGGGACATGGCCAAGCACTACGCATTTAATAAAATTTTATAACCCACTGTAAGGTTTGAATCAACATGAGCGAGTAAAACAGATTAAACGTCTATCGGTGAAAATAATTACAGGATGTTCAATTTCAACTTAATTTGAATAAAACATTTTCAAGAAGGGGTTCACTGGAAAAATTATGTTAAAAATCAGGAATTTCATTAACAGGTATTTATGGGAATTTAAAACTGGGATTCTCTCGATTCAGAAGATCCCTTAACATTTTTCGAGGAACTAAAAGATAGAGTATTCCTCTGGGGAGCCAATAAAATTCCATGTAGAAGATGATATGCGGAAAAGGACTATTAGTAAAATCCTTTGTAAAATTGGAATTTGAATCGAGGGTGGGAAAATAAACGTTTTTACGCTAATTGAGGAAATACTTCATTTTCTAAATATACTTGACTATCATATCATATAACAAAGGAATTGAATTGCATCACTTGAATGATAAGTGAGTAGCAGGAACACTTGCCTCAATAGAAGCTTCCACTTCCAATACCTCGATCCGTCACTCATTTTACAATAGTTTCTACTTCTTTGCACGTTGGCCTCTACTCGATCATACATCTGTCTTTCCCTAAGACTTGTCCACCCCTTGTTGAGTACGTCCGTCAACTCCTATAATAACTTCCTACTCGAATTTTCCATCAACACGGCACTGCTCCTGACCGGGCCTCCTACTCGTACCTATATCAAGGTAAAGTACTACTTTAGTACATCATCAAACCAAAACCTTACCAATCATTCTAACCTACCCAGACGTTTCCTATTGCGCTTTACAGATACTACACATATAACACATAACATGTATCTCATACCGATTTACAATAATTCTTATCAATTTACGAAATAAATCTACTAAAAATCGAACAACACCTCTTTTAAAATATGACTTAGTCCATCGGAAAACAACCGACCCCAAACAAGCCATCAAACAATCTTCTGCTTTAACATCAACTCAACTTATAAACGAACCTTAATCATAATATTCAGCTTACTACTTTTAACATGTTCTGCACACATACACAACTTGCCTTAGTAACATTAATTGTTCAACTAAGTACTATGTACAACTTCCAATTTGACTAATACATGCAATTAAAACCAAAGACATCATGTCAAGCTTCTACAAAACATGAGCTTCGAACTTACACTAATTCCACACTGCTCACCACTTCAGTATATATACAATCATTTGACAACTCCATCACTCGGCAAAAACCACTCCTGAGCACATACCCACTAATGCTATATTTCTTTTTATCCCCTTACTTCTCCCCTGTCTCTATCCGCCAAATACACACACACAATTGCTAATACTTTAGTACAGCTTTTCACTCTTCATACCTTTCTCTAAGTTTCACTCATGGCCTCCCCTACCTTCTTCACACAAAATCAGACTCCACCAACAGCTACACTATCCGATGAACTTCAACTACAATCCGTTTTACTCAAACCTCATACAACAAATCAAAACCCCTTTCATCTCTACATATCAATTTTATACGAATACCTTCACCTTCCCAAAAACTCCACCTATACCATTTCCTCCTCCTGTCCTCTCTGGACCTTCACAGTCTTTACACCCACACAGACCAACACTTAGCCCCACGCACACATACTCTGCTTATACTCGAACACAATCATTCGGAAAAAAACACACACTCCATACCACTGTCCCCTGCTGCACACCTTCACACACACCCACATCTCTGCATAGCCTCTCCAAACTCATTCCCTTGCACTTCCTTAATCACATACACTACCTCCTCCTCATACCTTTCTCTATCTACCTCCCCTGTTTCTGCCCCAATTCCTACAACATACACGCACAACAATCATGCTCTTGCAGACAAACGCACCCACACACATCCACTATTCGTGCGCACATACATACATACACACTTCGTACAGTACATACCACACAGCCATAAACAGACTTCAACACTGAAACAAGTCCGAACTCGAACTTACCCAGGGAAGAGGCAACTCTCACAGTGCTTTGTCCAATCACTACGAACCCACACAATCGACAAACACACGCACACTGTTTCGATTACGCATATCGTTTATACACACACACGCAGGTGTTTCAACTCACGCAATACACACCCAACAGTTAATACACAAACACCAACAGTCGGGTGAAGAACAGCGGGGATGTGGGGAGATTCGTGAGAAAGTGAGAGAGAACCGTGAGGGAGAGATGAGAGATTACAAAGAGAGGTTGAGAAGAGAAAAACAGCAAGAGAGACTTTGAGAGATTTTTTTTTTGAGAGAACTCGAGAGAGTTCTAGAGAATTAATCCAAGAAAACAGAGCCACCCGACTGATGAAATTGGGGGAAGACTGGTAATTTAGGAATTTAGAGGGTAAGGCACTTTTGTAAATTTACAAGATGAAAATTACTTTAAAATCGAATTTAAATGGAAAAATAGGGAAAAGTAAAACTTTTTATTTATTTATTTATTTATTTTTTAAAATAAAGAGTGTAAAATTACGAACACACACATATTTTTAAAATATTTTTCGGATCAAAAATGAATTAAATATGAATTTTCAAAGTTTTGATCCCTTAAATACAATAAAACTTTTACAATCATCTTAAAATACTCAAGCATCCAAATTAATCCACCCAACAATTTTAAAAACTCAATAAATATATAAAGATAATATTACAAAAGATTTCATGATTTTTAATCCCTCCGATAAATTTATAATATTTAAAGAGGATCAAAATACATAATTTAAACATACTTAAATCCTCAAAAATACAAATAAAAATATACTGACCTTCACGACTCATACTAATCATCACATAAGCACATAAACACAACTTCACATATTTTTCACCTTTACAAAATTTTCACATAATATAATTTATAATAAATAAATAAATCGAAATTTCTAAGGCGTTCATAAAATGTTAGTTTACATTATTTATATTATTTCATTTTTTTAATTTTCGTAGTTTTATTAATTTATATACTCAATCGTCTTATAAATTTTAATAAACATGTATATTTTCAATTAAAATATATATTAAATATGTTATTTATAATTCATATATTTTTATTATATTATATCTCTGATCATAGTTAATTTGAATTAGTTGATAATGGATACCTAAAAAATAATACTGAAATTTGATATAATATAAGGAATATAGTATATGCAATGTATTTCATTATTCATTACTTCTATCATTCTAAATTAAGAAAATTAGGTTTAAAATTAATTATTTTAAAATTATACAATAATCATGTTTATATATTCATCACAATTGAAGAGTCAATTTCCATGGCTTCTTTTATCTTTTTCTACTTATCCTTTTTGAGAATCTCTGGAGACATGTCAACGTTTTTTTTTTTTTTTTGCAAAATGAAAAAGATTTCATTTAATGAAAAAATTACACAATCCGAAAGGGACAACAAATGAGACATTCTTTCATCCATAAAAGCTAATCATCTAACCGAAAGGTATGCTTAACCAATCCACGGGTCGTAACCTGAATTACGACAACCATGAGAAAGAGATTCCTCCGGAAGTTTAGACAATATCACCTCTATCTCAGAAAAGAAGACTCCTTACAAAGGTGGCCTCGTTAAAAATCCCGCAAGAGCAAAACCCTATGGGAAAAAAACTCAAGAGGGGAAAAAAGAGTGCCCACCCCCCACTAATACATCGATATACAATAACTGTAAAAATATTCTAAGGATTTCTCGTTGCTTCCATCCATCTTCTTTTTTATTGCTTCTCATCCCAAGAACCATCATCCTTATTCATTTCATACTTCTTCCCATCCAAGTAAGTTTAACTTGTAAACCAGCCCACTTACAAAAAATAGTTCACCTGAACAATAAAAGGCAATCAAACTAATGAGTCTCCAATCGATATGTAAAAATTATATATGCTATAAAAAGAAAAAAGAAAATACATCCAATAATAACTTATTATTAAAAACATATGTGTTAAAATTTCATAATAAAAGGAAATAAAATAAAATCTAACCAAAAAAAACTTTGGTTAGACACTAAAGTAAAATATATATAAATATATAAAAATATGATTTAAAGGAAATAAACAAACAAAGCCAACAAAATGGCACTTGATTGGCTATACAAAACCAAAATATACGCCATCCTTTCTGGCCACCCATTAATGGTACAACAACAGCTATCAAAACATAATTAGCCTTGATCCATAAATGGAAAGGAGTTACAAAAATTAAGACCAAAAGAAATGGCCTTAACAATAGCTAAAAGTTAGTACTTAAAAGTTAAAAATTAAGCCAATAACTGATTACGTAAATTAAGCATGAAATCATGAAACCTTACAATCAGGCTCAAATGATCTTCAGTCAAGGAGCATACAAAGACACTAGTCAAAAATGAGTAAATCGCCTAAGAAATGCATAGAATATGTCTACTATATTCTTAATTTGGATTTGACCGGAATGGCTGTGAATGGCTAGAAAAGCTTGCCTAAAAACTTTTAATCACCTAGGATCTGCAGTTTATTTAACAGAAAGAAAGACAACTTAAGGTATGGAATGGAACAACGTTGCCGAACATGAAAACTTGTTAATGCACAAATGAATACAAGAAGAATTAACTTAAGGATAAAGATTTATATAACAATTTAAAACATGCATCCAGTCACACAACAGACATATTTATGCAATAATGTAAGAATCTAAGCAAGACGCCCAAACATAACGCATGCAGGCAAAGAATTTGAAACAAAAAAACATATGAATAGACCTGTTGCTGGAGAGATTCAAGATGTGGGCAACATAAACCACATACTAGATACCTTGGAAAGAACACATATTCTAGAAATCAATAATAAAATCAAACCCATTCATTGTTAACCCAATCTCGATGAACTTGTGTTAACCCGAATAACTTGTAGAATGGGGGGGTTGAATACAAGTTATATAATCGTGTCTGATTTTTGCTTGGTTATATGAACAAGAACAAACGAATAAATCAAACTCTGTTTGTATTAATAAGATCAAATACAAACTCTACCAAAGGTGTACAAATACCTTTAGCAGCTGCTGACAATACAAATCTCTCTGTTTGTTTCGAACTCTCGAATACAAACCTTATACAGAGCTACGCACACGAACTTACAACTCACACTTGTTCGACTACGACTCTTTTTACAATGATATAGAGAGAGTATTTATAATGCTTCCTATCAACTAATTACAGAAAGATAATCTATACATGACAATGTTCTGCCGCCCAGTTGATAGTTTCCATCAATAGAAAATTCCTTCCTTCATAATATCTTCTTGCTTGTTCTTCAAACAACGATCCTGTTTTATAGCACTTGCCAATTTCTGTAGCATCCATAATGACATCATCAGTAACACGACTGATATCAGGATTCCATCTTGCATCAGGATCTAACCATCCTATCAGTACTTGATCAGTATTTGACTTGACATATCAGGATTCGATCTCAGTTCCTGACATGTAGTACTTGATGCACTGTTCATTCCTGACTAAACGTTACAGATAACTGTCTAACATATATTTCCTATACAAGATGCTAAATCCTTTATAAGATCAGGATATACAAGAAGTATAAGTAAAATTCTATTCTTAACATCACAACTCATGAATTATTCCTAACAATCTTCCCCTATTTATGCTTTAAAATCTGAAGCATAAATCTGAGTTGTTGATGTCAAAACATATAACAATACAATCAGAATAGAATTTATGAATTCAAAAATCATGAAATTAAGTACCTCCAAATATCCAGTACTTAGATAGAAAGAATTCAACTATTTGATGCTTCTTTTCCTTTACCACTTCCATGATAAGATTCACCTGTCACTGTCTTTATCTCCCCTACCAGTTCTTCTTTTATCTCCCTTAGTCTGTTTATCTCCCCCAGTTTGTTGCCTTTGAACTGTTTTATCTCCCCCTTTTTGACATCAGCAACATGAATTCCAAGAGATTTAGTAACAGAACAAATAAGATTCATCAGAACTGCTTGATTTTCCATAATAGTGACTTGGTTATCTTCAAGTATTTGAAGTCTTGATTGAATTTCAACTTGAGATTTCTGAATATCTTGTAGAACTTCAGAATTGACTTCAATGTTGGAAGTGTTTGGAATATCTTCAGATTCAAGTCTTGTAGAAGAAGTTGCCTGTGTAGAATGATATTCAAGTAACAAAACTCGATTAGAGTTACAAACATCTTCATCTTTCTGATCTGAAGTCGCAATATGATCATTTTGTCCTTCATCAGTATTCTGTGTACTAACATCTACAAATCCTGACGCCTCCTTAGATTGATCAGATACTGTTGATGTCTCAATTCTGGCTGATATTGGTAGTACAAACAAAGGAATACTTGGATCATTTGGAATATCTTCTGGTACTGATGATATAGAAGTTTGTCTTAGCCTTTCACCTCTTCTGTTGATAATTCCTGCAAGCCTTTCTTTTTGCTTCTGAGCTTTAACTTCTGGCTTTGAATTATGCTTTGCTAAGTCATTCTTCTCATACATTTTGATAAAAGAATAAGTACCAGCATCCATACCAAGATTATTAGACCAAGATTCAGGAAAAACCTGATCCCAGAAATCAAACGATGGTTTCCTAATTTTCTCTCCTTCACTATGGAGTTGATCATCCATACCCTCAATCTCACTTTGACTATCTAAAGTCAACACTCTTTCTACCTCTCCTTTTGCCTGGTCAGGAGCCAGCCGCTCTGATTGTGGATCAATATCCATCTTTTCAAGTGTATCACTCAAATTTGGATAAGTACTCTCATGACCTACAGAAAAATAGAGTCTAGAAGAAGTTTTTATACCTGAACTCACATGGAGAGAGGGTTCCTCATATGGCAAGGGGCTTGAGGTTTTCTCCAAGGAGTGAGATGCTATAGTCTCTGAACCCTTACAATCATCTTCTTTCTTTTCAGAGACTACAGGCTCTAGTATACCACTTTCAGGTTTTCTACTAGACTCTGATGTCTTCAGTAATACTTCATTAGACACCATAGTTAGTACATCACCGTCTTTAAGTGTTGTTTGCTGAGACTCACCTTCAAGGTGGATAGACTCTGACTGAATAATGTTTGTTTGATCTTCAAGAAAACCAGTCAAAGTTATTCCTCCCATATCATAGGGTTTCTCACTTGCAATTTCAGTCATCACAGAAGACCTTTCAACATCAGCTATCACAGCTCCTGGGTCATCCAACCTCTGACTAGATGGTTCTTGTGTTGCAGTGACTGTGATCTGATCTGTCCTACTATCCACCACTAGTGCAATAGTATCTTCTGTTGACTGCATTCCTCTAGCTACTTCCTCCTGTTGTTCACCTTGAGCTGAAGCATCTTCAATAATGACATCCTTGTCAAATAAATATGCATGAAGTGATTGAAGTGCAACATGCTTCGAGAGTCCAAATTTCTTGACTAATTGCCTTCTGACAGATACATAGAAATACATCTTCATTAAGTCAAGTCTTTGATGTAGAAGTCCATATTCATCTGGAAATAAAAGTTTTGGTACTCTTTCAACCAGAAAATCTAGAACAGGCCTTGACAACTTCACTTTGAGAGAAATTAGTCCCATAGCCAGTCTGTATGATAATGTAGTTTCCCATGAAGAATCAATATCTAGATCTCTATAGTCATTTGCTGACTTGATTGTAGCTTTATTTGTAGAGACTTGCATGATATTAGTTGGACTAGACTCTGTGTGTGTAGGTGACAATTGAATCTTTCTCCTTGTTCTCCTGGTATAGTGAGCAAAAGATTTATCCTGAGAAGACTCAAGAGGTGTAGACACAGAAGTGATCTTGGGATGAGATAGTTTTTCAATAGACACAGTCTTTTGAGAGACAGTATCTAGTAACTGTTTTCCCTTTTTACGTACTACAGTTTTTTGAGAAACTGCAGCCTGGCTGTGACTAGGTGCTTCATCTCTTTGTCCTAGCTTAGAAAGTCGAATTGCAGCCTTCAACTCTTCTCTCTCAGCAAGAGATATATTATCATCATCTTCACTAGAACTACTACTACTACTTGACACAACAAATCTTCTCTTCCTTACAACTGATGTCTTTTGAGAAACACCAGAGGTTGGTTTCTTTGAAACAATAGGCTGTGGATTAAAACTTTGTTCTTGAATTGTTTCATAGACTATAATGTTTTGGGCTACTTGGGTAGACACAGGTGTGTTCTCCTCCAAATGAGATTCCTGAGCCATTTCACCACAAAAGAAAGAAGAATTGTAGAGAGTAGGAAGATGAGTTTTAAGAATTACCTGAACATGATGTGGATAATGAATTGCAGGTATTTCATCTAGATTCTTTTCATTGTCCTTCTTTGTAATGTCAGAGAAAATTCTCTTTTGCTGTACATAAGAAGAAACATAATGTTCTCTACCAAATCTAGTTTCAACATTAGGAATAAAATGGTTAATGAACATTTGCATAAATCTATGATAATAAACCATTTTCCTGTTTTGATCTCTTAACCCAAGTTTAATACTCATCTGATTTAAGATAATGTGACCAATGTTAATTACTCTGTCATAAAGCAAACTGTAAGCAATATGTGAAGTAACATAAGTAATTTGATCAAAAGAACTACATTTACCAGTAAAGCATTTAGCTAATTGATCAAAGAAGAAAGACCACTCTTTCCTAAGATAAGATCTTCTTAACTGGCTCATGTTATCTAAAGGTCCATTATAACCTAATGCAGACAACATAGTTCTAACATCATCATCAGATGGTACATTTTCATAATTCAAACTAACATGTAAATGAAGTACTGAATTAACAACAGATTCAGTAATATCAAAAGAATCTTGTCCTAAGTGTAGAACAATCTTACCTGATTGACTCTGAGTAGAATCAATTACCTCAGCATTCTCCCAAGCTTGTGTAACAGCTTCTTCATTAATCTGTGGAGATGCTGTCAATGCATAACTTAATGGTCCATATGCCAGAAAGTCCATGATTGAATGAAAATCAGTTGACACTTCTTCCTTATTGGTGATAGCTGCTACATGATTGTTTGTCATAAAATCAAAGTCACCAAACTTGAAAGCTACTGATTTAGGTAATCTTCTTTGAGTTGCCATTTTTTATCTGAAAAGAACTTCAAAAATTCTTGAAATGGATTAGTGATTTTGAAAGCTCGAGAGTGTTTTTGCTTTAGAGAATATGAAATTAGAGAAAGCAATTTCACGATTAGAGTTTCAAAACAAATATATTTCACAAATATTTCAGACCACTATCCCACGTTGACACGTAGATTGATAGGTGTCAGTCCCTGAAAAGTGCGGTTACCCACGATTTTTGGAATATAAAATCAAAAATTGATTTTCATGAAATAAATCAGGATATTATCAAGATAAAATCAATACTGATCAGCTTCATTTTCCTGTTGTGACCTCCATCAAAATAATCACAAAAAGCAATGTGATTTAAAATAATAATTTTCAAATCCTGATGGTCACACTTGAAATCCTGATCAATATCATCCTGATTCCAGAGACTTAATAAGGAGTTTCCACGTGGCATCTTTCTTTTATCTGAAAAAGAAATAAACAATTAATCTGAACAAAATCAACCGGTTAGATATATTCGATATTTCTTGAAAACAAGAAATAAAGTCACACGCAATAATTAGCATCTGACTTCATTAAAAATTCCAAGTGAATGTTCATCTTCTCACGTCTTTCTATAAGAGAAACAGACGCCTTATGCCATTCTCCATAACCCTTTCAATTTCTTTTCTTCTCAACAATGATTCTCAAACCAAAATTTCATTCAAATCCATTCTTTAGGTTTTTCACAGTCGATAAACATCCTGTTCTTGATCATCTCTTTGAAGAGACGACTTTTCTCATTGAACTAAAAATGGATGGAGTAGTTTTAGATAATATCCAGAGGTTTCTCCTAGAATATCCATCTGTTGGATACAATCTTCCCTTAACCTCCTCAAAACTTGAGGATGAAGAATTTGGCCGAGAGTATGAGGTTGATCTTGATGGGAATGCTATACATTTAAGTTAGCTACTCTCATTCAAGTCGCCCAGACAAGGAATCCAAGAGTAGACGAGGCTGTTCAAATCCCCTGATGGATTTCTTGATGCTCCTTGTCCTGTATCTCAGAATCCATATTATTAGACAAGTATAGGATTATCAGTAGAATTTAGACAAAAAGATGTTGTATTTCATTTCCATGTATGTAATGATTTCAATTAATGAAAATACAATTTCTTGTTATCTACTTGTCTTTTGATTATTGAATTATGTATAAATTATCAGTATGCAAATATTAAAACTTGCTAGCATAGACTTAACACATCACATAATTAGATTACTACACAAAGTAAACGTCAGGATCTGAAACAATTTTCACAATCCTGATACTGACACAATACTGATGACGTCAGCATCCTGATAACAATTCTAATCCTGATGATTATTAACAAGTCTATCATACTGAAATTTATCAAGGCAAAGTGTTATAGCTAAAGCTTTTAACAATCAAATATAGATCCTGACAAGAATATCAAGTCTATAAGCTAAAAACAACATACCTTGCTACTTTTGCAGATGTTAAAGATCTAGAAATTTAACATTCCTAACTCACTTACTAATCTACTTAATGTAGTTTCATCAAGTGGTTTAGTTAGAATATCTGCAAGCTGTTTGTCAGTAGGAACAAAATGAAGTTCCACAGTACCATTCTCAATATGTTCTCTAATAAAATGATACCTGACATCAATGTGCTTAGTCCTTGAATGTTGAACTGGATTTTCTGCAATTTTAATAACACTAGTATTATCACAAAACATAGGAATATTACTAAGTGTCATACCATAATCCATCAACTGATTTCTTATCCAAAGGAGCTGTGCACAACAATTGCCTGCTGCTATGTACTCAGCTTCTGCAGTTGAGGTTGAAACAGATTGTTGTTTCTTGCTTGCCCAAGAAATCAATCTATTTCCCAAGAATTGACATGTACCTGTAGTGCTTTTCATGTCTATCTTACACCCTGCATAATCAGAGTCTGAATAGCCAATTAGGAAGAAATCAGATTCTCTAGGGTACCACAAACCAAGATTTGGAGTTCCTTTGAGATATCTAAAAATTCTCTTCACAGCAATTAAATGAGATTCCTTAGGATCACTTTGGAATCTAGCACATAAACAGGTAGAAAACATTATATCTGGTCTACTTGCAGTTAGATATAACAATGAGCCTATCATGCCTCTATAACTAGTATTATCCACACTCTTTCCCTTAGGATCAGAGTCTAGTTTAGTGGCTGTTGTCATGGGTGTTTTTATAACTGCACAGTCTTGAAAGTCAAACCTTCTTAAAAGATCTTTGATATACTTTGACTGATTAATGAAAATACCAGTCTCAGTTTGTTTGACCTGCAAGCCTAAGAAATAATTTAATTCACCCATCATGCTCATCTGATACTTAGACTGCATAAGCTTGCTAAACTTAGCACACAACTTTTCATTAGTAGAACCAAAAATAATATCATCAACATAAACTTGAACTAAAAGTAATTCACCTTTTATCTTTCTAAAGAATAGAGTTTTGTCAATTGTACCTCTTGTGAAGCCATTTTCAAGAAGAAATTTAGACAAAGTCTCATACCATGCTCTTGGTGCCTGCTTTAGTCCATAGAGTGCCTTGTCAAGTTTGTAGACATGATTTGGAAACTTTGGATCAACAAATCCAGGTGGCTGTTCCACATACACTTCCTCATCAAGTTTGCCATTTAGAAAAGCACTCTTTACATCCATCTGGTATACCTTGAATTTTGAATGAGCTGCAAATGCAAGAAACATTCTGATTGCTTCCCATCTTGCTACAGGTGCAAAGGTCTCATCATAATCAATGCCTTCTTCCTGAGAATAACCCTTGGCCACCAGTCTTGCTTTGTTTCTTACAATCATACCAGATTCATCTAGCTTGTTTCTGAAAACTCATCTTACACCAATAATAGATCTATCTTTATGTCTTGGTACCAGTTTCCAGACTTTGTTTCTCTCAAACTCATTTAACTCCTCCTGCATTGCAATTACCCAATCAGGATCCTGTAAGGCTTCTTCAACCTTCTTAGGTTCATTCTTTGAGAGAAAACAACTATACAAGCATTCATTTTGAATTGATCTTCTAGTTCGAACACCACTATCTGGATCACCAATAATCAAATCTTCAGTATGATCCTTTGTCCATTTTCTAACAGGTGGTAGATTGACTCTGCTAGTCTCTCCCCCTAAGTTAGTGGTATCTCTTGTAGAAGAATTCTTTCTGCCTTCAATGACTCCCCTTTGATCAATAGAATCAGTAGATTCCATATTGTTGCTAGTTACTGATCTTTCCTCAGTAGACTCTGAAAGATCAGTTCCTGATGGAGTAGACTCTGAATAACTAGTCTGCTCCTGATGATCACTGTGTTCTCTTTGATTTATTTGCTCCCCCTCAACAGTAGCATTCCTTTGAGAAGCAATAGAAATTCCTTCTGGAGAACCTTCATCATCACTAGAGAGTATCTCATAATTCTTCAGATTTTCAAATTCCAATTTGTCATGGCTTTCATCAGTTTGCAGAATTCCAAATTTCTTATCATCAAATGCAACATGAATTGATTCCATAACAATGTGAGTTCTGAGATTATAAACTTTGAAGGCCTTAGATGCTGAATATCCTAGAAAAATTGCTTCATCCGATTTGGCTTCAAATTTTCCAAGTTTTTCTGGATGAACTTTTAGGACATAACATTTGCATCCAAAGATGTGAAAGTATTTCACACTTGGTTTCTTTCCTTTGATCATCTCATAGGGAGTTTTTCCATGACTATTTACCAAGGTACAGTTTTGAGTGAAACATGCAGTGTTAATAGCTTCTGCCCAAAAGTAGGTTGGAAGTTTTGCATCTGCAAGCATGGTTCTTGCTACCTCTATGAGAGTCCTGTTCTTTCTTTCCACTACACCATTCTGCTGAGGTGTACCAGGTGCAGAAAACTGTTGAGTGATTCCATTGTCTGCACAATACTCCTCCATTGTAGAATTCTTGAATTCTGTACCATTGTCACTCCTAAGTACTTTGACTTTGTACTCAGAGTTATTCTGAATATTCTTGACAAGGTCAATGATTTGCTGAGGAGCTTCATCCTTCTTGTGTAGAAAGAACACCCATGTGAACCTTGTTAAATCATCCACTATCACTAGAGCATATCTTTTCTTGCTGATAGACATAATGTTTACTGGACCAAACAGATCAAGATGTAGCATGTGAAATGGTTCAGTAATTGAATTCTCAGTCTTGCTCTTGAAAGTAGTTCTTCTTTGCTTTCCAAGCTGACATGCATCACAAAGTCCATCTTGCACATAATTTGCCTGAGGTAGGCCTCTCACCAGATTGTGCTTAACAAGTTGATTAAGCTTCTTGAAGTTGAGATGTGAGAGCTTCTTGTGATAATTCTAGCTTTCATCACTTGTTGCTTTGCTGTAGAGACATCTAACAATTCCTTTAGATGTATCACTTAAGCTGGCTTCATATATGTTACCATGTCTTTGACGAGTTAGAACAATGTCTCCATTCTGCATATTCAAGATTTTGCATCCTTCTCTGTCAAAGATTGATTTGTAACCTTTATCACCCAGTTGACTTATGCTTAAAAGAGTATGTTTCAAGCCTTCAACCAGTGCTACATTTTCTATGATGACATTCCCCAAAACAATTGAGCCATATCCCAGAGTTTCTCCTTTGTTGCCATCTCCAAAAGATATTACTGGGCCAGCTTTCCTCTCAAACTTTGTAAGCAGTGACTTCTTTCCAGTCATATGTCCAGAGCATCCACTGTCTAAGATAATTGAATGCTTCTTTCTTGTGCCCTGCAAACAAAAAGTAACTAGTTAGAATTTTTTAGGACCCAACTTTGATTGGATCCTTTCTTACTAGATTTTGAAACAACAGGCTTTGAGAATTTTGCCTTTACTTTACCTGTTGTAGAGTCAACTTTAGACTCTGATTTCACAAACTGTTTGTGACTAGGAGTTTCAGATTTCAAAGAATAATAATCATAATACAGTTCATTATATTCTCTACACATGTAAATGGAATGAAGTAAACTACCACAATGATAACAAGATTTTTGTGGTTGGTATTGAATTTTCTGAGTCTTGGGGAATCTGGACTCAGTTTTCCAAGAAGGTTTTTGATTGCAGTCTAGGGCCAAATGATTATGATTTCCACACTTATAGCATTTTTTCCTAGGTGCATCAGGTACATTCTTGTAATTATTCTCTTTGTTAATACCTTCCTTTCCATTCCTATTTCTCTTGATCTTGCTAGACTCTGAAAGACCATCTAATCTCTGTTTCAACTGAGACTTAGACAGAAACCCTATGTTTACATTCTTAGGTTTCTCTAACACTTTCTCATCTGAATTACTATTGTTAATCCTTTTGTGTACAACAGGGGTACCTTTTGAATCAACAAATTTAACATGATTAGGTTCAAAAACAATTTTCTTACCTTCAGATTTAGATGTGCTAGCTTCTACTTTACTATCATCATTGATAATAGCTACTTTTTCTTCTTGTCTAGCCTTATCAAAACCTAAACCATTAACCTTACCACGAATTCCATTTTCAATGATTTCTTGTGTCTTTTTACCAGAAATGTTAATGGTTTTAATCACATCTCTCTCTTCCTCTAGTTCTTTTCTGACATAGTCATAAGCCTCAAGAATAACACTATAATCATGCTTAGCTTTATCAGAACTTAACTTATATTCTTCCATTTGAATTAACTCAGATTCAAGAAAATTATTTCTATCAACTAATTTATCATTCTTAACCTTAAGTTCATCTTTTTCACAAGTAAGAATTCTAAAATTAGTCATAAGATTCTTAAACTCAGCATGGATAGATCTAATTTCATCAGAATTTAAGTTATCAAATGAATCAAGAGAGTGAAGTGATACCTTAACAGAGGATGGAGAAGTTTTCTTTGGAGATCCAGGTTTATCTGAAACATTTGCCATCAGTGCAATGTTGTCATAATCCAATTCATCTTCAGAATCACTGGAATCAGCCCAATCCTTCTGTGTGACCATAAGTGCATTACCCTTTCCTGAATTCCTGGGCTTCTTACACTCACTAGCAAAGTGTCCAAGCTCGCTACAGTTAAAGCACTTGATCTTGGCCTTATCAAGCTTGACAATTGTACCTTTGCCTTTGTCACTCTTCTTCTCCTCCTTCTTTTGAAAAGGTACTTTGCTAAATCTTCTCTGTTGAATCTTCCTTTCTTGAAGGCTTTAGCAAACATAGTGTTGTGCCCAAAACCTCCATGGGCTAGATTTAAGCCCATTAAGCTATAGGGTTTGATCCATACGAGCCAGAAGATTGATCCGGTATGAGTTATGAAGATCAGATAGAAGAAATGACTAACGAAGTATGAGTATCAGAAGGTTCCCAATGGTCAGGAAGCTGGGCTGAGCATTAGAAGACCAGGTTCCTCCCAGCAGAAGAGTTCGAGTTAGCATAGAAATAGCCATAAAGGTGATAAAAACATGCGAAGAGTTATCCAGTCTAACCAGCTTGTTATTTGTGCAGGTACTGACACCTAAAGGGAGGTCCCTAAGCGATATGTCCCGAAATAAGGAGGTTCCTATGAAACAGGCTCCTGAGATATAGGTTCCTGAGCACCAGGTTCCTACGAGTTGCCAACAGAAAGTTCTAGAAGTCAACTAGAACAGATAAACGAATTGGTATCTGAGTATAATTCTAGGGCGCAGATGATCCTAGAATAACTCTAACCAATGAGAGAATCATAAGTGGGGTACGAACTCGAGTTCTACTCCACTTAGCCAAACTAGTTCGCGAAAGGCTCTAAAGGAACCTGAGTCCAACACGAATTAGATGACCGAATGCAGCTATTCCAGTAAGAGACAGAATCATATTAGAACTACGTGAGCTTGATCCCTATAAATACAAGGGTACGTAGGCACCTCAGGGTACGACGCATTAAGTTCTCTAATTTTCTCTAAAGGCACCTGAGATTATTGGAGATACCCTCGAGCTCAGCTCAACCCCCACAAACACAACCCAAACCTTTTCGTAGAACAGTTGATCGCTAGCCTAAACAACTACCTATAAACCTCACATAAGTTGATTACGAAATCCACTCATCAACATTGGCGCTAGAAGGAGGGGATAGTTAATATCTTAAGAGTGGAAAAGATGTCAGGCAACTCGGATAGCGAAGCAACCCGTTCTGAACGACAGATTCATGAGGGGAACACATCTCCTCCCAGAGCACCGAAGGTTACTAAAGCAGCCATGATGGAAATCTTAAAGACTGTGGGAGAACGTTTGTCGACTTTGGAGCAGGCTTCAAGCAAAAAGAAGAAAAAGAAGGCAAAGAAAAGCAAGAAGTCGAAGGTTACTCCGAAACAGTTGAATTTTGAAGAAAACCAAGACTGGAGGTTCCTCAAAGAAAAAGAAGAAAGATAAAGACCCGTCTGTCGAGATAATCGAAGAAGAAAGCACGGATTCAGATGAGGATACTGAAGAATCAAGCGCAGCAGAGTCGCAAGAGGAAGAAGGAACGAGTAAGAAGACAAAGGCGGAAGCTACTGGGGAGGTGACAGCAGAGGATGTCAAGAAAATTTTGGCTCAACTCAAGGACGAGAAGAATCTTGCTGTGAACCCTATAACAGCTTCTCCTTTCACCAAGAAGGTTCGAAAGTCGGCTCTGCCTAGGTCTTACAGGCCTTCGAATGAATTGAAATTCGATGGGACTACTGATCCCATTGAATACCTTAGTCATTTTGACACAGAGATGGATGTTTATCAAGTGAAGGAAGCCACCAGGTGCAGGTTACTGGCTGCGACTCTACAGGGCGGAGCCCATCAATGGTTCAAAAGGTTACCTGCAGATTCGATTGGTTCTTGGGCAAGTATGGGGAAGCTCTTTGTCACTCAATTTAGAGCATCTGTTGCATTTGCACCACCAACCAATACCTTAGCCAATATCAAACAAAGACCTAGTGAAACGTTGACAGAATATTTCAAGAGGTTTAATGCGGAGGTTCCTAAAGTTAGGAAAGCATCTGAGGAAACAATAAAGAATTTCTTAATTGCTGGAGTCAAAGGAGGCTCAGATTTTTGGAAAGCACTGCAGGGAAAAGAACCAGAGACGTTGGCAGATTTTTATGCCCAGGCAGAACCCTTTCGTCTGGTGGAGGAGTCTCTAGCTGAATTAAGGAAGGATCCAGATTTTGTAAGGCAAAGTGGAAGCAAGAGGTCGAGACAAAGAAGCCCCAATGGTCGTGACAATAAAAAGGTGGTTAGTCGCACATCCCAGGTGAAGCCTGAAGCTGTGAATCCTACTAAACCTGTCATGAGTAAGGTACCGCCACCAGCTTCCTATAACAACAATAAACATGAGAGACCTGTCTATGAAACTTTCACCCCTTTGGTAGCTCCGATTGATCATATTTACGTAGTGAATGAGAAGTCCTCATGGTTTAAGAAGCCTTTCAGAACCGGTCCCCCAGGGAATAAGAACGAGCGCCCCTACTGTGACTTCCATGATAATAATGGGCATAATACTGCAGATTGTCGTCACCTCAGAGATCTAATTGAAACTCTAATCAGACAAGGGCAATTGAGTGAATGGGTGGCTCAGGAAGGAAAAAAGTATAGAGATGAGAAGACTCAGAAGACACAGACACAGGAACCTGTCGTGGTGGAAGGACCACCTAAGGCTGGGTGCATACGCACAATTATAGGAGGTCCCCACATTGGAGGAAGCAGCATGAATGCCATGGAGAGGTATACCCGTGAGGCTAAAGAACGTCCTTTGACCAGTATTTACAATCTGTCCCAGAGGTCCCCAAAGTTGTTCGAAGGAGAGGATGCAGATATTACTTTCACTGAAGAAGATGCTTCCTGGGTACATCATCCCCATACTGATGCTTTGGTTGTTGAAGCAGGAATTGGGTCTTATGAGGTTCATCGAGTGCTAGTTGATAATGGAAGCTCTGTAAACTTGTTATCTTACTCAGCTTTCAAGAAGATGCATTTTCTGGATAAGGATTTAACTCCAACAAACGATACCTTGTACGGGTTCACTAATAATCAGGTTCCTATCAAAGGTAAGATTCGTTTGCCAGTAACTTTAGGTGATAAACCATGTTGCATTACACAGTTGGCAGAATTCATCGTTATAGAGGAGAATATGAATTACAATGCTATCTTGGGAAGACCTATTTTGAAGGAGATGAGGGTAATAACCTCCATTTACCACCTCACTATGAAGTTCCCGACACCAAATGGAGTTGGTATAGTTCGAGGATGTCAGTATGAGTCTAGAGAGTGTTACACCAAAGCTTTGCAACATGCTGCTAGAGCTGCTAAATTGCCTGAACCTATGGACGAGGTTCCTGATAGTTTTCCAGGAAAGAACCCAGACAAAATAACGGTTGACCTGCGCGGTTCGCCTTTGGAAGGTTTTGTGTCAGCATCCTGTAGAGCTATAAGAATTGAAGAGATTATAGAAGAGGAACCTCATGCTGAGATTCCAGTTCTTCGGGGACCAGATACCCCCTACTTACTGATAGAAAGTGCACCCCCTACGGACAAGGATGGTGACGTGTGTATGGTAGAAGGATTGGATGAAGAAAAATCCCGAAAACTGAAACATAATGGAAGCAATGAAGACAGTCAGCCAGCATTAAAGAGAAGGAATGTCATGTACGAAGAGCAGGAACCGTCTACCGTCCAGGAACCTCAAGAGGACTCAACCACAGAGATGGAGGTAGACTTAGATCCTCGAATGCCAGAAACCATGGTTAAGGCTGGACCAGCTGGTGAAACTCTGGATGTGAAGATCCATGACAAAGATGGTACAAAGGTGTTGAAGATTGGAGCTCAACTCGATCCAGCCTTAAAGGAATCTCTCATTACCTTTTTGGGCAAGAACCTGGATGTGTTCGCATGGTGTCATGCAGATATGGAAGGGATAGATCCAAGGGTCATGTGTCATAAGTTGAATATTGATCCAGAAAAGAAAGGAGTGAGACAGAAGCGAAGACCAGTTAGTGGAGAAAGAGCTCAGGCATTGATTGATATGAGGTCTCCGAGAACTGTGAGAGAGGTTCAGTCTCTTACAGGAAGGGTTGCAGCCTTGAATAGATTCATTTCGAAGTCCACTGATAAGTGTCAGGAGTTCTTTAAAGCTATAAAGAAAGGAAACAAATTCGAGTGGACCGCAGAATGTGAGGTAGCGTTTGGAAAGTTAAAGGAGCATTTGGGGAGCCCCCCACTGTTAGCCAAACCTGTGGATGGAGAAACATTGATACTTTATTTGGCTGTGTCAGAGTATTCCATTAGTGCAGTTCTGGTTCGAGAAGAGAATGGACAGCAGAGCCCAGTTTACTATGTTAGTAAAAGGTTACTTGATGCAGAAACGAGGTACACAGGAATGGAGAAGCTGGTTTTCGCATTGATTTTGGCTTCCAGGAAGCTGCGACCTTATTTTCAAGCTCACAAGATTGAGGTGAGAACCTCATATCCACTTAAGCAAGTGATGCATAGGCCAGAAACTTCTGGAAGAATGTTAAAGTGGGCTGTAGAGCTAGGACAGTTCGACATAGAGTATAAGCCAAAGACAGCAATCAAAGCTCAAGCTTTAGCAGATTTCTTAATCGAGTTTCCACCTCATGTAGAGGTTACTGGCCAAGAGGGGCCAAAAGAGGTGGTGGAAAAACAGACAGACAATGACAAATGTGCACCTTGGTGGACACTGTATGTAGATGGAGCTGCTAACAGTGGTGGAGCAGGTGCAGGCATAGAACTAGTTAGTCCAGAAGGGCACCAACTCTATAGCTCGATTCATTTTGCTTTTAAAGCCACGAACAATGATGCAGAATATGAAGCATTGATCGCAGGCCTCAAGTTGGCTTTGGAGATGAAAGTAGAGAATATCAGAGTGTTTAGTGATTCGATGATAGTAGTTTGGCAGATTCGTGGTGGTTTTCAGGCGAGAGGGCCAAGAACAGACTTATATTTGAGGTACTCCCAGGAGTTGATTGCAAGGTTCAGAGAGGTGAAGCTAGATCAAGTACCTCGAGGAAAGAATACCAAAGCGGATGCATTGGCCAAGCTAGGGTCACAGAGAGAATCCACGTTATTGGGGGTAATTCCACTTCAAATCCAGGAGCAACCAAGTGTTTTCAAGGAAGAGGTAATGGACATTGAATTTCCAGTTGAAGATTCCTGGATGACCCCAATATATCGTTACCTGGACAAAGGGGAGCTACCTCCCAATCAAAGTGATATCAGGAAGCTGAGGTATCATGCAGCCAGGTATGTAATTTATGATGGAGTTCTGTATAAACGAGGATTCAATCAGCCTTTGCTCAAGTGTGTAGCTGGAGAACAATGCAAGTATATCCTCGAGGAAATTCATGAAGGAGTATGCGGAAATCACTCGGGGGGTAATTCTTTAGCCATGAAAGTCCTTCGACAAGGATATTATTGGCCAACCATCAAAGCAGATGCTACAAAGTTTGTGCAGGCATGCAGTAATTGTCAGAAGTTTGCAAATTTTGATAGTCGTCCTGTAGCCCCTATTAAACCGATTGTTAGCCCTTGGCCATTCGCTGTTTGGGGAATAGACCTCATTGGAGAGCTCCCGAAAGGAAAAGGAGGAGTGAAATACGCAGTGGTCGCAGTCGATTACTTTACAAAGTGGGCAGAAGCAGAACCACTTGCTAAGATTACAGCGTCAAAATTGACTGAGTTTGTGTTTCGAGCCATCGTATGCAGGTTTGGCATTCCACAGAAGTTGATTTCTGACAATGGGAAGCAGTTCGATAGTAGAGAGCTTAGAGGATTATGTGAGCAGTTTGGAATCCAAAAAGCATTTTCAGCAGTGTATTATCCGCAGAGTAATGGACAGACTGAAGCAGTGAATAAGATTATCAAGCACACTTTGAAGACAAGGCTTGAAGATAAGAAAGGAAGCTGGCCAGAGGAGCTTCCTGGAGTCTTGTGGTCGTATAACACCACGCCTAGAACCACAACCGGTGAGTCTCCTTTTACCCTCACTTATGGATGTGAAGCTATGGTACCTGTGGAAGTTGGAACAGGTTCCTTGAGAAGAAAGTATTTTGATCCCGAGAGCAATGAGGTCAATCATAGATTGTATTTGGACATGGTCGAAGAGTTGAGAGCAGATTCACAAGTGAAGTTAGCAGCATATCAACAGAGAGTTCGAAGGTATTACAACAAAAAGGTGAAGGCAAGACCTTTTAAAGTTGGAGACCTAGTTCTGAGAAGAGTCATGCCAAATACCAGGGTTCTGGCACATGGAGCTTTTGGAGCAAATTGGGAAGGACCTTACCAGATAAAGTCAGCCATTTGGGAAGGAACCTACCACTTGATGGATATGGATGGGAACCTCATTCCGAGAGCTTGGAATGCAGAACATCTCAAGAAGTATTATCAGTAACTCTTTTATGTGTTTTTCTTAGGAAAAGTAAGGCTCTTTCAGCCCAAGAATAAAGGCAGCTTATTAGTTATAGCTGACCAACATTTTGATTTCAGTATTTAATTATGCATGTACTCGGGGGGTATTGATGTGAACCTCCCTACTTGCAAGACAATTATTTGCATATTTTGAGTATTTTCAAGTATTGAGCGATGTATAGCTCTACGTTGAATATTTTGAGTGCATTATTTGCAGCTATAGCTCCTTAATAGTTCTTTTACGTAACAATAATTACCCAAAAGAACTGGGGGGTAGTATTCCTACTTAGACAGTATTGCACATGCTATGACATTTCATATGCCAATTTGAAATTTTTGAAACAGGTTACCTAGATTAACAGGTTCCTGTAGCATTGTGTTGCATTTTGCAGGTTACCTAAGCTGACAGGTTCCTGTAGCATTGACAGTATGTGTGAAGTATGAATATGAATTGACAGAATGTGCAGACTACGATTGATTGATCAGAATTAGCTTGTAGACAGATTGTATTGAGCAAAGTATTAAGCCTTGGGCAGCTTCCCGAGCAGGCATTGAGAAAAGTCCCAGGTAGCTTCCTGGGCATTGAGAAAAGTCCCAGGTAGCTTCCTGGGCATTGAGAAAAGTCCCAGGTAGCTTCCTGGGCATTGAGTAAAGTCCCAGGCAGCTTCCTGGGCATCGAGAAAAGCCTCAAGTTTCTTGAGCATGTGAATTAAAGTCCTGACAAAAGGCATCTAAAGTCTTGACAAAAGGCATCTAAAGTCCTGACAAAAGGCACCTTAAAGAGAAGCCTAATAAGCTCTCCCTCATGTGGAACCGTCTTTGGCACATGGGAAGAAGGGGTAAAATCCTTAGCATTTACCTTCATAAGATGTCTAGCCTGACACATGGAGAAGAGGAATCTGTGTGGACTCCCAGAATGGCACACAGGTTCCTAGAATCGCCTCGAGGCACAAAAAAGAACCAACATGCCTCGAGGCATGTTGGGACCTAGAGAATAGGATTGGGAACCAAGCAGGTTACCTTTCCAAGAGGAAAAAGGAACCAACAGGCCTCGAGGCATGTTGGGACCTAGAGATTAGGATTGGGAGCCAAGCAGGCAACCTTTTCCAAGAGATGACCCGAATTAAACAAGAGAAAGATTTTACTAACGTTAACTGTTTTTTGTTTTATGTTTATTTTGCAGGATTAATACTCGAGGAACCTGGTCTTGATGGAAAAGAAATTATTAAAGAAGGCTACGGTTTAGATTATCGATACAAAATATACACACAGAGGTTCCAGGTTTTACAATTCAGCTGTAGTTTGTTGCATTTATTTTGAGAATAGACAAGTGGAAATATGCATGTGTTCTGTTTCTTACAATGGGTTAGCCCACGTAAGCTTGAACATATGAGTAAGGAAGCTGAATTATTCTCTAATGCATAACAGTGAAGTGTTTCATGAGGTTTTGAAGAAAAGTATATAGAAAGTTAAGATTCGAACAAAGAAATATGTGTAAGCCTACCCTGGACAAGAGATATGTAGCAAAAGCAAATATCATAAATCATAAAGAGAGTTATGGGTACAGAGACCCAGAAAACCAACATAAAAGTTAATGGCACGAAGGCCATGGAAACCAAATTTAAAGTTACATATTGCGAGGCGTTACGAGGAGCCCGCGACCTCATCGAAAGTTATCAAAAGTTCTTAAAGAATTTTGTTGAAATTATGAAGGAGGAACCTCACCAGAACCCTTGGAAGCAACCAGAGGAGTTGAAAGGATAGGTTGAACAACTTCAGGAGTGGGAACCTCTGCAGTCTCAAGGTTGACACCTGGAGACCTCTCAACCATTTTCACGGGAGGTACAGAGGTCGCAGCAGCAGCTTCATTCCCAAAATCCTTGATCATCCCCACTACATCCTCGCCTAGGAGAGACCAGTTCAGCTCAGGCATTTTCTCCCACATGGATCTCATGTAGTCACGAACGCCTTCGTCATAACCTTCATCATACCTAGCTTTTTCCTGGATGAGCAGAGATGATTTGACAGTAACGGCTGCAGCATTTAAAGCATCGACCTGAGCTTTCAGTTCATTGACTTTCTCCAGCATGGATAATTTCTCATCCTGCAAATTTTTCACCTGCTCCTGAAGTTCGTCCCTACTATTCTTTAATGAGGTTTCAACAGCTTTAGCCCTCCTTACCGCAGCAGTGGCAACGTTCACACTCTCCTCTCTAGCAGCCAGCTCCTCTTTGAGTTTCGAGATCTCTCCTTGTAGCCTGAGGTCATATTGGATCTTCAAGGCAAAATCATCACAGAACCTAAGAGTAAAGAAGGCGTTCTGGGCCGCAGAGAACCTCATAGCTTCCAGAGCTTCAGTAGAGTCCATTTTCGACCAGCCAGTAATAGTCTCAGCAGGAACATGAGTGTCGATCAAGTCCTTAAACTGGTTCTGGGCAGCGGTAGGATCAGTCTTCACAGCTTTATTTTTCCTCATGGACCTGGTTTGGGAGCTCCCTGATAAGTCAAGTGTGGTCTGAGCCAATTTACGTTTTGAGGAACCTGATGGTTGAGTCTGGACAGATACAGGGGTTGGAACTTGGTTAATTGGAGTTGCAGCAAGCGAAAGTTCCTTTACATTGTCATCAACCTTGAAAATTTCTTCCACATTTTTAGATCTTTTCACAAATGAAGGAACTTTTGGAGCCATGTCTGCATGAGCCAATAGATTAAGATTAGAGGTATATATATGAAGTAAGCGAATGAAATTGCACAAATATAGTTAATAAGAAAGACATAACTATAAAGAAACTCCTACCAGAAGTCGAAGGAATAAAGCCTAAAGTCATCAGGTTATCAGGGGTAATTAAGACCAGACAATCTCTAGTGGAGGCTGACAGTTTCAAAATCTCAGTTGCTCTTTCCAAGCAGACTCCTGTGAGGACGGTTTGTTTAGGGATATTGGGACGACGATTAAACTCATATCTAACGTAGGGGCAGTCATAGCAATAGAGAAACTGTTCTGGCCATTGTTCAAAGTTTTGTTTAACATTTTTTATGCACTGACCCTGATGACAAGGCCAGGCTGAAAGGTAAAAGCAGCCAGAATTTCTCCCAGTGTCTTTCAGTCTGAAGAAATAGCCCAATTCAGGGGCTGTCAAAGGAACTGTAAACTTGCTGGAATATAGTATAAAAGTGCTAATGGCTAACCGATAAGAATTAGGGGTGAGTTGCATTGGTGCTAATTGGTAAAAGTCAAGAACCTCGCGTAAGAAAGGATGAAGAGGCATGGAAACACCTACCCTCAGGAAAGCGGCAGATATGACAGCATGGGGGATACCTTGTTTTGGGATTTTCAAATCAAACCTGTGAGCTCTCTCACCAGGTTCTGGGATTGTTATCTTACAGACAGGGCGGTGACATTCCTCGAATAGTCTTTCCAGTTTAACTGAGGTCATGATGGAATCAGATTTTTCACAAAAAGGGACAATCTCTTGCTTGAATGGTTCTCTTTCTACAGATATTTCACTTTGAAAGTCGGGTTCTAGGAAGGACTCAGGTTCAAATTCAGGTTTTGATACCTCTTCATTATCAGACCAGTCATCTCCTAAATCAATTAAGCTTAAAGGCTTTAAGGGATCAATAGTATTTGGAGGTTTCATCAGAATATCTTGAGGATCACTAATGTCAGGAATCAAGACCCTAGACCTAGTTCTATTACCTACAGATGCGACGAAAACAGGTTTTACGGAAGAGAGGTGGTCAGAATGTGTTGAATCAGAAGACATCTGCAAGAAACAGACGAAGAAAGGTCAGACTTTGGAATTCTTAAAGGGAGACCTGTGGTCTAGAGACGATTGGATTATTGTGATTATGTCAAGTAAGTTTTTTAAAGAGTTATATGGAGGTTGTACATTCACAGAGATAAGTATGAAATATGACATGAATACGAAACCAATTGAGATAGAAGACAAACAGACAGTCAAAAGTTTTCAGTAAAATCATAGTGATGAAACCACAAATCAGTGATGGAACTACCAGTAGAGAAGGTATTATGGATGGTTGTGTGTGTGAGATATGAAGACCATATACAAACATTTATCAGATAAAAGACAGCATGCAAGATCGAAGTAATCAGATAGTTAAAAATGCAATCGAGATTATGAGAAAACAGAGAGAAAGGATTCAGAATCATACCTTGGATTGAAGAAAACGGCGACAGAGGGTTTGGATTAAGCAGATGACCGTCGGACTTCTTCTCTTTTTCTCTCCAAGGGTTTTTTTAAAAAAAAAATATTTGGTAAAGGTAAAAATAAAGACGAAGCCATTCATGTGTTTATATAATCGAGGTGAATAGGAGGCAGCAGTGAACACGTGGCAGCAATCTACTGGGCAGTAATTAAAGAGATACACGCATTAGAGGCGTGTGAACCTTGGGAACTCATACATTAACTGCGGCTTTGGTAAGTGATAAGTTTAACTCGAATTTTGAATTATCTCCAGCTGCCAACCATTATCTCTTCCTATAGATTCTTAAATTATTAAATTTAAAGAGACGTAGAGTTGAGTGATGAATTAGATTCCCAGAAGAGCTAAATGCAAGCATCGAGTTGACTTCGAGAACAGCTATCTGAAGAAGAAAATAGCAAGATAACAGGTTCCTTAATACAAAGGAAGCGTACTCAAGATTATATTAAGCTGAAAATATTTTATGTCCTGTTTCCTACGCCGAGTTAACTCATGTAGGCTTGGATATAAAATGTTGAAGCGAGGTATTGTTGCTAGAATGGTTTAGCATTGAACTTTTGATCGTAGAATTAGAATAGGTTCCTTTCACATTACATGATTTCAAGGAACCGGGGGGTACTTGTTGTGCCCAAAACCTCCATGGGCTAGATTTAAGCCCATTAAGCTATAGGGTTTGATCCATACGAGCCAGAAGATTGATCCAGTATGAGTTATGAAGATCAGATAGAAGAAATGACTAACGAAGTATGAGTATCAGAAGGTTCCCAATGGTCAGGAAGCTGGGCTGAGCATTAGAAGACCAGGTTCCTCCCAGCAGAAGAGTTCGAGTTAGCATAGCAATAGCCATAAAGGTGATAAAAACATGCGAAGAGTTATCCAGTCTAACCAGCTTGTTATTTGTGCAGGTACTGACACCTAAAGGGAGGACCCTAAGCGATATGTCCCGAAATAAGGAGGTTCCTGAGAAACAGGCTCCTGAGATATAGGTTCCTGAGCACCAGGTTCCTACGAGTTGCCAACAGAAAGTTCTAGAAGTCAACTAGAACAGATAAACGAATTGGTATCTGAGTATAATTCTAGGGCGCAGATGATCCTAGAATAACTCTAACCAATGAGAGAATCATAAGTGGGGTACGAACTCGAGTTCTACTCCACTTAGCCAAACTAGTTCGCGAAAGGCTCTAAAGGAACCTGAGTCCAACACGAATTAGATGACCGAATGCAGCTATTCCAGTAAGAGACAGAATCATATTAGAACTACGTGAGCTTGATCCCTATAAATACAAGGGTACGTAGGCACCTCAGGGTACGACGCATTAAGTTCTCTAATTTTCTCTAAAGGCACCTGAGATTATTGGAGATACCCTCGAGCTCAGCTCAACCCCCACAAACACAACCCAAACCTTTTCGTAGAACAGTTGATCGCTAGCCTAAACAACTACCTATAAACCTCACATAAGTTGATTACGAAATCCACTCATCAACACATAGCAAAGAGTTCCTGCATCTAAGATTCAGAATCATTGTTGTCAGAGTCCATATCAGTAGTCTCTGACTCAGAACTTTCTTTGCTTTTCTTCTTCCTTGAGTTCTTTACAACAATCTCTTCATGTTGTTCTTCCGGAAGTTTCTTTAATTCAGATTGAGCAGTAAGTGCAACAGTCTTTATCTTTCCTTCACTCCTGCTCTTCTTCTGCTGCTTGTCAAGTTCATAAGCTCTCAGTTTTCCATATACTGCCTCTAATGATATTTCATCCAGATCATTAGCTTCCTCAATCGCAGATATCTTCTCATTGTAGAAATCAGGCAAAGCTTTCATGAACTTTGTATTCATATCCTCCAAGTCATAATATTTACCATGCATGGCCATCTCATTGATGAGTTTGTAAACCTATCAAAGGTATCAGTAAGTGACTCACCAGACTTGGATTCAAAGTACTCATACTGTTGTATAAGTAGTGTCCTCATATTCTTCCTGACAGGCTTAGTTCCTTCACAGTGAACCTTAAGATTGTCCCATATATCCTTAGCAGTTTTATAAGAGAGAACATAGTTATTGAGAACAGAATCAAGACTGTTGAATAATATGTTTCTCACTTTAGCATCTTTAAGAACATTCTCCTTGTCCTTATCTGACCACTTAGATTTTGGCTTCTCTGCTGTATGTTCTGGAACAACCACACCATCAACAGTTGCTTGTCCAATGATCTTTGTTGGAACAAAAGGTCCATCTCTGATTCTGTCAAGATAATCAGGATCTGTTGCTTCCAGATGATGCAACATCTTTACTTCCCATAGAGTATATTCGTTTCTCTTGAGCATAGGAATCTTAGTATTCCTATCCTTGTAACCAGACATGATTGCAGATCTTTATGATTATTCGAAATCAACCTGCTCTGATACCAATTGTTAACTCGAATAACTTGTAGAAGGGGGGGGGGTTGAATACAATTTATATAATCGTGTCTGATTTTTGCTTGGTTATATGAATAAGAACAAACGAATGAATCAAACTCTGTTTGTATTAATAAGATCAAATACAAACTCTACCAAAGGTGTACAAATACCTTTAGCAGCTGCTGACAATACAAATCTCTCTGTTTGTTTCGAACTCTCGAATACAAACCTTATACAGAGCTACGCACATGAACTTACAACTCACACTTGTTCGACTACGACTCTTTTTACAATGATATAGAGAGAGTATTTATAATGCTTCCTATCAACTAATTACAGAAAGATAATCTATACATGACAATGTTCTGCCACCCAGTTGATAGTTTCCATCAATAGAAAATTCCTTCCTTCATAATATCTTCTTGCTTGTTCTTCAAACAACGATCCTATTTTATAGCACTTGCCAGTTTCTGTAGCATCCATAATGACATCATCAGTAACACGACTGATATCAGGATTCCCTCTTGCATCAGGATCTAACCATCCTATCAGTACTTGATCAGTATTTGACTTGACATATCAGGATTCGATCTCAGTTCCTGACATGTAGTACTTGATGCACTGTTCATTCCTGACTAAACTTTACAGATAACTGTCTAACACATATTTCCTATACAAGATGCTAAATCCTTTATAAGATCAGGATATACAAGAAGTATAAGTAAAATTCTATTCTTAACATCACAACTCATGAATTATTCCTAACAACTCGCATCTGTTTCGGAGAGTAATTACCCTCATCCTTCGTATGCTCAACACGAACCTGGTACTTGTTCCCAATCGTCAGAGGTTTAACCTGATCGAAGAAGCGACGGTCAGCGGGATCGGAGGTCAGGTGATTAGTGATGACTTTACCAGATCAAAGGCATCATCCGTGCGAGTACCCATATTTATTTTTAACAAGCACCAAGTTAAAACCTCTCAGTTTTGTGAACTTGTGCACCGAAAAAGGGTAAAGTTAAAAATGAAGAAATGTGGTTAAAAACAAAAGGAGGGGGCGGAAACGGACGTGCATGAATGAGAAAGTAAGAAAAGGAGAATGCGAAAGACAAAGAGCATAGCGGCAAGTTCCAAGGACAAAAAACAGACTAGGACCGTGGACAAAATTAACACAGTGAGATGGGCGTGACTCGTCACTCATTTCACCCCCTTAAGAGAGACCTGTCAACGTTGATTGCTATAGAAGGCATAAAGAAAGATAAATAAGTGTGTGTGTTGTGTGTGTGTGTGTGTGTAGTTTAGGGCTTTGGTTGCTCCTGCTACGAGAGAGAATGCGGCAGATTGTAGTAGCAGGAGAGATAGAGAGAAGGAGAAAGTGTATCGACAACGATCTGCACTAGAATAAAATGTGGTTGGCAATTTTGTTATTTTGAGAAAGATAAGGCAATTCAGGTAATTTCACAGGCAATTAAGAGGAACTTTTTTCGAAGACGGACCACTAATCTCGTTTTAAGAGTTTCATGATACAGCCATTATATTACATTACTTTTCGAGTTTCCTTAAAAATCTTATAAGATATCACGCCATTTTCACTTAACTTACTTTAATTTTTTGTTTTCACTTTGTGTATATAAAATGTTAGTTTACATTATTTATATTATTTCATTTTTTCAGTTTTCGTAGTTTTATTAATTTATATACTCAATCGTCATATAAATTTTAATAAACCTGTATATTTTCGATTAAAATATGTTGGGATTTATGGGTGATAGCATAGAGACAACTTAACTATATTTCCCTGTACTTAGTTTTTACTAAGTCGAACATACTGTCACAACCAGAGTATGTCTTCATATTCGAATAATTGCTATCATGTAATAATTGTATGATTTGGGAGAAGTTCATACACTTGTTCAAGCCTCAAGGAATACATCCAGAAGACAGCAAGAATAAAGGTTACTGTCATGTCCCTGACAGCAAAGTTACAAGAAGACAAATGTTGCAAAGTCACGACAAAACTACATTTGACAGCAACATTGGCCGAAGCAAGAGACAGTGACATTCTCACACTTGACAGCAAGTCTGGAGTTCCGACAGCAACATTGGCGGGAGCTCGTACTGTCAACCACTGAATATTCCTTTGACAGCAGACTCTGCGGTTAAGGTTACTGTCACCTTGAATTATTTGAATTGGGTATCTTCTCAGTCAAAGCCGTTGACAGGTTATATGTTCAAGAAACAGATTTGCTGCAACACACTATCGTTTGTAGCAGACCTGCAAGACTACGACAGAAGCTTAAGAGATTCACAAGACAAGGCTGGTAAATTCGAGGAGCATGTGATATCCACATATACTAGAATTCTATTAGCTAGAAATAGAAAGAATTTAGGTTGCTTTACTTATAAGGTTTATCCTTTCTGTATAGCAATTTGGGAAAGTCACATGGGTGTGCAAATTGTAATGAGCTGTCACTTGAAAACGACAGCAGCTCAACACCCCATGCGATAGGGACAACAGAGTATCTTAGTCTACTTAGATACATCTTAGATTCTTTTCTATTCATGTACGCACATGAAGCAATTTGTATCTCTTGAGATATCGAAGCTGGAGAAACACTCTCTCCATGTTGTAGCAACACTTCACACAAAATAAATAAAACATTTATTTTGTGAGAAATCTTGTTTCACTTATTGCTTGCATACATCTACTGATAATCTATAATCTTTATTTTCGTTGTTGATTTAAAGATTCGATTTTATCAGTATTGTATTCAACCCCCCCTTCTGCAATACTCCGGGACCAACAAAATTGTTAACACAAAATCACGCAAGCGCACGTGGTCAAAAGTAATATAGTTATCAATCAAGTTCGTTCCCACAGAGATCTGGTTTTTAATTTAGTATTGTACCTATGCAACAATGTATGGTTTTAATTCACTGCTAAGACAAATAACAAATTGGGATTTTTAATTATCTAAATTAAACTAAGATGCAATTTATAAAACTAAGACGTAAATTAACTAATGAGAATAGAAGTCGAATTACTTATATGAGAATAAACATGGAATCCTAGTTTCACTATCTACTTCACTTAGAGTTGCAACCTTTAATCAATACACATGTGATGGTTTTGATATCTGATCGAATAACATGAAACAAGTAAAAGTTACCTCTCGGTATACTAGTACCAAACTACGCATACATCCACAAAAGATATAGAAGATGAGTAGACACCTATCATGTTTAGACCCTATATCTCTATAGAATTTGAAAACATAAAGGTTTAAGCACAAGTTATCCACTTAGATCACATAGGGTAGCATAATATCTCTATTTACGCCACAAATCATGATGTTAAAACATCAACCTATCCTATGCTAGCATGACAAGTTTTAAATCTCAAGATCCACTCTCGTTTAGCAAGAGATTAACAAATTAGATGTTAGCTACGCATCTAAATACATGAAACACAACCATACGAGGATATCAAGAATTCACCACACATAAATCTTTGAGGCATGCAAACTACTAAGCTACATAGATAAATCCGCTAGGATCCCACGACAACGATTAACTCATAATTGAACCTTTCGTCACCATGGGATTTGATGAATACATGGTAAAAACAAAGTTTGAATAATAATGTATCCTAATAGAAGAAAACAAAAGATGAAGTAGATCTAGATCTCCGTTGCTTGTCACGAGCGTTGGTGAATCCTTCTCCAACTTGTCTCCCTTGCTTCTCTGAAAAAAACGTGTTGTGAATCTGATCTCTGGTGTGTAGATGATGAATTTTATGTCCCCCAAGGTGTGTATTTATAGCCCCAAGTTGCCTCCTCAACAAGTAATTACCGTCTTTGAATTAGAATAGAATTCCGGCAATTTCCGTTCTTGAATGGATTAGAATTGCAATTCCCATGTATAAAACAGATTCTGGAATGTTCTAGCCATCCTAGCAACTTCCATAATGATTAGGAGAATAATTCACAGCAGTTTCCTATTTTCAGTTGAATTCCAGGAAGTTTCTGCCGACTTCAAGCGTGGGCGCGCCCAAAACATACAGAACCCCAGCGCGGGCGCGCTCTTGTATTGCAAAACAAGCGCGGGCGCGCCCTGTGAAACTATCCAGCAGAAATGGAACTTTGCTTCCCTGATTTCTTTCCCGTCTTCAACCTCAACTCGATTTCTTCATCTTGACAACACCATAAAGCTACTGGAAACCTGCAAATGAAGTCCTACACAATTCTACACAAAAACTCGTTAAAACACAAAAATACTTGAGACCAAAACATCAATTTAAGCTGAAATAGAACGATCCAAGTGGATATAAAATCCACTTATCACACCCCCAAACTTAAACCGATGCTTGTCCTCAAGCATAAACAATTACAACTATTTACAACTAACTAGTACCACTTCCGTAGGTGATCACGGTTGCATTTGGCATATGCAACAAGCCCTTTAAACCCCTAGGCAGCCCTAGTGGACGAGTAAGGTCTCGTGAGGGCCTATAGTGAATGTACCCACAAAATCCATTTAACCTAATGCAATGCAATGCATGAATGCAACTAATATGAATATGCAAGGATCCCCTTCAAACTCACCAAAACCAACTAACAAGCAAATATCTCAAAGAATGAAACAAATCCAAGTAGAGCTCGACTAAATCCCCGTATACTAACAATACATGAACAGAAACGTACGTGTGTGCGATGCTCATCATAATACTCTCAAAACTAGATCACAATCATACATGTTCTTTGCCAAGACAATCACAGGTTTATAAATAGAATAGACTGTAGACACTTCATAACCTAGGAACACCTCCACCCTTATCCAAGGTAGACAGAAACTCATGCTTTTATTACTCAACTAAGACACTATATACAATACACATGCTTATTTAACCGTGCAATGAATGAGACCCCAAAAGGCTTATACAATAATACCCATGTAGCGAGCGTTAGGTCAGCAATCCCAAACCACAAGGCTTTAGGTTACTAGGACTAAGTCCCCTCAGACTTAATTACTCGAGTATTAAAGAGTTCACTCGTGGTTAATTTTGCATTAAACAAATAAACTATTGACTTTTTTTTTTCTTTCTTTTTTTTGATTTTTTTTAATGCAATCTGGAATGAGCCTTTCTCATTTCCAACCCTAGACTACTCATATAAATATGAGCCGGCTACTAGCCATTTGACACCTAGCCATTATTGACAATTATTAATAACTAGCATGAAATTCTTGTTTTCCCCCAAACTTAGACTTTAGTGTCCCTACGCCATCAAGGGTATAACGAAAATTCTAAGTATAAACAAGTGATTAAATCTCAAAACATCCAAACAAGCATGACCCTAACCTAGCCCAAAAGCACCCAATAAGACTGTGTAAAAGTTTTGTTCCCATAACATGCAAGTCAATTCCGTAGGAACTATAAAGCAACCCTCTATTCATCATTACCACACTTAATTAAACATCTACCTACCAACCAGAATCAGCTCGTCCTAAGGGATCATGAAAAATGCATGCCATGAAAATGCAACTAAAATGAACTCACATGGTAAAACAAACAAAAATAACAGAATGTCCTATATGAAACAAACATAGATAATATGAACATATATGCATGAATTACGACTAATATGCAAAACATGATATCCTACATGAACACAATATACAAACAACTACTAATCCCCCAAACCACCCCCAAACTTGAAAGATTCAATGTCCTCATTGAATGGAAGTAAATACGAGGAATAGTAGGAAACATACCTAATCATCGGAACCACATGGGTTGCCTCCCACGAAGCGCTGTCGTTAACGTCATTTAGCCGGACAAATATGATTCAAATCATGGTGGCTCGAAGATCGCATTCGACTTATCCTTAGCAGAAGGACCATTCACCCATTGTCTCTGATCATACTTACTTTGAATTAGTTGATAATGGATACCTAAAAATAATACTGAAATTTGATCTAATATAAGGAATATAGTATATGCAATGTATTTCATTATTCATTACTTCTATCATTCTAAATTAAGAAAATTAGGTTTAAAATTATTTTAAAATTATACAATAATCATGTTTATATATTCATCACATTCGTTTTTTAATAATTTTCTTTTCACAATGTAACACATAAGTTGTTTATATTTTCTAAAATAATCTACATTCACTTTGTCATTATAAATGATTAACATGTAAAATTAAATGTTAAAATAAAACTCTTGGTTATACATGAATGTTAGTAAGTCTGGATTTAAAAAAATTCAAAAACATTTATCTCTATGTATATATTAAAGTATTGAAATAAAATAAAATTTAGTTGGAAAAAAGTTTTTTTTAGTTAACCATATATCTTCAAGTTTACATTTATCCTCAAAGAATGTGATTGTTTAGCGAAATATTACATAATAATTAATCTCCTTTTGGATATAATATTAAAAATATTACTAACATAATATGTTTTTTTCCAGGTTGATCTAATGTAGAATGATATGAACTATAATTTTATTATTTGTTTACATGCCATTTTTTTTCAAATTCTTCTTCGCAACCTCGGTCTATTTCCTATAGGAATTTTGTTTTTGTATGTTCATGACCGGTGTGAAAACATTGCATTATATACTTGCAATAGAGATGACATTAACATATTTTAAGGGAAACAAAATCTTATAAGATAAATCACGTCATTTTCACTTAACATTTTTTTATGAGTATGCTACTACTTAACAATATTATTAATTGGCGCTAGAAGGAGGGCAGTCATCATATTGGGAGAAAGATGACTAACTCGAACAAGAAGATGAACAGAGGGCACAACAATAGGGAGACCCCAGGATCATATAGGATACCCAAAGGCGATCCCCCCAGGAGCAAGGACAAGGATGGGTCCAAGAAGGTGTCAGCAGTGCAAGAAAGGATGGCTAGAGTGAAGAAGCGGCATAGCTCAAGGGGCGCAAAAAAGGAATTCCAGGAAGGGGCCAAGACCTATCAGGAGGAGAACAGTAAGGGCCCCACCAAGAAATTCTTGGATGAATTTGATGATGTTGTTACGGATCAAACAAACCTTTACTTATATGAAGACCTTGAGCGGGAGGAGGATGTAGAGGCTACTAAGACAAAGGAGGGGTTGCATAATGAGGCTGCCTCATCTAAGGCGAGGCCAGTTAGTATGTTTGATCGTCTTGGGAAGAAGTTAGTTGAGCATGATTTCCGCCTCAAGCTTGGAAAATTCACAGCTAACAAGAAGGATAAACGATCCGAGGCTTGGAGCCAAGGTTCGGAACGACCCCCTTTTCTCATCGAGAGCGCAAGTTGTCCCATCGTCTTAACAGCATGTATATACAATCCTTATTGGCATTTATTATTAACACATATCACTACTCATATTACAATTTCATAATTACGAATTTTCAATCCAAAAATTATTAAACCACATAAAGGGCCCGTGCACGGGCTGTTTTCTAATTATAGTATATTGTAGAACTATAAATCTCAATCGTATAAATTAGTCTCAAGTTCAGTATAAAGTTATAATTTGAACCTAACCTATTAATCATCAATAATTAATTATAATTATTCTGGAGCCATCAATTTTACAACCAACGGCCACGATTTAATCATCACAACTTTGAATAGTTTTCTTCGTCTCAAAACCCTCCCCGCGATGCTACAACCCACTTCCCTCCGTTCTCTCTCTCTAAAACTATTTCCCCACTTTCTCTCTCTACCACTTCTCTCTCATAATCTCTCCAAAGCTTTCTCTCTATCTGCATCAGGTACTACTACTACACACGCATATATACATGTATGTATATGCTTATGTATTCATGTGTTCAATTGAATTTTTCTTGCAATTTCATTTATGCTTGTATATATATATATATATATGATTATATTCATCTGTTTGATTGAATTTACTTCTCGATTATAAAGGATTGAGCAATTTGATATTTACACTATTATTTGAGTGTTTTCATCTGTTTCGAATACAGAGCCGTTCTTAATTTACTGTCCTAGTATTACTGTGTTTTTGAATTCGAACTGCTTGTAAAGACATAAAAAGTCTAGTTTAAGCTTCTTGAAAAGTACTGGCAGGATCCATTGTCTTGACATTAAGGCGAAAAAGTAGTCAATTTAGTCAGATTCGTGTTTAGTTTTGTACAACTGAATTAGAATTTTGTTTTATCAGTCCAGTTGTCCAAAACAAGTCAAAATTTTTATCAAAGGAAAATATATTCGGATTCATGAGCCCGTGACCTATTCACAAATAATATACGTTTTTTGTTCTCATTCAGTAACTGAATTTGGCTCAGTTTTTTATATTTGATTTTAATTTTCCATGTATATGCTTAGCAAAAATGTGATTCTGTATATTATTCTACATTATTTGGAGATAATAATAAGGTGAGTATTCCATATTGGGGGAAAGAAAACTTATAAAGAAGCCCGAATTTCAAAAAACCTCCACGCATTGAGTCAAGGTGCACGTATGTTGAATGAATTTCTAATCCTGTATGATTCCGATAATACTTTAGACCTCTCAGATGCTAATCCAGAAACAAGGATCAGTACATTGTCAATCTGTTGTCCATTTTGAATACTAGCTAGCAAGTTATTCAATCCGACTAAGTAGCAGTGGTATGAACAAGAAGAAAATAGTGTACAGAACTAATTCCAAGTAATTTTGTGACATGTTTAAATGTTTAATTCACTGGGTTGAATTTGATACAGTGATGAGCTGCTGCTCTTCCAAGTAATTTTTCAAAATATTTGTTCTATGAGATTTCCTTCAGTTGATCGAGCTAGGTAGGAACTAAAGATAGGTAACAGTAATGTTTCATTTCATTATATGCATGATGCATTCAGAATATCATCAAGAATCTTGAAACTTTAGAACTAAAACATGGGCAGAAAAAGTTAGAAATCCACTGAAAAATTAGGCTAGCTGAATCAGATTTTCTGTTCTAAAAAAAATTAGTAGATTTTCTGTCCGGTATAACTGAAAATTTCAACAGTAGCAGAAGTTGAACACCAACACTCCAGCAAGCAGCAGATGTTATGGTTCTTTTCCAAAATATAGTTTTCTTCGTCTCAAAACCCTCCCCGCAATGCTACAACCCTCTTCCCTCCGCTTTCTCTCTCTAAAACTATGTCCTCACTTTCTCTCTCTACCACGTCTCTCTCATAATCTCTCCAAAGCTTTCTCTCTATCTGCATCAGGTACTACTACACACACATATATACATATATGCTTATGTATTCATGTGTTCAATTGAATTTTTCTTGCAATTTCATTTATGCTTGTATATATATATATATATATATATATATATATATATATATATATATATATGATTATATTCATCTGTTTGATTGAATTTACTTCTCGATTATAAAGGATTGAGCAATTTGATATTAACACTATTATTTGAATGTTTTCATCTGTTTCGAATGCTTCAAGTATACATTTGGCTGATTATTTATTTAATATGATGATTCATTTTAGCTATGGAATCGGAATCGAAATGTATTTTAGTACTAGCCGGAAAGTCAGCGACCGAGAAGGAACTGGCTAATTCTATGAAAGCTAGTAATATTCTGAAACTCCCTGACATTGAGGATGTTGCGGTCCGTTTGCACTCGGAGTCTCGAAATGATGAATCGTTTCGAGTAAATTCATATCTGAACTCTCTTTCAACTAAATGTTTTGGACGATTTTTTATTTGGTCTCCGCGGTTGCCTTCAACTCATGATGTAGTTTCAAAGTGAGTAATGATTTTATTGTATGATTGCAAGTTTGATTTTTTGTTACCGTGGCTATTGAATTCTTTGTTTTGAGCAGAAATTTCGGGGAGCTTCCTGTTGGCTCAGTATGTGTTGCTGATCTTCAATATAAAGGCCGAGGTGTGGAGTTAATAACAATTACTTGAATTGGAGAAATGATTAGTGTGTTCGCTTACATGTATGCTTATTTGGCAGGTCGGTCGACGAATGTTTGGGAATCTCCAAAAGGTTGTCTTCTTTTTTCATTTACAATGCAAATTGAAGATGGTAAAATTGTTCCACTTGTACAGTATGTTGTGAGTCTTGCTATGACAGAGGCTATACATGATGTTTGCACTACAGATGTAAGTTTTTAATTTTTAATTTATTTTTTATTAATAATTTTGTTTGAAATTTTATGTTGCACGGATGAATTTGAGTGAAACATCCACTAGCTAATTGGCCCTCATTTTTTCTTATACCCTTTTTTCTCTATACATCATTAAATTAAATAAGTAACTTCTGATGAGCAAAAAATGACATGCATCTATGCGTGTAAATGTTTGACACTTTTTAGGAGGAATGCAGGAGAGGAAGCTAGCCAATTAATATCTGGTATCATTAACTTTTTAAAACAAAGTGAGTGTTGTGTCTACACGTGTGTATGTGTATGTGTGTGTAAATAACTTGTTTAATCAACTTAACTTGTCCGAGTAGTGCAAATTGTCAGAGTTCTTGTTACTGTTTTTCCTCACATGTGGTCATTTTTCGAGTCAAAGTGATTTAAATTTTGAAATGGTTGAGCATTAAAAACTATCACTTTGGATCTACTTCTGCAGTTGTACATTTAAGCCAACAAGATTGAATAGATTAATATTAAGTGCCTAATGCACGAGGTTAAAGGGATCAGAGCTTGAAAGGGAAAGTTTTAATTTAGTTGAAGAGTTGAGTTTATTAATAATACTGCCAAAGACCTCTTCTTCATTACTGTGTCAGTGAAACAGATCATCAAGTTGATGATGATGAGATTAGGAAAACAGTTATTATTTTAGAGATGTGGTGAATGTAGGACAGATTTTCAGGATACTGCATGAATTAGAAAAACTTAAGCATGTGTAATTTACTATAAAACCTAGTACCCAATGATCTCTCGATTGCAACCACAAAAGCGGGACAAAATGTATTGATCACAAGTTTGTAACTAATACCAAGATAGATTTTCAATTAGACAATTATGTAAGTTCTACTGAATATCTGGAGACTAATTTGTTTATATTATTTAAAGGGCGTTTGGCTTCGGGGTAATCAACAAAGGGTGAGGAAATCAATTAAATTCATTTCCTTTGTTGTTTTTGTTTGTTAATATAAAAAATATCGTTTCCTTTCCTCTTTATTGGTCTTGGCTTTACCCAAAGGTGTTCTAATCCCATTCCCCCCCCCCTAAGTATTTGGATTCCTTTTTTTTCGAAACACCATAATTTATAAATTGTAAAACTTATCTTTGTTCTTATTGTTATTTTTTTAATCATAGTCATATTTTTATTTTATAGCATATTTACATGTAACTGTTTAGGACACATGTTAAATAGTCTTAATGTAGATTTTGCTAAAAAAAATGCTCCCTTGGTCTCATAATTCCCATTCATTTCCTTACACTTTCCCTTTTTGGATGTCCCTCTCTTTACATTTCAAAAGTTTCCAAAAGTAGTAAAGTTTTATAATACAAAAATTAACTACATTCACTACTTTTCTCCACTATACTCACTTTATAAATTAAATATTGATTGGACCCACCACTCTCAATTTTCTTACTTTTCTCTACTAATTTATACTTTTTCTTAACCTCCGTGCCCAACCCAAATGTAAACAATTGGGTGGGACAGAGGGAGTATGTTTTATTTTGGAAGAAATAATAACGACATTTTAACTAAAAAATATCTACTAACAAATATACGTACTTATAATTTATATGAAATTATAAAAAAGTCACAAGCTGATTTTTTACAAAATAGAAGCAAATGTAAATTGTTAATTCCGTTTACGGAGCCAAACTAAAAAAAGAATACAATTCAGCTTCATTTCTTTCCTTTCTCCTTCTTTTCCTTTTTGGAACTCCATTCCCTTTCCTTAGTAAGAACCGAACGCCCCCATGTAGTACTCATGGCCATGGAAGTAGAAAAAATAATGCTGCTCCTATTTAATCTAATAATTTATAACCCTACTGATTCCACAAATATTGACAGGTATAACATATATAAACTGCATAACTGTGAATAGTATATGTCTTCATTCCTTAAATGCAATTCTTTTCATATCAACTAATCTTTGTATATTTGTGGTAGTTACCTTTTAAATTTGCTTAATGTAAATTGTTCTATGTTATTCCGTTTCAGAGGTGATGTCAATTTTGATGGTTAAAAGAGATCTTTGAGTTATGATGAGAAGAGTAGGCAAATTATTATGATAAATATATATTTATTAGGTTTATCTTTTGTTTTGGTTACTTTGTTATTTGTTATCTGTAAATTAGAAAGGGTTATTTGGTTCAAAGTTGAAGCCAAAGTTCAGTGCTGATATTATATTTTTTTTGGTAACGTAACTTTCAGGGTGTCCCATATCTCGATGTTAGAATAAAGTGGCCTAACGATTTGTACATAGATGGCCTTAAAGTGGGAGGGATCCTGTGCACATCAACTTATAGATCAAAGAAGTTTAATGTTAGTGCTGGTAAATAATCTTCCATCTAAGTTTGCTAACGTAGACAAACCAGTGTTCGCATACTGGTTGGATAACACTGGTTGGATTAAGTAAAAAGTGGAAACCCTAGATATAATGGCCCTTTTTCTTGGCCCTTGCTTTTCTTTCTTACTTCATAGAGGTTCAGAGTTTGTGATATTACTGATTAGTTGTGGAGAGCTTCAATTGCACTTACTAATATATCCTTCCATGTCTCACAGGATTAGGTTTGAATGTCGATAATGAGAACCCCACCACATCCTTAAATGCCGTCCTTAGAAAGTTGACTGCAGATTCTTACCAATTGCAGCGAGAAGATATTATTTCTGCCTTCTTCAATAAGTTTGAGATTTTTTTTAATCTTTTTATGGATCAAGGTGAACATTTTTTTAACACATTGGCTACATTTTTAAGATATCATTTTTGCCTTTTATTTCTCAAAATACATTGCAACATTCTCGTTTCAAGTGTTTCTTGTCCCCTTATTGGCTACCTTAACAATCTTGTCAATTTTTTTTTGAGGACTTGTCATTTTTTTATTTTTTCCCTAGAAGTTTAACATCTCTTTTAAATAAACTCTACTAATTGGTGTTTTCATGAAAGTCAGCTAAAAGCAGTAGCTCTTTGCTGTAGTTAATTTAAAAAAAATCACAGAACTGGAATGTTAATAGTGAATTTTATTCTACTGAGAACCGATCATTTGTATCATCAAATGATGTGCCCATTTTAATGTATGCATAGACTTGTAGTAAGGTAACTCAACTTGTTTATTAAATTAGACTATAGGAAGGATTCTAGTAAAAAATTGCTTTGTTAGAGATCTGACATAGTTGCATGACCTGAAATATGTATTATATTAGATTCATAGGTTCTTAGATAAACTGGTCTAATATTTAAACAGAGTTGATACGATTATATTGTTATATAGCTTGATATAGCTTATATGGTTTTAAAAGTCTTAGAATTTGATTAGAATGCAAGGCTGGTGTGGGTGTCACTTAGTATGAGTCTATCTTTAATGCTTGAGTCACTTTGTGATATAGCTAGTAGCTGCATATGTTTCTGAGAGTAGCGAACAATTCTGAAACTTGTATACAGTAATTAGCATGCATTGAATGTTTCGCTTGCTATCTTCCAGGATTTAAACCTCTCGAAGAGCTATACTATAAGACATGGCTACACAGGTATATACTAGCATACAATCCCGTGTTTAGTTCAGCATGGTGCTTGCATGATATAATTCTAGGTTTCTTTAGTTTCTAAAGAAGCAGACACACAATTCAGTTATTATATATGTTATGTAAGTTTAGCATTTATGAGTCGTGAGAAGTCGTCAACAGCTCGACAGACAATCAGTTATAAAATGCTAATACATTTTTTTAAATGGCATATCTTATTAGGAATGCAGAGGCTATGCTAGGTTAGGCAGTCTCCTTTACGGCCTTAAGTGATAGACATTTATGCATGATGCATTAAGTATTTATTCCACAGTAATTGAACATCGTGTGCTTTAATCACTTTCAAAAAGGGTTCAATATACATCTATACTATCTATACTATCTATATCTATACTTCTATTATAGTAAGCGAAAGGGGGTATAATTTGTAGTTTGGTTAACCCCTTTTTTGGTTATCCCTCATTCACAACCGTTAGATCGTCAATTCAAATAGATCATGACCGTTAGATATAACAATACTTAAAGTTGTTATATACAGAGGTTCAAGGTTCAATTCCCGCCAACAACATATTAATTTATATTTAATACTAAAAATTATTATATACAAAGATGTAAGGTTCTAATTCTTCCAGTGACATACTAAAATTAATATTTATAATATTATATTACACTATAAACAAATGATAAAAAATTAAAAGTAGCCCGTGATTTACACGGTTATAAGCTAGTATAAATAAATCAAAATTGTAAGTTCCAACAGTAACAGTGCTTGTTTCCAAATGTTTGATTGAGGTTCATGATAATACTTCAATGAATACATGCAGTGGTCAGAGGGTCATTGTAGAGGAAAAGAATGATGACAAGGACCAGGGAAGACAAAGTGTAGTTACTGTTCAGGTGAGTTATATGCATTTAATTAGGGATTGCTCGCTTGCAAATATATTAAATATATGTGATTAAATAGCATTGCTGAAATTATGTTCTCCGAATGGCACAGAGAAATGTTTAGTTGAACTGGGGAGTGCAATGCAACCTAATTTTCAGTTCCATGGTTTATTACGTCAGTAGAATACTTCGCATCTTTAGGTAATTTAGAAAAGAAGATTTAGAGAAAATGTTACCTGGCACAAAGTATTTGCACTAGAAAGTAACAGGAGCATGATTTGATTTGTGGGTTGATACTTGATGATAGACTTCTTCATCTGTTAACATGACATTATGCTGGTTTGGAATTTGACGACAAATACTGCATAATGATCTCTGACAACAAATTTGTAGTTGAGTTCTGTAATTTGTAATAGTGATTTCTTCCTTGATAGTAACAATCTGACAACGATTAAAATTCCGCACTATAATTTGGACGAGTTTCCAGTTAGCTTTACCTAAAACTGAGGATATGTAGTGAGTGCAATAAGAATCTAAGTATTTCTCTTCCCTGTTTCAGGGTTTGACATCGTCAGGGTATTTATTAGCTGTTGGTGATGATAATCAAATGTGTGAGCTTCACCCAGACGGCAATAGGTATTATATTTTATTTCTGGTAGAGACATGACTCGCCTAGAAGCCTGCATATTTGTGTTGCTAACTCAGTTATGCATCTGTGATGTTTACTTAATATTTACGATAATAGCTGTCTAAAGTGTCTCAATTATTATCAAATTCTTTTAGATAAATAAGCTATTGGTTTTCTGCATGGGTTAGATAGTTTGAATGATACTGATGCCACTCATCAAGTGACACGCAGTTGGCAGTTCTGTTGTCAACTTCTATAAGCTCTCATTTCTTTTGTGCGTCTCGCTTCTAGTTTGTTGGCCTGTGTTGCAGTAGTTTGGCCTGTTTTGTAACTGTGATAAGTGAATTAGAAATGCATGTGCATGAATATTTATGGCCTTCTAGTTGCTTCAATTACGTGATGCAGCTTCCCTTTAGTCTACTGCACAAGAATATTATATGGATCTATATAGTTCATACACGTATTGAAAATATACATTTAACTGCATGAGTTTTCCATCCTGCCTCTTCCATGATATATCTTCCAGGCTCCAGCAAGTTATAGTACAGTAATTTAATATCTTGTCTTTAATACTAGATAACATATCGAAAGAAACTTTTACAATTAGCGTTGGTAGTTCTGGCCTCTCTAATTGAAATGTAAAATCCAACTTTAAACATGTTCAATAAATTTGTAGTCTTACTTGTAAGTTGTAAGCAGTTGATTACTACTATATATATGTCTCCATCTTCTTCACATCAGTCTGTCTAAGGAAGTAATTGAGTTTTACCATGTTTATACAGCTTTGACTTCTTCAAAGGCCTTATTAGAAGGAAACTGGCATAAGCAAGATTTCTTGGCATATTATTCAGAGGAACCAACAACACTTCATTTTTTTATTAGTAAGGATGTATACTATTCTTTATCTTGTTATTGTACATGGTCAATTTTATTCTGCTCTTAAGTATCTACCATCTTTCAGTGAGATCTGGTCAAGTACATCAATTTTGCTTTTATAATATTAATTAGTTCTCACTGGTCAAGTACATCAATTTTACTTTTATAATATTAATTAGTTTAAGTTTGTACTCCGTTTAGAGTTTCTTGTACAGCTGCAACTAAAGTTGCGTTTCTTCCATATATTATCTGATAGTGATACATGTGTGTGTTTTTGTTGATAGTTTAAAACATGTTTCAAGATTCTCTTTTCTTTCGATATGGGCACTAAGTGCAGAATGCTGTGCAAGATCCAAACAATAGCATGTGTTATACTGGCAGGGTGTGTGGGTAGGGAAATAAGGCTCTTTTTTCTCTTTCTGCATGTGTACTGTGCTTCTGGTGGGAGGTGGGGAAAAGGTAAATCGTACATATACCATGACAAACAGGAAGAACAAAAAGTCCACTAGGTAAAAGGACAAAGAAAGAAGTGCTTTACTACTAGTTCAAGTATGTGTTACAACTTACGAGCCATTAGACTGTTGTATTTGTCATGGTTTATAATAAAGGATCATAGCTCATGGGTAGGGTTTCATGAAATTGAACTTTTGGGGCTTCTAATAATATTCAAAGTTGTTGACTTGTTGTGATAAATGAAACAGAATTTGAAAAAGAGGATAATGCCTTATTAATTACTTCCTTTTTTGCTTTTTCGCAAATAATAGTATGATTATTGAGTATGTGTTTCTAATCACCTGGTTTACCTACTCGCTGCTAAGTTATTATTGATCGAGATCATTCGTTCGTATATTCACACCCAAGAACAAAAATTGCCTGCAGTTCTTTTATGATTTTTGTGTTGTGTGTGTGAGTTTGATATTAACCATTTTAAATTCAGGATTATATGCTTGCAATATCCGAAAATGGAAATCCACAATTGACTGGCGAATATGCTAATAATTTGTTTACCTCCTAGCTTGTAAAGGTTTAACAATAGAACTTATAATTGAAAACATAAGGCTTAATCTGGGATTAGATAGCTAAGAAGTGGCTGTGAAATATATGAGGCTAACATATTGGTATATGCTTTACGGATATATTCTTTTACCAATATGCTTGAGTTTTTTCAAAACTATGCAAGATGCTTATATTGGCACCTTTGACCAAGTACATTATTAAATTTCACGCCACATACATTTGTAATTTTTTTTTAGGTTGAAGTCTTTTTGATTGCTGTGTAAAAGTAAATTTGCGTATTAATCTATGTAAATCTGTGTGTTAATCTCTACGTTGTTCTTTTTGTCAGGGTTGTAGTTCAATAGTATGGCAGATTTGAACATGGAATATTCCAGAAGATGAACACATGGCGGTATACGAAGGACTCGAGGAGAATGATGAAAGTGCACCAAAGACAAGGAATGTGCCTTTTATCACGGCGCTGAATATTGTTTTTCTTGTTTCATATTTCTCATTGTCTCCTGATGAACGCTTAAGCTTGGAGGACACAGAAGAGATGGAAACTGCCACAACTTAAGAACCAGTATGAAAGTTCTTGTCTTGTTTGTTTCCCATTTTACGATGTGAAACTGAACCAGTCTATGGAGTGAAACACAAAATCCAATGTATTCGAACTCGTGTTCCGCACAATTAAGTATTTTACTTGAATCTATTACTTTTTTTGTTGATAAATTACAGTTTACCTCCAAAGTAGCACGTCGGCCTTGTTTTCCAATTTTTAAGATGTGGTATAGAAGGCAGACTTTTTATGTTAACAGCCATTATGCTTCTCAACTGCCGTTTGCCTGCTGGGTTACTTAGCTCAGATGTAATTTATGATTTCTGCTGTCATTTGTCTCTCCCGGATGAATAAAATTTCTTAAATAATCAGGATTTTCTTCCCTCTGCCTTTTGAAAGTTTCATCAAGCTTGGGTAATAGTTTTTTTTTTTTGATGGAATTGGGTAATAGTTAATACACTGATATTAATCAATACAAAGGATCTGTATGTCGTGAACTGTGTGCAGTAGAAAGTTTATGAACTACATCCGGCACTCTTGGTCTGGGGATTTGATTACTTCTTTTATTCAAAATTAATGCAGTTCCGAGCCTATAATGTAAAATTTGCTTGGTTTATAACTTTATATATTACTGTATATAACTTAAAAATAAACAATACACAAGAAAGGAAGGGAATATGATATTATATGGACAACTTTAAGAATATGAAAGAAATAGATGATGCATTGCATTGATAAAAGAGAGACAACAAGTGTGGAATCCTTTTACAACTAAGTGTATAACACTTCCAACTGTGTTAGATGTGTGTTTGACAAAACAATTTTTGCCTTTTTTCCTGGAACACAACAGATGCTGTTTATTATCTAACTCTATTTGTCACAAATAACAATAAAATCGTTAGTAGATCTTTCGTTTTTCAAAAAATCCCACACTGTAACACCTGAAGAATGCACTCAATCACGTGGTTTCCAGCTTCAATCCAACTACGCTTCATATTTCCCCAATAGAAGCTCTATTATGTATAAACTAAACCTGCTTACTTTTGGTATCAGATATCTCTCTGTAGACTGCTATGTGTAAAAAGACCATAACAAGTCAGCAGCCTTTTGCCACCACTGCAAACACACTCCAGTTGCATAACTGAATCTGCCATTACACCAGATGCAAGGAAGCACTAAAGTTGAATTTTAAGACAATCTGTTCTAAGCATATAATGAACAATGAGGCTAGCAAAACACACAATAATAAGACATACATAATTGAATAATTTTACATCTCAATCTTTGCTGAGGTATCCGGAGCTACATTTGCTTTCATTTGTGGTATATTGGTGATTGAGCTATTGCCATCTTCTTTCTTTTGCAACATTAATGTAGTCAATTTTAAAAACATTCGTAAATATTCTAACATGTTAAAAATCGAAAGTCCAAATATTACTCTTTTAAGTGCCTCACTGTTAGGACAGTTGTAAAAAGTTTATGAAATTAGAACTTTGGTCCATAAATTCCAAAAAATGCTATCACCAAGATTGTATACTTTGACCAACTCTATGACATCTGATTCTGTCTGTACAGACATAAATATACTTAATTTATAAACGTTTGTACAACAGGATCTATCAAGTATCAATAGTCAACATAAGAAGGTAAAACAATTGATTACAATTTAACCTCTATAAATTAATAACCTCGGGACCCGCCAAATTTTATTGATCCTTACGAGATTATTAATTTATCGAGGTTAAATATATATATATATATATATATATTGTCTCTATTATGTTGGGATTGAAAAAATATGTTGAAAATATTAATATAGCGTGGGTTATTAATTTATCGAGGTTACACCGTACTTTCATTGGATTTGACCTGTCTAAAACTACTAAGCAAATCACCTTCTTACAGTTGCCGGAAAACTTGGGATGCATATCATAAAAAAAACTACAAATTTATCTCAACTCAAAAATATTTTAATGTAAAATAATGCAAATAAACAATTGGAAATTCTAAACTAGCTATCAAAAATATAGAAATACGGGCATCACAAGGGGATTAAGCATGGAAGGGACAATCTACAATGATTCAATTATTCTCTTCTTAAACTACATGCCTTCTAAAGTGGCCAAGTAAGATTGCAAAAGTACATTTCAGAAAAAAAAAATGAAAAGTAATTACTGAAAATGCCTTAAAATAAAGTGCTCAACATATCCAGTCAATATTCAACCTCGATCAATAACCACTTTATTTTTACAATATTTATCCAATTAAGAACCAATAGTTGTTAGGAGAGAACAAAATTTGGATAAGGCTAGTCACAAAATTCAGTTTATAGCATTTAAAACAGCAAAGCAATTTAGCACAAAAAAAAAAAAAAAGAGCAAAGCAATCAATTTCCTACAAGTAACATAGTAGCAAACAGAACATTCTGTAGTAGCAAGACAACACTGTTTTATTTACCTAATTATATGCAGAAATGGCATCTGGCCCCTGGAGGCTGCAGCACCATATTGTCCTATAAAACCAGTCAGTCCCTCAATAAAATCATTATGCAGTTCCTTCATGCCGCAGGAGCAGTAGAAGATAACTGTTAAGGCAGCCCTGCAGCAGTAACACGATAAAATTTCCAACTGAATATTACAATGCAATCAGAATATTACATGTATCACCTGCTATTAGAACAAGGGAATCCAGAGCATAAAACTAATAGCCAATCTGGACAGTCACAGAATTACTACATTTTCTGGACAAAATACAAGTCCCTGATTGCTTTTTAGAAAATAAATATCAATTCAGCTGACATTTTTTTAAGACTGCAATTTTACCAATTCAGCTAATCATATTATTAAGACTGCAATAATTCCCCTGTGACATCAGGCTGCAGCAGTAACAAAATGCCAACACAAACCAGGTTCCAGCAGTAACCAATTACTATAAGTAAAATACTGTCAAGGCAGCAGTAAAAGAAGAAGAATATATAAATAAAAATACTCGAGAAATCTCTGGACAGAAGAACGTATGGTGGGATTTACCAAATACTAACGGACAAACCATTAGTGCCACTACAATCAGATCAGAGTCTAACTGAAATACATATAACTAAAGCCAGAACATAGAGTTCATTGCAGACTTGTAGTAGGGCAGTGGAGCAAGGCTTCGGAAAGATACTCATCAAGTACACATTCATCGAAAAGCTTCAGCATATCCTTGAATTCATCTTTAAATCATATGAAATGAAAAAAATTAGAACAATTTTTCAAAAAAATCATAAGTAAGATAAACAGAGAATAATAGAGTTACCTTTTGGTATTGTCATATTTTTTTTTGTAGTCTGCTGGTGGTTCTTCTCGAAGATCAACAAAAGCTTCCACATTCCTTAACCAATCTTGAGTGCATATTAGATCTTTTGCCTTTCGAGATAGAACCGCATCTAAAAAGGTGGTGACAGGTGGACAGTAAGTACTCCTATCCATTACAGTCTGCAATTATTAGGTGTGGACTAGCCTTGCTCTCTGCACTTAATAGACACAATACGGTTTTTCCTCCCAAACGTGGATGTATTTCTGTTGTGCAGCTAATAGGGGGCGGAAGGTTTCAATTTTAATGAAAAACAAATAGACTTGACTTATAGTTTAAGATTTGTGCAATGCAAAATCTGAGAAAAACCAAATCGAAAATTTTTAGAAAAAAATAACTCGCTAATTCTCTAACGAATTAACTACTTCAGCTGATTGGCAGTAACTTAAAAATAGACAATTTTATTAAACCCGGTCTCTTAGTTTTTTTTTTTTGCTAATTAACCTGGTCTCTTAGTTATTCCTATACCTCACCAATTCTATTAAAATATAAGATCACCGTTAGAATCAGCTTAAATTGAAACAGATCTTATGTCTCTCTCAATAGCATCAAATTCACTAAGCAATGGAGCAGTGCACTCATTGTTAGAAATTATTTTTATTATCAGACCATAAATTTCCTTGAGATACATGAAACTCTTTACATAGGGAAGTTATCAAAAACAAAGATTCTTGCATCAGGCACCAGGTACGAAGAGTTACCATTAATCCTCTATGCTGATTATATTTTATTTGCTCAGAGTAGGAAATAACTATCAGGCAACTAGATCTTTATAGAGCTTCCGCTTGATTAGAACTTTATGCACCTGCATCATGTTCTCCCCTGCCTGTAAAGGTCTTGTTTAATTACAATCTACTGCTTCAGTCTCGCGGTCATGTAAAGAACCTGTATCCTGATTCAAATCACCACGATTTTCTTGATGTCTAAACTGATTATTGAAACGCCTCCTTTTCAAGATAACTGTGGATTCTTTCATGAGACCAATATACCTTTTCCTGATTTTCGAAAGAGGATGCGACTCTATAGATAACTTATCACAATATGGTTCTTTTAGAATCGTTGTGCAAGTCTTATTCATTAATGATAAATAAAATATATACGGATGTCTCTCAAATACCTTATGAAACTTCTGCGGCAAACCCATATACTTCTTCAAGCATAAAAGCTTCTTCCTCTCGGCAGCATGCTCAACAAACAAACCAAGCATTTCATGGAGCACGCCCACTACCCGTTTCTCAGCCACATCGCTATCGGAATCCAACCCCCAGTATTCCTCATACGGCGAAACATATGGCACCTCTTGAAATTTATCAAACCAATCACCAATCTTCCTCTTCAACCTCATACCCTTTGAAGGAAAAAGCGGGAATTCAACCACTTCCATTGGTCCCCCATGACACCCACCACTCCTCATCGCATTCCGCTGAGCAAAAGACAAAACCTTGTCCTCACATTCCACAGCTAAACCCTTCAAGCCATCTTCCATATCCACAATCCTAAAACACCCATCAAGATTTTTTTCCGGATCATCTAAATATTCATCCGGTAAACCTAAATACCACTGCATTCCCCTAACTATCTTCAATGGCAATCTCTTCTCACCACTCATAAGTACAAATTTCTTCAACCTACATTGTATATCATCCCTAAAATCCCTATAAATAGCTTTCTCTTCTTGATCTAACTCAATCGCTTTTCGGGTCAGCCTAAACCAAGGAAGATTGAAATCAGGACCAGTAAACTCCTCAAAAACAGAAGGGTATAATCTAAGAAACCTGGCAACTTTAAAAGGAACATCTAACTGAAGACCCCTTTTGGAAACATCTGAAATTGGAATACAACCATTTGGTGAACTTGCAATACAATTCTTGAGAGAAATCAAGGGTTTCAGCTCAATGGACTTGTTAATGGACTCAATTGTATCAAAGTTTGTGTCTTTCTTCCATTTCATGTACACATTCACATAGTTATGTGTCTGTATGTATATACAATCAAGTGGGTGTCTGTGTATGAGGCCTAAATATGGCCGAGGAGGATACAAGTAGTGGAGTTTCTTCAAGGTTTTGAATTTTGGGTGATTTTTTAACATCTTCGAATGAATTTTAAGTGATTCCAAGATTTTAACAAAGGACTAGGGTAGGCTTCCTGAAACCAAAAACAAGGTCCTCGCGAGGGGTGGACATTCATTCCGGCCCGATCCCGATCCGATCCCCGCACCGAATGGGATGGGGATTTGTGGATTTTTTCGGGTATAGGCCGGGGAGTGGGGACGATTTTTAAAAAAAAATCGGGGAGCGGGTTGGGATCGGGTTTTAATGTGTCCCCGGCCCGATCCCCGACCCCGTCCCGTCCCGATTTTCTTTGCCCGACTCGATTTCACCACACTTTAATACATACATACATACATATATATATATATATACATATTAATATAAATGAATTTCCAATAATTCATATCGGAAATAAATGATGTTTTAATTTTATATGTGTATTTCTAATAATTAAATAACTACATTTCCATGTTATTTATAATTGTTTTTTTAAGTAATATTTTTTTATCTTAATTTAGTACATTTGAGCTCACTAGTTAGTGTTTAAAATTATTTTTAAATCGGGCCGGGGACGAGAATCGGGTTTGAATTCGAAGATGGGGTGAGGATAGCACTCCCCGACTCCGAAGTGCCCGGACGCCCATCCCTACTCCTCTCCGACTCTCATGTAGTCATGTTATACTTGTATCTATACCTATTTTTCTTGGACCAACTCCGACAATAAATATTCTATGTTATTTTTAAATGTTATATGATAATAAATTTTAATGATTTCAAAAAAAATTGCATTTACTATACTCAGTTATTGTTATTCTAATAATAAATTTGAAAAGATAGAGAAAGAAAGTTGAAAAAAAATAAGAAATAAGAGAAAAGAAGTAGTCGATGAAATTTTTTCACATAAAAATGAAATAAATAATGATTAATAATTGCTTATAAATAAGTATCATTAAAATATAATTTTTACTACATTCCTTCCATTTGAATAATATATTACATGTTTGCCAGCTCAAACAAGAATAACGGAAATTTATCAATCCACCATAAAGCTAAATCATTAGAAAGAATGATAGATATAGAAAGCTATGCTATTGAAATCGGTCGATTTTTTAAAAATCGTCGATAAATTGGCCAAAAATTGGTAAAAATTTTGGAATCGATTCTGCTACAAAAATTGTCAATTTTTCAACCAAATCACCCGATAAATCGTAAATCGGTAGCTTATCCGAATAGTTATGTTATTTTTAAATGTTATATGATAATAAATTTTAATGATTTCAAAAAAAAAATGCATATCAATTTTAATAATATTTACTATACTCAATTATTGTTATTCTAATAATAAATTTGAAAAGATAGAGAAAGAAAGTTGAAAAAAAATAAGAAATAAGAGAAAAGAAGTAGTCGATGAAATTTTTTCACATAAAAATGAAATAAATAATGATTAATAATTGCTTATAAATAAGTATCATTAAAATATAATTTTTTACTACATTCCTTCCATTTGAATAATATATTACATGTTTGCCAGCTCAAACAAGAATAACGGAAATTTATCAATCCACCATAAAGCTAAATCATTAGAAAGAATGATAGATATAGAAAGCTCTGTTATTGAAATCGATCGATTTTTTAAAAATCGTCGATAAATTGGTCAAAAATTGGTAAAAGTTTTGGAATCGATTCTGCCACAAAAATCATCGATTTTTCAACCAAATCACCCGATAAATTATAAATCGGTAGCTTAACCGAATAATTCCAATTTCCGAAATCTGCAACACTGATAGAAAGATGTTAATACATAAAGAATGATCGATAAGTAGATATTTACTATTAAAACATCAATTTTTTTAACATCATAATTCAAGTTATTTATGTACGACGAGTAACAAGCTGGGCCGCAAGGCATGGGAGTACTAACCATTGGGTCCAAAAGACCTTTGTTTATGTCTTTCCTGTTCTGGCTATGCAATTCATGGTTCTACTGATTTTAAGTTATACGCTTTGAGTCTGATGTTCGATCAGATAAATATTTTTCCTGCTATTTCCGGTGAGATAAACACTTAATTGAGTTGTAAAAACAGCAGCAGTGCCACACTTCTAGAATTTTAGACTTATTTAATTCTGCTTATCATCAAAAACTGTTAAATATAACCAAGTCCACCAAAAGGTTGGCCACCAACCAAGTTTTACTTCCTATATAAGAGCTTATGCTCTCATGTAATATAATAAGATCAACACAATGTAGTTCTAATATTACTACCGTGTTTTTCTCTCCTCTCTACTAGTTCCGTTTATTACTTCCGCATTGCTCATATTCTGACATGGTATCAGAGCGGGAGTAGAGAGGAGGAGTATTTCAGTTGAAGCTTGTGATTTTTCAAGGAAAACATTAGCTGCCCAGATTTATATTTTCAACCAAAAGCCCCAAAAAACATTACCCAAACCAAGATACGAACACCTATTAGTGTAGAGCTGTAAGGGGCAATTCACTGGTTGAATTCCAGCTTGTAAACACCACCATACACGCTGTCACGTGCCACCTGTATTATGGAGACCTTACAAGGCAGATCCGACCAGTCTTCTTCAGGGAAGACTGATTCATCTCCTCTAACCGATTCAATCCATTCAACGACCTTAAAATTTCAGTTGGTAGATATCATGATATCCCACCATTTTATTATGTTGCTGCAAATAAAATTGTTGGGGCTAGGACTCTACGTTCAGGTGATGTTCCTTGTCAAGGTGAGTTCATTCATCAAGAAAATCAAAGCAGCAGAAGTAGTTGTATTTTATACAACATAGTTCACTGCTATATCTTGCATTCATCAGCACCTTATGTATTTTTTTGACATGGCCTAAAATATACCGTGTGGTCACAAGTTCGAGTCCCGGTATCCCAAAAGACTCAATAAACTCAAGATCGGTCGATCCTAAAAATGGATATAGTTGGACGCTCAGATTAAGCTCAAGGGCTACTAGTGTCCACTCTTCAATCCCTAGATAGGTCTTTCATCCGAAGATGGGATTTCGAGTGAGGGGGCGTGTTAAATATAACCAAGTCCACCAAGGTTGGCCACCAACCAAGGTTGGCCACCAACCAAGGTTTACTTCCTATATAAGAGCTTATGCTGTCATGTAATATAATAAGATCAATACAATGTAGTTCTAATATTACTACCGTGTTTTTCTCTCCTCTCTACTAGTTCCGTTTATTACTTCCGCATTGCTCATATTCTGACAAAAACTTCATAAAAACTGGCAAGTGAAACCTTAACCATTAAAATTCTGGAAACCTTTTATGCCTGATAACTGTAAAAGCACAAAACTGATTAATAATAAGACCAAATTATGCCTACCACCTTGGCACATCTGGTCTGGATTGCAACAAGTTTGTAGTATAGAAGTGTTGAGAATAAAACCGACATCTACAACTTGGTGCTACTTAGCTTGTGATAAACTGCACTTCATCAGATATGAAGATCATCTCATGTGCAATTAACATTGCTAGATATGAGCCCGTACACAAAATTTGTTAGAGAAACATGAATAAAGAAGAAAAAAAATCTGTTCAAAACTTGAAACCAATATATAAACCTGTACACTCCATCTTGTCTAGTAATGTAAAAGCCATAAATAGTATAGAAGAGACCTCAAACTAGTCACGAATAAGGGGTTTGCCATTAGCTTAAGAAGGGGGGCTATTTTCACTTGCTTTCCCACTAATTCTAGTTCATTGCAATGTACAAGGTATTTCCATCTAATAATCTCAACTCCAGCTTTTCATTCGCTTGAAACGTACGCGGAAGAAAAACAAATGAGAATGCTATTATACCACCTTCTAGCAAAACTCCTGACCCCCTTTCTTAGTAATCTCACGTCAATTCCACTCCCACTATATTTTTATCCCATTCTTTTCCCTCCTGAAAAAAGTTGGACAAAATATGTTTTCTTGTTCTACTCTTTTATAAGAGATTGTGGCTCTCCTAACAATCATATATTCTTTAGAGAGTGTAGTTGGTAAAAGTATTTCCAATTCTTCTGTCTTGAATGCCATAAGCAAGCCAGTGCTCCAAATGTACAACTTGCTAAAGCAATTGCAAATGCAGCCCCCCAAGGAAATACTGCATCAGTTGAAGTGGCTAATTCTTCGACAACTGCCATGTTTCTTCCTGCACCATCAAGAAGCGCCCTGTCCTTGTACAGGAGTGTCTTCCCGTAATAGTTAACCAAGAATCTGAAAACCTCATCAAGGTCCCAGTCAATTTGACTGTCTGTGCCATTCTTGTGGCTCCGAACAAAGTAGCAAGAAGGACAAAGCTGTTTTGGAGGCCAAAGTATCTTTGGGAATTTAGGATCACCGGTTCCTAAAGAGGCTTCTTCTTTCATTAGTCTCTCGTTAACTTTGTTATGCGTAGTCCACAACCAGAGTGCGTAATCACGCGTTCTCTTGAAAGGACTAGAAACACTGCAATGGTATATAACAGTCAGACCATTTGAACATGAGTATATACTAAAATTTTCGTACTTGCAATATTACCTTGAACACATGCCATGGAAATGTTGGCGACACTCGTCACAGATGAAGAAATTGTGAATAAACTCACATGTAGTTGTAAATGCCATCTGGCTCTCTCCATTCCCAATTCTAACAGAAAGTGAATGTAGTAAAACCCACAATCCACAACTGCAGAGAAACAAATAGAGCCACTGAGAATTGGCTAAAGATGCAAATTCCATTACTTTTACCTTGGAACACCTTCAGACAATCAACCCACACTAGCTGTAGAGTTCATTATGAGCAACTCATAACCCAACTTACAGAACAATGAAAAATACAAAAGAAAGTCGCATTGCTGTCATTTTAATTTAGTGATATTTATAAACAGATATTTTGTAGAGGTCAAAATTGCATGGTTATTTTAATTCGTGAACTATCACTGAGTACATGCCAAGTACATCCACATCATGCACCTCCCAAGTGCTAATCATGTATTCCAGTTTAATATGTCATGTTCCATGCTCATGTCTAGGATGTAATTAGAAGATGCCAACTTGGATGGCTACCAGGGTCTTTGGCTCTATGAACTAGTTAAATTTATATTTGGCTTTTCCCTCAAGATAAACAGTTTTCTGTTTCTCATCATTACAGTTGTCTGTTGCAGCAATTGTACATTCCTCTAACGAAATGCAACTTCTTGAACACTAAATAGATAGTTTATAGAAATGCCAACAGTTTACGAATTTTTCACTACTGTTGTATCATCTATTGTGAAGTAAAATCACCTCTGTACTTTTACTGACAGCAGATATACATCAAATTAGAAGTAGTTACTTAAGGTCTAAGGCTATGTTTGGATGGGGAAAGCCAAAAGCAACAGGTTGAAGGATGGAATATTTGTGGTTCGATATAAAATCAAGCCATGCATTATCACTTCCAAATTGAGGTTCACCTCTTTTAACAAGGCAAACTATCCATGCCCATTCATGCAACTGATTCATCATCCATTTGAATAATATAATTGAAATTGATAAAGGACTTTATGAATCAAAGAGATAAGCTTATGTTGTTTACCTAAAGCCTCTGGTGTCATTCCTGCTACCGCGACAAAACTTCTGCAATGAAAATTTGCAGTTATTTTTATTGATTTCAAGAAAATCATTTTCAAAGTATATGCATAAATAGTTATAAGCAGATAAATAGTTGCAAATCAAGAGCAAAGATGAATGTACAGTTAACTGTAATAACCACTGGAGTTTTACTGGTTCGGTGATGGCCGATGGGAAGGTATGGAAGGAGTGAAGTACATTGACAATGACTGCATATTTTGTATACTGCAAAGCCTTTAATGCTAAATGATTTGGGGTCAGCTAAACTTGTGTATTATGCTGCTAAAAATTATCTAATGAAGGTAATGTTGATTTCTTATATTATAATTGTGATATTATTAAAAGCGATTAACCCAAATGTTTAATATCAATCTCTGATGCAAAACCAAAGTAGATAAGTTGCACTGAAAATCGGGAAATAACACAAACAACTATTCCAGGAAAATTTCAATAAATATTTGCTGGGAAACTTATTAATTCATAATGATATCGCACGAAGCAGTAATTAGACACAATTTGCATACTATACTTTACTAAACTTGACTTAGACCCACCCAATATCCATGAGGAACTTCACTGCCACAAATTTGAAATTTACGCATGATGCTCTTTCCACTACTAGTCATACATTCTTGTTCCCTTCCTGACAAAATATCTGATGGGCACAAATCATCAAAGTTTACAAGTATATCAGCGCTTCCTTTCCGGCACCTGATACAAAAAATCCAGAGCCAAACAATTAAGGATAATGCAAAATGTTGCCACTTATTTATGGACACAACACGGGGTGTACTAACCTCCTAGAAGGATGATGAGCTACAATAAGTTGAAGAAATTCTATAAAAGACGCTCGAGTCTTAGATTTTATCATCTGTACAAGTGCCCGAGTATAGTGAGTAACTGAACATGAAATATTAAGATAAAGGAAGCAGCAACAGTACACACCTTGTGTTCTAAGATCAAGTCAAAGGCCATGGATGTTGCTTCCTCAATATCATATGCAGCACGTGCAATCTTTTCCAAGGCGGGAGATTGAAAGTTAATATCCTCAGCACATAAAAAGGGGAAATGTAATGTGTTAAAAGTATGTAGTCTTTAATTCTTACAGACCTGTTTGGGATCCAAGATATCTGACCGAACAAGCTCATTTCCGTCCCTCTCATCATCTAAGCTGTACGAGCTGTCATTAAGAGACAAAAGATAAAACATTTGAGGTGCAATTAAACAAACTGTATAAATTAGCCTGCTTTACCAGTGGAAACTGCAGAATGGTGAAATAACTTTAAAGACACCCCTTAGGTCTAAGAAAACTTGTTACTGTGATTCCACCCTTGCACTTTCAACATAACATGTTGTCAGTTCAATATCTGGTAGTCGATGCTTAATTAACTCCAAATTCAAAAAGAGGCATTGTAAAGCTTAAATGTTTCATGTTCCCTCTAAATAGTAACGTGCACTTTATATTTTCTCCACCATATACATCTTCACACCCTCCCTCACCCCCTCCTCTCTCCAAATCCCACTTATAGGTACTTAAAGTAGCTTCAGATCGAAACACCCCGCCCCCCCCCCCCCCCCCCCCCCCGCGAATCCTACTTATAGGTACTGAAAGTAGCCTCAGGTCAGGGCGTAAACTGTGTATTTTTAACTTTTTGTTTATCTTTGTTAAGTAAGCGGCTTAGAAGCAACTTGCATTTCGTATGCATGCAATATTGATGAGCAAAATTTTGCTTTCAGGACTAGTAATTTAATTGAGTTTAGAGCATCTCCAATGGGGTTGGTTAAAGTGATTGTCTAAAATGATAGAAAATATTGATTATGTAAAATTTACTGAACCTGTAAGGCATTGTGCTTCGATGGTATTGGCTATATTGATTGGCTATATTTTAAAAATGGTATGTTATTACTATTTTAAGTTATTATAAATAGAATATATCATTTGAATATGGTAAGAGATGATGTGGAATCTTCTTACAGGTCTCTAGAGATTCGACAAATATAGCCAACATGACAAAAAATATAGACATTGGCTAAAAATATAGATAAGGGAAATGATCCATTGGAGTTGATTTTTTTTTTTTACATAATCTCTATAATTTATATTTATAGTATGTTTTAATTATTTTTAGCTAAGGGTTCAATATGGTTGGAGATGCTCTTATACAAATTTTCTTTCCTATATAATCAACAATCCAGATTCCAACCTACTTGTATAATGGAAAATATACAGTAAAGTATGCGAAATAATATAGATGATTTCTTACCTGCCCATATGCTTATTAATCCAAAGTAGTACTCGATCTGCTGTCTTTCTGTCATCAATAAAGAGTATTGTACTATTCTCCTTTTTTGAGAAGGAACCGAAGTGAGAAGGAGGGCCCCAAAAAAGCATGGGGAAACGATCAACAAAGAATTTATCGCAAAGATTGGTATTTATCTGTGCTGCCAAACATGTAGAAAGGGAGGACTGATCACTATTGTAGAAAATAATTTTGAGAAGTAACAGAACTCAAAAATCTACACTGAAAAGATGATGGATAGTTAAAGCAAGGAACCAAAAAATCCATCTACTCAGTGGGCATGTTTAAGTGTGAGGTATAGAAGGGAGGATTCCACCCTCCATCTCTAGCTATTTTTATGGGTTAGGAATAGAGAAGGAGAGCGGCATATAGATGAGGGAAACAGTAATGAATTAAATCTATCATTTGCAATAAAAGGAAAAAACTACTGAAGCCAAACCAGCATTTTTGTTTTTTTTTTCCAGCATTAATCTTGTTGGCCAAATCAACTTTACTCCTACTTATTTCAACGACTTTTCTTTAGATCTACGAATATACAGTTCGCACAGGCCAACTTCATTTTCGTTCTTGCTTGAGCAAAAATTTCCGCATGGTTATGTGTTACTGGTACTTGCCCTAATATTAAATAGAAAATGGTGCCTTAAGAAAACAATTCATTTTGTGAAACATGCAGTTAGTTGCCATTATAGGCATAATTATCATAGAAAAGACCTAGTCTGAACAGGGATAGCAACGAATTTCATACTAACACTTAAGAAAATAAGATCTAAGAAAATTTAAACAAAAGGTGTAAAACACAAGACATAGTAGGAAGCAATGTACCCGGCTATCTGTGCAAAAGAAACATTTATCTAAAAATCTTTTAATTAATTTGTATAATTTTCTGTTAATTTGCAGAAGCAGATGAAATTGACGAAGCTTATCTCGTTTAAAGGGGGAGGCCCGGGGGTAAAGGAATCAAATACATGATAATAGAGTTCTTCTTGAGGTATAACAGGTATTCATGACACTTTAAATACTATTTTACAGCATCTAAGTCAAAAGTCCTTGTTGGCTCTAATACCAGACAAGCAGATTACATTTAACATATCACACTTGAATAATAAGTCAGTTATTTCAAGGAATTGGCCATTACCAACTACTGTAGTGGATGGTTCATATTAGAAATGAAATTGAACTTCGATCAGGACTTGGAGCAATAGAGTGAGCGCCATAAATCTTAAATACTATCTTATCATAAGTTTGTTGGATCCCCGTGAAGAAGAAATCAACTCAAACAAACCTACCTCTCATTGATGCATCATTACATCTGTTTTTTCAAACTTGTATCATCAGGGGATAAAAATAAAAAATCTATATCAGAAAAAATATGTTTGCCTAATGTTATCACATCTCCTACTGATTAAATATCAGTTAGGATCACCACTTTTCAGTAAGAACCAATAGTGACAAAAAAGGGTATGTTGGCATACTCTTATGAAATAAAAATCAATTAAAGAATTATAGCAATACCTTTTGCGCACAGTCAACCTTCGTCACCAATATTATCCCTGGATGCACTGCGTTTGGTCCATTGAAAAGCTTGGCAACTTTTTCATACTGGGGCTGCAAAAATTTAACAAGAACTATCAATAAAATAGAAGCAGAAACAGAACTGCATGGTATCAGTAAGAAAGATGTGCACATACATACTTTATAATTCCTGCAAGCTGGACACCTGCAAAAAAAATAACAACATGTAAAAAAATCAAAAGAAGGACCAGAACATATACTTATAGAAGGACCAGAACATATACTTGGAGATATAATCAGCATATTTGGAGGTTAACGACCAAAAGGTCAACTACAGTACAACAAACCATAAATTTCTGATAACAACATTGCATGGTTTGTATTCAAATGTTTCTTAAGGAATTCAGCTACAGGCACTTAAATCGCCTGTCATAATTTTCAGTAAAACTTCTATTCTTAGCCAATGTTGTTTAAGGTAAAATTATATTCCCAGTACAAATCAATTTTTGAATAACATGTCCTTGCATTTGTTGTTCCAGCAGATCCCCTGTCCTCACTACTCTTGTCACAATCCCACTGTAAAATGACATTACTGTTGTGTTTGGTTGAAGTGAACGAAATTGGGGAGAATGAAATGAGATCTATACCTACTATGGGTGAACTTCATGATATTCATTCCTGCCTCCATTGTATTCCTAGAAAATTGAACTAGAGCTCAAACCCTCTAATGCGAGAAAGAAGCTCCATTCTTCATCTTACTCATTGTCTTCACAGATATATCATAGAAAATTTGCCTCCCCTCTTTTTTTTTTTAAACTTCCCCTCTACCACCATTATAATTTCTTTATTTTATTAACAATTTCTCCTCCATTTTCCCGAACCAAACGGAGCATAATAGTTCCGAAACATTTTACATGTAGGCACAAATTTAATACTATCATTTTGCCCACTTTTGTCGCACAACTTGGTATAGAGACGAGTCAGCATTGTCCGATTTTCTTAGTGCTTTTAATCATCACAAATAGTAAGAAGGGCGTCCGAATCCACACCAACATTTGGATTTCTAAAAAATAAGACCTTAAAAGTCCCACTATCTTCCATCAGCTAAACAAATCTGATTTAAATTCACAAAAAGATGACTGGTAGCTGAAATAGTTTCCTAACAATGCAGAAGACAGCACATTCCATAACTAACAATATACATGATCCACATTCAGAGCTAAAGTCCCAAACCAACAAAATAAAATAAATAACAAAGATAAGCAATTATTTCAAATGCATGCACAAAATAAAATAGCTGAAAAGATCTGCATTAAGACACATATAACCTAAAAAACAGTAACAAACATTAAATAAATATGAAAAACATTTGATATAATTAAAGATAAATACCAGTGAGCAAAGAATTCGACAATGGCGAAATGGGCAGGTGTTTTTCGAAGAACAGCATCGAAATTGGTGGAGTTGAGATCAACAGCATAATCAAAATGAGGTTGATCTCCTACAATTGTAATATTTGTATTTGTGTGTTTATTTGTGTGTTTATTTGTATTTATAGCTCGAAGAAGTGATCGAGATCTAAATGAAACTGATGAAAATGATGAAGCTTCAAAGCTTAAAAGTAGCAGAAACAGAAACATCGTAAATGCATACATCGAAAAAGAATGATCTGTATGCATAGATATGTAATGTAGATACGAGGATGTAACAATGTGTTCTTTCTGTTTTTGGTTTCTTTGAATCAGTTGGTGTGATTTGGTTTTTGGGTAGCTTATGCTTTCTTAAAAAACATACTACCTCCGTCCCAAAAAGACCGACCCTCTTTGACTTTCACGGAGATTAAGAAAATGTAGTAAAAAAAGTGTAAAGTTGTTTGAAAAGTGTATAAAGTGGTGGGACCTATCAATATTTAATAATAGATTTGAGATAGTGGGGGAGAGTAGTGGGTGTAATAGTGTTTATAATTATTTGTTTAATAGAAAAGGAATAAAGTTAGTGGGTGTAATAGTGTAAAGTAGTGTTCAAAAATAGTAAGTATAATAGGTTCATTAGTTTTGGGACGTCCCAAAAAGGAAAGAGTGTCAATCTTTTTGGGACGGAGGGAGTACTTTATTTTTGTTTCTTAAAAAAAAATACTCCCTCCGTCCCTAATTAGTTGTCCAGTTTGACTTTTCAGTGATCAAATTGACTAACTTTTGACCGAAGATTAAAATTAATCCGTTTATTATTTTAAAAAACTGAAAATCACATATTAAAATAGATTAGAAGTAGTTTACAATGGTATAATTTTTTTAAATATTTTTCATTATGTAATATATATAAATTTCAGTCAAATTTGAGTCAATTTGACCAACAAAAATAGAAACTGGACAACTAATTAGGGAGGGAGGGAGTAATTAAAAGTAGGGGGGGTGCGTATTACGTTTTCTGGGGTTTATTTATAATAATGACAGATTGAGATTGAAGCTTTTGAATATTGACTTTAGTATAAAAAAATAATAATTAATGTGCACTATCTCAATCTGGATGCTGATATCTTTGTATATCTTCAAGGATAAACTGTTTATCTCTAAACTGAGAGAAAGTCTTGGAAAAAATTGTTTTAAGATGAAATAAAAGAAAATGACTAAAATGACTCATTTTGGTGGTAAACTGTTCAAAATACTCGTTTTCAAAGTCGTGGCTCTCAGTACCCACGGGATACACTACTGGCAACAGTGTGTCCCAATTTCATTTTTTTCACAAAATTTTTCTAAGTCGAACTGCTCCCCCACGACTCCGATCGGCGACTCGCGGCCCCCCTCCCCTACCTTCATTTTGTCTATCTCCCGAGCAATATGAGCACACCAAAATGATGCCCACACCTTGCTCATCATGTTAAGATATCGTGTTGTTCAAATCTGACCCGTACTTATGTGTTTGATGAAATCGAAAAATCAATCGGAGATTAGCTTTGATTTGGGGTTTTAAAATCTGATATTGGAATCGACAAGTTAATGGCATAGGGTTGTAGAGGACGATGAGACAATTCTGGTGGTATATAGAACTCAACGGGAAATTGAATGAGATGGGAGAACGAAGCAATTGAAAAAACGGCGAAATATCGCCCGGCGAGTCGCCCAACCAAAGCTCTGGAGAAGACGATGGCGACGTTGGATACGCATCTGGAGAATGCATATCTTACGATACGCTTCTTCAGAATGCGTATCTGCTGCTACAGTAGTCGTTCTATACGTCGGCGTGTCTCAAGTCACGGCTCTCCCAATAGCGTATCTCAAGATGCTCCGCTCACAGTGGCGTATCCCGTGGATATTTAGAGCCATCTTTTTGAATCTGGGCATTTTGGTAACCCTCACCCCACTTTTGGGGTAGATAAGGCCATGACCCATGAAATAATCCAAAAATTGTATTAAATATCAAACAATTTGCAAATGAAAAAAAAAAAAAAAAACTTTTGCAACTCTTTGCAATTCGTTTTTAAAGATAAGTAATTTTTACGATATATATTACACATTGATTTTTAAGACTTTTTCGAAAAAGACTTCGAAAATAAAACAAAATTATTTCCCTCAGTTGTAATAATAGTCTACCAGACTACCACTCAACAGTCAACCCCTTCGGTGAATTACATGAATTCACCTAAGATATTCAAACGGTGCTTGGCGCCGGATTTAAACGGGCTAAAAAGGAAAAAAGACCTGAATTTGCACTCTCATGTTTCCACCTACAAGTAGAATTTGTCCTGCACTGCAGTCTTCCCATAGCTGGTTCTTGATGCTATCATCAACTTTGTTAACATCTCGCTCACCCGAGATTTCTTAGAATAGATATTTACTTTGTTAACATCTTTAGTACAACATCTACCTCTGTTTCTAAAAGAATCTAGTCGACAACTAACTAAAAGGAGGTCTGCAAATATACCAAGCACTAGACTAAGCAAGAAGCCCAAAGAGATCAGCGCAAAGCCTCCAATTTACAGATTGGAGCAGATAAACAGTAATGATCTGAGTTCGGAGCTGAAGCATTCAAAATATGTAGTACAGTAAATCTACAAAAGCACGTTGGTCACATTTGTGTCTGCGGTCTTCACTTCAGGCCTTCAAAATCACTGGACAATGTTGGGCCTTGGCATTTAAAAGTTTGTAGGAGCAGTTCCTCATCCAAAATTCCAAACACATGCTATTTGCTAACACTTAATGAGTTTCTAAATACTGAAAAACAGAAAATTCTGAACTGTTATGTTAATTTAGTAACCCCAAATCCACAGGTATCCACTAAACGAGAGAAAAGAAATATGATGATGCACACACATAATTTCGATACAATCTTCACAGGTACTTTTCTAGCTATTCAATGTGGACATGAAATACAGATTCAGATTTATACTGAAAAATAAAAATATAACAATAAAAATAAAAATAAGAATCCATTATATATTGATGATAAAATCAATTCTCTAAAGTACAATCACAAGCATGTAAATGGTTCTTCTCGTAATTAGGAGAAAAAATAATCTACCTACCAAAAAATTAAGATCAGGACAACTCAAAATTTGATGCAACAAGTTACTAGGCCAGGCCAACAAATACATCAGATGCAACATCCTCGGCATGCCATTATCAAAGTTTAAAGCTAACTACGACTCCCCTCCCCCTCATTCCCTAAAACATTTCGATCTCCAGCACATATAAATTTGTTAGCAACGTAATCGTACATTAAAACTACCTACATCCTTCACTGAACTACTTATTCCTCACTGTAACACCAAGCTTACCAGCCACAATCAATGTAGTAGCCATATCCAGAAACATTCCATGTTCCACAACACCAGCAAGCCTCAAAATTTCATCACTTGCAACTTTCAAGTCACCAATATCTTTCTTTAAATACAAATCAACAATATAATTTCCGTTATCAGTAACATATACTTCACCATTTTCACCAACCTTTCTAAGTTTCGCCACACAACCTGCCTCCTCAAACATCAATTCAAGCCTCTGAGCAGTAAATTTCCAACAAAAAGGCACAATCTCAACCGGCATTGCCAATTTACTCTCCCCTAAATAATTAACCAATTTCGTTTCATCAACAATCACCACAAATTTCTTACAAGCACCTTCAACCATTTTTTCCCTCAATAGAGACCCTCCTCTCCCTTTAACCAAATTCAAAAAGGGATCAACCTCATCCGCCCCATCGATAGCAAGATCGATAACCGGATACGAATCAAGATCGGACAAAGGAATACCAACCAAAACAGCTTGTTCATGGGTCTTTTTTGAAGTGGGAATTCCAATAATATTCTTGAGCTTGCCCTGTTGCAAAAGCTCCCCAATTTTAGCAACAGCATGACAAGCTGTTGACCCAGTACCCAACCCTAAAACCATACCCGATTCGACAAATTCTACAGCTTTGTAAGCTGCAATTTTCTTTAATTCATCTTGGGACAAATTAATTGGAGATTCTGAAGACACCATTATTGAAGAATCCACTTCTGACCCAATGAAATTAGGGTGAGCAAGAGCCATTCTAAGCTACAAAAATTGAATCTTTATATCAAAAAATGAAAATGAAACAAGAATTGAATGGGAGATTAGGGTTGTGAGGTGCACAAAATTATAAATGGATTAAAGGGTATATAAAGATGAAAAAAAATCAAATCTTTTTGGGAAAAATAACAAATGAAGACAAAAGATTATCTGAAAAAATGGGTGGACAAAGCTTTATTCAGAGGGTGTGGAGGGGAAAAAAAGGTAAAATGTAGGGGTTTTGGAGGGAGATATGTGGGTCTTGGAAGCTTTTGCATTAGGGGTTTAAGAAAGGAAGATATGGGATATATACATACAATCCGCATATATACATACAATCATATATGTATACAGGGACAAGGGTTTGTGGGAATCTCTGTAAAGGACTGGAGGAGAGGGGAGGAAAGAGACGTATGTGGGTGATTGGTGGTGGTGGGCGCGAGATTCCTCGAACTAATAAATTTAGAAACCCTATACACATTATTTTAGTCCCTAGTATAGTTGGGCCAACCCGAAAATATATTGGGCTTCAACAATAAGTACATTGTTTTAATCAAACTGTTTGGGCCATCAGTTGAAAAACTGGACCATCGTTAACATGCCCTTTAAAAAGAGGGAGCATAGACTTTGATACCTATCAAGGAAGTATATAATTCTTGGTTCAACTCAATTACTTAGAGAGTTAGTGGGTGTATTCAATTCGGATTTTAACCAATTACTAATAAGGGATTCATGTACTTGAGGATGATTTCAGGATTCTCTTTGAGGTTAAAAGCTTTTCAATACAAATTAAGGGTGTATAGGTAAATTTACTGAGAAAAAAATTAATATTTACAAAAATACCCATGCGGGACCATTTAATTTATAGGTTATTTGTGTTATAGCCTCAGTAGAAATCCCTGAGAACAAAATTAGGCCCATTTTTCTCAAACTAATAATTCATGGATTTTGGTAGATTGTTACTGATTTAATATTTTATGTGTAACTCATGTAAAATTGGTAGAGTCCGTGCAGAATCGAGATAGAATTCGTTAAGTCTTCGCAGAATTGAGCTTAAATCCACTAAAATCTTGGATTTTAGTGAGATTTCAAAAAATTAAAAATACATTGTGAAATCCAATAAAATCCACGAACTTTTAAAATATCGTTCAAAATCAATAAGTTTTTTAATAGCACCAGATTTTAATAGAATGTTTATAATCCATATCGAATACCTTTAGATTTTAAATGATTATTTGAAATCCGAATTGTACCCCAAACTTTTTAAATCTGAATTGAATACCATCAAATTTTAATGAATTTTTAAAAATCCTAATTGAATAATCTCAAATTTTTGAAATCCAAAAAAATCCTATAGAATCTAGATTGAATACACCTTGTATATTATGATTGGTTAAAGTACCAAAATTACAAACGCAAGAAATATACTATTGAACATCTAAATAATCTATGCATCTATCAACTACATATGAATCCCTGCAGTGACGAAGTCAAAAAAATGTGACATGAGCACAGCAGTAGATGTGGGCACGCTAAGTGCAACCAAAGCCATGATCCCAATAGCTAGACTTGGTCTTGTATTCATTAACTGAGACTGCAGCAACCCCATGGCTTCACAGATGTATGCATCATAACTTGCATAATATCTCTTTTCCCAGTCCATCCATTCAGCTGGTGGCTCGTAGTTCCTCTCTATGATCTTCATTTCGTGGATTCGCTTTCGTAACACGATTAAATTCTCGTCCACCATTCGATGGCCGCTGTATTTTTGGCTATCGTAGGCTCCCGAGGATGATCTTTTCAAACAAGAAATTTTTGCAAGTGCTGGAGATCTTTTCCTAGAATTTAAACAAGGGGCTGAAGATTGAGCAAGTGAAATTGCTGAAGTTGATGATGATGATAATGCCATTGTGATTGAAAATAAGGGAGTTGTAATGGAATTGATTTTTTATTTTTTATTTTTAATTTGCAACGGGAAAAAAAAAAGAGATTTTTGTCTAGTAGGTTTGTATGACGGAAACAGAATTGATTTGGTTTGCAATGAAAAAATGATTGTTGTCAAGTAGGTTATATATAGGAACTTTTGAGGAAGGGGTTTGGGTTGGATGGTGGGTCCCATGGCATGTGGTGGCCGTCTGGCCGACTATTTGGGAATACCGTGTTTTTAACGGCTAGTTTTGCGCGTTTAAGTCTCAGTTGTCAGATGACAGATGGTCCCAAGTGTAGAGAGATATGATTACTAAAATAAAATATTTTAAAACTTAATTGTGTTAGATTAATCGATTTATATTCGATTTTTTTTTTCAAATATCAGATTTACTATTATTACTTAAAATTGTATCGTAAACAATTTTTTTAGGTTCGAAGTGCATAGAATATTATGACTAAATGTTTTCAATTGGCTACTAGATGGTGTCTCTTTCACCACCGTTGATTAGCTTATGATCCAAATTCACAGATTTGTAATTAAAGAAATGATTTAAAGCAGGCTAACTGATTGCATTTGCAGCTGAAGGAACCTATTGGCTATTGCCAGTTGCCACCACAGGGGATTACCTTCCCTATACAATTAATCTAGATGCTAATTAAAGTTGCACGACTTCTTGACGTGGCAATTTTAATTGGCTTGACTTTAGTGAGGGCCGGTGCCTTATTATTATTGGAGATTCGTTTGACTCGATATATTCTAATACTTCTAGTATTATTGGAGTTTACTAACATTAGCAGCATTGATTAATTTAAGTTGAGTACTACGTTTATTAATACAAGGTAATACGATTTCTTATCGAAGTAGGCCAGCTTCTGGAAGCAGATGACAAATTTCATCCATATTGGTCACCAGCTAACCGCCTGATCGGTAGCTTCTTTACCCATCAAAGATACAGCAGGCACCTATTAATTAATATACTTAAACTTGAGGATTAATTAATGAAGCTAAAGAAAATGAAACTGATTGATGAATAGACTCTAGTTAATAATGCTGCAAACACAACTAAGTGAAGACGAGTCTACTTTCGGAATCATCAACTTCAAATGGCTAATTTTTTTTTTAAGACCTTGTACTAGGACATGGCAAGCCATCCACTACAAAGAACGCTGAGGCAACCATGTTTACTAACACAACAATCATCAATACAACAGCCGTCATGATTTCTCACCTAACTAGCTCAATGACCATGACATGAGGCCTTCCCTTTATTGTATATGCATGTATCTCCTTTAGATGGCACCTGTATGGAATAAATAGATAAAAAGTGGATATCTCGTTTAAACACCACCCATTTCCCCGTTAATCAAGTTAATCAGAAACCTTCTAGCTCAAACAGATTAAGTTGTTCAGTAGGAGGTGATTCATACTCCTGGTTGGGTTTACCTTGCTCTAATGGAGATGACTCTGTTTGCTGTTCTTCAACCTCGGGACTATTTTCAAGAGGCTCAAGCTCTGCTGATGCTTTTACTTGATCAAGTGATGGTGGTTCAAGCTTCTGATATTTAGGCTTATTTTTCTCGAGAAGAAGATATGTTGTGCAATACCAAAATAACAGTATCTTACTTTGGGCCACTAACGTATCTTTTATATTACTGCCTCCAAAGGATAGCCTCTCCAATTGCTGCACAATAATGAAAATTAAAGGATAATCTATGAACTATTTATGTACTTCAATACATGCTAGGCTAATATCTGAAAGGTAACAAACAAAACTCGACAACCTAACTCAGCCTAGGGATGAACAACATAAGGTAGATTCAACTCATTGTAGGAGAGGATATACTGCTTTCCATAACGCCTCGTTTTTATTTAGCATGCTTATGTTATTGTGGAAGGAATTCATTCTTGCTTACCTGCTCGCCAGATTGTATATCAAACGAATGCTGACATTCAAATTCAAGGCCACTGAATTCGTTTATGCAAAGCCCTTGAAATGCCCTGAAGTAACAGCAAGTAAACATATTATTTGAAGCCATAGAAGGATATTATTTCGTCTTATTTCCTTGTGTAGATTATTCAGAACTATTATTGTAGTTACCATCTTATCAATGAAGCACGGGGAATCCACCGAAAGATAATCGGTGTGTTCTCTGCATTGACATAATAACCTCCAAATACAATGAAAACCGTCATAAGAGAAGGTCCCAAGGCTAATGCTGCTTCTGTGGTCGGGACCATGGCCCCCACAGTCAGACCCATTGCAGATGCCGAAAAGGACTCCATGGTCACAATTCCACAGAACTTCCCAAATCTGGCATATCAAGAATTTGAAATGCTATTAAAAATAGGCTTTGTGTGTGAAGAAGGTGCACAAATCCATAATTTAACCAGAGACTATTGTCCACTATCCCACTGTGTTGTCCGGCATACAGCTTAGGGTATCATGCCTCGAAATCTTTTTAACTACAATTTTTTTAGGAATGGTTGCATATATAAGTTAGGGCAGTCATCATAATTATTAAAACTGTTTTTTGGCAGTAAGAAATCTGTTTAACACTTTTCTTTCAGATACACATAATCGATATACAGACTTATCTAAATTTTATGATCTTGCACTTTCTAGCGTCATATCAGATTACCCTTTTTTTTTAAGTGACCACATCAGATTACTTTACCAATGATACTTGACTAACAACACATATTGAAATCACCCTCTGCTCTTCAAATTCAAAACGCTAACTGCTTGCACTTTTGATTTGAAAATGAACTAGCACTGTGCTTGAGATCAAAACACAAGATTACAACCCTCAATCAAGTAAGAAGTACCTTGACAGAGAGGGATGGAGACGAGCCATGGGATACAGGATACTACCAAAAAGTAATGGAAACGCCGCCCCAATAGGGATCTCTGCTAGCAGCTTAGAAAACAAGTATGGTCCTAAAGCATATGACCCCTTTGTACGCTCCCTATCAACAATTGCACGTTCCTTGGGAAACACGCCAACAGTTTTCGTGAGTGCAGCCATTGCTGTGTTTATTGCAGCAACCTAAATGCAATAAAAAAAATAACAAACCACAATGAAACTCCAATACTTGATAAAAACAATTAAGCTGACAGCCATCTAGTATATGAAGGCCAATACATATATAACGACAACTCAACCTGAAGTAGTCCCATTCTATCTTGTATTGATGTTTGTGACATTCCCATTCTCCAGAATACCGACCCAAATATCATAGCTGATGCAACTGACATTCTTGTTCGGACTTTATTAGTTGGCCCATCACGAGAAGCCTAGTCATCAAATTAAAGATAGATATTGATTAGTGCATACTGCATATACTAGATTAAAGGTACTCCAAACTTTTTGGCAAATAATTAACTAAAGATAGACACTGATTCCATTTTTATTTTTATACCTAAAAAATGTAGTGTTCTATTCAGCTTAATCATGTTATCTTATGTTATTCTGTACCAGATTCAACAATCAAACAGTCTACTGCTTTTGCTGAAAAAGATTATATGCATGTTAGACCTGTACAAATATTTAAACCTTAGTATATAAGCGCCTTTGGTGATTTAAGATCCTAGTTCCACTAGTAACTACAGACCTGTGGATAAGTACACAAGGAAAGCAACAACAGCAAAGGTGGAACGCCATTAATAGTGAAGGTGAATCCCCACAGTCTTGAAACATAACTCCTAAGTATTTCAAAAACAGTTGATGACAGATTTAATTTGAAGTACAGTAGATAGAAATTCAACCTAAATTTCCTCCCCAGTGACGAGGTTTAGTACATAGTTTCCTCATTCCAAATCTAAAAAAAATACATATACTGTCTGTTGGGGCTTTGACTTCTAAGTTGTGGAACCTTACAATACTAAAAATCTGTGTAAAATGAGAATAACAGAGGCGAGAGGTGGTACCTGCATCCATGCACGTCTCAGGAGCAACCAAAACTGCTTCCACCAGTTGCTTTTCCTTTTAACAACAATTTTTCTCCTTGCACCTGCACTCTTCTTAGAGGTGTCCGATACAATAATCGGAGTAGCATATAACATCAAAGACGTTTGTTGCGAGAATGCTTCCACTAGACCATCTATCCTTTTCTGGGAAGAGTAGACACTTTCAGCAGAACTATAGTCTACGGATATAAGATCAGCTACGAATTCAGCGGGGTTAACATGATCTGGGCAACTGTACCTGTTAATTCAAAGATGACCAAATCTATAGGTTACACCGTTACAAAAACAAGCCAGTCATGCTAGGCATATATAACAATTAGGTGGAAATCGATTGCGCAAAGACAGTTTAAAGAACAAAACAAATTTCTTTGCTTCAAAACCGGAACATTCACAAGGAAAGTGTCTCTCTAAGCAGCTCTTCAGAAACTTATAAAACAATATGGGAAAGATAGAAATGTAATGAAGAGCTAAATATAGTTAATTCTGAATCAGAATCTTGCTGGATATGTATATTCAACGAGCAAGAGAGGTAGATAGCATTCACAAGGGAGGACCACACTTGAAGCAAGCACGTGGGGGAATTTTTCGAACTCATGCAGATTTGTTCTTCATTTCTAGATTTAACTTTTGCAGTTAAAAACTTTAAAATGAACACTAAATTGTTCAGAAAATTTAAACAAATTTACTTGGAGTCTTCCAGAAAAATGAAAAAGCAAGATTAAAAGATGAGCACATAGAAAGGTATCACACTTTTACATAATTATGTATATACAGCAGTTTAGATAACAACCCAAGTTTTGAGAAGTATGCTAGTGGTTCTTCATGTGCCGGACCAGCATACACTAATGTGCCGTCTGTAAGCAACATAATGTCATCAAATTTCGCGTAGACTGAACCTCTCGGCTGATGAATAGAGCAAATAACAGTGTGCCCCTCCTGTGCCAGCTGTCGGAGCGTTTCCATCACTTTCTCTGCTTGGAAAGCATCAAGACCTGAAAGCACAATCCACAAAATTTCTTTAGATTTTTGGTTACTGTTTGTAGAAACAAATCAAATTCAAGCTTAGCCTTTCAACATTCAAAATTTTCATCAAGCCAGCCAACTTGATCATAGTCTGTTTAGAATTTTTAAAACTCTTTTTAAAGGACACGAACTTCTGCACCTACAACTAAATGCTTATTCACTGGCTATACAAAGTTATTATGAAATATATCACAAAAATATTGTACTTGTTTCAAGGTTATTTGTGGAATGCTGGTTCAGAAAGCCTATTCATATCTAAGCTAGACCAAAAATGTATTCTGCTGAGTGCTGACCCAAATATGACGAGTTTGTCCAGATTTTATAATGTGGCATTCTATTCTTCCAAGAAGAATATGATACATTATGCATACTTTCCATAATTTCTAAAGAATTCTTTTACATGAGCCAGCTTAAACAGATAACAATACCTTTTACTTGGGATTCTTAAAATAAATCAACCACACGGTCCACAACACTATTATGCATAGTGGAGTTAAGAAAGCACACAGACCTGTTGTAGGTTCATCTGCGAATATGACGGAAGGGCTAGCAATAAGCTCACATGCCATTGATAACCGTTTCTTCTCACCACCACTGATTCCACGAACTTTTGCATCCCCAACCCGGGAATCGGCACAACTGACCTTTAGGAAGTGCATAAAGTAGCACCAGAAGAAAAGAAACCATAGATTTTATTATTGTTACTAAAGAGGAAGAGCAGGTTTGGTGTAAACTTCTTATTACACAGTTTGAAACAGTAATTTTATGATCGTTTGAATTTTGAAGAAAAAACGGTGGAGTAGAAGGTAATTAACCTACAACAGAGGTTTATGAAAAAACAAAAGAATGTCTTGCTATGTGACGATGATATAGGTTTTCATAATTGCAATTGTTAGATGAAACAAAAAGCACCAAACAGTCAAATCAGCCTTACCAAACCTGTTTTGAATAAGAGATTGTTCACGTATTCATCTCTATCTTCTACCGAAGAGATCTCCTGAAGCTGGAGCTCAGCTGCAAGAGACAACGTTTCTCGAACTGTCAACTGAGAGAAGAAGAGGTCCTCTTGTCTCACAAAAGCATATCTGCAAAACAAACACATCCTCCCATAAACAAAGATAGAAAAGAAGAATTTGAAACCGTAAACTAACAAGAACTACAAATAAGTAACATGAATAACGCTATACACAATGCTTATCCGAACATACTTATAAGTTTTGTTCGCCATAGGCCTTCCATTAACCTCTAAAAGGCCCGACAAATGTAACCGAGGCGAGGACGCTGTCTGACCTGCCAAAACATTGAGCAAGGTAGTCTTCCCCGACCCTGACGGACCCATAATCGCAAGCAATCTTCCAGGCTTTGCTTCTCCGTTCACATTTTTAAGCAAGAATCTCACCTAACAAATTCGAAACACATTAAATGAACTAGTCTGCATATTAACCAAACACTAAATACCTCATCCTTTAAGGCCAGACATTGTAATTCCCCTATATTCAGAGCTATAATTCAACAAAATTAGCATTATAGTTCCGTAATTACGTTATATATCTATTTTATCAATTCTCAGTTTACAGTACTACTGACTACATATACATTATCCATAAAAGAATACAATATGTGTGTAATTAGGAGAAGAGACTTACTGATTTTGTCGATTTATCGGAGAGAGAGCAAGTAATATTTTTCCACAAAATAGTCACCGGAGAGACCTTTCCAGGTACCGGAGCATCGCCGGAGTCTCCTTCTCCTCCGTCATCCACAGTCTCATCTTCCGGCAATAGCGCCGGTCCAGGACCGGAAAACAGACGGAGCAACAAAGCCGCCGCAACGGCCGTCAGAATCTGAGCTACGCCGCCTTTCCCGCCAATTCCAACCATACTTTCAGTGCTAATACCACTACACTATCAGTATCTCTAACTTTAATTACGCCAACAGAAATAGCCCAAAAGGAAGAGCCATTAACAATCAAGGAAACGACACCGTTTAAATGTCTAACGACGTCGTTTACTTCCTCTTTCTTAACTTTGACTGTACTAGTTGAAAAGTCAAACTCAAAAGAAAGTTGACACGTGTTCCCATTTTAGATAAGATAACGGTTCGGGTCAAATATAAGATCCATTTTGGTAGGATCCGATATCTAACTGACTTCCCGCAAAAAAATAAATATTTAGTTAAAATAGTTAGTTACTCCCCCATTTCAAAGCTACTCTGTATCAGAACCAGAGCACAATGGCGTCAAGAGCTTCAATACTACAACTCATCACTTTCTCTCTCGTTATTCTCTCTCTCTTCTCTCTCTCCACATCTCTCCCAACCGAATCGATTCTCAATGCCGTCGAGACACTCTCGAACGCCGGCTATGTCGTGATGTCTCTCACTCTCCAAGTCACCTCCGAGGCCGTTTTAACATCTCAGTGCCGTTCCGCCACCGTGTTCGCACCGCCGGATAGCAGTTTCACCCGGTCCGGTCAGCCTTCTCTTTCTCTTCTCCGATTGCATTTCTCTCCTCTCGCTTTATCTGTCGAAAGTCTCAAATCTCTCCCGTACGGCACCAAAGTTCCGACTCTATGCGCCGGAAAATCACTCACCGTCACTTCCTTCGCCTCCGATGATCGACTCTCGCTGAATGATGTTAAGCTTAGTGGATGGCCTATTTACGATGACGGATCGTTAGTGATTTTTGGGATTGAGAGTTTTTTTAATCCGGAGTTTACTAGTGCTGTTCAAATTAGAAACCCTAGCTTTGATGTAGGATGTGTGGTGGTGAATGATTTTCCGAAAACGACGTCGAAAGGCTTTATGTTCGGGGAGGCTTCGGAAACGCTGAGAGCTAGAGGCTATTCGGTGATGGCGTCGTTTCTAGATTTGCAATTGCTAGGGTTTATTGGTCAACCTAAATTGACTGTTTTCGCTCCGGTTGATGAAGTGATGGTTAATTTGGCTGGTGATATACCTGATTACTCTTCGTTGTTTTTGCGACATGTTGTTCCGTGTAAGCTGTCTTGGATTGATATGGTGAATGTGAATCAGGGAACGGTGTTACAGACTTACTTGGAGGGATTCGGTATGAATGTCACAAAGGCTAATGATCTTTTTGTCGTGAATGGAGTTCAAATTACGTTTCCGGATATGTATTACAGTGATTGGCTTGTTGTTCATGGTCTTCCTGAGATACTTCCATTGCCGAGAACTCCAGAGCATGATGGAAGTGATCCTGATGATGATAACGGCAATGACAAGTTCCCTAGGGTGTCTATTGCGTCTAGCAAACCTAAATCTTGATTGCTTCATGAGAAGTTTGGTTGTAGTTGCTATTATTGATGATGAACATGTAGATTTGTTGGTTGTGATTGTACTTTTGTATGCTTAGGAGATGTATAGCTGCTTTGTTCTGTGAATTTTCTACGAAATCTTAAAATCTACTTTAGTATATCAACTTATTGCATTTACTACACTACAAGATCAAACATGTTTTGGATACCTTTAATCTTGGTTTCATATATTGATTCATTTTCCCTATAATTTATATACTTTTCCGGAGAGGGGTGGGGTGGGCACCGGGTCAATTTCATAATCAGGATCAGGGTATGAAGACCGTGATTGTTATGAGGAAATCAACAGTTCTGCTACCTGGTAATGTAGTTCTGTTATTTGAGCATGAAGAATTGTTATATGCTCCATTGCATGTGCTAATTTGAATTATTTAATGGTGATGATCATGAAGAAGAGAGTGGCCTGGAGTTGAAGATGTTTTGTCATGTTCTTTTGATAATAATTGCAATAGTGAGACGATGAAGCAGGCAAGGAAGAGGCTAACTGCAACAAAGTTATTCGGCTATCCAGAGGTTACACTTTTGTTCTGCCTTTTCCATTTGATAATCTCTGTAGTTTTTCATGTGCGAATATTTAGGTTAAGGTGCCGTTTTTAATTAAATGGTGTTCTGATCTTTGACTTGATCATGAGTTTTGGATAGTTGATATATTAAGATTGCTTGGAGCCTGGTTTGTTAGTCGATTACCCAAAAGACTTCGATACTTGTTTAACTAATCTAATGCAACTGTAAGCCACTAATAGATCCTATGTTATATACTTATATAAGTCTTTTACCTCACTCTCTCCACTGTTGGGCTATGCTAGCTATACTGAGTTCACATTTTGAGTTTGTGTCCAGCAGGTATAGTAGATATCCAGTATGATATCCGAGGAACCAAGGATCCAACATAATCTACTGTCCCCATTTTCGACTGGTTTCTTTTAATACATAGACATCATTGTGATCTGTTAAAGGTTGTTGAGTTTTTGTTTAAAAAATGTGCAAGTCTCATGTGTCAATTTGTGAGCATTGAGACCTGTGATATGTGAACTCAAGGGGGAAACCAATATGCATTTGAACTTGATAGTTGGCGTAGAAAAATAAGGTAGGGAAAGTAACATAACATATTCTTATACAGAATTATCTGGAATTTTTATTGATTCATAAAACTGCAAGCTTAGCACAGTAAACCAACGAACAGACCCCTGTCTCGTGTGCTAGGTAAACTGAAGTACTGGTGCTTTTACACCTTACACTAGTGTGACATACCGGAGCATACCATTTGTCGTATAGGTTTACATTTTGAGAATGAAGGTACACTACACTAGTTGGTGTGCAGCTTTCTTTTTAGTAGAAGTTCCAACTTGAGTTAATAACTTCATCAATTTCTTTTCAGGCGAAGTACCAGCTTGTGTAATGAGTTCAGTGGCATTGTTAGATTCCCCAAGTTACTGGCATGTTGGGAGACCGTAACAGGAAAATAAAAGATATGAACCACAATATCTACTAGTAGGGAAACGCAATAGGCTCTCAAATTCAAACACTTGAAATCATGGTTAGTTAATTAACCTACGGGTGTTTTGTGTTTCACGAAAGGGAGTCACATCGAAGAGTGCAAGAATTATTCAAGAAACTTAAATTGAGATTGTCAGGCACAAAAGCAGAGTGCATAAACAAAATCAAAGAGTATCAGGATTTAGGGGTGGGCTGTTTGATGCAAGCCTATTGAGGTTACTGATTGCTTGGCTTTGTTCACATTACATGGTTATGGGCTGATATCCAATTTACAGTTGCATTTATATGAAGCAATCCTTCCCTAATCTTTCTAAGACTGAATTTCCAAAGTTCAAAGCTCCAATGTTACAAATATATGCAATGTATTGATGAAACATCACTGGTAGAATCGTAATGCCATCATACTGCAAAAAAAAAATTCCTGTCTAAAATGCTCATCTCTTTTAAATAAAAAAGCTGTAGTCGGAACTGAATATAGTTATGGGCTCAGAGGCATATTAATTGTGTAAACTGTAAGGCATATCATTACTACATGTATCTGAAATTTTACATATGCAGACATATTGCAGGGGGACTTAACAATCTGATGTTCAACAACATAATTCTTAATTTGAAAAAAAAACTGAACTACTAATGCCTCTGCACCGAGTAATGTAGGCAATTGATAAAGGGAAAAGTGGGCAACAGTCATTTATACAGGGAAAATGTCCTAAAAATTCTACCTTTCCCCTCTACTTCAAGCTATCAATCTACGCTCTGCAGAGCTGTGGCCAAAATAGCACCTCACGCAAAAATGGTGCCAATGACCAAAGGATGATCTTAATCATGTATTTCTAATTAGTAACAACAACAATATGGGCGGAACAAACATGGAACCCAGACTGTTTTTCCTTGATTACACTGTCCTCATCTGCACTGATTGGACTGCGATTTCCAGTCAAGAAGTAGGCTGTTCATAGACTCTTTAAAGTTCTTCACATGGCGCCCTGGCTTCAAAACATTGACATCACCCCATTGTGAGCATGGATCCGTGAACCAGCTTTTCCGGCCAGTGCACCATGCTCCTGGAACAGCTCTATGCCTACCACGCTTGAGAATCTTCTCATCAATCATGTCTAGCACTGCATCATTTTTATGAAACTGTCTTGCAAAAGCAGCTCCGCTCTGAATCATCTGTTCATAACCCAAAGTATTAAGGAAAAGAGGATCCATCTTTGGGGGATCATCCCATACCATATATCTCAAATCACTATTGACAGTTGTGTTTCTAAATTCAGGTGAATTGCAAATAACTGAATGAAAATACACTTCTTGGGCCAAAATTAAATTTGTACTATACATCAACAGAGTACGGGGAAGGTTTTCCCAGCCAAGAACACAAAATTCAAGAAAAGATCTGCTTAAGGTGACCCATGGAGAACCTAAGAAGAAACAAATAAATAGGCAACAAAAAATTAGAGTATAGATGATGATTAAATCTTGTAACAGTTGGAGCTAATTAAATCTCAGTAAGTTAAGCATGAAGGTGCACTTTGCCTGTGAAAACTTTGAAGGCATCAGGCAGTGTTCTCTTTTGAGTGGCATGGAAAATTTGAACTCTTCTAGCTAAGTAAATGCCTGGATCAACAACAATTGGAAGGACCCTTTGACCCCTGAAACAAAAATAATCAACATCCACCTCATGCCGGTTTGCTACACAAACTATGAGCGAAATAAAAATGGATTCATCAAATAACAAAGAAGGTAAAGCAGGTCATGAACAGCAAATATCTTTATGGAGGTGCTTACTCTTTCCATCCAAGATCACTGTTATGATCAATGAAATTGAGATCTCTTCTGACAGAGGAGAACACATGGGATAAGTCTGAAAAAATAGACAGTCAAATTTTAGCATTACTAACACTGTCAACATATAATGCATCTCAACACAAGGCATTTGAGTGCAATATTAGCACCACGTATACTATTTTAAAAGTAACATACTAGACTATCCAGAAGAGCAACTAGATTAAGGAATTTATCATAGAATTCATCTCACAGAATAAGTAATTAGAATCCAAAAATCTCCAGTTAGAAATGAACAGTAGAACTGTCAACATATAAACATATCCAAGCTACCATCTGGTTAGAAAAAAATATTGTGGAAATCTTTTTCTGGCATAATAATTCGCCCAGCAGTTTCTTTCTGCAGATGTACACCTTGGATGAATTATGCAGATGCATGGCTCAGTCTCTAGCAATGGTTTTGCTGAATGCCCAAAAAATTTGCAAGGCATCAGAATTCAGAACTATCAACTCTATGAACCAATACCATAGTCTAGTCATATTTTTAAAGTTTAAAGATAAGCTTCAAACTAAAATATAGCTCGAATTTAAATTATTATCCCAACCTTAATCTAGCAAATAAAGCCCCTTTGACTGCAACCAAGTACCTTCATAGCGTGTTCTCCTCTAGACTGCTTTTATTATGATTTGTATGTCACAAATAATTATTCTGCAAGCAAAGTACCTTCATAGTGTGCTCTCCTCAAAGACTGGCTTTAATTATGATTTGCATGTCATAAATAAAAAATTTCACTAAAAAACTTGCTCTTCCTTACAAGGTAATCATAGTAAGACATATTACTGGATCAGACCAATGGTCACGGAGGTATCGCTAGTTTACTACAAGAGCTTAATTACTTATCTTGGTGAACAGCATAAGCAGAGATAGGTATAGTTCCATCTCAATCTACTCTTCTTTTTCAGAACGACGAGGCATTGATCTAATTTAACAATAATATCAGTATCAAATGTCCCATTTACGTGTATGAACAAACTTGGAAATACATGCTCAGTAGTTTTTTCCATTGCCACCATAGATTTGACTGTTAAGTGGAACATAAATGCTACTAACATTTAAGGCTTTTTTATCTCAATTTTAAGACAGATTTATCCATAAATCCTAACATCCCAGCCTGGCTTATTCACAGCTTAACAAGCCTCAAAATTATGTCTTTATTCATAAACACAAATCAATGCTAACATCTAATCCTTTCTTTTATCATTTTGAAGACAGATCTATCCTTACTTATTCACAACTTATAAAGTCTCAAAAATTATTATCTTTATTCATAATCACAAACCACCAATTAAAGTCAAATTACGCAATTTCCAAATCATACAACAATCCAACAAAACCACACAAGAGGAAAGAAACCATACCATCCTGCGGAATCAACGGATAATCCAATGCACTCAAACAAACAAACCAATCCCACCCCTTATCCACCTTCAACAAAATGGAAGCAGCTCTTAAAACAGCAGCAACTCCACTGGAACCCATATAAGTATTAGGATCAGGCTTTCCCACCACATCAACGTTCCTAAAATCTCTAATCACACTCACAGACTCAACCAACTTAACCAACTTTCTCCTCTCCTCATCTGACCCACCAGTCCCAATATGCAATAAATACCGGTTTCTTGGATGATACACAGCTAAAAGCAAGCGGTAAATCCGGTCAACATCACCTCTAGTTCCGGTAATGTAATAAGCAAACGCTGGTGGGTAATTAACACCTCGCCGGAGCGTGGAAAGAAAGGGTTTCTGAGAAGATGAGAAGCCTGAGATCATGGAGAGAAATATAAGGAAGGATGTAAAGGCTGCAAAGAAGAGTGAGAAGAGCCATTTTTTGTCAGCTGCCATTGTGAGTTTGTGTGTTTTTTGAGCATGGATAGATTGAGATTGAAGTTTGGTTTGGTGGGTTGAGTTGAGTGGAAAGAGTGCGTGTGTTTATATTATAGACTGAATGTTTGTATGTATATGTCAGGGTTTGAATAAACATACAAAGATTTGATTTCTTGTGTTCTGTACTAGTCCATCTTCATGTTTACACTATGGTTTCCTTTCTTTTATTTTTCTAGTTTCTTCTAACGACAAGTTTGGCGGTTTGGTCTTGGGAGCAACTGACCAAGTAACGTGTTATTTATAAATAGAGTAATGCTACCAAATTGGGTACCAAATTTTGACACCAAATGATGTGGCACTAATTAGTTGGCATTTTGTGATATTTTAATTGGATGGCCCTAGCGAGCCCATTATTGTTATAACCAATCAAATTAATGCCATGTTATTTGGTGTCAAAATTTGGGAACTAATTTGGTGGCTGTAGCATTTTTCTTATAAATATATATTATAATGAATTTCACTTGATTTAAGAACATAATTTTATATATTAATTTTGACAACAATGTTTCTTTCTTATTTTTTAATATTTTTACAAAAATTAGAAAGGAGAGAGAATGAAGTGATTTTAATATTTTAATATATTTTAATATATTTTTTAATATAGAAAAAAATTAGGAAAGTAAATTTTTTATATTCATAAAATAGAAACAAGTAATGGTAGTACATCAAAACAAAAGAATGGGTAACGGGATGAATGTTCTATTGACTAAAATTTAGTGAATCATTAAAAATTTATTGGAGTATTAATTTTTATTATATTTTTTATATTTGAACATAGAAAATCATATAAAAGCAAGTTCAATAATTTTACATTTGAGTTTCTCAGTTGATTTTTTTTTTGGCTAAATAGATTTATATGCCTTGCAGTGAGTATTTATTTTTAATAATTTCGGAATAAAAAAGAATCGAATTTATTGAGATGACAAAATATAAGTTCTAACTATAAATTACTAAGTTAAAATTTAGGGAATTGCTAAGTTGAAATTAAAAAAATTTAGCATAAATTACTATTGGCTTAATAGTGAAGTAGTAATAGCATGAGATAATTCGACTCATTCTTATCAACAAATGAAGAAAGTAAGAAAATCTAAGAACTCTGGAAAGAGAGTTTTTCACAAAGATTTGTAAGAATGAATAGACTCAAACCCGACACTTATCTTCAAACCTACCACCTATTGATAAATTACTAGCATTTTGCCCGTACTTCGTACATGGCATCTTATTTAATTTAAAATGATAACACCCAAAATTTAACAAATTTGATTGATTTGTTAAAACATCTTATTTAATTTAAATTGACAATACCAAAAATTTAACAAATTTGATTGATTTCTTAAAAAGATATTGTATGCAATTATATAAATAATCAATTGTTAGAAAGATATTATATAAAGTAATATAAGTATTTAATAAAATAATGATATGCTAAAATTTACATAAAAAAGTAGCATACAATTCTATTTTAACAATGTTAAAAATTTATTTAATCCATCAAAATCTGCAATAAAATTAATAAATATTTTTACAAATATTGTTCTCTAATTGAAAACAATATTAAATTGTCTTCATTATTCAAATGCGGAAATGATAATCCCTTCACCCCCAATGGCTCCAAAACATTAAATGGCTCCAAAACATTAAACCTCATATAATATCAAGAACATATTCTATTAACTATGAGACCTCATAGTTAATATAATATGTAAATGTTGGCAGGGGCGGACCCAGGATTAAAGTTTAATGGGGGCACAATATATAAATAATAAGAGAACTAATAAAAGATGTGTAGTATTATAGAGAAAAAGAGAAATACCTTATAACTTAAATTTGCTCCCTTCGAGTTTTCATTTTCTGAAATCGGTCTATTACATCTTCATTTGTTACTCTAGCAAGGGCTTCCTTTTCTATCGCTGAAATAAGACAATCACTTAGAAAAGCATCACCAATTCGATTGCGCAAATCTGACTTCACAAGCTTCATTGCAGAAAAACATCTCTCAACTGTCGCGGTTGCAACTGGCAAAACCAATGATAGCTTCACTAATCGATACACTAAAGAATAGCAATGATTTTTTTTCGTTTCAACCAATACTCTAGCAAGATCACTAATACCATTCAAGTTGGCAAATCTTCCATCTGCTTTCACATTATCAATATAAATTATCAATTCATGCTCAAGAGCAATCCTGTCAGCAGGACTAAAATCATTTGGATAAAACTCAGTTAACTTCATCAACTTCAATGGATGAAAATCACCAAATGAATCACGTGGATTCAAAGAAGCCATACAAATGAGCAATTCAGAGTTTACCTCATTAAAACGGTCATTAAACTCTGCAATTTGCATATCCATAACAACATTGAAACAATCAAAAGAATAATAATGCTCATTGGTGATTCCAGTTTTTATCCGCCGATTTTTTGGATTAACATAAGCCTCGGTCATATCTAACTTTTCAATGTCATACTTGTCACAAAAAGAAAATACCTTCTTCAAAAGAGAATCCCACCCATCAACTCTAAACTTTTGTAATTGTCGCTTTGTTGACTCCACTAATGAGATAGCATTCAATATATCTTGATCTTTTCTTTGCAATGCCTGTGATAATATATCTGTGAGCCCCAAAATATGCAACATCAAGTGCAAATAGAATACAAACTCAAATGATGTGAAATATATTTGAAGACCACTTGCTTGACGTTGTTGCACATCTTTTTCTCCCTCTTTTTCAACATATTTAAGCACCTCAATTACACTTGGATACAAATCAACCAAACGTAGAAGTGTTTTATAATGTGAACTCCAACGTGTATCTCCGGCTCTTGTAAGAGAAAGTTCTTGATTCAGCCCACTTCCTGTTTCAAGTTCACCACGACCCATCTCCTTTAACAACCTCTCTCTTTGACTATCTCGAAGCATATCAGTCCTTTTGCAAGAACCACTAACCACATTCATCAAAACCGCTATCATATCAAAAAAGTCACCAACAGCAAAATGTTTTTTCGCAACCGCCACAACAACCAACTGAAGCTGGTGAGCAAAACAATGTACATAATATGCCGAGCTGTTTTCTCTCATGATTAATGTTTTCAACCCATTAAACTGGCCACGCATGTTACTAGCACCATCATAACCCTGCCCTCTCACCTGTCTTAAGCTCAAACCAAACTCAGCAAATAAACTATCAACAGCAGATTTAAGAGTTAAAGAAGATGTCTCTTTCACATGAACAAGACCCACAAATCTCTCCTTCACAATTCCAGACGTGTCATCAACGTATCGTAAAACAACAGCCATTTGTTCCTTTTTAGAAATATCGCTAGACTCATCAACTAACAAAGCAAACACATCATCACCAATTTCTTTCATAATAGATTTGAGAATTTCTTGTGCAAAACAATGACAAATATCTTTTTGAATTTTTGGAGACACCATTTGATTGTTCCCGGGAGCATTTTTTAGTGTAACCTTACGAACCCTCTCATTTTGGTTCTGAGTATATTTTATCATTTCCAAGAAATTTCCTCTATGTAGTGACTTTTCTGACTCATCATGACCACGAAAAGGTAATGCACTATTTAGCAAAAATCTGGAAACATCAATGGAAGCATTCAAACGAATTCGATGCTCATTCTTGACAATATCACTTTGCTTATGAAAAGCAACGGCAATGGATTGTTTTTGTGTTAGAAGATCATCACATTTTTTAAGTGCTCTGTTATGAAAACTATTAACTTCCCCGATATGGCTTCCAAGGCTCTCCGTTTTATTCCAACCACAAAATCCATCCACTACAAATGCATCACTCCCACCTTGTCTTCCAAAGTGATCTCTAAATAAGTAACAACACAAACAATAAGCTTTATCGGCTTTTACACTATACTCCAACCAATTCTTATATTTTTCATTTTCATACCACTCGGGATTAAAACGCCTATCTTTATTTCCAATTTTTGTCTTTGGAAATTCATGTCCAAGTGGTTGACAAGGTCCTTTAATCAAATATGCTCTCCTTATTTCATCTCTTTGATCCGGATGATATTCTATAATTCTTTTTCTATCAAAGGGATCCCACGGAAGGTCTTTCAAGTCAATTTTTTTAGGCATTACAGGACAATTACTTGGCTCAACAATATTAACATTTGCTCTTAAGGATTCTTCCTCCAGATTATTAGTATCATCTAAGGTTTCAGGCAACTTTCTTTTCAATTTGAAATATCTTTCCATAATATGATATCTGTCATTTGTAAAATAATTGAATAAACATACTCAGAATTTCACAGATTAAAATTAGACACAGTACACACATAAATATACACTTAAATTTAAAAATAATGAAAAACACTAACCAAATTTCACACAGATACACTATATATATATATATATATAAGGAGAGAATAGAATTATTGAAATAGAAGTATAGAACTAACCGAAGATTAGAAGATGGAGATAATCACCCGAATTAATCAGCAGCTTCTTGCAATCTTGCTTCTTTTCACTTTTCACTTTTCATATGACCTAAGTGATTCCTCCGATTAGGGATTGTTAATTTGTTATTTTACAATTTACGTACCTGTGCTTACAGCTTATTCTCAAATTACTTTTGGACTGGACTTTGGTCTCTGGGCTTGTTGCCTTGTTGGGCCTAGCTAGGTTTTTAATTTTTGAATACATGGGTTACTGGGGGCATACTCATTTATTTAATGGGGGCACACATATATGTCTTTAAAGTGTATAAGTACTGGGCCGAATTTGACTGGGGGCCCATCCCCCCAGTGTGTACACTGTAAGTCCGCCACTGAATGTTGGAGAACAATGGGACCACATTTCAAGCAATTTTTAATTTTTTTTGTTAATTTTTTTTATGAATGGATAGAGGGTAGAATTATAAGAATTTTGTTTGAAGATGCCCCTAGCGGAGCCCTTTAAAATAGCTTGAAATGTAGCGAATATGTGTGTTCTCACTGTTCTCATTTTAATTTTTTTGTTAATTTTTTTTATGAATGGATAGAAGGTAGAATTATAAGACTTTTTTTGTGAAGATGCCCCTAGCGGGGCCCTTTAAAATAGCTTGAAATGTAGTGAATATGTGTGTTCTCACTGTTCTCATTCTCACCAGAGCATGACCATTAAACTGTATTAGTAAATTCATGTATGAAAATACAGTGTATATATATTATTAATATAGATTCTTTTATTAAAAATAAGTAAATTATACAATTAAATAAGCAAGCCAAAATATCAGATAAATATTCTAGTAGATTTATAGTTTATGTTCAAATTAAAGTCTTTCACCATGGCTCTCGCTTTCTAAAATTGTTGAATTTTTATTTTATTGACTTTATTATATTAAAAGTATGTTCTTATTGAAACGAATATAATAATTTGAATTTGAATATATTTTTAAACTACTTATTTTGATGAGTTGTTAATTGTTTTGTGATCAACTTAGAGGGGTGACCAAAAATAAAATTAATGGGAATACATAAATCCATTACCCACGTTATGATAAACAATACCTATAAAATGGAAGTTGCTTATGTGGTTCAGGCTTGTTAATTACTTCGATACTTCATTAGCTTGATCATCATGTGGACCATCTTTCTTTTTATCACTTATGTTGCTGCTATGTAGCCTATCTGTAACTAACATCTTTTTTTTATCACTTATGTTGTTGCTATGTTGTCTATCTGTAACTAAACACCTCTATATGCTTGTAATCTATATTTATAAATGCAAACTTCTTCTTGTATTGTATTTTGTTTTCCATATTTAAAATTATGTAGCTGGAGGAGAAGAGAAAGGCTGGAGGTGCAATCGTAGTACTACGACATTACTGAAAATAAGTACAATATCATAATAGAATTTTTTGTTCCAATCTGAATTGGGTCGCTCCAAATGCTGTGTAATGACAAAAAGGGGCATTAAAGAAATAATGAAGATTAAAAAAATGAAGGATAATACTGTTTACCAAAAACACAGGTCTCCGCAAGAAGCTCACTTATTCACTTTATCTTCAAATAATGTATGATTACAAATTATAACAATCACATTTTCCACTATCTATTCTCTCTCAAAAAGCCAACTAAACTAAAAAAGGGAAAAGTTAGTGCTTTTATATTTTAATATGGAGCTCAAGTGAAAGTGCTAAATATGAGATCATATATGAAGTGAAATTGAACGCGAGTAAAGAAGATATTTAGAGCATAAATAAGAGCAATGTTTCCTGACCCAAAGGGTGAGGCTTGTGACGTGGGTCTGAGCTTCTAAGTATGCTATTCCATAGTCCCTTCGGAGACATCCGATAAAAAGTATGTTATTCCATAAGACCTTCTGGTACGTAGCATGTCTACCCCATGAACCTTAAGTTGAACAAATCCATAAAGAACATAAACTTGCTTGAAAACAAAATAATGTCTATAAGTATCAAATTGAGTCCCAAGATATTTACAAATAACATGGTCTGTACTGTGTCAATGTTATTAACTGGTAATCTTTCCAACTACCTTTGTTATTATGACATGTAAAATCGAAAATTGAAAGGCCAAGCAAATATTTTAAAGGTACCTTTCTGGTGTCATGTATATTATTATAACATCGGGTAATTCATTAAAACTTTAATTCTTAAATTCCAAACCAAAATCAAAACCAAACAAATATTATCCTGTCTAATTTTTAATACTGTGAAATGAATAAAAACTTAACTCTTATGGCCAAACTAAAAACCGGAACCAAGCATATATGACCCGTACTCGAACCTTGAAATTTTAGTAAATAAATTTAATAATTAGATCTAACCGTTCTAATTTTTAACTAAAAATCAAACGGATATTATTCGTTGTATACAAATTTTTATTATATTTTATTAGTGATTAGAAGATATGATGTCATATTTTTGGGTATGTATCTAGTAAATAAATTTAATCATGTAATATATTTAATCATTAGATCTAACAATTCTAATTTTTAACTAAAAATCTAACGGATATTATTCGTTGTATACGAATTTTTATTATATTTTGTTAGTGGTTAGAAGATATGATGTTATATTTTTGGGTATGTATTAATTATTGCAATATTATGTTTTAAATTAAAAGTCAACGTGTTTTAATTAGAGAGAAACAAATTATTGATTGGAAGATATGATATTTTAGGTATTTATAAGAGCATCTCCAATGGTATTAGCTAAAATAAGTGGCTAAAATAATATAAAATAGTGATTATGTAAAATTTACTGAATCTGTAAGGTGTTGTATTCCAAAGGAGTTGGCTATAATGATTAGTCATATTTTAAAAATAGCAAGTTATTAATATTTCAAATTGTTAAAAATAGAATGTATTATTTTAATATGGTAATATTGATGATGTGGAGTTTTACTACATGTCTCTAGAGGTTCGACAAATATAGCCAATATGATAGGATTTTAGAGGATTATCTAAAATTTTAGATAACACTAATGTCCCGTTGGAGATGATTTTTTTACACAATATCTATCATTTTTATTTAAGGCATGTTTGACACATTTTTAGCTAAGGGGTTTTCATGGTTGGAGATGCTCTAAAAGGTAATATCATCAATTATAAGTAAACATCTTTTAATTGAAAAGGGAAATCAGCTAATTATCATTAATTATATTATTAATAAAAAAATAAAGAATAATAGTAGAGTTTTAGATTTGGGTTGATCCAATTGGATCGCTCCAAATTCTAATTAGAGAAAAAAAAAATTATTAATTGGAAAATATGATATTTTAGAAAGAGAGTTTTTCACAAAGATTTGTAAGAATGAATTGACTCAAACCCGACACTTATCTTCAAACCTACCACCTATTGATAAATTATAAGGCTTTTTTCATAAGTATATTAGAGAAAGTAAAAATTTGTATTTTTACTTTTATTCTTTTTTACTAATTGCAATTTTACTATACCCTAATATATAATTGCAAAAATACGGACTAAAATTGAAACCAAACATTGAAGACATTAGAATTGGTAGGAGAGTACTTGTGAGATCCATCGAACACATAACTGATCATCGGAGAACGGAGCCGCTGATGAACGATCCGACCCGACTCCGACGGATTTCATCGGCGTTGATTTTCCAGAAGGTTTATAACCTAAATCGCGAGTAAATATTCCTAAATCATCCATTGATTGGAATTCGATCAGATCTGGCCTCAATGGATCTTAAATATGATTATCATTCTTTGGAGGAGGGAGGAGGGCGGAGATGGGGTGGAGGAGGGCAGCGACGGCGACGGCGGGGCTGGAGGGTGGGAGTGAGAGAGAGAGAGAGGGATAGAGAGAGATTGCAATGGTGATGGTGGTCGCCTGCGGCGCCGGAGAAGACGATAGGGAGGTCGGGGTTCATGAACATGAAGAAGTACTGTAAAATTGCAAAAAGATGGAGAAATATTGTATAATTGCAAAGATTTGAGAACTACCGTATTTTTGCAAAGAAATATACAAATAACCGTATATTCTATAAATTCTCTAAATTATAACCGTTGAACATATTTTTCGTCTTTCTACTTATAAAATAATAATATTTTTTTTGAAAGGAAAAAAATTATTTTTTGTAATTTCAATTTTGTATCAAATTCAGTGTACCCAATACTTAGGGGTTGTTTGACTTATCAGTTGATAACTTATGACTTATAAATTTATAAGAGCTTATGAGGAGTATTTGACTAATCAATTTATTAGCTCAACTTATAATTTATATGTTGATAAATTGAATGTTAGTAACGACGTACTTTCATGTCAACTTATTTCTTATTTGATTGATTTTTTTACTTGTTTACTCCCTCTGTTTTGAAATATAGGTCGTTTGACTTTTTCACACACATTTCCAAGTCTTTAGACCGCATAATTAAAATCATTATTTTAAAAATTTTCTTTTCGTAAATTATAATATAAATCACATACTTTTATTTAGAAAAAGAAAATTTTAAAAATAAAGATTTTAACTTTAGGAAATAATTTATATTTGAGAAAAGGGTTTCTAAAGTTAAATTTAGGAAAATTTCCTAAAAGTAACCTTAAAAACTATGTGAATTTAATTTTTGTTACCTTTCATTTATAAGGATCCCGCTGTGGTATTAACGATAATGAGGATGTGTCTTGCTTTTATTTTATTGGTTAATCCTAAAGTTAATCTTAAAAACTATGTGAATTTAATTTTTACTTTTATTTTTATATTTATGTTTTTAAATGTATTTTTTATTTAATTTTCAAAATACTTCACCAAGTTATAAGTAAATTTATCCAAATACCTATGTAACTTATAATTATTTTTGCACTTGTCATATATATGACACTAGCTTATAGCCCGTGCAAAGCACGGGTTACTTTTAACTTTTTTTAATTTACTTACAGTATAGTTACATAATATTATAAATGTTTCACTTTTGTATATAACAACTTTTAGTAATAAATTTAAAGTGATATGTTGTTGGCGGGAATTGAACCTTCAACCTTTCAATGTATTATTTCATTAATTATTTATTTTATATAAATTTAATTAATGATATTGTTAGTTACAGAGGCATGCCTGTACTCATCTAATAACAAGCCTAATTGTTTGTAATGCTTTGCATTACTTACATGACCTCTTAACTGAGGGAACCTCTAGTTGTAGAGTTTCTGTTTGTATTGTACTTGTAATAGGCATCAAATCCTAGTTGTGTAACTGTACAAATAGAGTCTAGAATAATGCTTGAAAGAAGTTCCATGGTTCATGCCTCAAGCAAGGAGTTAAAGACTGCCAAATAATCACAGTTGGGATTTGAAGAAATGAAGAATTTGCCTAAGTACCAATTCGAGAAGTATATTTGTCTATTCGAGAAGTCCAGCATTCGAGAAGTCAGAGATTCGATATCTCAAGACACTATTCGATATCTCTGAAGACACTATTCGATATCTCTGAATACACTGTTCGATATCTCATTCGATATCTCAGGGATTCGATATGTCTATTACTCTATTCGAGAACTCAAGAAGTCAACAAGTCAAGATGGTATTCGAGTTCTCAAAGAGTCAACAAGTCAAAGTTCCATTCGATATCTCAAGGACTCAGAAAGCTATTCGATAACTCGAGGATTCGATAAGTCAAATGTTCTATTCGACAACTCAAGGAATCCTGATGGAAAAGAGCTATTCGAGAAGTGGTTCGATATGTCACTATAACAGTATTAGAGAACTCAGAGTTATCGATCAAGTCAATTCTAGTTCTCGAATCATTTACTTAGTCACTTCTCGAATACATTCTTGGAGACAAAATACTGAAGAAATTGTACAAATCAGAAACCTGCAACAAGCCAATGCACTTTATGGACCACAATCTGTAACGTGCTCTGGAAAGCCTACAAGGAAGCTTGGAGAGATATAGAAGAGACAAGGAGCTAAAGAAGTGGATCTAAACAGGCTTTGCAAAGTCAAATCTGTAACCGTTTGGATGCTTACTCAAAAAGGATAGACAGACTAGAAAGTAATTTGTTTAGCTACCTTATTTGTAGTAAGCAGGCTGTATTCATGTTCTATAAGGACACAGCCTCACTTCATAACTTAGTAACTTTGTGAGTCAAGTTGTTCATACACTGTAAGCTATATCTCTCTGAGAAAAACGAAGCTGAGAATACTACCATTTGTATTCACAGATTGTAGCAACCTTTATCTAATATACATTAGATTAAAGTGATATTGTGTCTTGTGTTGTTTATTTATCCGCACCTTAATTCTGCACACACAGGCACTTATCTGCTACACAGACTCAACCCAAGAAAAGTTCAAGAATCCATTCACCCCCCCCCCCCCTCTGTATTCTTTTACCGTGTTCAATACTCAACAAGTGGTATCAGAGCGGGCTGTTTATTCAAAAACAGAGAAACGATCATGAGTTCGAATACACCAAAGACTACAGGAACGGTGAAGGTCCCTAAGTTTGATAAAGAAAACTTCAACCTCTGGAAGATAAAGATGATGTTGTTCATCAAAGCCTCTCATCCCTTGTATCCTGAGATTCTCAAGAATGGTCCTTTTGTTCCACAACAAGAGATACCAGAGAAGACTGTTGGAACCATAACAATCCCTAGAGCTTATGAGGCCAAGGATCCATCAAAGTGGACAGAGTCAGAAAGGGAGAAGGTTGCTCTTGACAGCCACCTCATGTTGCTCATCATTGATTCCATGGATATGTCAATGTTTGCAAACATTGCATCATGCACGTCTGCTAAAGAGATGTGGGATCACATTGAGGTGTTGTGTGAAGGGACTGATGAGGTTAAAGAAAACAGGAAACAGATACTGGTCACACAGTATGAAGCTTTCATGGCACAGCCCAAGGAAAGCATCACTGAGATGTTTGAAAGGTTTCACAAGCTAGTTACTGAGTTGCAGATGAATGGAAAGGTTTACAGCACCAAGGAGTTAAATATGAAATTTCTGTTGTCTTCACCAAATCATCTGGAGCAAAGAGTCATTTCCCTTAGAGAGAGAGATTTGAACAAAGTCACCTATGATGTACTCTATGGAGTCCTAAAGACTCATGAACTTGAGTTGCTTCAGAAGAGGGCTATCCAAGCCAACCAAGGTAGGATGATAAACACATCATGTGCCTTGATTGTCAACAAATCCATTCTGGACCTAGAAGCATCTACAAGCCAACTAAGGATAGAGGAGGTGGCAGATGATGAAGAAACTGAAGCTGGGGTGAGTGAACCTGTTGAGGAAAAGGAGGAAGAAGAAGAGGAGTTTTACACTCTGGAAGAACTTGATGGGATGGAAAATACTTCATATGCTTTCATGGCCAGAAAATTTCCAAACATCAGATTTAAAAGAAATCAACCCTTCAAACCCAAAACTCAAAACCATTCAGCCAACAAGAACAAGGCACCTGTGAAACCAAACAGAAATAAGTTCAAAACCGGTTATGTGGATAGGTCATCTGTAAGGTGTTATAGATGCAATGACCTAGGGCATTTTGCCAGTGAATGCAAGAAGCCTAAAAAGAAGGATAGAGACTATCTTGAGCTAGAAGCTAAGTATGAGGCCCTTCTGAAAAAGCAGACACATGGTAAGGCCTACATAGCTGAAGGGAAGTGTTGGGATGATTCTGAGAGTGATGAAGAGGAACAAGAATTCTGCAATTATGCCTTGATGGCCAACTCCAAGGATGACTCATCCTCATCTGATTCTCAGGTACCATCTCTCACTACTATAGACATGTCTGTTTCTGAATACAAATCCATGATTGAACAATTATCTGTTGAAATGTTTAATATTCATACTAGTATGACTGCTGCTAATGAGGAGATTGCTAAACTGTCTACTAGAAATGAAGTATTAACCAAAAAGAATGAGGAACTTGAGCTAACTGCTATGCAAGTAGAAAACCTTAAGAAAGAAGTTGAATATTTGGAGAATAAGGTTCTATGTGCTAGTCAAGTAGAGAAGGCCCTTAGGGATGAATTAGCTGAGAATGAATTCAAACTTAAAACTTTCAAGAAATCATCTGGTTTAGTGCAATCCTACTGTGAGAAAATTGAAGCTAAACCTAAAGCAGCTATTGGACTTGACTATGACTCTCTCAAACAAAGGAAAGGCTATGCTGTCATTGAAGAGGACACAGCTGTTCATGAGAAAGTGCCTCACATTTTGAGAAAAACTGAAAATCCAATTTTTAAGGAATCAACATTTGAAATTGATGAGGATGCCTTACTCATCAAGCAAATGTTGAATGATGAGGATGAGGCACAATCTAGTGAACAGCAAGCATCCTCTAAGGGTGAGAGTGTCAAGTCAAAGACCAAGAAGCCAGTAGTTGATAGGCCAAGACCTAAGAAGTTTGTTAAGTTTGTATCAGCTGGGAAGAGTGAGTCAGAAAAGGAAGTGACTAAAAGGAAACAGAACAGAAATGGCAAGTTAGGGATTAACAAGGATAACAACTATGCTTATATGCCTAATGCCCCTAGAAAAACTTGTCAGAACTGTTTCAGTACCAATCATCTAACTCATGCATGCAAGAAACCTGTTGGTAGTGTGTCTAAACCTTTCTATGATTGTTCTGTGCCTCTAAGACATAGAGATGCACCCTTCTGTGATAAATTTGACTGTATGCCATGCAATATGAATGTTATGACTAGTTGTTTTAATTTAAGAAGACAGTTCATTGATGGTTGTATCAGTCACAATTCTCACACACACTACACAAGGTCAAAGTCTTCAAGTCCTCCTAAAGCTAGGAAGGTACCTTTGTCACCTAAGTCTGAAACCTCAGGTTCTAAGACTTCCAACAGTGACAAGAAGACTGACACTAAGAAAGTTAACAAGCATGTTGTTTATGATAAAACTGTCTCTAAGTCACATGGACCCAAACTTGTTTGGGTACCAAAGGAAAAGTAATACCTTTGTGTTTGCAGGGCAAAGAAAGTGAGAAGAAGGTCATGTGGATTTTGGACAGTGGATGCTCAAATCATATGACTGGTGATATGGCCCTGCTATCACAGTATGAGGAAAAGGCTGGCCCAATGGTTGCTTTTGGAGATGACAGCATGGGTAACACATTGGGATATGGCAAGCTGAAAGTTGGAAATGTCATCATTGAAGATGTAGCACTAGTCAAGGGGCTCAAGCATAATCTGTTAAGTGTTGGTCAGTTTACTGATAGAGGATTCAAAGTGAATTTTGACAAAGATGAATGTTTGATCACCCACAAGAAGACTGGTGATTTTGCTCTATCTGGAGTAAGGAAGGGAAGCCTGTTTGTAGCCAATATGGACTCTGCAAACAAGGACAAAATTTGTTGCTTTTACTCAAAAGCATCAAATGAAGATTGTTGGCTGTGGCACAAGAAACTATCACACCTGAACTTTAAGGCCATTAATTCTCTAGTCAAAAGAGAGTTAGTGAGAGGCATGCCCACACTTGAATTCTGCCAAGAAGGAGTGTGTGAGGCTTGTCAAAAAGGAAAAATGAAGAGATCAAGCCACAAGTCAAAGACAGTGACATCTGTAACCAAGCCACTACAACTCATCCATATGGATTTGTTTGGGCCTGTCAACATAATGTCACTTGGAAGAAAGAAGTATGCCCTGGTAATGGTTGATGATTTTTCAAGGTATACATGGGTAGAATTTCTGGCATCAAAAGATGAGGCTCCACAAGTAATCATTGAGCATATAAAGAAAGTTGACAAGGAAGCAAAGGCAAACAATGCAAGTGTGATTGCATTAAGGAGTGATAATGGAACAGAGTTCAGAAATGCCACACTTGAAGCATTCTGCAAAGAGAATGGCATTTCTCAGCAATTCTCAGCTCCAAGGACTCCACAACAAAATGGAGTTGTTGAGAGAAAGAATAGAACTCTAATTGAGGCTGCTAGAACAATGTTACTTGATGCAAAAATGCCCACATGTTTTTGGGCTGAGGCTGTGAGCACTGCATGCTATATTCAGAACAGAACCCTCATCAACAAAAACACTGGAAAGACTCCTTACAACTTGATGACTGGAAAGAAGCCTACACTGAAGTATATTCATACTTTTGGAAGCAAATGCTTTGTACTTAAGGACAATTCTGAATATGTTGGAAAGTTTGATGCAAAAGCATTTGAAGGAATTTTTCTTGGCTATTCTATGGAAAGAATTGCATACAAGGTTTATGTCATCAGTCAAAAGAAAGTTATGGAAAGCACAGATGTAACATTTGATGACAGTAAACTACCTGGACTAGAAGAAGCCAATGATGAAGACAAAGATCCATTGAAGTTTGATAATCTAGATGATTCTGATGAAGAGACTGAAACTAGAGTTGAAACTCAAGTTCAACAAACTCAAGTGAATAATGATACAAGAGAAGAATTTGTGCCAATCAATAGTGAAGAAACAAGCATCCAAGACACACCTGTGAGTAATGGCAACTTCACAGGGGGAGGAAATGAGGATGATCATGATGAGGATGATGAAGCAACATCAAGGATGAGAAATCAGGCTGAACACTCAAGGAAATGGGATAGATCACACACTGCAGAGCAAATCATTGGAGATCCTAATGCAGGAGTAAGGACTAGGAGAGCAACTCAAAATGAGTGCCTCTATGGATGTTTTCTATCACAAGTTGAGCCTAAGAAACTTGATGATGCATTGTTGGATCCAGATTGGATTATTGCCATGCAAGAGGAGCTGAATCAATTTGAAAGGAACAAAGTATGGGAACTTGTGCCTGCACCAAAGAATAGAACCATTGTTGGAACAAAATGGGTTCTGAAGAATAAGATGGATGAAGATGGTGTAATAATAAGAAACAAAGCAAGGCTGGTTGCAAAAGGATACTCTCAACAGGAAGGCATTGATTATGATGAGACATTTGCCCCTGTTGCTAGATTGGAAGCCATTAGAATATTCTTGGCATTTGCTGCTCATTCAAACTTTAAAGTTTATCAAATGGATGTCAAGAGTGCATTTCTAAATGGAGAGTTGGAAGAAGAGGTCTATGTGCAACAACCACCTGGCTTTGAGGATCCACATTTCCCAGAATTTGTCTACAGATTGCTTAAGGCACTGTATGGACTTAAGCAAGCTCCAAGAGCATGGTATGATACTCTATCACAATTTCTTCTTGAAAATCAATTCACTCGAGGCACATTGGACAAGACACTGTTTTACAAGAAGCATGGTGATGATATGATCCTAGTTCAAATCTATGTGGATGATATCATTTTTGGTTCTACAAATGAGAAACTGTGCGAGAAATTCTCTAAACTCATGCAGAGCAGATATGAGATGAGTATGATGGGAGAGTTGACATTCTTTCTAGGGTTGCAAGTCAGTCAAAGGAAGGATGGTATCTTTATCAGTCAAACCAAGTACATCAAGGATTTATTGAAGAAGTTTGACTTGGAAGATTGTTCACCTGCCAAGACACCCATGGCCACTGCCACTAAATTGGATGAAGATGCTAAAGGCAAGAGAGTAGATATCTCAGTCTACAGAGGCATGGTTGGTTCTCTACTCTACCTCACTGCAAGTAGGCCAGACATCATGTTTGCTACATGCTTGTGTGCAAGGTTTCAATCAAATCCAAAGGAATCACATTTGATTGCAATAAAAAGGATCTTTAGATATCTGAAGGGCACTCCTAACTTGGGATTATGGTACCCTAAGGACACAGGGTTCAATCTGGTTGGCTACTCTGATGCTGATTATGCTGGATGCAGAGTGGATAGGAAAAGCACCTCAGGAAGCTGCCAGTTTCTTGGACAAAGGTTAGTTTCTTGGTATAGCAAGAAACAACAATCTGTGTCAACTTCTACAGCTGAGGCTGAATACATAGCTGCTGGAAGTTGCTGTGCTCAAGTGCTTTGGATTAGAAATCAACTTAGAGATTATGGACTTGTGTTGGAAAGAATTCCAATCATGTGTGACAACACAAGTGCAATCTCTATAGTTGCCAATCCTGTCAATCATTCTAGAACAAAGCACATTGACATCAGATACCATTTCATAAGAGAACATGCAACTAATGGAACCATTGAGTTGCATTATGTCTCTACAGATAAACAACTAGCTGATATATTCACTAAGCCATTAGATGAAGCCACCTTCACAAGGTTGGTAAGTGAGATTGGAATGCTGAATTCTTCAGATTCTGGCTAAGTGAATACATCATCTAGATTGTTGCAGCAGTAAACACTTACTTTATCTAAATCCTCAATATTTTTGAAGTAAGTGTTGGCTGAAATATGATTTATAAATATTTCAAATCTGTTGCATATGTTGAAAATCATATTTTTATTAACTTAAAATTTCTATGAAATTTTGAGAAAATCACTATTTGATTTGCTAGAATATTTTTCAATGAATATGTCTGGTAGATTTTAAAAAGATAGTGAAAATCAAATTTTTATGAGTGATGGGTATAGTTCGATAAGTCAGACTTCTCGAATGATTCACTATTCGACATCTCTAATAAGTCTCATTAGAGTACTCTTGAGTTCTCGAATAGAGTCTTTCTGAGATATCGAATAGAGGAATGATTGACTTCTCGAATATAGTAACTGAGTTCTCGAATGACTGAGTTCTCGAACACTATATTTGAGTTCTCGAATCATTTGAAAAGGCTGAATTCTCGCTGAATTTTAATCGATTTTGGACTTTTTGTCTAAAAGTTTAATTCACTCATAAAAACACATATTATTTAATTTAGAATTATTTCTAAGTTAGATAACTGCCAGCTGTGAGTTTCTATCTGCTTGAGTTATCGATTAAGCCATTCTTGACTTCTCGAATAGTTGTTTTCTACTTCTCGAATGCCTGACTTGTCGATACAAAACTGCTAATCGACAATTCAAGCACTTCATACTTATACAATCTCACATCTATTCGATTCATTTCATTCGATTTCTCAAGCATCTACACTCTCTAAACCCCTGAAACCCTAGCTACGAAAAGCCAAATTTCTTCTTCAACCTTCAATTTCTTTTCTCTCTTCTACACAAATGGCAACAGTAAAGTTCAACACCAACTTCATCGCTCTCACTAGTGATGTTGAAGCACCAAATGCAAATTTCAAGTGCTTTGTGAAATGGATGGCTGAGTCATATATCAAGGATGCACTCTCAGCCAACCCAACTCTATATCTAGATATTCTGGAACAATTCTGGAGTACTGCTATTGTGGAGGTTGTAGCCCTGGAAAACGCAATCACTTCATATGTCATCTACTGCAAGGTTCAAGATAAGGAAATCACTATCACTACTGCAGACATGAACCAAGCACTAGGACTACAACAAGAGTCATTTGACAGAATGGCCACTAACGCAGAGTTGGAGGAATTCTTTGAGTTCATAAACTACTCAGATGGGATTAACCTTGGAAAACTAAACAGAAAGAATCTGAGAAAGGAGTGGAGTTATGTGTTTGCAACTCTTCTCCAAGTCTTCACTGCCAGGAAATCAAGCTTTGACCAAATCAGTGCACCTGTGCAGCAAATTGGATATGCTTTGGCCTATGGAAAGAAGATAGATGTTGGCCAAATCATACTTCAAGAATTATATGGGAGACTTGGTAAGAACACAACCAAGAGAGGTACTGATATTTTCTTCCCTCGCTTTATTCAATCTGTACTTAATTATAAAAATGCTTCATTGATTGAATTGCCTGGGATTGATAAAAATAAAATAGGCTATCCTAAGTCCATGACCAAACTCATTTTTGGTAACTTGGAAACTAGGAATGATGTGGACGTAAGACTGAACATAACTCCCCATATGGAGAGTTTGTTTAAGACTTACCCCCACAACATGCCAACATTTGATGCAAAATCTAAGTTAGCACAGCCCAAGCAAGTAGAACAAAATGCTAACCCAGGGCCTGCTAACCAACCCTCTCAACCAAACACTCTACCTCTTACTGAGCCAACTGCATCATCCTCTCAAAAGGGTGATGTTAGTAAAAAGAAGAGAAAGGAAGTAATGTCTGCACCTTTAAATATCTTGTCTGAAGCAGCATTAGCTGTTGAATTAGGTCTAGGAAGTGAGGAACCTGAGTCACCCTTACACAGAACAAAGAAGAAGAAAACTAAGACCACCTCCTCAGTCACACAAATGGCTGAAGTTGTAAAATCAGGGGCACACAGCTCACTAGGTGTATCCTCTCAACAGGGTGCACCTATAGAATCAAGCATCCTCCCCAATGCACCTCCTTGTATAGAGTCAGCACATGGGAGTGATAAGGCTGGCACAACACTGAGTGGAGAGCACATCACTTTTGAAACTCCCTCTATCTCTCAGGGGGAGTTGCCAAAATCTACTCTAAAACACACTTCTCTTCCAGAATCTATCTCTGAAATTTCTTTGGAACCTGCCACTCAGGCAACTGAGATGCAAGGTATTGATCATCAAGAATTCTTTTCTCTTGATGAGCCAATAATTTCAAGTGACTTAGTGCATGACACTTTGTTCACCACTCAGAACCCACATTTAGATGGTGAGGGAATGCATGCTGAGGCATATCCTAATGACACCATCACAAACACAGAGGTTCCCCTAGTTTTTACTAGAGACTCTGTGCCTGTGTCAACTGCTGGTGTAATTCATCCCACTTCTGTGGTGACACCAGTAGTAGAGTCAATCCATCCGGTTACAGAAGTTGCATCTGTAACTGAGGAGACTAGCTTGCCTAGCTCTAGCTCTGACTTCATGTCAACATGGCTGAAGCCTGTGCAACATGACAGTGCTTCAGGATCAGGGTCTGTTCCACAACAATTGACGGTTGAAGCACTTCAAAGCTTAACTGTGGATCAGATTCCTGAGTTCACAAAGATTGCTCAGCACCTTCTCACTGCAGACATGCCAAATCCAGACTATGAAGCTATTCTGTTATGCCATAGGGATGATGTGGAAGTGCAGAAGTCAAAGATCATTGATGATGCTGAGAGAGATGGCAACATAGATGCCTGGTTGCAAGGAAAATATGATATTACTCTCGATGAAGCACTTCAGTATCTCAGGGAGGAATACATCACTTCACTGGGCTCCAATGCAAAATCCCTGTCACCTGGTGAAGTGTATGAAGCTGTAAATGACTCCTACAAGGGTTTCCTCAAGGCTGCACACTATCTTGGCAAGGGAGTCAAAACTGAAGTCAACAGGGTGTGTGATAAGACAGCCACTTCAGTAGCAGAAGTCAAGAGGGCCTTTGATGCTAAATTTCCTCAACTGGACAGTGTGTTCAAGGACATCAAACACTGCAACTCTACCTGCACTCAGATGGACAATGGGCTGGCTGTGCTAAAAGATGCTGTCACAGGTCTGGGGCATAAATTTCAGAATCTATCTGACCAGACTACAGATGCCAATGCCATGCTGAGGATAATGTTCAAGAATCTCTATGGAGATAGGCTAGTGACTGATGTTCCTGTGCATGAATTGTCTAAATATGAAGTGAAGAGACTGCAGGATCAATCTTTATCTGGTTTTAAGGCCAATGAGCTATTCACTAAGGTCAACACTCTTGAGCAGGAGGTAGCCACTCTCACCAAGACCAATGCTCATCTCACAGACAAGGTTGCATTGCTAAATGATCAGTTGGACACTCAAGCATCCACCACAGCTGATGTCCTTCTGCATCAACAAACCATGTTAGCTGCAATGATGAAGCATATGGGTCTCCCTCTACCTGATGAATCTTCAATCCCAAAGGACATTTCTACAGCCTCTGTGCCTGACAACAAGCCTAAGGGGGAGAAGAAGGCTAGGAACTCAAATTCAAAGGGGGAGACAAAGGGAGAGAAAGGCATAGTAATCAAAGAGGGTGGTCAACAAAGGGCTTCTAAGTCTCTAGCAAATGTGCCTGGCAAGGGAAAAGCCAAAGTAGATGAGCCTCCATCTATCTTGCCAGTTGTCACCTTACCAACTGTGCACATCACTACTCCTGGAGGACAAAAGCAATCCATAACTACCACAGTGGTTGCAGGGAGTATGCCATCTGACAAACCTCAAATCTCTATATCTGAGAGTGCCAAGCCTGTAGAAGTCAAAGTTGTTACTGAGGCCAAGCTACAAGAAGTTGCTAACTCCAATGTTTATCATGATAAAGCCTTCTTGGAGTTTCTGAAAGCCATAAGGGAACAGGTTGGTGACACTCAGTTTTATCTGAGGGAGGTGAAGAAGCAGATAGACTACATCACTGTCATCCCCAAGAAAGTCAACAATATATGGGTCAAGGAGATAGTGATGGTTTCCAAACTAAAGATATGGCATCTAACATACCAGACTCTACAAGACCTAAAGCACTCAGAGATAGATGCCATACTTGAGCTCATTGAGAAAAAGAATGAGAACAGCAAGAGTCTGTTTGATGATTTGAGGAATGGTCAACCTACAAGGCTACCAGAAGTGATCAAGAAGCCATGGACAATTATTTATCAGTCTGGTACCAGAATTGAAGATATCAAGCAATTGGTCATTCCTCATGATCTCACCTCCAGAAATCACAGACTGATCATTGCTATCATTGATCAATTACAGAAGAAGGTTGGAGCCAGAAATGCTGAAGAAATTGAGGCACTGCATATCCTCAGAACCTATATTGCAACTGGTGAAATTCCAGAGATAGCTCAACCTAGGAGAAATAAGGATGATGATTCTGAAGACAAAGGTGATGGGAGGAGAAGACATCACAGGAGAGATAAGGGTGATGAAGATAAGAAGAAAAAGGGGGACAAGGATGGAAAGGATGATGATGACCAGGGTAAAACATATGTGAGAAAGAGTGGAAGACAGCAAGCCTTAGGCAATGCTAGCAGTAATCTCACCACAACACAAGACTCTAAGTCTAGGGTGAATACTGTTAGTAGTGACCTAGCAAAATCTACATCTATGGCTTCTGCAACTGTCTTACCATCTCAAGAAAAGAAGAAGATTCAAGTCAAGAAACCATGTGTATGTTTCAGAAAGCAATCTGCTAATGGAATACTACTATGGTCTACCAACCAAGGTCAAAGATTTCTGCCAAGCAACCATGTCAAAAGGATAAAGTTTAAACATACTGCAAGGAGAGTGAAGCTATCCAAATCTAGAGCCCTAACAATCATTCCAGGATTAAAGCTCCAGCCACTTGATGAAGACTTTGATGAAGAGCAACTGCTATTTCTAAGAGCTCAAAAGATATGCTATGCTGCAATTGTGGATGATCACCTTGTAATCAAGTACACTGATGGGAAAGAAATGAAATTCAAACAAGGGGGTTGTCAACATTGGGGTAAATTGTATGAGATAGAAAGAATCATTGCATTGCTGGATTCTAAGGACAAGGTGGAGAAAGTATGGAAGCTGGAATTGATTGACTTTGTGAAAATGAAGAAAGACTATGCTGAGAAGATAAGGAAGGGCTGCTATGAGAAATGGTTAGAAAGGGAGAAAGAAATTGATAGACTGGAGATTGAAGCAGAAAAGCTAAGGGCAAAGGGATTGTGTAGAGTTCAGTTTGATCCCTATGTGGTGAAGTATAGGAGGAGAAATGGAGATAATGTCAATATAAGAATGAACCTACTCAGTCACTATCCTGCCAACATTCTGAAGCCAGTGCTTGAAGATTTCAAAAACTCTATTATGATTGAAGAATTGGATGCTATGACAGAAATCATGAGAGCAATAGATGAGAGTGCAAGGAAGGAGAAAGAAAGGAAACAGAAAGCATATGATGATCTACAAGCCAAAGCAATGGAGATGCAATCAAAAGAAAATGGCTAGTACCTCATCATACTGTAAGAGTATTTATCTTGTAATTTCATTTATGTGTTCAATCAAAATACATACCTGTACTTTTAAAGTTTTATCTTTATGTATGTTAGGCTTGTTATCAGACATGAAATTGTGACTAAGGGTCTCACTCACAATTTGGGGGAGATTGTTAGTTACAGAGGCATGCCTGTACTCATCTAATAACAAGCCTAATTGTTTGTAATGCTTTGCATTACTTACATGACCTCTTAACTGAGGGAACCTCTAGTTGTAGAGTTTCTGTTTGTATTGTACTTGTAATAGGCATCAAATCCTAGTTGTGTAACTGTACAAATAGAGTCTAGAATAATGCTTGAAAGAAGTTCCATGGTTCATGCCTCAAGCAAGGAGTTAAAGACTGCCAAATAATCACAGTTGGGATTTGAAGAAATGAAGAATTTGCCTAAGTACCAATTCGAGAAGTATATTTGTCTATTCGAGAAGTCCAGCATTCGAGAAGTCAGAGATTCGATATCTCAAGACACTATTCGATATCTCTGAAGACACTATTCGATATCTCTGAATACACTGTTCGATATCTCATTCGATATCTCAGGGATTCGATATGTCTATTACTCTATTCGAGAACTCAAGAAGTCAACAAGTCAAGATGGTATTCGAGTTCTCAAAGAGTCAACAAGTCAAAGTTCCATTCGATATCTCAAGGACTCAGAAAGCTATTCGACAACTCGAGGATTCGATAAGTCAAATGTTCTATTCGACAACTCAAGGAATCCTGATGGAAAAGAGCTATTCGAGAAGTGGTTCGATATGTCACTATAACAGTATTAGAGAACTCAGAGTTATCGATCAAGTCAATTCTAGTTCTCGAATCATTTACTTAGTCACTTCTCGAATACATTCTTGGAGACAAAATACTGAAGAAATTGTACAAATCAGAAACCTGCAACAAGCCAATGCACTTTATGGACCACAATCTGTAACGTGCTCTGGAAAGCCTACAAGGAAGCTTGGAGAGATATAGAAGAGACAAGGAGCTAAAGAAGTGGATCTAAACAGGCTTTGCAAAGTCAAATCTGTAACCGTTTGGATGCTTACTCAAAAAGGATAGACAGACTAGAAAGTAATTTGTTTAGCTACCTTATTTGTAGTAAGCAGGCTGTATTCATGTTCTATAAGGACACAGCCTCACTTCATAACTTAGTAACTTTGTGAGTCAAGTTGTTCATACACTGTAAGCTATATCTCTCTGAGAAAAACGAAGCTGAGAATACTACCATTTGTATTCACAGATTGTAGCAACCTTTATCTAATATACATTAGATTAAAGTGATATTGTGTCTTGTGTTGTTTATTTATCCGCACCTTAATTCTGCACACACAGGCACTTATCTGCTACACAGACTCAACCCAAGAAAAGTTCAAGAATCCATTCACCCCCCCCCTCTGTATTCTTTTACCGTGTTCAATACTCAACAGATATGCATGGTTTAAACCTTATATTATGAAATTTTGAATTAAATATACCATTGTCAGAATTCGAACCTTGAATATTTAGTAAAGTAATTTAATCATATAAAATTTTTAACCATTAGATTCATATTTAGTCGTTGTAAATATCACACACCATTTTTTCTGTTGTGCACTAAGCTGGGGGTCTTCACGGAAACAGCCTCCTTACCGTAATAGGTAGGGGCATGATATGCGTACATCTCACCTTCCCCAGACCCTGCTCTGTGCGGGATATACTAGGTATATTTGGTTTGATTTTATTCATATTTTAGGAGTTTATAAAAGATAATATCATCAATTAAAAGTAAACATCGTTTAATTAAAAAAGAAAATATGCTAATTATCATTAATTACATTATTTATTTATTTATTTTAATAATTAGGATAACCGTGCTGAAAATTGAACCGACAAACTTTCAATGCCTGTCTGATGCACGTGTTTCTTTTATTATGTTACAATAGATTTTATTTAATATTACAATTCTGTTTTTATATAATCATTATTTTTAATAAATAATTTAATTTAATTTAATTTAATTTAATTTACTTATGTTTACACATTATACTAATGTTTTATTATTATGAACAATGTACACGGAATTCTAATATATTCAATTAATATTTGGAAAAAATAGTGTGATATATTCGGCTATATTTTAATAATTTTAAGATTAGTTTTAAATGAAAAAGGTAACGTATTTTAATTAGAAAGAAAATATTAATGATTGGAAGATATGGTACGATTGATATTTTTAGATATTTATTAATGGTTGAAAGATATGGTATGATTTGATATTTTTAATTTTAATTTAATATAATTTGATATATTCATGTTTAATGGTTACACTTATGTTTTTTATTATAAACAATGTACATTGATTTTTAATATATTTTATTAGAAATTGAAATATATGGTGTGATATTTTTGGATATATATTAATGATTGCAAGATTAATTTTAAATTAAAAAGTAACGTGTTTTAATTAAAAAAAGAAATATTAATGATTGAAAGATATGGTATTATCCATATTTTTAGGTGTTTATTAATGGTTGAAAGATATGGTGCAATATTTTTGGATATACGTATTAATGATTGCAGTATTAGTTTTAAAATAAAAGGTAACGTGTTTTAATTAAATAGAAGGTAACATGTTTTAATTAGATAGAAATATTAATGATTGTAATATATGGTATGATTTATGATTTTAGTTGTTTATAAATGGCAATATTTTATACTAAAAGGAAATCGAATCTTAGACTTCTCAATATAAAAACTTTTAATATTGTTGTATCTAACGGTCATGATCTATTTGAGTTGAAGATCTAACGGTTATGAAAAATTTGGTTGACCAAACTACAAACTACAAAAGATCTCTATTTTGCTTATAATAATATAGTATATTTTATACTAAAAGGAAATCGAATCTTAGACTTCTCAATATAAAAACTTTTAATATTGTTGTATCTAACGGTCATGATCTATTTGAGTTGAAGATCTAACGGTTATGAATAGTTTGGTTAACCAAATTACAAACTACAAAAGATCTCTATTTTGCTTATAATAATATAGTATAGATTTATGTTTTTAAGCTATAAGCTAGTCATTTTAAGATACTCCAAACAACCACTTACACGGTATGACTTATCCTACGAAGATCCAAAATTTTGATTTATTATTCGTTGTTCTTACATTGTTTCTTCCTTCTTATTAATACCTTATATATAATAAGTATAAGGGAGATCTTAGCCAAATTTTTGGTCGTCGTCATTATACTACCAAAAGCATATGATCCGTTGGATTTAAAAATTGGATTAAAAGTCATCCGTTGGATTATAAATTATATCCTTATGTATTTATTTATAATTTTCACTTTGTTAATTTACTATAATACCCTTTCTTCATCGATTTGTTTTTTTCTTCATCATTTGAACTAAATTTAATTTAAAAATATCTTTATAAGAGGGATCTTATCCAAATTTTTGGTCTGGTCGCTGTACTACCAAAATTATACGATCCGTTGGATTGAAACTAGACGATCAAGATTAGATCACATAAAAAAGAAATTATAATCTAAAAAAGATATAATTAAAAAAGGTTGTATTAGAAGTGAATTTTAAAAGAAAATTATAATCTAAAAAAGTTATAATTAAAAAAGATTGTATTATAATTGAATTTAAAAAAGAAAATTATATTCTAAAAAGGATATAATTAAAAAAATTTGTATTATAATTGAATTTTATTTTTTATTTATTAGTATTAAAAAATTTCATATTTACTATTTGGCCTCTATCTTGAGATCTAGAAATTCTAAAAAGGATATAATTAAAAAAAGTTGTATTAGAATTGAATTTTATTTTTTTATTTATTAGTATTAAAAAATTTCATATTTACTATTTGGCCTCTATATTGAGATCTAAAAATCAGATTTGAATGATTTTACAATCCATGCGAACCTCATAAAATTATCTTTAATTTAGTGATGCTTTAATAATTATTATTCAAATAGAAACACTCAGAATATCAAGAGAAAATATAATTACGAATTTTTACATTAATCCTAATCTATGTAGAAGTTCTACATTGATAATGCTATCAATTGTAGAAAACCTAATTGTATATGATTTAAATCATTGACATATACATTTTCGTTTTTCAAAACAAATACACTTTTTATTTTATAACATATTAAAATATAAAACATTTTTATGCTAAATCCAACGATTTTCATCTATTTATTTTAAGATCTTTGTCGTACGGAGGAATAGACGATTATCAAAATTTTGGACAAAATCTATCTTATATAAATATATATACGGAGTACTTTTTAGTTTATAACATATTAAAATATAAAACATTTTTTATGCTAGATCCAACGGTTTTCATCTATTTATTTTAAGATCTTTGTCATATGGAGGAATAGACTACCGATTATCAAAATTTCGGACAAAATCTCTCTTACACTTATTATTAAAATTGTATTTGATTGTGAGTAGAACTATCTTTAAATAATTATAAGGACATTTTGATAATTAAAACGAATTATAAGTAGAATTCATAAATCAAATAGAATTTTCAACTTAAAAATCGTCAATTTTTTCTCTTTTTTGTTTCTGTGTAGATTTAATTATATTAAACCATCATTAATTTAAAGATTATTTTGTTAATTTCATGTGGGCTGTAAACGTCCAAATCAAATTTTAAAATTCAAGATAGAGTACAAATATTAAATCAAACATGTAAAATCTTATATATATATATATATATATATAGGCTCCGGTTCAATTAGGAACTCTTTTTACGTGAGTAATTAAGTAACTCTCTATCAGTCAAACACGTGGTACATGTACGTCCAGAACACAAACGGTAGAAAGTAACGTCCATTTAAATAACTAATCAATCAAACCTAAACGTTTTATAATTGTATTTCATAATAACTTTATGTTCTGTATTTTGATTTTGTTTATTTTTGTTTTGTGATTTTTGTAATCTATTTTTTTGATTTGTTTTTCAATTTGCCTTTATATACAAAATACAAAAAAACTACAAAACATAGGGGGTGTTTGGGGGAACTTATTTTCCAGAATAAGTCAACTTATTTTAAGTTGAAAGTTAAGAATTTTAACTTTCCAACTTATTTTCTAACTTATTTTTGCAACTTATTGAATCTCAAACATAAATTAAATACTTGTATAAAAAAAATTATCAAAATATAAAATTTTTACCCGAAAATAAGTCCATAAGCCCTTAGAAAAAGCTGAGCCAAACAGGCCAATAGACACTAAAATTTATCAAAAACTAAATGAAAAAATATAGAACACGTCCTCTAAAAAGATACAAAACACAAATACATAATACATATAAAAAAAATTAAATTAACTACAGAATCACAAAAAAGAATAAAAAAACATAAAGCAAATACATATAAAGTAAAAATTACAGAACTTAAGAAACACTAAAATTTACAGAACAGAACATAACAGACTACATCATGTATGTTCTGTATTTTTTGTGATGTATATGTGATGAATATTAATTTATGATTCCCCCCCCCCCATTTTAAGTAGTATCTGACTTATTAAATTAATTTACGATTTTTTAATGAATTTGTTGTAACTGGAGTGTAAGTTTAATTTATTTTATTCTGACTACATTCAATTTTTATGTTTTAAATTAGCTAGTTTTATACACTACGCCAAAACTATTAATAGACATCATCCTTTTAACATCGGTTGCGTATTTGACCGATGTTAAAGGTGTGTTTTACATCGATTTTACTATAACTGATGTTAAAGTAGGTTTTAGACATCAGTTGCACTTTAAACCGATGTCTTTAACTACTTTTTAAAAAAATAATCGCGATTCCTTTTCAACCCGCTTTCCCTTTAATAATGCAAATTTTCAGCCCGCTTTCCCCTTAGAAACATTCCCCCCTTCAGAAATTTCATTTCCCTCCTCACACTGAAACCCGCTCCTCACACTACCACTGTTATTCCCAGATTACACACTTGTATAATTGTAGAAGGGGGGGGGGGGTTGAATACAATTCTTGATAGTTATAAATTTCTGATAAAAACCACAGAAATCTATAAAGAAATAATTGCTGAATAGAAATGGTTCACAAACACATAAAAAATCAGGTGGTTAAATGTACCACCTGAGACTTTTATTTGAAGAAAACCCTGTGATACAAATGTACACAGCTTCTGTTTTACAACTCTTTGCTTCTAAGAATATTCAAGAAACCCTAAGCAAATAAGTCTGTTTTCTTACAGTCTAAAGAGTTGCTACACTTGGTTATATATCCCAAGTTTACAAGTGCTACAGGAATAAGATAATATTAATCTAATTCAAGTTGACTTGCTACTCCACTCCAAATCCACATGTAGCCGAAAGGTTGTCCTTGTGAACAGATATGTCCCCTGCACCTTTCTTGTATGTACTGTGTAAATGGAATGCTTCTTTCTTCTGTGTTTCCAAAGCATGGCTGCCATACTGCTTTTTATACCTACCATCAACCCATGTGATCTGTCAGTCAAACCTGTCCTTATCAACTGCTAATTCCCAGCTAGCATAGGATAAAGTAACAATGATTATCCATTGATGTTGTGCACAATTATCCGTTGACGGTAGTTTGAGCTTTATCCGTTGATCGAGTAGATTTGAGTTGTATCCGTTGATAGAGCCCTGTTCTTATCTGTTGATACACTTTCACTTAGACAGAATTACATAGCATAGCTTATTTACAATTGGCTACCCTATTCTGCCTATCCATTGATGGTCAACATGACTCTGAACAAAAACACTATCAACTGATAAATAGAGATATTGCAGTATGCTACAAAACCTCATCCGTTGATGAGCTACCTGTCAACGAATAGTTATAAAGTCTTATCCGTTGACAGTTACAAAACTTAACTTATACAATTTTGCTTGAATGTTAAGTTATCATCAACTACAACATATTCCTAACAATCTCCCCCAATTTATACTTGATGGCAATAAAGCATAAATTCAGAACCTTGATGATAACAAAACATTCCTAAAGATATATACACTACAGTATGCAAAAGTTGTATTAAGCTACAAAAATTAAAAACAGAAAGCTTTAAGAAACTTATCAGAGATGTGCTCCTTTAGATTGAGCAGATTAATGATGTTTCCTTTCTCTGGTTGGCTGCACCCTTGATTTTCCTTCCTTGGCAGAGTTGGACTCAATTTGCACTTGAAGTTGCCTATAGAAGGTATCTTCTTCAACAACTTTTGGATTTAGCTTTAGTTGTAACCATCTTAGGTAATCAGAACTAGCCTTTGACAGTTGGTCTTCTAACCTGAAGAATCTCCTAGTGCCCTCTTCATCCCTGAACTCCATCATCCAAAAGGGTTGAATGTGGATTTTCTGTCCATTATATGGGATCTTCATTTTCTTTGGTAGACTTGAGGGTGAGTTCCATTCTCTCCTTATTTCTTCTATTCTGCTGATTATCTCCCTTCTGGCTGTCTCAGAGAACCCTGTGTGTCTCTTGAATGCTGAGAACACTTTGGTCAGTGTATGATAATTCTCTCCAAGAACCTTCTGTAATGGCCATGTCCTCTGACTTCCTCCCTTGTAGACAAACACTAATCTCTCAGGCTGATTCTTGTACTTGTCAATTCCTCTTACTTCTGACAATTCATCCAAATATAGATTCATGCCAGAGTATTCTTCAATTTTTGCCTGATAGATAAAGTCTTCTTTGTTTTCCAAGATTGGTTGTTTGACAATAGCAGGTACCCTAGCAACTTGAACTGGTCCCTTTGAAAGTTGCTTCTTTGGAGCCCTTTTCTTCTGTTTTGGATTCAGCAAGAATGAAGGAACTTCAATTGAATCAAAATTCATTGGTTCTTCTTTGGGCATTATGGGGTCACCATGAAAGTTTACAGTTGGGTCAATTATTGTTGCAGATATAGGTACTGATGAGCCAATGGTTTCTTTTTCTGGAGGGGGTTCTGGAGAAAGAACCCTCTTGGTTTTAGCTTTCCTTCTTTTAGGTTTGGATTTGGGAAGTTCCTCAGGTTCCTTCATTTCAACCTCTACCTCATCCATTAACTCTTGAGCTAGCCTGGCTTGCTTCTCTTCTGAGTTTTCATGTTGATTTTCTGTACTTGGATGAGCTTCCCTTTGGATTCTGGAGACTTCTTCTCTTTTAGCTTCCACAAATCTAGGATGGCTGTTGGATATATTTAATACTTTTCCATTCCTCATGATTACAGCCATCCAATCTCTTACACTCTTATTTGTCTGTACTTTGAACTCCATGATTGTTTTTCCCATTAGCTTTTCTTCATCATTCTTGGGAAATGGGTAGTCCAATTGAAGCTTGTTCTTACCATTTTCCTTTGGTGGTGAGTAGGCTCTGGTTTTGATGGCTGGTTCAAATTCTTTGACAAATGATGGCTCAGCATCATAGAATGTAGGAGCCACAATCTTTGGAGTGAGCACCTTCATGATTGTGGTTGATATTGTTGGAGCAGAAGATTGAGCATTAAGAAACAGAGATGATGCAATTGATTCATTGATCATCCTCTCTGTCCTTAGAATTCTTTCACTAGTCTCCTTGTTGATCTTTTCCAAAGCTTCTATTCTGGCTTGCCTTTCACCATCTGAGATTTCTTCTAAGCATTGAATCTCAGGCAAAGCCACTTGTTTCTTCACAGGGGAAGCCTTTATCTCAAACTCTGTTGGATTGACCACTACAATTGGCTGTTGCTCCCCCTCAATCTGTGCTATCTCACTACTGGTAGCTTGAAATTGGCCAGTAGATGTTGCAGCCTCTTCTGTGCTTGTTCCCATTTTCATTTTCTCCCCCTTTTTGTTAGCATCAAGGGTTGGGGTTGAAGCTGCAAGTAGCATTTCCAGTAGTTGAGTCTGTTTTGATTGATTGGCAATGATAGTGTGCATTTGAGATTCCATACTATCCACTCTGGAGGAAAGAAGCTGAACAGACTTAGCCAGGCTATCTTCTTTCAGAAGTTTGCTAGAAAGCACCTTCTGAGTGGTAGTAGGAGCTAGTGCCTCAATCCTGGCATCTAGTGCTATCTTCATATCTCTAATTGCAGACTTGACCTCCTCCTGTTGTGTTCTTTGAATAACAGATTGCATCTTTTGTAATTTCAAGGAGACCATGACTTTCTCAAGAACAGTCTTTCTCTGTGGGTCTGCAGTTTGGTGCTCAGCCTTAGCAGATTGATATTGCTTCATGATTTCCACATTGAGATCCCCAAGTTCAGTGGCATTTGTAAACATCCATGCTGGAGTTTCTTCTTCATTGATTTCTTCACCATCTGAACTTTGACTGTCATCACTACCAAACTCTTCACTTCCAGCACTTGGAGACAGGGTTTGTAAAGCTTCTTTTGCTCTTTGAAGAGATTCTGAGGTGTGCACTAGGTGCATTGCCTTCTCTGCCTCCACATTGCCCTGTTGTGCCATGACTTGATAGGCAGAAACAAGATGAGTAAAGGTTTCTGGATCCAAAGAGATGGAGTCAATAATTGACTGATATTCTTGTCTAAATTCCATCTCTTTGGAAGCTTCATTAACCTCCATTAACTCACTTGCAATGGCTGAATCTTCCTGCCTTATTTCTCCTGTAGTCCCTTCTCTCCTCTCATCTCTCTTTTCTTGTATCAGGGGCTCCCCCTGGCTCACACCTCTCACACCCTCACCTTCACCTACTAAGGTGGAACTCTCTAGCTCTCCTTTTGCCTGACCGGAAGAAATGGTCAGCCTCTCATTGTTTTTCTCTCCTTTTGCCTGCTCACAAGGCAGCCTCTCACTCCCTTCCCTCATTCCTAAAAGTGTTTCAACTACTACAAACTCCTCCACAGTTGACATGGGAATGTCACATTTTGCATTGGTAGAGAGAGTTGTCAACGGATAAAGTGTATCCGTTGATGTAGTAGCTATTGCTGTCAACGGATAATTAGTTATAGACATATCCGTTGATGGAGAAACACTTGTCAACGAATGAAGGATATCCATTGATGAAGGAAAACGAGTATCCGTTGAAGTGAAAACCAACACTGAATATGTGGTGATTGATTTTAAGGAAGAGGCCACAGATAGTGTTGTGAATTCAGGAATGGAAGATTGATGGCCCAACAAATCATCTAAAAGATGATGACCACCAATTGTTGAGTGGGGCTTCTCCAAGAATTTTAAAGATGGAGAATCAGGAATTGATGTAGATATCATATCCACATCCAGAGATGGAGTTGGTGATGGTGGATCAAAATATGTATCGATTTGAAGGTTAAGATCAAGGGGCTGTGACTCCACATTTATTGAAGTCACATCAAATTGAGTTAGAGAAGGTACAGTTTCCTGTACAGTGTGTGCACCCTGTGATTCCCCAATGGTTTTGGACTTTACTCTTCTACCATAGGTTTTTGAGAGAGAGTTGTCTGTGTCTCTTGCCCTTTGTGCAGTGTTCCTGGTATGGAACTTAAATCAGTAGTCACACCCTGTTGAGAGGATGTAACTAGAATTTGACTTGATGGTTCATTAACAGTCTTTTGAGAGACTGAAATGTTGGTTGCACCTGCCTCACCTTCCTTATCCTTAGGGCTTCTTTGATGTTCACCCTGTCCCTCACCACTCACTACCACCTTCACACTCCCCTCAAGAGTTTTGGTAGTTTTTGCAACAGGTGCCTTTTGAGAGACACCTGAGGTTTGTCTTTTAGATTGTGGTTTTGGAATTTTGGATTTAGTCACTTGGGTAGGAGCCTGTTTGGTCACAACTACAGACTCTATTGTGACAGTGGAAGGCAAAGAAATTTGAGTAGAGATAGGAGTAATAAGATTAGAAGCTACCTGAACAATTGGTGGATAAACCAATTGCACTCCTGCATTCAGATTCATTCGAATCAAGTCACTGAGGACTCTCTTCTCCTGAACAAAACAATTGAACTTGCTATCCGGGTTAGCAATGGATAGCTCATTCCCAGATACATGCAGTGCCAGGAGCATCAAAAATCTAGCAAAATAAACATTCTTGCTCCTAGTTTCCTTTTTACCTAATTTAGCTGCTATCTCATACATGACTAGCTAGTGTGCCAAAATTATAGAATTTATCAATCAAAAGCATACATAGCATAACTAGCATGGAATTGGTAACAGCATCAAAGTTACTAATCTTGCCAGAAAAAGTTTTAATGAAGGCATCACAAAGATAACTCCATTCTTTAACCATACCTTTCCTAACAATTTTCCCTAAGTTCTCAGTACTAAGGGTATAATTCATGGAATTAAGCATGGTAACAATTTCAGCATTACTGGGTACACTCAGACAGTTATTCTCAGGCAATTTTAAACAAGCAGTTAACACATCAGAATTAACTACATAATTTTTACCCTTCAAAGAAAAAGCAAGTGTACCGTCTGTGCCATTGTACTCAGCAGATGCCCACACCTCTTCAATTACCTCATGGATTAGAGGAGTGGTGGCAGTCATACCATATGACAGTTTGCATTTCTTCACGAAATTCATCATGATGTGATATACTTCTGGAGCGTTCGCTGTGTCAACAAAGGCTGCGAAATTGTTCTTCTCATAGGTAAACCCAGTGGAAGACATCATCTTGACAATAGGCGCCATTGAAGTGTTTGAACTTTTGTTGCAGAGAGAGTTTTAGTGAAGAAGATGCAGTTAACTTATGAGATTCTTGAAAATGAATAAAGGTGAGATGTGAGAGCACAAGACAGCCTTTTATATTTTCCAAGAATTAAAAATGAAATAATTAAAAGTAATTACCCCATTGGACAAAAGTAGCTGTCAGATAATAAATGAAAAGAAAAGAAGTACAGCCGTGACTAATTATGCACGATTACCAACGACTATAAAAAGAAATATGTATATCAACGGATAAAGATTGGACGGTTGAGAAAACAGTTTATCCATCGATGACGTGGACAACCTGTTATCCGTTGATATACGAAAATATAGTAATGTGTTTATACTACCAACGGATAAAAGGATATCCGTTGATAAGCAGATTTTGCCTTAAACAAAATTTCTGCTAAGAGTTTTTCTGAGAGTTTTTAATTCTCAAGTGAATCAAAAACACATTTCTAGCTGCAATACAGTATGATTAGATATCACTAGGAATTATGAAAAATTAAGCATACCTAGTTCACCTACCAACCTTGTGAATGAGGATTCATCAAGAGGCTTGGTGAAGATATCTGCAAGCTGCATTTCACTTGGCACAAAGTGCATTTCTACTGTACCATCCATCACATGCTCTCTAATGAAGTGGTATTTGATGTCAATATGCTTGGTTCTCGAATGTTGCACTGGATTCTCTGTGATGGCAATAGCACTAGTGTTGTCACATAAAATTGGAATCTTCTCAATTTTTAGACCATAGTCAATAAGTTGATTTTTCATCCAAAGAATCTGTGCACAACAACTTCCAGCTGCAATGTACTCAGCTTCAGCTGTAGAAGTGGAGAATGAGTTCTGTTTCTTACTGAACCATGACACAAGCCTGTTCCCTAGAAATTGACAGGAGCCTGTAGTACTTTTCCTATCAATTCTGCAACCTGCATAGTCTGCATCTGAATAGCCAATTAGATCAAAGCCAGAATCTCTTGGGTACCAAATGCCAAGGTTTGGTGTTCCCTTGAGATACCTGAAAATTCTCTTAATAGCAATCAAGTGAGACTCTCTAGGGTCAGCTTGAAATCTAGCACAAAGACATGTGGAAAACATTATATCAGGTCTACTAGCTGTTAGATATAGAAGTGAGCCTACCATGCCTCTATAGCTTGAGATGTCCACAGATTTTTCCTTAGTATTCAACTCAAGCTTGGTTGCAGTGGCCATAGGTGTTTTTGCAGAGGCACACTCCATTAAGTCAAATTTCTTTAAAAGATCATAAATATATTTTGTTTGACTTATGAAAATTCCCTCATTGACTTGCTTTACTTGTAAACCAAGAAAGTAAGTTAATTCACCCATCATGCTCATTTCATACCTACTTTGCATAAGTTTGGCAAACCTTTTGCAAAGCTTCTCATCTGTAGACCCAAAAATAATATCATCTACATAGATTTGAACAAGTATTGAAGAACCATTGACATTCCTATGAAATAAGGTTTTATCTACTGTACCTCTAGTGAAGTGATTCTCCAAAAGAAATTGAGATAAAGTGTCATACCAGGCTCTTGGTGCTTGCTTCAAACCATAAAGTGCTTTCAAGAGAAGATATACATAATCTGGAAATTCTGGATCTTCAAAGCCAGGAGGTTGATGGACATATACCTCTTCTTCTAGTTTCCCATTTAGAAAGGTACTTTTAACATCCATCTGATAGACTTTGAAGTTGGCATGTGCTGCATAGGCTAGGAAAATTCTGATGGCCTCAAGTCTTGCCACTGGAGCAAAAGTTTCATCAAAATCTATTCCTTCTTCTTGAGAATAACCCTTTGCCACTAATCTAGCTTTATTCCTCACAATTATGCCATTTTCATCAGTCTTATTCTTGAGAACCCATTTGGTACCTATGATACCTCTATCATCAGGTTTGGGCACAAGCTTCCATACTTTATTTATCTCAAATTGGTTTAGCTCTTCTTGCATTGCTAAGACCCAATCTGGATCTATAAGGGCATCCTCCACTTTCTTAGGTTCCTCTTGAGACAGGAAACTAATGTATAGGCATTCTTCTTGTGTGGCCCTTCTAGTTTGGACTCTTGAGTTTGAGTCACCAATGATTAACTCAAAAGGATGATCTCTGGTTCATTTTCTTGAAGGTGGAAGGTTTGATCTAGATGAGGTTGCTTCATCTACGTGAACATGATCTTGTTGATTGGATATTGAGTTATGACTTTGAGAAACTCCCCCTGAGTTTGTTGTCCTTGAGGAGTTATGAAGTTGACTGTCAACAGATGCATCATTTTGTCTATCAACGGATGCTCCATTTTGCCTGTCGACGGATACATGAGAATGCCTGTCAACGGATGCATCTGATGATCTAGTATGACTGTCAACGGATGCTTCATTTCCAGTGTTAGCATCACTTCTAGTTGGACTAACAACTCTAGGTGAATTTCCAAGGCCATGATCTTCATTTTCCTCATCATCATCAATGTACATTCTTCCTTCTACCTCATTCTCAAATCTCAACTTTTCATGGAAGCCTTCATCATTTAGACCTAGAATCTTTTGATCATCAAACACAACATGTACAGATTCCATAACAATATTGGTTCTTAGATTGTAGACTCTATAGGCTTTCCCTGCTGCATATCCAACAAAGATAGCTTCATCTGCCTTTGCTTCAAATTTGCCCAAGTTATCTCCATGATTTCTTAGCACAAAACACTTACATCCAAAGACATGAAGAAAAGCTAACGTTGGTTTCTTGTTGGTGAATAATTGATAAGGAGTCATTCCTCTAGCTTGATTAATCAAGGAAATATTCTGAGTGAAGCAGGCAGTGTTGACAGCTTCAGCCCAGAAATATGTTGGCAATCTTGATTCACTTAACATTGTTCTAGCTGCTTCAATGAGAGTTCTGTTTTTCCTTTCAACAACCCCATTTTGTTGAGGTGTTCTAGCAGCAAAAAACTCATGGACAATTCCATTCTCTTCACAGAAAATCTTCATTGTGGAATTTTTGAATTCAGTGCCATTGTCACTCCTGATTCTTTGTACTTTTACTTCAGAACCATTGTTTACTAGTCTGAGATGATTGATGATGATTTCACTTGCACAATCTTTGGAGTGCAGAAAGAAGGTCCATGAAAACATAGAAAAATCATCCACAATCACCAGGCAGTATTTCTTCTTTGAAATGGACATGACATTTACTGGACCAAATAAGTCCATATGCAGCAATTGAAGGGGCTTAACAATGGATGACTCTGTCTTGCTCTTGAAGGATGATTTCTTTTGCTTCCCTAATTGGCAGGCATCACACAATCCATCTTTGATGAACTCCAATTGAGGGATTCCTCTAGCAAGATCCTTTCTTACCAAATCATTCATGACTTTAAAATTTAAATGAGATAGCTTTTTATGCCATAGCCAACTCTCATCCTTGCTTGCTTTGCTGAAGAGACAAGTAATGGATTCTGAGCATACTGAGTTGAAATCAGCTATGTAAACATTTCCTTTTCTAAAGTCTGTCAGAACCACATTGTTGTCTTCCTTGGTAGAAACAACACAGGCTTCTTTAGTGAACTTTACTTCATAGTCTTTGTCAAAAATCTGACTGACACTCAGCAAATTGTGCTTCAAACCTTCAACTAAAGCCACTTCTTCAATGATGACATTGTCCTTTGTAATCAAGCCATATCCCTTAGTATATCCTTTGCTGTCATCTCCAAAGGTAATTCTAGGGCCAGCTTCCTCCTTGAACTCTGTGAGCAGGGTTGAATCTCCTGTCATATGCCTAGAACATCCGCTGTCTAGGTACCATAGATTCCTCTTATTTCCCTGCACACAATCCAAAATACAAATCAAGTTGATTTTGGTACCCAAGTTTCCTTGGGTCCTTTCTTGTTAGCCTTTGGTTTTACACTCTTAGCAATCTTCACTTTGGGTGTAGATGCTTGAGTGATAGGTTTTGACAGATGCTCATTTGCATAAATATTTGATGCATGCATTTGTGAAAAATTGGCATACATATTATCCATGCTAGGAATGCTCCATGACATTTGTGGCATATTCACAGATTGAAAATAAGGATTAGGCACATATGGCATGTTCACATATGGATTTGAAAAACTAGCATTCTGATACAAACCAGGCATAACAGGCATTGCAGGCATACTTGGCATAGATTGAGGTACATGAACAGGAGTCCTTTTAACAGACTTGCAATTAGAAGATAGGTGATTGACACTATTGCAATTACCACAAGTTTTCCTAGGAGCAAACTTGTCAGGAGAATAATTGTTTTTCTTGTTAATGCCTATCTTACCATTTCTGTTCTTTTTCTTTTTACCCTCAGTCTCTACCTTTTCATTAACTGATTTACCAACAGCCTTTTTGTTAAGTAAATCACCTGCCTTAGCCTTCTCACTTGATTTGGCTTGGCTACTTTCACCAGAAACAAAGTTCTTGGCTACTGGACCATACTGATTATTCAGTTTCTTGAGTTCCTTCTTACTAACAGACTTTTTGCTAGTCGACGGATACCTCTCATCCGTTGATGGTTCATCTGTCAACGGATGATCACTATTCGTTGATTCACAATTAGTCTCTATATCCTCAAGGCAAGGTTCTAGCTCCTTTTTCTTTTGAGTCCAGGTATCCCTCACAAATGATTCTATTCCCTGGACTTCTATTATGTTTTGAGAAATATTCCTACAACTTTGAAATTTAGCAATTATTCCTTGTTCTTTTTCAAGCTGGTCTCTTAAAATCAGTTCTCTTTTTAACACAACTTCAAGTTCACTTTTAGCATCATTGCAATCAACTCTCATTTTCTCAAATTCTAGAAATTGAATTTCTAGGACCGCATTTATATCACTTAAGAACTGATTAGTTTCTTTAATCCTATTGTTCTCTTTAGTAAGTGATTTAAGAGTAACACTCAAGTGATATAGTTCAGTAGACATATCATCTATAACACTATTGCATTCCTCTTTGGTGAGCTCAGAGAGATTAGTATAAAATACCTGATTGCTAGCTGAACTTGCTTCCTGCTCAGAATCAGCCATTAATGCAAGGTTGACAAACTCAGCATCATCATCAGAATGATTTCCATCAGCAGCCCAGTCATACTCTTGGGTCATGAATGCCTTTCCTTTCTGTCTGAGAAGATCAAAATATTTATTCTTGTAGTCAACAGTTTCAGTTGGCTTTCCCTTGTTCTCAGATCTAGACTTCCTACATTCACTTATCATGTGACCAGCAATTCCACAATTGTAGCATTTAATTTTGGATTTATCCACATAATTGCTTGTAGAAAAATCCTTGTTAAATGGCTTGGCCACCCCAGAGTTTCTTCTGAATTTTAGCTTAGAGAATCTCCTAGATAGAAAGGCTAAATGCTCATCTATCTCATCCAATTCATCCTGCTGTAGGACACTCATTTCTTCAGACACCTTTTCCTTGCTTTTGCTTGATTCTGCTCTACCTTCACAAACCTCCCTGTTTGGTGTAGATTTAGCAGCTTCAGTCCTCTTTTCCTCCTTCTGCTCCAAGTTGGCAACAAGTGCAACTGACCCACTTTTCTTTTGGGCCTTCTCAATTTCTTCATCCTGCTCCATTTCTAGTTCATATGTCTTTAAAGTTCCATAGAGCCTTTCAAGAGTAAATGACTTGTACTCTTGAGTGTTTCTTAGAGAAACAGTCATAGGCTTCTACTCTTTGGGCAGTGATCTCAGAAATTTGAGATTAGAATCTTTCACTTGGTAGATTCTTCCATACAGTTTCAAGCCATTCAGTAGCTTTTGAAATCTACTAAATGTGTCATTCAATGTCTCTCCATTCTTAAAATGGAAGTGCTCATACTGTTGGATCAGTAGCTGCATCTTGTTTTCCCTTACCTATTCTGTACCTTCACAAAGGGTTTGAACAATGTCCCATACTTCCTTGGCGGTAGTACAGTTGATAACATTGTCAACCATGTCTGTTTCTAAACCATTAAACAGAATATTCATGATCTTTTTATCTTTGTGAACTTCTGCAACATCCTCAGTACTCCACTCAGAAACAGGTTTTGGGATGTACGTGTCTGGTGCATCTGCAGCAAGACCAACTCTCGAAGCAGCCTTCATTGGAACATGAGGACCCTTCTCAATGCAATCTACAAAGCCTACATCAATAGACATGAGATGTAGTCGCATTTTTACTTTCCAGTGAAAGTAATTTTCCCTATCAAGAACCGGTATCTTCACTCCATAATCCTTCTTAGACATGTTGGAAGTGTGTTGATCTTTAAACTTCAGATATATTAGAAGCTTGCTCTGATACTAATTGTTATTCCCAGATTACACACTTGTATAATTGTAGAAGGGGGGGTTGAATACAATTCTTGATAGTTATAAATTTCTGATAAAAACCACAGAAATCTATAAAGAAATAATTGTTGAATAGAAATGGTTCACAAACACATAAAAAATCAGGTGGTTAAATGTACCACCTGAGACTTTTATTTGAAGAAAACCCTGTGATACAAATGTACACAGCTTCTGTTTTACAACTCTTTGCTTCTAAGAATATTCAAGAAACCCTAAGCAAATAAGTCTGTTTTCTTACAGTCTAAAGAGTTGCTACACTTGGTTATATATCCCAAGTTTACAAGTGCTACAGGAATAAGATAATATTAATCTAATTCAAGTTGACTTGCTACTCCACTCCAAATCCACATGTAGCCGAAAGGTTGTCCTTGTGAACAGATATGTCCCCTACACCTTTCTTGTATGTACTGTGTAAATGGAATGCTTCTTTCTTCTGTGTTTCCAAAGCATGGCTGCCATACTGCTTTTTATACCTACTATCAACCCATGTGATCTGTCAGTCAAACCTGTCCTTATCAACTGCTAATTCCCAGCTAGCATATGATAAAGTAACAATGATTATCCATTGATGTTGTGCACAATTATCCGTTCACGGTAGTTTGAGCTTTATCCATTGATCGAGTAGATTTGAGTTGTATCCGTTGATAGAGCCCTGTTCTTATCCGTTCATACACTTTCACTTAGACAGAATTACATAGCATAGCTTATTTACAATTGGCTACCCTATTCTGCCTATCCATTGATGGTCAACATGACTCTGAACAAAAACACTATCAACTGATAAATAGAGATATTGCAGTATGCTACAAAACCTCATCCGTTGATGAGCTACCTGTCAACGAATAGTTATAAAGTCTTATCCGTTGATAGTTACAAAACTTGACTTATACAATTTTGCTTGAATGTTAAGTTATCATCAACTACAACATATTCCTAACAACCACTATCAAATCTCACTCAAAGTTAAACACTATCACTAATTTCACTCAGAAACCCCCAAATTTGAAGAACCCTAGATTACAAACCCCCAAATTAAAACCATAGATTTCAAAACCCCCCATTTAGAATCCCAATTATGTCGAACCATACCTTTCGATTTCTGTTAATTGGTGCTCTTGGAGGATATTAATTAGGTCGAATCTTAATTAGTAAGTAAGTATTTTCGATTTCGATTAGTAAGTATTTTTCGAGTTCGATTTTTGTTTGAAAAATGTTTTTAATTTAAGTTTTTTTAGTAGATAGGTTGATTCTTAAGCTTGGGTCATCTCCAAAGTAAAGGATTCTTCAGATCTAATGTTATAGATGTATGCATGTCTATTTTTCTTGTAATTTTTGTTTGTATATCTTTGTAATTTTAATGTTTGCGCTGCTTGTTGTTGTTTGTAGGGCTCGATTTGTGCTTGGATGTACTGTTTGTTTGGGCTCGGCTTTTGTTCTTGTTTGACTCAGTTTCTTGTAAGTCTCTAATTCTGTTATTGTATTTCTCACTCTATGAATCTTTGTGAATTTGCTTTGTTGTTTGATGACTTATTTTTGAACTTCTTTTGCGTAGTTTAGTTGTTTGATAATTTTCTTAGTGTTTTTGAATATATTAGTAGTGCACCTACTTAGTAGTTTGGTTCTTTTACGTAGCATTAATCGCCATTAATTTTGTTCTGTTCAGTTAGTTCACCTTTTCTCCACGACTTACACATTTTGGATTTTACACATTTTGTGTCTCTGATGTCAACTTAGCAATATTGATTTGTCAAAATGGCTACACCTTTTGTCTAATCAGTAGGATAGGATATAGAGTCCAGAAGTAACAGACACTCGGAAAGTAATCCAGGCATTCGATATCTACAGCTTTGGAGACATCCTGCTTGAGCTTCTAACAGGGAAGTGCCTTATATGCTTATACATACCACAGGCAGTGATGAAGTCATTCGCTTTGTTAGACGGTTTCATTCCTTTGTTTATTTAAAACTTATTCAAGCATACAAGAAGAGAGCTAATTAACTGATATGCTCTATATTTAACTGAAAATAAACTTCATGTGAAAAAAAGAGTTCGACACAAGCTATATGGGCTTATGAAAGACGGTGCACAATGGCTGGTAGATAACACTAACATTAAATTTGTTGGTAAGATGAGCAATGTCAATAAATATATATTGGAGGCATTCAGATTTTGTTGATCTATACTTTTTGGAATTAAACATGCATCTGACATTGAATCTTAAAGCTCATGCTTATCTCCGAGACAGTATCATATGTTTAATTTAATTATTAGTATCTTGATGTTGTGCCAATAAGAAACAGACAACTTCAGGTGTAGTTGCTTTACTACATATACATATTACTGGTCCATCATTCATCATAATTTCTTTTTCAATATCAACTTTCCGTTGTGTTTGAGTGATGGAACAATTTTTGAACAACTAGTTTTCGGATTTAGAAGGGACTTACCGACGTGACTTATTTGTTCTTTAATACAGGAGTTTATTTATCTGCTACTGCCTATGATGATTTGATTCTTGCTCAACATGTTTTCCTTGAAAGCAGAGTAAGAAATTAACCAGTCACATATCTGTTATGATAGATATTCACTGATACACACTCTGCTTGGTAACCTTGAAATATAAAACAACCCCTTAACATTATGGTGTCATTAATATTCCTAATATTAATATAACGATGGTAATTTAACTCTTGATTAGTGGTCATTAATATTCTTAATATTAATGTGTAAACTAGAAAATTGATGAATTTTGTTTCACTGATGGTTTATATACTCTTTGATTTTATATCAATAATTGTTACCCTCCACAGATTGTGGCTTTTTACAGAGGTCTCAAACATTCAAAACATCAGACTGTACTCTTATAAAGAGTTGCGAACGATGGGAGGTTTCGGTTCCGTTTACAAGGTAAGGACAATTTATACTTTCATTTTTCTTATTAATAGTTGAAGGATCTGAATTGTTACTCACGTATCATTTAATTGTTTTCATATTCAGGGGAAGCTAAAGGATGGCACCTTGGTGGCTGTAAAGGTGCTCTATGAGGAATCAACTCAGGGTACTCAGGAGTTCTTGACAGAAATAAAGACAATCTCTTCTATAGAACATGAAAATCTTGTTAAGCTATGTGGTTGTTGTGTAGAAGGAATCCATAGGATCCTTGTATATGGTTTTCTTGAAAATAATAGCCTTGCTCAAACCCTATTAGGTAAATCACATACTTGTGAAAGGTTTCCCGTCAAAATAATAATAGGCGAAAGCATTTTTGAAAATTTTATGTGTTCTTATTAGGTATATAAATCTATTTGAATGTTTTGTATAACATATCACGTTGTTATTGAAAAAACAATGTTAAAACAAAGAACATACATCACTTTTTAAAGCAAAACTGATGTTCCCGCAAAAAACAGACATCAATTTGAGATTATACCACATCACCTAAAAACTGATGTCTAATTTGGCAATTTCATGGATTTATTTTACATCGATTAAAAAATGATGTGCTATACAATTTACAACATCGGTTTTCTATTCAAAACCGATGTAGTATACACTTTACAACATCGGTTTTTTAACCAAAACCGATGTAGTACAGAGGTTGAGACATCGGTTCTGATTTAAGAACTGATGTTGTTGACAGCTATTAACATCGGTTAGGAACTGATGTAATAAGTAGTTTTTTACGTCGCCCCTAAACCGATGTAAAACACATAGACTTTTAACCTCACACATCAAGACATCGGCTTTGAAATTTTTTAACATCGGTCCAGAACTGATGTCTATTAACTTATTTGGCGTAGTGATAGGACAATTTTAACATAATACATATTGTATTAAAATAAACAAAACAAAACAGAAATCAAAAAAATAAATTTTGAAAACACATTGTAATGTAAAATTAAAAGAGACACATGAAAAATTGAATAAAATAAAAAATTACAACTAAATAAAATAAGAGGCTATAAAACATAAATAAAAATGGACAACACATAAAAATTCAAAATCCTTAACATTAAAAATTATAAAATGTCCTTAATTTTAAAGTTATTATAAAGAATGCAATATATAAAAAAAAGAATCCATTACTAATAAAAAGTTACTAAAATGGTGAACACATGAAAAATATATAAATTCTAATTGATGAAAATTTCATGTACGAATTACAAGTATAAATATGAAAAAAAAAATTACAGAGCAAAGGAAAGTTTTTAAAAACACATAAAATTAGAGAACAAAGAAAAAATGAAACGCCAAAAAAATTAGGGAACTTAAAGGAAAAAATTACATCACAAAAAATGTAAAATATTGGTATACAAAACATAAAAGAAAAATTTACTTTGTAAAAATACAGAACAATAATAGAAATGTTTGAAAAATAACTACAGGACCCAAATGTTTGAAAAATAAAAATATAAGATACATATAGTAGGCATACTGACAATCAAACTTTCTAATATATTATTAATGTTTTGCATAAATTTTTGATTTGATTGTACTTTATTATTGTAATAATATGTGTTCAACAACCGTCTCTTGTTGCACGTACTTAACGTTAACGACATATTTAGGTTTTTCAAGCCTTCTATCCATTATCTAATCTAGTGATTGTAGTAAAAGTTACTTAATTCTCCAATTACACAGGTTCCTCAATGAGAACTACCCTATATATATATAGGGTCCTACTCCACTACAAATTAAAAACTAAACACTAATCTAATATTTCAAGCTAAATTAATGACCAAACTAGGGGTACCCCAATACAAAAAATGCTTAAAATAATTGGCTCTATCCAACAAAAAAAAATAATCACTGTTCACGTGATGACGTGGCAGTGGATTTCACTGGTTAACGGTGCTTCGCACCTTCTTGTACGGCGCTTCGCGCCTTTATCATTCTAAAGTTGTAAGGAATGGCAATCAATGGTAAAGGCAATAGACGACTGACGGGTGTGTCGAGGGCCTTCGGCCCTCATGACTACCTAACTCATCCGTTTACTGTCTTAAATGCTTCGCATTTCCACGGCAGGGAATTTTTTTTTTTTTGTTGGATAGAGCCAATTATTTTAAGCATCTTTCGTGAAGGTACCCTTGGCGGGAAACTTAGAATAGATGAAATATAATTAATTTAGTGTTAGTTTGTAGTTTGTATTTAAGGATTGGTTTGTATTTGAGCAAAAACCTATATATATATATATATATATATATATCAATTTTTAAACACCAATTTGATATGTAAATTAATAACTTATAAAATTTCATAAAAGTAATATAATTGTAGATATTAAAAAGGAGGCACCGTTGGATTTTGAGATTGATTAGTGATAACCGTTGGATCTAATACTAAAAAAATATTCTTTTTTCTTATATTTAAAATATTCTCATGGGTTAAGTTCAAATTCCACCAACAACATATCTTTATTAAACATATATATCATTTTGTAAACTATTTTTAAGAGTTTGAGGTTCTATTCCCGTCAATATCATATTATAATAAAAAAAATTATTTTTTTAATAAATATATAATCTTATAAGCTACTCCCAAAAATTCCCTAATAATTAAAATACATAATTAGAATAATATTTATATTCATGAAATTTATAAAATTCAAAAAATATTTTAATAATAAAAACATACATATATACAACTTAAAATTTTAACGAAATATAATTAAACAGTTTACAAGCAATCGTGCATCGCACGGGTTATAGGCTATATAATTAATGTAAGAGAGTTCTTGTGGTATGGTTTGGTCGTCAGGGTTAGATATGTCATTTCAAAAATATTATATTAATATTCTTAAATAAGATTAAATAGAAATTAAAAATCTATACTATTATATTAAAATCGAAACATTGAAAGTTTTGAAAGTTTTGGTTTTTGGTTTGGTTATCTTAATTATTAAAATAAATAATTAAATTACAAAAATAACTCAAAAAGCTAATTACTAATGTTAACGTAATTATATTCCGATTAAAATTCCTTCATCCACATTGAGCTTCTACTTAGACTCTTTTTTCTGCTCCAACAACTAAATTACCCATTTTTTCTAAAGATTTTACTTCTAATTAAAAAACTTTACCATTTAATTTAAAACCAATAACAACTCAATTACCCATTTTTTTCTAAATTTTTTACTTTTAATTAAAACACTTTACCATTTAATTTAAAACCAATATTACAATAATTAATATATATCCAAAATATCATACCACATCGTTCCGTAATTATTTTTAGTAGTAATTTTTGTAATTAAAACACGTTACTTTTTTTGATTTAAAATTAATCTTGCGATCACTAATATACACCCAAAAATATCTCACCATATATTCAAGAAAGAATTACCAAAATGCCTCTATTTGAGGTTGCCCGACTCAAAATACTCATACCCAGATTGATGGCCCGATATGCCTACTTATTACGGCATTTCGGCTCCCTTATCACTTTGACAGCCGTACTTTACTCAAATATTGATCATTTGGGCAATTCAGACATGGCCCCCGTACACTAATGATTCTGGTTGTCAATTGGTACATTATTAATTAAGTAGTTATTCTAAAAACCAATTGATTCCTAAAACCAACTGATTAATTACTCTTAGTTGTTGTGACATCAGACATGGTTCCGCAGGGGAAAACTTTGCTCCTCACTCCTGTGCTTTTTTATAAAAATTGAACTAAAGGTAAATGTATGTCGTAGTCATTTGACACGGCACACGATTTTGCGTAACTGGTGGGCATAAAGGGCCTTAATTTTGCTTTAAGATATTTTGGACATTTATGTTTTAAAATAGATTAAATAGGCCATCATCCTATATTCAAATCATTATTTTTAGTAATAAATAAGAATCGTTAGATCTAATAATAAGATATATTATATGATTAAATTAATTTACTAAAAATTCAAAGTTCGAACCGGTCAACGACATTTTTAATTTAGAATTTTACAAAATAAATTTTAAACCATGCATATCATTATATAAATTTATATTAAATTAAAATTATAAAATTATTAAAAATAAGGATTATATAAAAACATAATTATAATGTTAAATAAATTTTATAATCTATCAAAATAAACACGTGCTTCGCACGGGTTATACGGTAGTATATTTTTATTTTTAATTCAAATTTTATTAGGCCACTTTAAAATAAATAAAATCAATATTCTGATTTTAACAAATTTTCAATTCGTGAGTCGTGAATGGTTAAGTAGAAGTGTAGAACATCAAAAAAAGATGAGTACTAAAGTCTAAAAAGAGTAATTCAAATAGGAAAAGCCCAATGGGCCAGTGTACTATGGGCTTGGCCAGCCAATATCAAATTTTAATTTTAGGAAAATATGTATGATAATAAGAAATTTGAATACCTAAAGCTTGAAGCTTGAGCTCGCAGCCTCTCTCTTTCAAAAATTTCAACAGGCACCACTAATATATAAATTATTACATTTAAAAGTTTCTCAATAAATGAAAATGAAGAATTGTTAAATGCATAATTTTAAGCTTTTTTGTTTGTTCTTAATCTATTTATATTATAAAAGCTGTTGCCTTTTTTCAGCTGCTTTTACTATTATGCCCTTACACTGTTTCTGAAATTACTGTATTCTGCCACTTCACTACGTTGATCTATACGTATTATCTTCATTATACGTATTATATCCTTATTACTTTCTTACAACATTAATTTTGATCTGTTTTTACAAAACGAATCCTCAATCCCGATGTGCAGCTTCTCCAACACACCTCTCCTCCACTTTTCTTTTCAATTTTGAACTACCAATTCATCTATCCCGCTTTCAATTCTTGCCGCTCTTCCGATAAGAAATTTGTTGCTTTAGAATCGTTCTTGCTTGATTGAGCTTTGTCACTCTTCGATACACCAATCTGCGATAAATAGAACCGTACTTCATCATGAACACGGTATATTTATGAGCCCTAATTAAATTCCTAACTGCTACGCGTATCTATTTATTATGTTTGATTGTATTTATGGATTTGTCTCATTGAGTATGTTTGTGGATTGTATTTATGTTTGATTGAGTATGTTTATGGATTGTAGTTGTCGGAGAAAGATAGAGACAGAGACAAGCCTAACAATATTCTTTCTTCTAATCTGTTTGTGTCGGATGAGCCTTTATTATCTTCCGTTTGTGAGTTATGTTGTTGTGTTGATTTTATTATTCTTCTTTTCTTACATTTCTTTGTTAATAAAATTGTCTTATTGGTGTAGTTAATTATGAACTTGGAATGATGAAAGAACATGTGCGCCCGACTAACGTTATTCCTTCAGAGTCACGTGATATTTATAATAATGTTGATGAAGATATTTGTAAGTAGGGGAATGTTTGCTTAAATTGCCCAAATTTTCAGCTTCTAAATTTCTGACAATGTTAATTTTCGAATGTAGTTGATCATACATTGTTTCCAGTTTCTTTGACCAACCATAAGAAATTACCAGCATGTGCTACTATGTGTGAGTCCGAATACTTTATTTTTGATTAAATAAGCTTCTTATTTGCTGTCATGTAATGTATTTACATGTGTATTACAGATGAAGATGAATTGATAGAATTAAAAAAAAGGAAAGCATCAGGAGATCGAACTACTACAATCCCAATATTGTTTGATGTTTGTGAGTAATATCCCTATTAAAATCTTAAATTATTGTTGATTTTAATTTATTCGTGGCATTGTATGATGTTAGTTTCATTACTTACAGTTAACAACGATCTAAGCATGATGAAGGTCCAATCCAAGAGAAAAAAAAATGTCATGAAAGAAAACATTAATCCTGAACATTCTCCTGTTACGAAGACTGGTCAGGGTAATATTTTATCATTTTTTCAATGTTCATTATGTTTTGTTATGTATCATCACTTTGTGGTATAAAATTAAAGTTCACTATTGTTTTGCAGTTGGCCTGATGAAAGAAAATGTAAACCATCAGATTCAAAGTTGTTCGAAAATTGTTCATACTCCAAAAAGGAAAATGACTCCTTTATCATTGCAAAAACCATTGCAAACAAATAATGGTCAGTGTACATGTTAATTTTTTGACCATTTCTTTGATACTATTAAATTTATAACCATTTTTTGTGGATTATTAAAGGTGCTTCTAAAAAAGTTAATACAAGCAATGGCAAGAAGAAAAACAGAGTCTCCAATATGTTTGAGGAAACACCAATGTCGACTTTGGATAATGTTTGTAAGTGAATCCCATTAATTGATCTTTATGCTTTTTTGATGTGATTGATGTCTTGATATTAACTTTCTTCATGTGATTGATGTCTCTATTGTTTGTAGTCAGTTCATCTGTTGGAGGTTCTACTTCTATGGATAAAGGTTTTACTAAATGGTTTGAACACAGTCCGCAGAACTTGAATTTTGAGATGACTGAAAATTTTGATTCTTATGTTCGTACATTTGAAGATGTCGGTATGTATGCTCCCAATTCCTACTTTTTCCATCGCGAATATGAAATTAATTATGCTTCTAATATGTGTGCAGAATTTTCGAGAATTGGTGATGTTCAGGATGATGAAACAGATTTGTATGAACATGATGGTATAGTCTTTTACATGGACAATTGTCAATTTATAGGATTTAATACTTTATTTGACTTGAGCAAGGAAATAGTTATTCACTATTCTTTTGCAGAGAACATGGGTGATGGAGATTGTTGGTCAGATGAAAATTGCATAAAAACTACAAATGGTAATTCTCAACTTTTGAAATATACTTTGCTAATTGCAATATTGTTTAAATGTTTCTATAATAAATACTGCAGTTCCAACTGAATACGCCAGCTTAGGGTCTCCTAATGTCAAGTGTAGTAAATGTGAAGCTTGGATGTGGAAGGAAGAGCGTGTGAACAAAAATGTTACACGTGGAATACCAGAGTTTTCTTTGTGTTGTGCAAAAGGTCAGATACAACTCCCGAAGGAAAAACCAACTCCTTCATTCCTATGGCAGTTACTTAATGACAAAAAGAAGGGTCCCAAATTTAAGGAAAGTATCCGTCTGTACAATAGTATGTTCGCTTTTACATCAACTGGTGGTAGGGTTGATCATTCTATCAACTGTGGTGGGGCACCTTATATTTATAGATTAAATGGCCAAAATCATCATCTTTTTGGTTCTCTTATTCCTGATGATGGCAAGGATCCCAAATTTTGTCAACTCTATATTTACGATACCGAAAATGAAGTTGAGAATAGAATGAAATGGATCAATGTTCATGATGGTCAAATTGTTCATGCAGAAATTGTTGACGGCTTAATGAAAATGTTGGATGAAACCAATGAGTTGGTAAAAGAATTCAGAACACAGCGTGATCGCTTTGAGCAAGGCCAAGTTACTGATCTTGAAATTACATTGAAGATATCCAGGGCAGAGAATGGTCGGGAGAATCATATTGTTCCTGCAGACGATGTTGCTGGTATAATTCCAGGTGACCTTGATGACAATTGTGGATACCGTGATATTATTATTCATTCTAAAGAAGATGGACTGGAAAGGATATCTGACATCCATCCTAAACTAATGGCGCTGCAATATCCCCTGCTATTTCCTCATGGAGATGATGGTTTTCATATACATCTATCATATGGGAACTCTGAGAAGAAGTCAAGGAAAAGAAATATGATCTCACAAAAGGAATATTACTCTTATAAGTTACAAGTGCGACACAATGAAGGTAAATTTTCCACATAAATACTCTTTACTTTTACAAATGTACACTATATTAAGTTTTAATAGGGTGTAACTGTGTACTTCAAGTTAAATACAGTAGGATCATCATTGGTATAATTTTTTTATTGATGCTTGCTTAAGAAGACATATGAGTCATGTGGTTTTTTAACATTAAAAAATTATACACAGGTATGACACCACGTTTAGGTGGTCGGTTATTCCAACAGTACATCGTCGATGCTTTTTCCACAATTGAACAAGCCCGTTTGTGGTGGTTCCGAACTCATCAGACAACAGTACGTAATGAACTATATGCACAAATTTATGATTCATTGCATACTGGAAATGTGGATGCGTCAAATGTTGGTAAAGGCATTATACTTCCAGCTGGTTTTGTTGGATCAAGAAGATATATGCAACAAAACTTTCAAGACGCACTTGCAGTTTGTCGGTATATTGGCCATCCAGACATTTTTCTTACAATGACAACAAACCCCATGTGGGATGAGATCATGCAAATGATGAATCTTCTACCTAATTGTTTGCCTCAAAACTCACCTGATATAATTGCACGGGTATTTCGATTGAAGCTGGATCAACTAATTGATGACATCAAGAACAAATCATTTTTTGGTAAATGTCTTGGAGGTAAAAAAAACTACATTTAACTAACTGTTAAATTATTTTACTAGCATTAATATTTTAACTTACTGAAATCAGTTTTTGTTTTATGATTTGTAGTGATGTACGTTGTCGAATTCCAGAAGCGTGGATTGCCTAATGTTCACATGTTAATATGGTTGGATTCATCGGCAAAGAAAAATTTGAAGCATAATGTTGACAAGTATGTTTCTGCTGAAATTCCCAATCCTGATGAAGATCCTGCAGGTTACGCTGCTGTTAAGGCTTTTATGATTCACGGGCCATGTGGTGTTGATAATCCAAAATCACCATGCATGAAACAATATCAATGTATCCGACATTTTCCTAAAAAGTAAGTATTTTAATTTTTACAAATAATTTACAAGATTCATTTCTGATGCATTACCTTCCATAGTTTTTGCAAACATAAAAATCTTAAACTAATTTTCGTAGGTATTCTCCTTCCACCAGATTTGATGATTCTGGATTTCCTATTTATAAGCGTCGAAAGAGCAATATTACTGTTAATATACGAAATCAGGATTTAGACAGTAGGTGGGTTGTTCCATATAACCGAGACCTATTGGTTAAGTATCAATGCCATATGAATGTGGAAATCTGCTGTCATGCAAGGAGTATTAAATATCTTTTTAAGTATTGTCTGAAAGGTCACGACCGAGCAACTGTACAGATTCAAGGCAGAAAAAAAAATAATGGAAATGGGAGTAATGATGGTCCTATAGACGAGATTAACCAGTATTTTGATGGTAGATATATATGTGCAGCTGAAGCAGCCTATCGAATATTTGGGTTTAATATTCATTACAGGACAACATCAGTACAACGCCTTTCATTTCACTTGCCAGGGAACAAAAACTGCACTTTCAAAGCTCATGAACCGTTGCCAAAGGTCATTGCAAGAGAGAAACGTAAGTGCAGTCAACTAGAAGCCTTTTTCATTTTAAATGCAACTGATCCTGAAGCAAGGCAGTATACATATGACGAGATTCCACAACATTACGTTTGGAATGATGCAGACACCATATGGAACACAAGGAAAAGAGGCATGCAGATTGGAAGATTATTTTATACTCATCACAGTACGGGTGAGTTGTGGTACTTGCGTCTTTTGCTGACAAAGGTCCGTGGTCCAACATCATATAAATGTTTAAGAACTGTAAATGGCACAGTTTATTCAACCTTCCAAGAAGCCTGTAAAGCTTATGGTCTTCTCGATGACGATAAAGAGTGGCATCAAGTGCTGCAACAATGTTCAAGTTGTGGATTTCCTCCACAAATCCGTCAACTCTTTGTTCACATCATGGTGAATTGTAGAGTAACAGATCTCAGGAAATTGTGGAATGACCATTGCCAACACATGATGGATGACATTTTGTTAAAGCGACGAAAATTAACCAAAAATGAAAGTTTGGTTTTAAATGACAAGCAGTTGGAATATTATGCTCTTGCAGGTTAGTTTGTCTACGAGTCATTACTCATTCTGCATTAATTTTAAAATGTTTAAAGCAAGTCATATTAACAATTTTTTTTTGTAAATTTGCAGAAATCGATAATTTGCTTAAGTCAATTGGAAAATCACTGAATGATTTCCATCAGATGCCCCAACCTCCAAAAAATTATCTGTATTGTGGTGCTGATAATCTCATAATGGAGGAAACAAGTTATGACATCGAAGAAATGGAAAGGCACCATAAAAGTCTTATTTCCAGTTGCAATAAAGAGCAGTTGAAGGTATACCATTCTATCATAAACTCTGTTGAAAAAAATGAAGGAGGTCTATTTTTTGTTTATGGAAGTGGAGGTTGTGGAAAGACTTACCTATGGAAGACTTTAATTTCCAAATTAAGGTCTGAAAGTAAGATAGTGCTTCCAGTTGCATCTTCTGGCATTGCAGCAACCCTTATGGCAGGTGGTCGAACAGCTCATTCGAGGTTCAAAATACCAATTGTTTTAGATTATCATTCAATGTGTAGCATATCACAGCAGTCTGATATAGCAGAGCTCATTAAAAGGACAAGCCTTATAATATGGGATGAAGCCCCAATGCAACACCGGTATGCTTTTGAATGTCTTGATCGATCATTACGAGATATTATGAGGTCTGTTGACTCTAACCGCTTTCATATGCCTTTTGGCGGAATTACGGTGGTTCTTGGTGGTGATTTCAGACAAATCTTGCCAGTTATCCCTAGAGCATCTAGAGGTGAAGTTGTCTCAGCGTCAATTACAAGATCAAAGTTGTGGGATATCGTTAACATGCACCACCTTATACACAACATGCGCATCAATAAAGGTACCACTGTACAAGAAGCGGAACGTATGAAACAATTTGCACAATGGGTTCTCGATGTTGGAGATGGTAAGATTGAAAGAGCGACTGATGGGGAGTTTGAAGAGGATATAACCATTCCTCCACAGTTCTGCAATGTAGGGAATGTTAATTGTATCGATGACATGATCGATAGTACCTTTCCTGATTTGTCAAACAATTACAAGGATCCTAAATACTTGAGCGAAAGAGCAATTCTGACTCCAACCAACAACACAGTCTCTCATGTGAATGCTCTAATTGTTGAAAGACTTCCTGGCGAAACAGTTTCCTATTTTAGTGTGGACCATGTAGAGGACTTCCCCGGTACTGAAAGTGAGTTAAACAATAGCTTTCCCCCTGAATATTTGAACTCCATAAATATTCCAGGTATGCCAAGCCATGAATTGAAATTGAAGGAAGGTGTAGTGGTTATGCTCATTAGAAATTTGAACCAAACGTTGGGTTTATGCAATGGTACAAGGATGATGGTTACAAAGTTGCTTCCACAGTGTGTTCAATGTGAAGTCATTTCTGGAAATTATGTTGGTAGTAGACATTTCATCCCACGGATGGAACTGTTTCCATCTGAAACAAGACTCCCGTTCAAGCTTATGAGGAAACAAATGCCGTTGCAAATATGTTACGCAATGACTATCAACAAATCACAAGGCCAATCTCTGGAAAATGTTGGTTTATTCTTACCAAAACCTGTTTTCACACATGGACAGTTATACGTAGCTATTAGTCGTGTCACATCTCCCGAAGGCTTGAAAATATTTATATAATCAGAAATGGGTAAGACTACGAATATCACTCAAAATGTAGTTTACAAAGAAGTATTTTACAACTTACCATGTGTTTAGGTTGTTGAGCATTCAGATTTAGAACAACCTGTATGTACTACAACCTGTTTGTATTTTACTAACTTTGTTTATATTTAGAGTTGTGTTTTAATTACGTGTTTTTATTTTACTAACTTTGCTTATATTTAGAGTTGAAAGAACCTAAATTTAACATGTACTCAACTAGAAGAACCTACTAATATTACTTGGTATTGAAGTACGACAAAAAAGAATATAACAAATATTTATAGATGTAAACCAAAATTGGTACTGAACTACAAGAAAAAAGAATATAATAACCAATTTTCTTACTGAATGACTGGGAAAATTAAATAAAATCGATGACTAATTTATTATGAAAAAAAACAATTATGTCCAATTTAATAAAGATAATTTCGGATATATGTTAGAATGTACATTTGATTATTTTATTTATAATTAATTGTATCATTTTGCAATGACACGTTTCCTTCTTTTGTTTGGAGATAAGTGGTGTTTTGGTAAGTGGGAGTACAACCTATTATTATACTGTAAAGTTGAAACTTATCTTCACTTTCTGTGGTCAAGGTAACAGCTTCAGATCTAACCCAATTATTAAAGCTTCAAACAAGAGGTATGATGATTTCCAATTTAATGAACCTAAGCATTTACATATTCCTTCCAACCATATTAAAGTGTAACCATATTTGTAGCCTACAGCTATCATGTCTTTCAACAAATATGCCACATTGGATAGTTTGGATGACTCAAGAAATCAGTGGAAGATTCGGGTACGAGCACAAACTATTTGGCAAGGAGTGAATATTAAAACAAAAGAATTTCGTGGTTTGAATGTCATCTTTATTGATGATTGTGTAAGCTCTTCTTTTATGCGAATACTTTAGTAAATATTTGTTCTTTGAGTTTGTATGTTTAATGATATCGTTTGTGCTCTAGAATCATAGGATCCATGGTTTTATTGCTGCTCCACTATGTCCTAAACATCAAGTAGATCTCCAGGAAGGAGGAATTTATATTGTATCGAATTTTTCGGTCAAATATTACAACGGTGATGAAACATATAGAGCCATAAGGACTGCAAAACATATCTACTTTAACAATGATACAAAACTTACAAAAGATTCGAGCAATGGGTTGAAAATATAGGCACAATGTTTTGATTTATTCTGTTTGACTGATGTTGACAAATTGAAGAATGATAATCGCTTTTTAATTGGTGAGTAGCATTATTGCATTTACTCCGTACTTATTTTAAGTTAGTTCTCATTACATATTATTTTCATAAATTATATGTGCCTAGATGTGGTTGGAGTGATAGATGATGTACCAACCAAGTTGGTTTATAAGAAAGAAGATGGGGATAGATTCAATGTAAAGTTCAACATCACTGATGGGAGGTATATTTTAATAATTTTATTAATAAAGATCACTCTTACTATTAAGTTTATCTGATTAAAACTTGGTTGGTAGGTCTTATGTAAATGTGACTTTCTTTAACGAGTTTGGGCAAAAACTTCTTACTGCTTTGGATGAGAAGTTAGAAGAGCCAGTCATAATCATAATAGCAAGTGCAAGGATAAATGAATGGAATGGTACGTAAATTTAACAAAATTACATGTACAAATTCACTATATGGCAATAGTTAACATTGTATGTATCAGTTCCTTTAATGATTCTCCTTCATTTTTCTATTACAGATCAAGTTTCGTTAATCAACTATCCTGCTACAAGATTTTATCTTAACAGTACACACCATAGTGTCAAGAAAATTAGGAAAAGGTAAGAAGGTATTATTACTACAACGTACTTAATGCAACAGTTGTAATGCATTCATATTATTTTTGAAGGCTTCTTGAGGCATCATTCTATGCATCAAACTTGGACGATGAAAATGAAGAGGAAGTACCATTTCTTACTGTGAAAGAGTTATTGAAAGTGAATGAGGACTACATTCAGGTATTATTGTACCACATTATTCACCAAATTCTACCTGTAGCTTTATTAATGCTCTGTCAATTTCTTTTGTAATACAGAAAGAAGTCCAATGCAAAGTTACGATAAAAAAAATTGACCAAAAGTTGAAGTGGTATTGTAACTATTGTATCAAATGTGATGTTGCTCTACAATTGGTGGATGGAAATTACAAATGTCCAACTTGTGGACAAACAAAACCATATCCGGACAAAAGGTAGTATATTGTTCTAATTTTTAAAAGAATTGGAAAAAACAATGTACATTGTTACAATACAACTACATGTGTAGGTATCAACTCTCCACATTATGTTCTGACAACACCGGTACTATTCCGATTTTGTGGGAAGATGAAGAACTCATATGCCTTACTGGGAAAACTGTTTACGATCTCCTAGCTGACGAAACTCAAGTATGATAGTGCCATATAAAAGCATTGCATGTACTTTTTTTTCCTTCCAACCTTTTATAATAATCTTCTAATCATTATGTATGACAGGTTGGTGATGGTGATAATTTCCCTCCTCTACTCAAACAGTTTAAAAAAAAATGTTACAATATCGTTGTAACAGTGAAAGAGGAAAATGTGAAACAAGGATCGAATGTTTACACAGCGAAAAAAATTTCAAACCCGGAAGAAATGTCAGCAACGCATTCACCAAACCAAAAAATGGAAGTAGAAGTTAAACAGACTGAAATTTCAAATGTAAGTTCGTAAATTGTTTAAGATTATAAAAGTATGGTTTGGGTCTTGCAATACTTATAATATTTAATGTTTTCACAGGAAATTAATACAGAGAAAACGAGTCCACCAACTGGAAAGTCCAGCAACAAGAATAGAGCAAGGAAATATCTTGATCCTGTAGAATGTGAAATCGGTGACACTACCCCACTTGGCAAGTTTAAAAGCATCAAGACTGAAAAGTGAACTTAGGATAATGTTTTTGTACTTGAATTTCTCATTCAGGTACATTTGTCTTTTGTAAGAACCGAACTATTGGTTCTAATATTGTTGCAAGATTGCATCTTATTTGGAATATTGTGACAATGTATTTGTATTTGTACATTATGTCTTGGGCCTAAATTTAACCAAGTACAAAATGTATTTGAAGCTTTAGTATTATGAAATTAATGGTGTCTAACCAACTACAAATGTATTGGTTTTGAAATTTATGTCCCTGTCTTAAATAAAATGGTTACACATCAAATCATTGACAAAACAACCAACTCTTTTAAGTGAACTAATATTGTGAAGATCCAAATCATCAACACAACAAGGTTTGGCTGCAAAATCCAACCAAAAAATTACAAACAATGTCCTCTAACAAGTTTGACTACTTGAATGATGTGCAAAAAGGAAGAACGGATTGGAGGATAAAAGTCCGAGTAGTTCGTGAATGGAAAGTAAGAACTCTAAGTGGACAACCATTGAAAGGTTATAATTTACTACTACTTGATGCAAAGGTATTGTCCATTGCTTAACATATCAATTTAGTTCTAGAAAGTAGTCAATTCATACTAACATCTAAATATTGTTATCCACACTCAGAATGTTCGAATGCATGCTTTTGTGCCACCATTTCTTACTGATCGAATGCAAAAGATGTTTACAGTGGACAAAATGTATATTATCACAAACTTCCAAGTCAAAGATTACACAGATCTGGACAAATGGAGATGTATTCACATGGATAGACAAATCCTATTCACTAATCAGACAAAAGCAAGGGAAATCAAAGAAAATGAGTATTTCATTCCCAATAATAGTTTTGATTTCTATGAATTTGCAGAACTCAAAAATCTAGCAAACCAAAATATTTATTTGGCTGGTAAGTGGTGCAGACTATATCTACTTTTCAAAACCTTTGTTTATATGTTTATATTTGTCTTAAGTTTTCTATGCTGTTTTATGTGTAGATGTGGTTGGAGTTGTCACTAAGAGAGATCCTTTAAGATTGGTACACAACTCTAAGGGAGAAGATCAATTTCAAGTGCGGATGAAAATGACTGATGGAAGGTAAGATTGGAGTTCTAAGATTGGTACACAAGTCTAAGGGATGAACATTAAGACTGATTAGTACAAAAATAAATTTATAGGACAAATATCAATGTCATTCTTTGGGACAAACTGGCAGAAGAATTTCAAGAGGAGATTAATACCAAAAATTTTGAACAACCTCTTATTCTTATCATTGCAAGTGGGAAAGTTGGTCTCTGGAAAGGTAATATTCCTTTATTTAATACTTCTAACTTTAGACTGTATATTCTTAGAACCACTTTCAAGCTCTGAATTTCTACCAACAGATGAATTAGATATTTGCAACTTCTCACCAACAACTTACTACATCAACTACAACCATCACAGTGTGCTGCAGCTACGAAAAATGTAAGTCATTACATAACATTTCCGAATTCATATTTTATATATAGAATAATGAAAACTAATAGGATATATTTTTGCAAATATTAGGAGTGCAGAACCACAATTTACCCAAAACAACTACTCCTTGCCACAACCCAAAAAAGAATTAAAATTGTACACAATGGCTGAAATCCAAAACTTGACTGAAGACTATATACTGGTAAGTAAACAAATTGTGTAACTATTAGGTATTGGCTGCAAAATATAAATTTCAATGCCAAGTTATTTTCAGGAAGAAGTGATTTGTCAAGTCCACATTGAATGTGTTGAACATGCTCAAACTTGGTTTTACACTGAATGTACCTCATGTTACAAGCAAATAAATATTGAGAATGGGAATCCCTTCTGTGAGAGATGCAATAGGATTGTACCTGAACCAGATAAGAAGTATAACTCACATTTGTTCACTGATATATCTAATATTTTTCCTATCGCTGCAATTAATATTTAGAATATACAAATACAGGTTTGGAATATTTGTCAATTGTGCCGACGACACAGGTCATATCGAGATTCTCCTGATGGATAGACCAATACGAACAATATTTGGCAAAAATGTCTTTGATATGGAAGAGGAGGTAAAATTTTTATTGTCATCTTTAACAATATAAGCTGTACACTTAGTAATCACATACTAATTTTGTAACATCCTGAGTCCGAAAATATTAATTCTGATTATTTTATTGGGAATAAGATTTATTGCGGTTAAATTTTGAACCGTTTTGGAGATAATAAAGAAATTAGGGATCGAGACGATAAATTATGGATTTTGAGGAATGTTTTATTTTATTGGTTAAAGATGGAATTTTCATGTCAAATATTAATTATTTGACGCCAGATAATTTTAGGATTTATTTTCGGGAAATTTGCAAGTGGACTCGTAATTATTTAAAATACGAGATTTAGAGATTTGACGACTTTATTTTATAAAATTAAAGAGTTTAGGGTTTCATGGGCCTGAGGTCACCCTCAGGGTACTACCTGAGGTTAAAATAATCTTCATACAAAATTAAGGGTATTTGTGTAACTTACTAAAAAAAAGTTACATTTACAAAAATGCCCCTGCGGGGCCCTTTATTTTATAAGTACAATTATATTACAACCTTAGGAGAGGTGCCCGAGGACAACCTCAGGGCCAGTTTTCTCAAGAGTTTAATTATGTTGGAAAATTTGGGAGATAATTGTTTTAATAAAACAATTACAAGTGGAATAAAAAGGAGATAAACGAATAAGTAGTGTTTTAATTGGGCCCGGAGTGAATTATTAGTAGTTAGTATAAGTATATTGGGCCAAGCCATTTAGACAAACACAAACAAACGCTGAAAAAAAAAGAACGGGGAGAGAGAAAGGAATTGGGGGAGAAAGAAATTAGGGTTCTTAATAATTTCAATTTGGGGGAAAATTGAAATTGGGGATGGTAAGTGAAGAGAGGGAGAGAAAGAAAAGAGAGAAGAAGGGATAGAAGGAGGAGGATGATGAACCCAACTCTCACCATTCTTTCTTTTCAAAAAAAAAAAAAAATCTGCCATGGAAGAGGAGGAAGGAGTGAGTTGCTTGCTTGTTTCGGCCATGGAAGAAGATGAAGGTGAAGAAGATGATGAATAGTAGTGTTCTTGATTTTTGGTTGATTAAAGAGGTATAAAATCTTTGTTTCAAGTTTTGATTTTGTAATTTAATTCATGGGCATATGTATTGGTAGTTAGCAGATTTTTGAGGTTTTAAGAGTATATTATTGCTTAGTAGTGTGTTAATGAATGAATTGATGAGGTGGGTTTGTTTAAAGGCATAGTATGCAAGCTGTCCAGAATTTTCAGGACCTGCCCTGTTTTTGCAAGTGAAATTCGACATAGTTGTGTGCTGTTATAGGCAGTGGTCATTTAATGAAAGTTGTTCTATTCGGAGTCTAGTTTATTTACGCGAAAACCCTGCGTCAAAAGAGTAAACGAGTTAAGAATTATAACCGTTTTAGTAAAGGTTGCGCAGTGCATAAATTACTGTGTTGAGTTGTATATTTAAGCATTCGGTTTTGGGTGTTAAATTAGGAATTTTGCTCTGAACTTTTTATGGTAGATTTGGTTAATATTGAAGTGCAAATCTGGAAGGTTTGGTATTAAAATGATTATTTTTTTAATTTATGAAAAATGTTAGAGTAAAGAGTGCGCAGTTGCATTTTAGAGTTCCAGATTTGTCACCCTGTTTTGGAGAGTGATTTTGAGTAGGTTAAAGATCTTATTTGAAGGAGGTCTATAAATAAAAGTTGTTAAGTTATGATCTTATTTAGCTGATTACCAAGTTTGGTATGCATTGGATTGATGGTTAATGTTTTATTATAAAATTTCTAAGGTGTTATAGTCGAAAATGATAAGATAAATGATGATTGGAAGTGGGAATGATATTGGGTTGTGTTGGTAAATTGTTGTGATGAATTGAGATGGTAATTGAGGTGTTTTACACCGGGAAATGTCCATGTTACGAAAAGGTCATGCCCGATTTTCGGTAAAAAGGGCTGTAACTCAAGCCTAATAAAGGTGTAGAATTTACGAGACTTGTAACCATAATTTTTAAGCGTGGGATTTTATAAATATGAATTTTTGAGGAGTAAGCTGTATAGTAATTGGAATACCGATTAGTAGGCAGTAAAAGCTCATTCGGTTAATTGTGACTTAAGAAGACGTTAGTGATTTTATTGGATAATTGTAGAAACAAATTGAGCTGTAGAATTTGACCGGTTAAGGTCAGTTTGCTTTGTAAAGTACGAGTAGAATGAATTGGGAATATACGATTGAACAGTTTATTGATGCTTATCCAGGTTATTGGAAAAGTGGGTTGAGGAACGGTTGGATTGCTTGGATAGCGGTGGTTGTAAGTATATCTTGCTATGATAAATTGAAGATAATGCGTTATATTTCTGTTAACATATTTACTGTGTTTTAAACCCTATGCGTATTTTGTGTTATGCGGGTAGAAATGTGAATTTATGGATTTTTTAAAAGAAATATATCTTTTAAATCGAGGTGTTTAAATTGTGATTTTTATATTATTATATATGAATGCTTGTTAAACTGTTTTTAACTGGTATATGTTGAAATGTGTTTTTGAGGAAAACTGAGCAGACTGGCATTGACAGTGAATCACCCCCTTAATTGGGAACAGTAGAACCTCCAGAAATGGAGACCAGTAGAACCTCCAGAAATGGAGACAGTATGAACCTCCAGAAATGGAGACAATATGAACCTCCAGAAATGGAGACAGTATGAACCTCCAGAAATGGAGATTTGGTAGAACTTCCAGAAATGGAAACTTTGTGAACTTCCCGAAATAGGAAGTGAAGGCCGGGGACCCCCACTGGTAGAACTTCCAGAAATGGAAATTGTGTGAACTTCCCGAAATAGGAAGTAAAGGCCGGGGACCCCCACTAGTAGAACTTGATGAACTTGTCGTGACTAGAATGCCCAGTTTTTCCTCACGTAAATTGGGAAGTTTATATTTTATTATAAATTGTGAATTGTGAAATGTTGTTGATTGCTTATATGCAATATTGTGAAAATGCTTTAAGATTCAGATTGTTGTGAAATTGTGTTGAGGTTCAGATTATTGTGAAATCAAACTATTTACGAAATGATTGCTCAGCTTTAAAAGATGAGTACTTTGGCAAAACTCTGATTGTGGTGTGAATTATATTTTATTATAAACTGTGTTGTGATGAATATTTTCGCAGAACTCGGATTTCGGCGTGATTTTATATTTTATTATAAATTATCAATGTTGTGCTGACATATTGGCAGGAATCTGGTTTCGGTGTGAGTTATATTTTCTATAAACTGTGTAGTGATAATGATTTCCAAAACTAAATTATTTTTATAAAACTTCAGGGGATCACTACAAAATATACTTGCTGAGCTTTATAGCTCATTCCTTTATTTTATAAATTATCACAGGAAGTACTGAAGATTTCAGAAGAATACTAGGAAAGGTAGACAGAAGTGATGGACCATTAGAGCTGGTGGTTGACTTAGTGGTTATGCTTCACGTACTGGAGTGTAGATTGACTTGGTGGAAGCACTTGTTGTGGACTTTGGTTGTATGTTGATGCCAGGTAAGTCAGGACAGAGTTGACTTGTGACTATACCGATTGTAGTATACTTTCAATAGTAATTGCGATGCGCTGTGTGTGGCACCATTTTGGTGAGATAGACTTTTGTTATAGAGTTGAATTGTTGAATTGAAAAATCAGGGGATATTCCTATTTACGAATACTTCATGCCAAAATTTAAAAAAAAATTAGCAGGATGAATCAGGTTGTGATGTAGTTTTGACGGACCCTCGGGCCGGTTCTTTCCAGAGGAAATTAAACCGGGGTCAGGGGCGTCACAGGTGGTATCAGAGATATGGAGTAGAAGAGTGAGATATGTATAAAGATAAAGTGTTGTATGACTGAAATTTGTCAAGGAACTAAGGATTTGAAGAAGGGATGTATATAATTTGAGGTTTTCGAGTAATAAGATTGTCAGGGCAAAGGTTTCTTGCATGGGAGCGATGTTAAGATTTAGGGTCTTGAATGGATAAGATCCTTAGTTAGTGAATGTTGAATAACATGAGGGCTTGTGTAGAATGTATAATGAATTACTAGATATAATGCCAGGGAGTGAGACATTAAGTATATTCATCAAGGATTTTGGTTAAGAAATTGAGGATTTTTGGGCATGAATCAATTTTGAGGATATAGATTATTGAAATATTTGTGAGGAATGATAGAGATCATTTAGCGATACATGTGATTTTTTTTGGATGTGCGGAATTGTTCGAGGATATTTAATTCAATGATAGTGGTCGCTTATTGTTTGAGGATTTAGTTGTTTTTATAAGACGAACTTACAGAATTGGACATTTGATTTGATAGCTAGATTATTATTGGAAGATGTGATTCTTGGTATGTGATCCCGTTGTTTGAGAATATATTATTCAAGGATTAGAAGTGAAGAAAATCATGAGTTTTGGAATTTTATGCTAATATGAATTTAGATAGAATATTATTGGATATATATTACGAATTCACGAATGTGTGAGAATTAGAAGAGTTTTAATGTGAAGTGCATGTTAATAGTTTGATATGATTGCTTTGGAAAGCAATCATTATTTTCTGGATGTTTGACATGACTCTGAGGATATTTTTTTGGGATTTAATTTTTGTTCGGGAATAAGACGTGTAACCCTGAATGTAAGAATTTTGAGAATTAGAATATTGATTGACGACTTGATTTTTGCATCTACGAATGGATATTTGTATTCGAGAAGTGAGGTTTGTTAATATGGACGTAGACTAATATTTATTTTAATATTTGAGGATTATGGGATTATTAAGTTTTAAGAATTTTCTATTGAGGTTGTAGAAGATATTGGGGTTTAAGGTTTCCAGAATATGAGCTTTTAATTGTTATTGTAATAGGAATTTGATGGATTGTATTGATACAAGGAACTTTTGGGAAGAATCATTGAGACGTGTAAGTACTCCGGATGATGATGTATAGATTTCTTTAAGATTGATGTGGTGACATGGATTGTGAGATTGATATAAGAATTTTGGGACGTATAGGAAATTGAGGATATATTTTTAAGTTAAGAAATTATTGTCAGCGTATATGAAGGAGAAGGGTTATTAAGTTTAGACCGGAGGCATCACAAGTGTGACATAGTTTGGAAAGAAGAAAAAGAGAAGGAAAGAGGAAGTGATAGGATGTTATATGATGATTTTGGAATATGATGACATTTGAGAATTTGTGGCTTAATTTAGAATCTTGTGATTAGATTCTAAAGATACTTATTGAGAATAACAGTGATTGTTAATTTTTGGGAATATATACATTATGAAATTTAGATATGTTATAATGATGATGATGTTAGCAACTAGAGAGAATAAATTGTTGTTCGAGGTTTTACTGTACTAGTTACTAGTTACTGATACGAGAATTTGTGGATATAGATTGTTGATCGATGACGATATTAGTAGAATTAAGGAAATTTTGGGATTCTTGAGAATTTAAGTATTTGAGGATTTATTACCTTGTTACTCGAGGATGTGATAGTGTATGTGCGTCCGAGTCGCTTAGACTTCCTTTCGCCATTGATGTTGATCAATTTATTTAGTTAGTTGTTGACATTGTTTTGTCCGCTAGTTTAATTTTCGCAGAGACTGCGGTTTCATCTCAGATAGTGACTGCGGCACCGTTCGAAAATTTTGCTGCCTCGAGAGATTTTGACATATTAAAAGCCAGTATCAAAAGTCGGGATATACGATAGATAGCGTTATGAGTATACTTTCTATGTCAAGACGAGATGATTCAGCCTAGAGATTAAGAACGATGGGAATTGATGGTAAGATTCTAGAAAAGGAAATCTTGATGATGCGATTTTGTTGATAAGTTTGAGAACTACAAGAGGAGGATGCTAAGGACCGTGATGATAATTTTCTTTTGTTACAGCTTTTGTTGGAGACTACGTGTATGCTAGCTTATAGATCTTTACCTTTTGGTAACATACAGATAGATCATGTAGAACGCAACATGTGGAAGACGATAGATTTACGTATTGATGATTGGTGAAAGACCATATTACAAGTACTTGAGATGATTTTGGATTGTAAAGGAAATATGATGATTACGATGATAAAGTGGGTGTGTATTCTCAAATGGGAGATACATACGAATGATGATGAGTAAGTATATGTGTGTATTGAATTACAGTTGTTTCCGACCGTGAGGGATATCTTGATTTTTGATTGATGATTTTTTGGATGAGAAGCGAGTATTCTTACATTGATATTGTGAATTGTTGATGCTTCATTGTTGGAAGTAAAGCTAACAAGTTGGTTAGCTGGGTGGGAACCCCAATAGTAGAACTTGTGAACCTATCATGTCTGAATACTCATTTTCTTAATCATTGTGTGATGAATGTGATGAATTATTGATTATATTCTTTTGAAGATTCTTATAATAATTTTAGAAGAAGATTAAGGCCTATAGCTGAAATCATGTGAAGAGATTGTATTCGTGAGAAATGCTGCAGAGCAACTTTCAGGTTGGAGAGTCAACCAGGAATTGGAATATGAACCGATAGATGTTCAACTGGATTAAAATTTAAAAAAAAAACCCCCCGTAGAGGCTATGATTGACAAGAGCAGATGTTAAAAATGAAGGTAATACCTTTGATGAATATTATGTGACAAAGACATGATATAAAAGAAGAACTTGGAGACTAGAAGACAGTATGAGAGAGAAGTATCCCACTTTGATTTGATGAGACCTAGTGCGCTCAATTTCGAGGACGAAATTTTTCTAAGGGGGGAAGGATGTAACATCCTGAGTCCGAAAATATTAATTCTGATTATTTTATTGGGAATAAGATTTATTGCGGTTAAATTTTGAACCGTTTTGGAGATAATAAAGAAATTAGGGATCGAGACGATAAATTATGGATTTTGAGGAATGTTTTATTTTATTGGTTAAAGATGGAATTTTCATGTCAAATATTAATTATTTGACGCCAGATAATTTTAGGATTTATTTTCGGGAAATTTGCAAGTGGACTCGTAATTATTTAAAATACGAGATTTAGAGATTTGACGACTTTATTTTATAAAATTAAAGAGTTTAGGGTTTCATGGGCCTGAGGTCACCCTCAGGGTACTACCTGAGGTTAAAATAATCTTCATACAAAATTAAGGGTATTTGTGTAACTTACTAAAAAAAAGTTACATTTACAAAAATGCCCCTGCGGGGCCCTTTATTTTATAAGTACAATTATATTACAACCTTAGGAGAGGTGCCCGAGGACAACCTCAGGGCCAGTTTTCTCAAGAGTTTAATTATGTTGGAAAATTTGGGAGATAATTGTTTTAATAAAACAATTACAAGTGGAATAAAAAGGAGATAAACGAATAAGTAGTGTTTTAATTGGGCCCGGAGTGAATTATTAGTAGTTAGTATAAGTATATTGGGCCAAGCCATTTAGACAAACACAAACAAACGCTGAAAAAAAAAGAACGGGGAGAGAGAAAGGAATTGGGGGAGAAAGAAATTAGGGTTCTTAATAATTTCAATTTGGGGGAAAATTGAAATTGGGGATGGTAAGTGAAGAGAGGGAGAGAAAGAAAAGAGAGAAGAAGGGATAGAAGGAGGAGGATGATGAACCCAACTCTCACCATTCTTTCTTTTCAAAAAAAAAAAAAAAATCTGCCATGGAAGAGGAGGAAGGAGTGAGTTGCTTGCTTGTTTCGGCCATGGAAGAAGATGAAGGTGAAGAAGATGATGAATAGTAGTGTTCTTGATTTTTGGTTGATTAAAGAGGTATAAAATCTTTGTTTCAAGTTTTGATTTTGTAATTTAATTCATGGGCATATGTATTGGTAGTTAGCAGATTTTTGAGGTTTTAAGAGTATATTATTGCTTAGTAGTGTGTTAATGAATGAATTGATGAGGTGGGTTTGTTTAAAGGCATAGTATGCAAGCTGTCCAGAATTTTCAGGACCTGCCCTGTTTTTGCAAGTGAAATTCGACATAGTTGTGTGCTGTTATAGGCAGTGGTCATTTAATGAAAGTTGTTCTATTCGGAGTCTAGTTTATTTACGCGAAAACCCTGCGTCAAAAGAGTAAACGAGTTAAGAATTATAACCGTTTTAGTAAAGGTTGCGCAGTGCATAAATTACTGTGTTGAGTTGTATATTTAAGCATTCGGTTTTGGGTGTTAAATTAGGAATTTTGCTCTGAACTTTTTATGGTAGATTTGGTTAATATTGAAGTGCAAATCTGGAAGGTTTGGTATTAAAATGATTATTTTTTTAATTTATGAAAAATGTTAGAGTAAAGAGTGCGCAGTTGCATTTTAGAGTTCCAGATTTGTCACCCTGTTTTGGAGAGTGATTTTGAGTAGGTTAAAGATCTTATTTGAAGGAGGTCTATAAATAAAAGTTGTTAAGTTATGATCTTATTTAGCTGATTACCAAGTTTGGTATGCATTGGATTGATGGTTAATGTTTTATTATAAAATTTCTAAGGTGTTATAGTCGAAAATGATAAGATAAATGATGATTGGAAGTGGGAATGATATTGGGTTGTGTTGGTAAATTGTTGTGATGAATTGAGATGGTAATTGAGGTGTTTTACACCGGGAAATGTCCATGTTACGAAAAGGTCATGCCCGATTTTCGGTAAAAAGGGCTGTAACTCAAGCCTAATAAAGGTGTAGAATTTACGAGACTTGTAACCATAATTTTTAAGCGTGGGATTTTATAAATATGAATTTTTGAGGAGTAAGCTGTATAGTAATTGGAATACCGATTAGTAGGCAGTAAAAGCTCATTCGGTTAATTGTGACTTAAGAAGACGTTAGTGATTTTATTGGATAATTGTAGAAACAAATTGAGCTGTAGAATTTGACCGGTTAAGGTCAGTTTGCTTTGTAAAGTACGAGTAGAATGAATTGGGAATATACGATTGAACAGTTTATTGATGCTTATCCAGGTTATTGGAAAAGTGGGTTGAGGAACGGTTGGATTGCTTGGATAGCGGTGGTTGTAAGTATATCTTGCTATGATAAATTGAAGATAATGCGTTATATTTCTGTTAACATATTTACTGTGTTTTAAACCCTATGCGTATTTTGTGTTATGCGGGTAGAAATGTGAATTTATGGATTTTTTAAAAGAAATATATCTTTTAAATCGAGGTGTTTAAATTGTGATTTTTATATTATTATATATGAATGCTTGTTAAACTGTTTTTAACTGGTATATGTTGAAATGTGTTTTTGAGGAAAACTGAGCAGACTGGCATTGACAGTGAATCACCCCCTTAATTGGGAACAGTAGAACCTCCAGAAATGGAGACCAGTAGAACCTCCAGAAATGGAGACAGTATGAACCTCCAGAAATGGAGACAATATGAACCTCCAGAAATGGAGACAGTATGAACCTCCAGAAATGGAGATTTGGTAGAACTTCCAGAAATGGAAACTTTGTGAACTTCCCGAAATAGGAAGTGAAGGCCGGGGACCCCCACTGGTAGAACTTCCAGAAATGGAAATTGTGTGAACTTCCCGAAATAGGAAGTAAAGGCCGGGGACCCCCACTAGTAGAACTTGATGAACTTGTCGTGACTAGAATGCCCAGTTTTTCCTCACGTAAATTGGGAAGTTTATATTTTATTATAAATTGTGAATTGTGAAATGTTGTTGATTGCTTATATGCAATATTGTGAAAATGCTTTAAGATTCAGATTGTTGTGAAATTGTGTTGAGGTTCAGATTATTGTGAAATCAAACTATTTACGAAATGATTGCTCAGCTTTAAAAGATGAGTACTTTGGCAAAACTCTGATTGTGGTGTGAATTATATTTTATTATAAACTGTGTTGTGATGAATATTTTCGCAGAACTCGGATTTCGGCGTGATTTTATATTTTATTATAAATTATCAATGTTGTGCTGACATATTGGCAGGAATCTGGTTTCGGTGTGAGTTATATTTTCTATAAACTGTGTAGTGATAATGATTTCCAAAACTAAATTATTTTTATAAAACTTCAGGGGATCACTACAAAATATACTTGCTGAGCTTTATAGCTCATTCCTTTATTTTATAAATTATCACAGGAAGTACTGAAGATTTCAGAAGAATACTAGGAAAGGTAGACAGAAGTGATGGACCATTAGAGCTGGTGGTTGACTTAGTGGTTATGCTTCACGTACTGGAGTGTAGATTGACTTGGTGGAAGCACTTGTTGTGGACTTTGGTTGTATGTTGATGCCAGGTAAGTCAGGACAGAGTTGACTTGTGACTATACCGATTGTAGTATACTTTCAATAGTAATTGCGATGCGCTGTGTGTGGCACCATTTTGGTGAGATAGACTTTTGTTATAGAGTTGAATTGTTGAATTGAAAAATCAGGGGATATTCCTATTTACGAATACTTCATGCCAAAATTTAAAAAAAAATTAGCAGGATGAATCAGGTTGTGATGTAGTTTTGACGGACCCTCGGGCCGGTTCTTTCCAGAGGAAATTAAACCGGGGTCAGGGGCGTCACAAATTTCTCCTCTTTCCAGGAGAATGGAAATTTTCCTTCAATTCTAAAGAGTTTGGAAAAAGGGCACTACACTATCAAACTTATAATACTTGAAAGAAATGTAAAGAATAGGGACCCGATATATCTGGCCAACGATATTTATCCCGGACTCAATTTCAAAGAGGAAACAATTATAGAAGAAGAATCAAGGCAACAACCTACAGAACAATCTTTTGGACAGGTACGGAGAATTATGGATCTTACATCCTACAATTTTTATCTTAATTTTTATCACAACAACTAACACTAAACGATCTTCCATTCAATTGTTATAGACGTCCCAGATATCTTTCCACCTGGACAACATATCACAAATGAACTAGGAGGACAAATGATCAACCATAAGCTATGAGTACTACCAGTTAATGTACTAACAGTTCCAACATGGTATTATCATCACTACTATTCAGTACTCCCCGTAAGAAATTGTTGTACTACGACATTAATGCATGAACCCTTCCACTTCTTATGTAAATTAGTTCTTACATATGAAGTTACTACTACATTGTCAAACTGAAACTACTACTCAGTCAACTTCAAACATTAATTAAAAATAACATACTCAGTCAACATAGATTAAACAACTCAATCAAGCTACATTACCAACTTCTGAAGCCCTCAACACGTCGACAATGAATTTCTGACAACAGTCATCTTGCCACTTAAAAATACATTTGTCACCAACTGTCAACTCCAAATCATCTCGAAATTTAAGCCATCCATCATGGATTGTAGTTCGCCTCGAATCCGGTCGTTTTCTCACTTCAAGCACCCATGATTGATTATCTTTATAAACAACAATCTGATCCCTTGGCTTCCACAAACAACGCAATCCTTCAAATTCACCACGTACATCCTAAACGAACCAAACAAATATATAAGTTAACATGACAATGACACAATCAACCATGTGCAAAAAGATTTACACCTACCACTCCATGACAATGAGTTAACATGTGGAACGGCTGCACTTCCACTAGAAATTGAAGAGGACAACTAAGATAATCAGATAACCGACCTACACGAAATTAAAAAAAAAGAAACATCAAAATTTATTATTTGTTGACACATAAAATATTTTGTAAACAAAGTTACTAACTCTTTGCATACCTACTCCAATTACACGTTCATCAAGAACAATGTCCACATTACGACCATCAAACATCGAAACAGTAAACCTTCTGAAATCATAGGTGAATACCAACAAATCAAATGAATTGAAATTTGATAATCCCAAAGCATGACATATCGGAGCCAACCCACTAAGAGTACGTTCACGCCGAGCATAACGACCAGAAAACTCCTCCCCATTACTAAGTACATATTTTACTCGCGTGGCGATATGAGGAGCAAACTGAGCACGAAAGGTCCTAGGAGGAACCTAATATTGCAAACAAAATTAGTGCCATAACAACATAATATTTTAATAATGCACAATATTTGAAATTATGTTCAAAGATACTAACAACTTCATCAATCAATTCTTCCATACAGATGACTCTCTTTACAAATTTCCAACCTCCTGGAATCACTTTAACTGTACAAAAAGCAATGAGATTGTACAATCCAAATACAAAAAACAAAAATAATTAAAAAATGCTATCACATTACCTGTGCGAGGACTACAATTTTGAGAAGCATGAACAACACTAGGATACTGAATTTCAGCACCATGCCTACCAATGATGTATACACCGAAGCACATATTGTCACGATGCTCAAAGACCAGTATTTCCCCTCCAACTAATCCAAAGTCAATGAAGAAGCTTTTCATGCCCAAAATCATGCATTTCATCTTATCGAAACGAACCCAGATTTTATAACCATTCCGGATCTTAAGCTTCACCGTCTCAACAAATTGGCTTTGGTATTCATCACAAAACTTTTGAGGAAAAGTCTACAAACAAATACACAAAAGTTATAATTTTTTTTTTAAGTTTCACAATTTGGGTAACAACTACAAACAACTATTCAAAGATATTACATATAAATCTCCTCAAACTAACCATTAGATCCGATGCACAATCGTCATTGGTAAGAAATTTAACAAATTGGGGAACAACTCTAGACGGATCCATCTACATGCATATACAACAATTTGAGTTAATGAAGACATTGAATGAATTGAAAATGAAGAATGAAACAAGATATACACAGTACTGATAACTTGATTTTGGAAAGAGATGCAACAAATTACCTTTTGATTGTAAGATTTCAAATCTTTCGCCCAAATTGGAAAAATTACTCTTTGATGGTTTTCTCACTCAACTGCAATAACACATTTGCCACAATTAGCTTTATTGTCACTCTGCCCAATTTAGTATAGGGAGTAACATAGTTGACTAACCATGAAACACTTAAAATAAGTATAAGTATTTTATTATATTTCCTACATCCCACTTCATTTCTCCACAAATTCTATTTTCTTCATCCCAAAAGTTTTTATCCTATTTACTTATTTACTTTAACTTCTCTAAAAGGTTACTTTTTTCTGTAATTTTAAAAGAAGAATTTATTTTATTTTAAAATGGTCCAACTTAAGACCAAAACAAAGATATCTTTTCGAGTGATTATGAACAAAAACTACACTCAACAATATAACCAGTTAAAAGCAAAAAAACAAAAAAAAAATCACAATAGTTCTATTTCATTTTCATTTAAATTATAAACTATTTTTATAATTATTTATTAAAAAAAATAAAATATTTCGCCCATGCGTAGCGGGCAAACATTCTAGTTATAATTTACTCACTTTATAAGCTTATTTGTTTGTTCTTGATTATAATCTTTTTTTTTTAAAGTTCTTGCTGGGAAATGACTATTGCTTCCCTTTTGTTTTTCAACTGAAAGATGCTTGCTTTGTCACATTAGTAACTTTGTTGTACCCCACGTTTACCGTATAATTAGGGGCTTGCACTTGATTGAATAATTGAGATGGTGTATTAGTTGTATAGTTTATTTGTAATTTAAGAATGGCAAAACGGTCTGGTGCAAACGTATGCACCAGACTGTTTATGGAACATACGGTTTCAGAACCGTTAGATCACTTGTCACTGATTAGTAACTTTGTTGTACCCCACGTTTACCGTATAAGTAGGGGCTTGCACTTGATTGAATAATTGAGATGGTGTATTAGTTGTATAGTTCATTTGTAATTTAAGAATGGCAAAACGGTCTGGTGCAAATGAGACTGTTTATGGAACATACGGTTTCAGAGCCGTTGGATCGTTGATCCAACGGCCTTGATTTTAAAAAAAAAATTCATCGTAGTTTCCGCGGTACGGGGCAATTACCAAAATGCCCCCATGTTTTCACATCAAAAATCTACTGTTCACCGTACCACTTTCTGCGGTACGTGAAAAGTAGGGACTTTTTTGTAATTTCTCCGTACCGCGGAAAGTTTCTGCGGTACGGTACAATTTTTTTTTTTAAATCAGAACCAACGGCTCTAGAACCGTATGTTCCATAAAAAGTCTGGTGCATACGTTTGCACCAGACCGGACCCCTTTAAGAATACCTTGGTTAATTTACATAGTGCAAAGTTGATCTTGTTAGTTGTTACATAATTCACTTTCCGATATGGATGGATATAGTAGTAGTAGTAGAAGAAGAAAGTCCAAGGTCACCTTTTCTTATCCGGTTTGGATCAGTTATGCCTTTTCTATGGAATTATTAGTCGTTTGATACTTGCCATTGTGCAGTTGTTGATACTACCCTAGCTTAAAAGTTTGAAACTTGACGGGGCTACATAGTTAAGGGCTATCTTATCTGAAATTTATTAATGGGGATAGCGGCTACTAGAATATAGTGCATTTATTATATTGCTATAGATATGCGTACTGTTACTACTACTGTATACGACGACTGTGTTCTGGAATTTACTTAGATGAATAGATAGATAAACAAATAATGCTGAAATCTACAACATGGCTGACAACTCGACAAGTGAATTATGATCTACCTCCTTCACCTCTATTTTACTTAATATCAAGTGCTTGTGATCTGACGACCCGGATCTGAAGCAAAATTCGATTTTCAGCTACAATAGTGTGGGAAAGGATGCAGGGGATGCAGATATAGAGGAGATCATTGACATGGCCAGTAAGGCTCCATTGGCTGACCAACAAGAGCAGGTCCAAGAAAACATTTACTTTCAAATTAAAACCTTCTGCGCTTCGGTGGATGACATTCTCCGTCCTAGTTCTAAAAGTTCTGAAGAGCTTATTAATTCACCCACTGAGAAAGGTGCTGGTCCACGTCGTAGTGGCCTCAGTCTTGCTGTTGGTAGCAATGTGTCAATGAAAGTCAGTCCTGGTGAGTTACTGACAGAATTCCATTTTTCTTCTGATCTATTCATGTGCTCTTGAAGGCGCATAAATATTGTTGCAGTCAAAGATTTGAATGTGATTATTGTGAACATTAGCACAGATGTACCTAAGACAAAGCGTTAAAGCTTTCTGAGGTATCACAGAGGATTAAGGATCTGAGCGGCTACACCCTAGAGCTCAAAGCATCTCAAGTAGCCCACATGGAGGCAGGCCAAGGTCTGTTTATTAACGGTGAGGCTAATGTTGGCGCCATTATAGCATTTTACCCTGGTGTGGTATACTCTCCAGCATATTACCGTTATATGCCTGGATATCCAAGGGTTAATGCACAAAACCCTTACTTGATCACAAGGTACGATGGAAGTGTAATAAATGCACAGCCTTGGGGCACTGGGGGTGAAACACATGAAGTATGGGACGGATTTACGGTGCCTGAATTTAGACCAAACATACAAGGTGCTGATACGGGTTCAGATCGTGTCTGGAAAATGCTTAGTAAACCTCTGGATGCAACAAGACTGGGGAGTAATGCTGAGGTACTGGAGCGAAGAAACCCACTAGCTTAATTTTGCAAATCACCCAGCAAAAGGAATGGACCCAAAAGTCATGGTTTATTCTTATGATTTTCCACTTGTTGAGAAAGACATGCGAATGTATATACCAAACATAGTATTTGGACGAGGGGAGGAAGAAGTAAAGATGAAAAGGTTTGGCAGTTTTTGGTTCAAATCCGGGACTGCTAGCAGTAGTGTATCAGATAATCCTGTACTGAAGACTCTTGTTCTTGTGGCTACTCGGGACCTTAGCAATGAAGAAATCCTTTTGAATTACAGGCTAAGCAATGCAAAGAAGCGACCGACCTGGTATACACCTGTGGACGAGGAAGAGGACCGAAGGAGATGGAGCTAAATCCAGGCACTGACGAGTTTTAAGCCGTTTCAGATGATATTACATAGGATTGCCTGATTATCTTTTTGGTAAGTTCTACCAATTTTGGCAGGCCAAAAGAAAACTTTAGCTCATTTAAAAAGTTAAAGTCCAATAAGGACTACGGTGTACTCTGTGCTGTATGCAACTTAGATGTGATCCTTGTTTCTTGTGGAGTTATCAATTTCCATTTTGGTATACAACTTGAAAATAATCATATGGGACATTTGTTCACAAACTTGTTACAGCCATACAATTTTGGTATTTATGAACTTGTTTCAGTTGTTGTGCAATTACATAGATTCATGTCTTTTAGTGTATGCACGCTTATCTTCGTTGTATAATAAAAAGTCGAAGATTTGTGTTCTCTTTATTATAACAATTCACAAGTTCGAGGCCTTAGTGATGAGTCTTGAAGTATTAGCTGTTAGAGAAGTAACAAGACTAGACAAATTACTTTTTTCACAAAAAAGAATGCCAAAACCCAATTCGTGTGTTACAAGACGAAAATGATCCACCAAAAATTTTAGCAATTGTTGACGTGTATTCTACAAATTACACCTGTTAAATTTCTGCATTGTACTTTTCAGCTTCTGGGCAAACACTTGGCAACTGGATTTGCTGTGTGGATCCACTTCAATCTTCATTATCAATCTTCATTATTATGTCGATGTAAATGACAAAACACCGTTGCATAGTTGGCAACCGATGCATGAAACGAAGAAGATTGATCGAGAAAGCTAAATACTTCAAATTTATGAATGTGGTAGGACTTGTAACTAGAGGACCAAAACATAAATTCGAATTTTTTAGCCAGGGGATTGCATTCGTCTTATTAAATATGACACCTTTATACAAAATAAAAAAATCAACACCAGTGTCACAATCGGAGAGTTGATTATATCGAACTGTATATGAAAGTGACTATTTATACATGGCTAAATCAATCAAAGATTTCTTGATGATCTAGCATTCTAGCTCTTAGTTCGTTGATGAGAATTGAACAATAATGCAGCTAGGACATACAGGGCTCCAGATCATTTACTCTATAAACCATCCATACCATTCACTTGTTGACAAATGACTTTTAAACCATGTCTAACTCTACAGCTACTTGATCACAACTTATTGATGATTCACAATATAGAAACTTTGATACACTTTCTCCTCCAAATAAAAAACATGTACTCCACTAATTAAGTAAAGCATGATACACAGTTTCTGAAAGTTCCTGGGTGTAGCCAATGTATTGGCACTCGGTGCAACCGATCCCAATGAAATTTCTAAAATTAAAAATTTTATATATAAAAACTTTTTTACAAAAATATCTTTAGTGGAAAAATCAATTTGATCCCACTAAAAAGTTAATTTTGTAGTAATAAAGTTTAATTTGATCCCATCACATTGTGCATGTAGCTAATTTTGTTCTTTCAAATTTAGTATACATTAATATTTTCATAATCACAAAAAAAATGTTATTTTCATGATTGATCTTAAAAATTTTGAGCCCACTAACTGAAATTTTTGGCTACGCCACTGGTTACTTACATGAGTTTTGAACATGGTATCATGTTGTAACTAGTACTACCTATTAAAATTCAGTAACGAATATATTAACAAAAGATTGATATTAAGTTATTGTCGTCATGGTATAGTGCAGGGGCGAGCAACCAAACTGGAAAAAAACCGGGAACCAAAATTAAGAATTTTAAAGAACTGAACGTCTGAACCGGAAACCGCAATCGAGAACTGGAACCAAAGTGTTGTAATTCTGTCGTTGAAATGAATTCATGTTCCATTCTCATAATTTATTTATCCCTCAATCAAAGCAAAAGTAAAAAAGGGACTGAATAAAACCAACCCCCTTGTCTGACATGAGCTTTTGATATTGGAATGCATTTAGACAAGTTATTTAGACAAGTTGATACAAGTGATTGTTTCTGTTTCAGTTTATGTACTCACTATGTATGAACTGATGCACTGTACAGGAACAGGCCCGCCTTATATATAATCAAAAATAGATTGCTTACAAGCATTTAGTATAATAAAACCTCGTTAATTAAATTAATACTTAATACCACGATAAATTAATATTATTAAATTAACAATATTAATTTATAGAGGTTTTAATGTATTGATTTTACACACTTTGGGCAATCATTATTACTCCTTATAAGTTTTTCTTTCTATTAGACTTTAGCATACAACAATATTTACGATATTGTTCCAGAAGCTTACACTACAAATACCGTGTCCATAATATACCCACTCCTCCCAATATATATTACAACTCTTTTTAGCATCAGTCTAAAGTTGTGAAGTTGTAACACACACTTGCCTCCTCAAGAAAAGAGAGTGGAAGAAAAACTGATAGAAAGACATGGGCATTCTTGATCACTTCTCAGACTTATGCAGCACCTCTTCAACGAGGAAGAGCAAGCGCAAACCTATGCAGGTCTCTCCGTAGCTTTCTCCATCTGTCTTTCTATATGTGTTTATATCTTTGAGGTGCTTATAATCTATTTCAGTTTTCTCTACTATCACTTTACAACTAATTTCTTCAATAATTCTGCAGACAGTTGACATTAAGGTTAAAATGGACTGTGATGGCTGTGAAAGGAGAGTAAAAAATTCTGTTTCTTCTATGAAAGGTTCTAATCTTTCCTGCTTATATACACTAACTTATTCACAAAACACACAAACAAGATGAAGCTTTGATGACAAAAAATTGATGCTAGCTAAAAAGATTTAAGGTTAAGGTTCGCCAACTAGAATCATGATATCTAGTAATCTTAGATACAGAGTAACATGTTTTGGGCTTCTTGCACATAAACTGAAAAGAAGGAAGGGAGACTGTTCACGATGCATGCAAATATATACTCCGTAATTAATTAAGCCCGTAATTCACGACTTAATCTCTATGTACTTCCAAGTTTTTCAATATAATTGTCGAGCAAGAACGTACGAAACCTGAGTAACAAGTTACCTGGCCAAGTTTAAGCCTTTTCCATCTCTGTTTGGAAGCAACACAAGAAGGTACGTGTTCGTGGAGACACTAGTTAGCTATCTTCTGTTTACTTGCCGTCATACGCTAGATCATGAGTTTGAATCCCTAAAATCAGGTATTCGTGAAAAATAGGGGGTAAGAATGATCCATCCTCCAGAAACCTTGAGCAGGACCTGGATATTAAAGTTGAGAAACCACAGAACTAGACAGGTAGATTAGATTTGACCAACGATCTCAATTAATTTCAGAGAAACAACAATTCCATTCCGAGTAGTGCTAGGTGCACAGAAAATTTGCACAGACACAGAAAATTTGCACACAAATATTTACAGATGGAATGAGGTGGATTCCACTAATAAATGTTTTTATTGGTTGATACTAATGTGAATGCAGGGGGCCCACACTTATCATTTTGTGAAACTTTATTTAACTCTAGCATTTTCCATTCCATAAAGTATTTACTTATGTGGAATGCGTGTTTATTTTTGTGATTTATTTTCTCATATTCGCCATTTTAGAACAAGCAGTGCAATAAATTCAACAAGACGTCTCAACAAACCAAACACCCGAGTACTGAATCCTCCCCAAACAACTTAGAGAGTAATTATGTGCCATGTTGCATCATATAGCTAAATGTTGTTATCATCTACTCTACTACATATTTTATATACATAATACATTGTGCGGGCACACACGCATACAAGTGGTGTTTGTTTGTTCTTAAAAATCTGATATTCCAACTATTGATAACCTTTGGTTATGGAGCAGGTGTAAAATCAGTGGATGTAATACGAAAACAAAGCAGGCTAACAGTAACAGGCTATGTTGAACCGAACAAGGTGTTAAAAAAGGTTCAGAGCACCGGAAAGAGAGCTGAATTTTGGCCTTATGTGGCGTATAATCTGGTAGCGCAACCTTATGCACCTCAAGCTTATGATAAAAAGGCTCCTCCTGGATACGTGAAGAAGGTTGTTCAGAACCCCAATGCCCCTGAGGAGATATATACTACTATTTTTAGTGATGATAATCCTAATGCTTGTTCAATCATGTAACTAGGGCAGATAAATTACTATTAGCACTTTGAAGCAAGTTTTATTTTGGATGTAACCTTTTGTTTGTTTTTCAAGACAGAGGAATGCTTGAATTAATATGAATCTTAATCTTTTAGTGCAAGTTAGCTTATTTTATGAACTTAGAGCATCTCCTAGGGTGTTTCATAAAAATATGATTGAATAAATATTGATTATGTAACTTATAACGTGTTTTACTCTTTTTGGAATATTTTGAATAAATATTGATTATGTAACTTATAACGTGTTTTACTTTTTTTTTTTTTTTTTTGAATATTTTGATTTATAGCCTTTTACGATGAGTATCTGTTCATTGACAAAACCGTGGTAAGCGAAAGTAAGCTCAACCAACTGAGTTACCTCAACTTGCTTATAACGTGTTTTACTTTAATGGATTTGATTATGTAAAATTTGCTGAATTTATAATGTGTTTTACTTCAATGGATTGATTATATTTTAAAAATAGTATGTTATTATTATTTCAAGTTGTTAAAAATAGAATATACTGTTTAATATAGTAATTGATTATGTGGAGTTTTACTACACGTTGCTAAAGATTCGACAAATATAACCAATCTATTTTGATTATCTAAATTTTTACCTAAGGATTTTGTCCCATTGAAATGGACAAAATTTTACAAATTCTTTATATTTCTTATTTAATTTAATTTATCTAGATTTTTACTTAATGATTTTACATGGTTGAAGTTAGAGATCTTAGGTATGTATTTTCAATTAGAAAATTATTTACTTCTCTTAATTAAATCATATATGTACAAATATAAAATTTCCATCAAATATATATGACATGTGTCATACTAATATTGAATATTATTTCCTAAGATAATCTCATGAACTTTATTCTCTTACAAAAATTATGAATAATGTCAGGGACACAAAATTTTGTACTAAAAATAGTTACAAAATGATGTGGCAAGAATGATGTGGCAATGAGGAGAATTTTTATTGGTTGATATTGGTGTGAATACAAGGAAACCCATTATATCTTGAAGGAAAATGCTAGGTACCCCAAATTGGTACCCAAAAAATTTCCCAAATGCCAAGTGTAGCAATTCAATTGGTTGTAATAATAGTGGATCCCCTTGCATTCACACCAACCACCCAATCAAAAATTTCCATTATTCCATGTAAGCATTGCCACATCATTTAGGAGCAATATTTGGGTACCAATTTGGGGTACCTAGCATTACTCTTTAATTGAAGGAATGATAACTAATCATACTAAGATACATGTCATTTTGTAAAAAAATTTGTACTAAATTTTATGCCTCTAGTATTTTCCAAAAATTATAGAATTGCTTGGAAGTACTCCCATCTATAATGAAAAGAATTAACAACTTTTAATTTAAGAAATACTACTATAAATCTATGGAATTGTATGCAAATGGTGGCAGGTAAAGTGGTGGGTCCCTAATCTTCCTAAGTGTTTACCGCGTATTGGACGCGGAGGTAATTTACTCAAGGATATCGGACTATCGGTAACTTGCAACATTTATTAGTGAGAAAATTAATTAATTCATTCCTGAACTATAGCCCGTTTATGATTTAGGTTCCTATATTATAAAAGCCAATTGTTTCATATTTTAACTTTCAAAAAATTTGATTTAGGTCCTTCCGTCTGATTTTGACTAACGAACGTTAGTCAATGCTGACGTGAAAAATCGAAACTTCACGGATTAAAGTAAAATTTTGATATATTAATCTAAGAGTGATTACAAGAACATGGATGGTGAAAGTTTTCGAGTTCACTAACATATAGAAATTTGCATATTTTCATAAGTTTTTCGTGTGTTCTTGAGATTAAAGTGCAAATTTCTATATGTTAGTGAACTCGAAATCGAAAACTTTCACCACCTGTGTTCTTGTAATCACTCATAGATTAACATATCAAAACTTCACTTCAATAAGTGAAGTTTCGATTTTCCACGTCAGCGTTGATTAACATCCGTTAGTCAAATCTGACGGAAGGATCCAAATCAATTTTTTCGAAAGTTAAGGTATCAAACAATTGGGTTTTATAGTACATGGACCTAAATCATAAACGGGCTATAGTTTATGGACGAATGAATTAATTTTCCCTTTATTAATTTATCTAATTTTCTGATTAAATTACAAGATTTAGTTGGATCAGGCGATCACACAAGATAGGTACCCTTTGAACCAATTACCAAAGACAAGTTTAAATCACTTCGTAACATTTTATAAGTGAGACCGGTGAGGGTTGGTCTAGTAGTAAGACTCTTGCCACTCTAACATAGAGGTCAAGAGTTCGATATTGTGGTGTGCGTGCGTAATCAATTAGCAAAAAAAAAAAAAAAATTCGTAGAGAGAGTAAAACAAATGGATGCAAAAGAGTTTTTAGGCCCAATGCGGAATGATCATACAGAAATAGCCTCACGACATGGAACATCCAACAAGGTTTGTTTTTGTTTTGAAACATGGTTCATAATTCTAGTACTACAGTACCATTCTAGTTAGATGTTGCGTGTTCCAAACTCTTTTGAGAGTTTTCACCTGACGTGGAAGGAATCGCGCGGCAACACAAAATCGCTACGGAACAAAAGTCTACCATTCTGGTACTGTTATGACGGAAGAGCCGAAGAGGTAAAAGCTACTCCCTCCGTCCCTAATTAGTTGTTCAGTTTGTCAAATTGACTAACTTTTGACCGAAGATTAAAATTAATCCGTTTATTATTTAAGAAATCTGAAAATCACATATTAAAATAGATTAGAAGTAGTTTATAATGGTATAATTTTTTTAAATATTTTTCATTATGTAATATATATAAATTTCAGTCAAATTTGAGTCAATTTGACCAACAAAAATAGAAACTGGACAACTAATTAGGGACGGAGGGAGTAGTTTATCAATATTCAATTTTGTAAAAAAAGAAGAAGAAAAAATGTAAAGAAAGGATATTTTAAAGAATAAGGAAAATTCTAAAAAGTGAAACTTCCGGAATAGAAAATTCTTATTAATTTATCGAAATTATTAACTTGAGTATAAATTGAATTTACCCAGGTTTCTACTCTATTATAAACGGTATTTGGTGGAACTTTTTTCCAAAATAAGTCAACTTATTTTAAGACAAAGTTAGAGATTTTAACTTTCTAACTTATTTTTGCAACTTATTGAATCTCAAACATACGTTAAATACTTGTATAAAAAAAAATCATCAAAATATAAAAATTTTATCCGAAAATAAGTCTATAAATCCTTAAAATAAATTGAATTTACCCAGGTTTCTACTCTATTATACAGCCTGTTTGGCTGATGCTCCTTAAAGGAGTTTTCAGCTTTAAGTCACTTTCGGTCTGTTTGTCTCCTCCAGCTTTAAGCCGGTTTTAAGTTAAAAAACTGCTTTAAGTCATAAGTTCCATTTAGGTACTTTTGACTTATGACTTATGACTTATGGAATTTTTTTATTTTTATTTTTTTTCACAATTCTTGTAAAACTTAAATATCATGAATTTAAATTATTTTTAAGTCAAATTTCACTTTTAAGTCAAAATTATTAAATCCCCATTTAACTTTAAGTAAAATTACCCAAACACTTTCATTCAACTTAAAGTAAACAACTTTACTTTCTCCTTTAAGTTAAAAATACCTCCTTTAAGTTAAAAGTAACTTATTTTAAGCAATCCCAAACACCCTCATAGTCTGTCCAAGCTTGTGTGGTAAGCAAAATCAAAGTGTATGGTAAGGAATTGAAGAGAGGGGAAAAAAAACAAGGGAAATTCATGAAAAGCAGTGAAATGTGAGAAAAACCAGGGGGACAACATCCTGGAGCTACTAGTACAACAATGGAGTACTAGTCCTACCACACTGGTGATACCCACTTTTTACAGGCATAGGATATGGTACTCATATCCTGCTGCAGCTACAGGTGGTGCAGAAGGGAGCTTGTGTTGTGTTATGCTTTCAAACCCCGGCCCGTCACCCTAAGCAATGATGACCCCTGTGGCCCCTATCCGCATACTCTATTTCATCTTTTTATGTTTACTTCACTTCCCCCAACCAACTGCCTTCTCTCTGCCATTTCATACCACCAACTTCGTTTCACTGTACTGTTATACTCAGGGGGTGCTCAACCACATTATTCAGTTTTAAAACTGTTACCCCACTGTTGTAAATCAAGAAAATGTACAAGTACCCAACCAGGACACTGTCGTAATATAGGAGTAATTAACTTTAGAATTCCATGGGGATCTTCATAAGTGAAAAGGGTCATGTCTATTGTGTTTGGTTTTAAATTCTTTTCATGTGCTTGCTTTTTCACATCCAAATCGCATCGATAAAAATCCAACCATCATTTTATAAACTCAACCGCAACAATATTTTTTAGTTCCATTTTAGTTCCGGTATTTGAAAACTACACTAGTACTATTCTAGTTGCAGTTTCAAGTTAAAAAAACTGTATTAAAAGCCGCATGCTGACTCCTAAGTTTTTTACCATTTACGGCAAAGGCGTATGTGTTAAGACTTCATCAACCCCATAGGATGCAGATCTACTACAGTAGTACTACTAGATCGTATTTACTGGTATTTATTATTATAGTATTTAAAAGGGACATTTGAATATATATTTAATTACTTAGTCCGGTCTAACTTTTCAGAAATCCATAGTACTAGTACTCTTTCCCTCCATTAACTTCTTCTACTATCTTGCTCTGCACTTCTCTTTTTCTGTACACCACTTGTGTACCTCCTCCTTTGTCTTTTCATTTTACTTTTGTATTTCTCAGCCCCTTCCTCTTCCTTTTTATTAACTTCCTCTGCTTTCTTTACTTATTTACCATTGACTACAAGTCCACACAAAAGAAGAAACAAACTCTAGTCCACGCACTTGTTTCTCACACACATATCTCTGCAGTACCAAACACACTTTGTTTCAGTTCAAGAAATGACTAACAATGAAGACTTTAAGCTCCTCAAGATCCAGGTTCTCATTCTTCTTCTTTATCTCTTTTCTTATTTTCTTTTTCTTTCAGAAAGTTTTACGTTTCTGAGTTTCTTTTTTTCTCTTTTATGACTTTTGTGTTTGTGTATCAGCATTTTCCTACTGAAAATCTTGGTATTGTTTTTAGTGTTTGTATGCATTGTTTCTTTTTATTTTTTGCAGACTTGTCTTCTCCGAGTGAACATTCACTGTGATGGTTGTAAGCAGAAAGTCAAGAAACTCCTTCAAAGAATTGAAGGTACTGCTTCTTTACTTACTTATAATGTTTCCACACACACACACACACACACACACACTTGTATATGTACTGTTCTGTTTATCATCCACTGGTTCTATATGAAGAAACATTTCACCACTCCATGTTTCTGTCTGTGCATATCTCTCTTTACTCTTTATACCCTAGGGTCTTTAAATCTTGGTTTTTTTACTTAGCAAAAAAAAAAAGGATTTTTTATATGTAAGGATGAAGAAATGATTCTTGATAAGTGTTTTGTTTTGAGGATATTTGTTTTGATATGTTGGTCTTTAGTCTTTATACACTAGAGCCTTTTAGTCTATTTTTGTGTTTGAGGTTAAAGAAAATGAGTCTTGATGCTTACCAGTTCTTCCAATGTCTTAAAGGCCTTTGATACAGTATTTGTTTGTTATTGGCTCCCAGCTACTGTTGTGTTGTGTGATTTTGCCTCTTTTGTGAGCAGGGGTTTTCCAAGTACTCGTAGATGTAGAGCAGCAAAAAGTTAGTGTTTCTGGTTGTGTAGATTCTGCTACATTGATCAAGAAATTGATCAGGGCTGGTAAGCATGCTGAACTCTGGTCAAATAAGCCTAATCAGAACCAGAAACAGAAAGGTAGCTGTATTAAAGATGACAAGAACAACAACAAAGGCCAAAAGCAGCAGCAAAACTTTCTGAATTTAAGCTGTTTGGAAGGTGATGAATGCTATGGTGGAGTCGATGAAGAAGAGTATCACCGACTGAATCTTTTAATGCAGCAGAATGCCCAAGCTAACCGTGCTAGACAAATGCTAGAAGCTGTTAATGCGGCGCAAAACAAAGGCAAGATGAATAATCAAGGTGGGAAAAGGGGAAATCAAAATCAGAATATGGGGATGAATGTGAATGCTGGTGGTGGAATTGATCCGAAACTTCTTGCTGCAATGAATCTGAACAATGTGCAATTTGCGGGAGTTAATCCCGGAGAAATCAGAAGGGGTGAAGTACCAAATGATTTAAGTTCGATGATGATGGAGAACTTTGCTGCCTTGCAAGGAGGTAACAATAACAACATTGCTGCAGCACCAGGAGGAATTTATCAAATGCAACCAACTGGGGGAATTCAAGGAGGGTCTTCAAGTGGGCTTAATCTTTCCAACTATCCAGCATACGACATTAGCAGTTATCCTCAACAGTACAACAATCCAGCAGCTGCAGCAATGCTGATGAATCTGCAGAACAGGCAAGTTATGCAGCCTCAAGCTCAACCTCAGATGATGTATCAGAGGTCTTCTGTTGTTCCTCCTAGCACCATTGGGTACTATTACAACTATAATCAAGGTCGATACGCTCCTTACAATGAGCCTGTCTATTATACTACAAGTACTAGTGCTGCTGCTGATCAATCTGCTTCTCATATTTTCAGTGATGAAAATACAAATAGCTGCTCAATTATGTAAGATCTCAAATAACAGAGGACTTGGTTTTAGTTTTTGAAAGGCCAGTTATGCATTGGTTATATGATATTTCCCTGGTTAATTATTAGTTATGTTATGTCCTATTGGTAAGCCTTTTGTTTGTTTCAGACTTGGTTACTTTACTGGTGTTCTTGCTTGTAATATGCAGTGGTAATATGTTAAAGTCAAGATTGTGGTTCTAGTAGTAGTATGAGTATATATATAATATATAAGTATAAGGCAATGTTTGGTGGTTTATCTTCTATCTCTATTCCTGCAAAGTGATCTTTGTCAAGGGACAGGGAGTGACATTGGTTTGTGTGATACTAATTCAGAGGCATGATAACATTATAATGCAGCAATGCCCAGCAACTGTGGGGTTGATTCTTTGGTCAAACATTTTGTTAATATTTGCACAAGTGCGTGTCACATGCACGTGCATGAATATTTATATTTATTTCATTTTGAGTTGCAATGTTTTGTACAGAATTTGTGGGTGAAATTACTAAAATCTGAAATGGAGGTTCCATACCGGATTCTGGATGTCTGATAAATTTCTGGGACGAAAAAACATAAAAGTAGTTTGGGTCTTAATGCATAGTCATCTTAGCTGCATAGCGGAGGACTTAAACATATTGTGGGTATTTGGGGTATCTTAACAAGAGTAGCTTATAATTTATAAGCATAATTGTCATATAAGTGATAAGTAAAGCAGAATTTATAAGTCAGTAAAGTGTTTGATAAATCAGAACTTATAAATCAGTAGAGTGTTTGGTAAATCAGAACTTATAAGTTAACTTTTTTTATTATTTTCAAAATATTTGTTTTTAATATATATCAATGGATGTCAATTGATAGATCTCGATGAATAGAGTAATTTGATATATACATATCAATTTTCTAATGAACGGATCAAAAGATATACTCCCTCCGTCCCAATTTGTTTGAGCTTCTTTGACTTTCACGTAGATTAAGAAAGTTATAGCTGACTTGTTAAAAAATGAGTAAAGTTAGATGAAAAGTGGTTTAACTGGTGGGACCTATGAATATTTAATAATAGATTTGAGATAGTGGGAGTAAAGTAGTGGGTGTAATAGTGTTTTATATTATAGATTTGAGATAGTGGGAGTAAGGTAGTGGGTAATTGGGTATAATAGTGTTTATAGTATTTGTTTAATAAAGTTAGTGGGTGTAATAGTGAAAAGTAGTGTTAAAAAATAGTAAGTATAGTAGGTTCATTAGTTTTAGGACTTTCCAAAAAGGAAAGTGTGTCAATCTTTTTGGGACGGAGGGAGTATGATTTTGAAGATTTGAAGGATATTATATATTGCATGTATCGAGAAATAAGTTATAAGCATAAGTTGAATGTTAGGATTTCCTAACATTCAACTTATCAACATTTAAGTCATAAGTTGAGCTAAAATGTGGTTACGTGGACTGCGATGGTTTCGGGGTATTTGAGGAGAAAGTGTGTTTCACCCCTCGTAAGTTCTTATACCCTTATAAGCCATAAGTTAACAGTAATATGATAAAACAAACAGGCCCATTATCTACTGTGATGGTATGAATTATGTTTGAGTGATTCATTTCGAAAGTGCAAACTTCGTGTTAGGAATACTTGAATTTGAACAAATTATGGTTATAGACATGCATTCTCCAGGGGTAAAACGATAACATCTGCAGGTTCCGAATGCAGCCATGCTCTACTGGCTACTGCCAAATGTGTTATCTTAGAAGATAGGTAGAAGGCTCATGTGCATTACAGCCAGTTCATCAAAATAGAATATTCACCAGAATTATCATGTTTTCTTCTGCTAAGAGCATTGCCAACCCATTACCCATCTCTATAATATAGGGTATATTTTAGTTTTTTAGTCAAAAAAACACTCCTTCCGGATCCCTAAAATAGGGTTTAGGGATAGGGCTAAAAAATGAATCTCCAAATTTGCAGGAATACTATTCATCCCCTATCCCTAAATTATATATTTAGTTATTGTATTTATTGTAGTGAGTGGGGTTTGGTAGTTAAAGTTGTAAGTGAAAGAAAGAGAAAAAAGTGATATAAAAAAGAATATAGGGATATGGGATGAAAAATGGGGAATGGGATGTAGAAATTTTTTGATAATTTTGGGGATTTACTATTTTTATTTGGGGATTTACTATTTTTAGTAAGTTTTTAGGGTTAAGTATGAGGGCTCGGATGTGAATGCTCTAAGTAAAACTATCATGTTGATTTATTTATATTGGGGGCGGTCTCCTGCATACGTATGCAGGAGTACTGTTACCCATCATACGGTTTTATAACCGTTGGATGTTTGATCCAACGGCCCTGATTTAAAAAAAAATTGTATCATACCGCAGAAACTTTCCGCGATACGGAGAAATTACCAAAATATCCTCACCTATGGTGTGAAAATAGGGGGCATTTTGGTAATTTCTCCATATCGCGGGAAGTTTCTGCGGTACGGTGAACAGTAGATTTTTTGTGTGAAAACAGGGGGCATTTTGGTAATTTCTCCGTACCGCGGAAAATATCTGCGATACGATATTTTTTAAAAATCAGGATCGTTGGATCAACCATCCAAAGGTTATAAAACCGTATGATGGGTAACAGTTATTTTGCAACCGTATGCGGTTGACCGGCTACCATTTATATTTAGGAAGGATCAATATATGTGTGTTGGTGACTGAGTTTATAATGCTACCTAGTACTACAAAACATTTCATTGTCATTTGCTTTTTTTGTGAGTCTGGTTGGATTGTATCTTGATGCTGTGATAGAGTAAGAAGAGCTTATTCTTCGATATCCATAAGCGGTTGATGCAACAAGGGCTTCACTTGAGTTGCCTGTTGTTAAATATGTTGTCACTATAAGAGCATCTCCAAGAGACTTTCTACTCTAGCTCTTAACTCAAAAAATGAGGAGAGAGAATAAAAATGTTGCTCCAAGAGACTCTTAGTGGCTCTTAAAAATACTAAGAGCCTCTTCTCTCTCCTCATTTCTAAGAGCCACTAGTAGCTCTTAACTTATAGTTTAATAATAAAATATTCATGCCCACCAATCCTTGCACAACTTTTGATTATAGTGGGGTTGATTTATGAATATTTTATAAATAAGGAGCTTATATAAAGAGCATTGTTGGAGTTTGACACATAAACCAATGTAATAACTTGCTAAGAGCCATTTATTTATATTATTTTTAAGAGTAAATGTAGGAATCTCTTGGAGATGCTCTAAGTCTGTAACCCTTGCAGGTATTTGATATGATTGGTTTTTTCCTCATGCATCCGTGGCACCAGGTTTGGGGATTTTTTTACTAGTAGCAGTAGCTGCTTATATTATAACCATTCAAATACAGGATTACTTCTGTGCTATAAAATGATGCCTGCAACTTGCTTATTACTCCTTCTGTGTCTAAAAACTTTTTTCATTTTCCTTGGACACGTTTACCAACGCACACTTTTAATCATTAATATCTTTAATTTTAAATTAGTTTTAAATATAAAAACTTCACTGTATTAAAGTACTCATAAATACTGTATTAAAGTACTCATAAATACGAATCCAACAAGATCACTCATGACTATATTTGGTCTTATGGATTAGACGTAAATTAGTAATTTGTCTCATGTTATGAACAGTCCCGACATATCAAATGAGAGAAGCATATTGAGACGGAGGGAGTACTTATTAGTGCTAACAAGCTTACAGCAGAGCCAAGTCACGGTTAGATAAAGTAGTTCATTAATCGATGACATTGCAAGTCTATGTGAATAACGTGTTTTTAGTAATTTTGTATTTGGTAAATTATCTCGATGTTTAGCTGATTAAAAATTTGCTTATCGTTTGCTTTCTTTCATCAGCTCACTTCTGTATTTGTGATCTTTAGCAAGGGGTTGTGATTGCTAAATAGCAAATATCTCCTCTACGGACGGAGAGGTGGGTTGATATAAAAACCAGGCAATCAGGAAAGGTTGTGGACTTGTGGTTGGGCACAGAAATTAAGGGGTGAGCGTGGGATCACTTTGGGTCGGCTGAGTGCTATGTTTCACGGATGTCGTCTTGGTGTAAAGTTTGAAAAGATCTACACATTTACGACAATTTGCCTTTTTTGAGGCTAGGCAATAATTTTCCAACGACTTTTGTTATTGGATTTTTGCCCATATATCTTACAAGGAATTATTTATAGAATTCTTCGTATTTTTTCATAGTTTTCCTAAATTTCTAGTACCCAAAGGTTTTTTTTCTTATTTTTGTTTAATTAATTAAAAAAATTTATTGGTGCTTCGAGCATAACAAATTTTAGTGCTATTGTATCTAACGGTCATGATCTATTTGAGTTGAAATCTAACGGTTGTGAATGAGGGGATAACAAAAAATGAGGGGATAACCAAAAATGAGTGAATAACCAAAATACAAATTATATCTCATTTCACTTATTATAGTATTGTATAGATATATTCGTTTTCTGAATTCTTTTGATTTCCAAATGGAAAATATTTTGCTCTTCCTGAATGAGGAGTCGGTAATTTTATTTTTTATTTTAAAATTATTTTTTACACATCTTCTAACAAATTTTAATATAAAATTATTTTTCTAAATCATTATATATTATGTATTTTAAATTCAATAATCTATTCAAAAAATATTTTGAAAAATTATATATTTATATTAAAAGATATAATTTAGTTATTATATCTTAATTAAATTTTACTGTAAAACTTTGAATTTATGAAATGAATTAAAAATTTTAAACACTAATTGGAAAGAATGCCCAAAATACCAACTTTTTTACTATCCACTACCCAAAATACCCGTTTTTCAAAACATCGCCAAGAATATCCACGGGATACGCCGTTTGGAGTGGCGCATCCGTGGTTACTGTAGCTGTCAGAACTCTCATTCTCTCCACCGTCTTTCTTGGCCGGCGACTTTTGGGCGATTTCGTCGCCTCTCTCGATCTCCCTCACCAGAACGCCCAACCACCAAAGCACGTCTACGTGATTGCAACCTCGTCCCCTTCCTCTTCCCTATGTCCGTTTCTGTGCTACGATCCCACAGGGGCTTAAAGGAAGCTCGATAGAGTTTTCGAACTCGCCGGAATCGAGTTTTGGGTTGTTAAAATCCGGCATAACAAATGGTAAAACACTGGTATAGGGTCGTAGACGATTGAAAGGCGAATCAAACAGTGTGTACAACATAACGGGAAAGTTACGCCTGAGTGAGAACGGAGACACTACAAGAAATTTGGTTTTTACCTACCAATTGTAAATGTAGGTAAAACTTTGCTATTGGTAAGTAAAGAGAATTTACTACCAATACAGCATTGGTCAAGATTGGTAGGTAAAAGTTGGTGGAGAAAGACTCATTACCTACACATCTATATATTGGTAGGTAATAAAATTTGTGGTCCCCACAATAATAAAAGTCATCAGATGACATGTCATTAACTTACGTGGCATGTCGACGTGTCATCTGATTGCATTGATACGTGGCGCCTCATTGTCATGCCACTTGGAACATTAATGTTGTACCACGTGGCACATTACAAATCTTCAAAAATGTGACATGTGCGTCCTCCAAAGAGTGGCACGTGGAGGCCTATATAATTGACATGTGGCAATTTTTCAATGGTTGAAATTTATCATACAAGACAACATATATAATTTTACGTAAATAAATTTATTTTATTTAAGAAACAATTCGTAAATTACATACTTTCTGTTCAATAAAAAATAACGTAGAAACTCATTTCGTCAAAAAAAAAAAATTAACGTAAAAACGAAAATGTCAAATGAATTACATAGAATTTAAAATTCCAACAATTACAAAAAAAAACTTAAAATAAATCATTCTAAATTATCTAAATTTGCATCTAAATCTTCATTTGTTGGAGAAATCTTTGGTTGTGGCATAAGTTTGTTTTGGCACAAGATGTTAACAACTTCATCAAGACGATTATTGGCTTCATTAAGTCGTTGAACTAACTCTTGATAATTGGTTGATCAGACTCGATAAAAGTACCATGAGCTTTATTATTGTTGGTTGTGCCACTATATCGTCCCCATCCTCGCAAGTATATTGAATGACGACCTAGCACTGCTTCCAAGATTTCTTTATCTGACATTTCCTCTGGAGAATAAACTTCTCTTAAATCCATCATTTTATCCTATTTACACAATATTAATAATAAGTATCTCGAATGAATGAAAGTAACTATAATATATTGTGAGTGAAAAATAGAGATATATTTATTACTCACATATAAATTTTGAAGGTCTGGCCCAGTCCATCCATTTTCATCAAAATGCTTTAAATGCCATGTTTCAATTTGTCCCGTTGAAGAAGTTAATTCCATTCCACGTCGAATATGATGTCGTACTGTTGACACTGATCCATTTTTAGACTCCCAAGGTCTTTTGGACCGATTAATGGTATTTTTAGCGGCTCTTTCCTAAAGAGATAGGGTGGATCATAAATATCAAGAAAATAACAAAAGTGATTATAAAAACTAGGTTACCTTAAACTGGTTTGAACACCATTGATCACATAAGAACTCCCAATATTTTTGTTGGTCATCTCTCAAGTCTGGATATCGTTTTTTCTTCGCCATCTCAACATCTTTTATACCTCCAATGCGTTTAAAGTACGAGTGTAACTTGTACTTGTGCGTTTTCCATGTTTTTTTCATTGGATCATCAATACACAATATAGTTGTTTTATCCCGCAAGTCAATGTCAAAATTTTCATAAGAAATGTTAAAACAAGAAACACTTAAACATAAAATACACTACTGCTAATCCAAGCAACTCAAAAAACAATTAAAATTAATAAAATATGAAATTTTACCAAAAGATAAATTCGTAGTGGTGCTCTGACCTCCCCAGGAACAAGTCTCCAGTCCTTATAACAAAATGTACCATGATTACGAACGATAAATCCGATCTCATTATTAAATCTCTCAGCATTAATACATATCGGTTGACGTCAATCCGCATCAAAAGTTACGGACAATTTTCCTGTTGAAGCTGCCCTGGCGATCTTAGAAGTAGCTATGCCACGAGTGGCTTTAAGTGGTCTGTTGGTAACATTCCGTTCGCCAAAAGGTATGCTGGGACTATTCTTTTCACCTTGTATAACAAATTGTGTGGTGGATTCAACTTGATGACCCTGAATAACAGTGGTGCTTTGAACAACTTGGGGAACTTTAGGACCAGAACTAGTGATTGTTAGGTTAGGGGACTTACACACAATTCGAGATTCACAAACAACCAATACAGAGCGCGCACACACACCAATCAATAATTGACAAGATCTACCAAAGCGCAAAACAAGAACACACAAATACTTGACGTGGAAACACCCACGCCCCAAACTTGTATTATTAATCTTAACAATATCAATAATACATCAAAACAATAACACCTTAACGGTGTCCCAACCCGATACTTGAGCCAATAATGCTCAAGCATCTCCCAAACAATAGCGAAGACTACATCTATTAAGCTTTCATATCTCTATCAAACAAATACAATATGACTATGTATATATAGTCATCCAAAACTTAACCACCAAGACTTACCATACTTGTTGTACAAGTCTTACCATACTTGTTATACAAAGTCTTCCAATTCTTGGCACCTAATTTCCCAACTTAGTGATCAAGACATACCATACATAATAATTGTCTACACATACAATTATTATCTTTCCCATATACATCTTGGACCACCCAAACTCATAACAATCACATTGGGTTGAAACCCAACAGTGATGCCTTCTTTTCTTCGCCGTCCAGGTGCCATGATGCACAAACCTGCAAAAAAAAAAGAGTATTAACATATATTGAACTAGGAACTTTCCCTATTTAATCTTGTTTACGAATAAGATTATCATAATAAGCAAATACACATACAAAATGGGACAATTATCAATAAGTTTTTGATAACTTGATGAAGGTATGTTGGCAATTAGCAGTGAAATATGTATTTGATGAAGAGGGGGCGGAGGTTTAAAGTGATATAAGTATTCACACATTTTCTAAAAAAAATAAAAAAGCTGGGGGAAAGATCGAGCGCCAAACCAAAAAAATTCCCTCCCAATTTTCATTTTAATCAAATAACATCCTTAAACTAATAAAAAGTCCAGTTACCATTGTTCAATAGCATTAAAAAACTATCAATCAAACCCGACAAAAGGAAAAGCAAAACGCAAAAGTAAAAAAGCAAAAGCAGAAATCCAGCACGAGTTATCATTACGAGTTACCCGCTCATATACACCTTATATTTCATGCACTTGAATTTTTACAAAGCGCCAAATATATATGATTGAGGAAGAAAATGAAAATGAAAATGATTTTTACCTTTAATTCCAATCTCTTTAGGTTAAATATTAAGGGTCCTGCATGACATTAAACAAGCAATTTTTTAAATTAAATAGTGTGTATAATTTTTTATTTATTTTGTATTTTTAGAACTATTTGTTTTAAAAATTTTAAAAATATTTTTGATGCGGTTTGTTCATTTACAAAAATGATTTTAAAAAAAAGTGAAACAAAATATGTTCATTGATTTTTATAAATATTTAAAATGATATTCGATTTTTGGATTAAACTCATCCCAAAAAATAGTATATTAAAAAATATATTTTTGATAATAGTTAAATGAATATATCTGTTAAATAGTTGTAGAATAAAATAGTTGTAAACACAAAACAATTGCATACAAAAATGTAAAAAAAAAAAGAAACTTAGCCCGGCACGGCACGGCACGGCCCGGCCCGCCTGGCAGGACAGTGATACGCATTGTTGTCATGCGTATGGTAACTCGGCTGAACCTCCCGGCCCGATAAACACAACCTTATATATAATTATATATAATTGAACAATAAACAAGCAATTTTTTTAAATTAAATAGTGTGTATAATTTTTATTTATTTTGTATTTTTAAAGATATTTGTATTTTTACTTGTATAAAAAATATTTTTACAAGTAAAATAAATTAAAAAATTAAATTGAAATAAGAAGAAGTAAAATAAATTAAAATATTAAATTGAAATAGGAAGAAGTGCGCACTTCCACTTTTCTAGAATTGATATTTTTTTTCGAAAAAATAAAAACCCCATTCTTCACTATACGATGTCGTTTTGGGTTTAATCAATTTCTAAAAGCAAAATTTTCCAATATTTTAAACTTTTTATATGTAATCTTATTTTTTCATATTTTTTTTGAAATTTTCTATCATTTTTTCAGAAAAAAACTCAATGCTTGTCTTTGACCCTCATTATTGCTTACTATTTCGGAAAAAAAAATCATTAATTAACTTTTGAATAATAATGCATGTATTGTAAATATAATTTGGAACATAGATTTAAAATTATTTCATTTATTAATTATTTTGACCCCCGTTTTTTATTATAGTTAAATGAAAACATCTGAATTGCATACAAAAATGTAAAAAAAAACGGTCTTAACCCGACACGGCACGGACCGGCCCGCCCGGCACGGATGTGATACGCATTATTGTCATGCGTATGTTAACCAGCCCGCGGAACCGGCCCGGCACGTTGAACCGGCCCGCCAACGGCTACTTTGCGCGTTTCTGACACGCACGCGCCAATAGCTACTTACTCTGTTCCTGCTCTGTTCCTGCAATATCATGGAAGCTAGTTCATTTTTTCCGACGGCTCTTAAATAACCGAACCCTCCTATAAATATCACCCCTCTCTCCTCTCCTTTCTCACACCTCTCTACTCTCTCTCGACTTTCCTCTAGTTTTGTAATTCTCAAGTCTCGACTTTGTTAAAGCAAGTCTACAATTTTATGTTGGCAAGTCTCGACAATTTGTTAAAGCAAGTCTCGACTTCTGGCAAAAAAAAAAACCAAGTCTCGACTCTGTTGGCAGGCGCTGCATTCTTAAATCTCATGTAGTTTTGTGTGTCTTTAATTTAAGACTAAATTATTTTATGTTGTTTATTAAATCATACGTAGTATGTAATTTTATCAAATTTGATGGTTAATTTTTTGGTTTTTTTAATTGCAGATCGAAAAAATAAAATGGAAGGAAGGGGCACTATATCATCTCAAGGTTCAAGCCAAGCACCTTCCTCCTCGATGCCACCACCAACGGAAGCCGATAATTTACTCGTTTTAATTTCATTTTTTTACAGTATTTGATTGAAATAAACTTCGTTTTTAAAAAAAAAATGTAGTTTCCTAGTTTTAAAAGTATTGGCTTTTTAAATTAACTCGTTCTAAATTAACTAATTTTAAATGTACTCGTTTTGAATTTAATCGAAGATTTTGCTAGTTATGTTACATTAGATGAATTACCTTTCTCCCACGGTGAGAGTCCGAATTTAGAACACATGATTAAGAATTCATTAAACTCAGCATTTACGAAAATTCCTAGAAACACACTTAAACGTCACACACAAAAACAATATAAAAGTCAACGAGCACAATTAATTGAGTATTTCGAAAAATTTGATGGTATGGTTTCCTTAACCAGTGATTGTTGGAGTTCGAGTCAAGGTGAACCTTATATTTGTGTTACGGTTCATTGGATTGATGTTGATTATTTGTTACAAAAACGAATTATTGCTTTTGATATTATGGACGAGTCATACTCCGGTGATAATATAAAACAAAAAATTTTAGACACGATAAATGAATTTAATTTGATACATGAATTTAATTTGTATCAGAAGGTATTTACAATATCTGTAGATAATGCAGCTACCAATAACAAATGTATCGATTACATTAGGACCGATATTCCTTTAGTTTTAGATGGAACATTTTTACACATTAGATGTTGTGCTCACATTATTAACTTGACGGCCCAAGTGGGAATTAAACAGTTAACTACATTATTAGAACCTATTAGGAAAGTAATTAAATATCTACGTCTAGCGGATACATATAGGTCTAAGTACAAGAAATTGTGTAGAGATAATGGATTAAGGCCGAAAAAATGGGGTATCGATTGTCCTACTAGATGGGGTTCGACTCATAAACTATTAAATGATGCAATTAAATATAAGGATGTTATCACTGAATTATATAATGTCGATCCAAATCACCAAGAATCAGTTATTACCGAATTCGAGTGGGAGATGGCATCTATGGTACGTGATATTCTTGATTGTTTTTCACATGCTACTAACATTTTTTCTTATGTTTATGAACCAAATGTACATCAAGTTATTATTGAATGCATTCTTATTGTTAATACTTTACGTAATTATGAAGAAAACCCCCAATTTAGTAGTATTATTCATGATATGAAAGTTCAGTGGATCGAATATTTGAAAGAATTTCCTTATATTTATGGTGTTGCATGTCTTCTTGATCCGGGTGTTAGACAAGAAGGTTTAGAAAACATGTTAGATCACTATTGTAGTACTTTAGGAATTTCATATAATTTTAAATTATATGTAACTAATTGTTTAGGCTATTTGTATCGTCTTGTAGATATGTATACTCCTAGAACTCAAAACCCACCTAAAAAGAGTACTAGTAGTGTTAGTAGGTTTAATAGTACCATTACATCTATATTAACCAAAAAACAAAAATGTAGAATTGTCGAAAAAGATTCTAGGAGTGTCCCTCCTTCTTCTTTTACTATAATTAGGGAATTTTTTTTTTCTTATAGTTATGAATTAAATGAGGATTTTGAAAAACTAACATGGTGGAAGAATCATGAGATACAATTTCCGATTTTAGCAAAAATTGCAAAGGATATTTTAGTAGTCCCCGCTTCTACCATTGCGTCTGAGTCCGCTTTTAATGCAGGTAGAAGAGTGTTAGATGAGAAGAGATCAAGTCTTCCACCAGACGTGGTAAAAATTTGTGTTTGCAAAAAGGATTTGGATCAAGCCCCAAAAAGACAACAAGGAAAAAAAGAAGATGACTCGGATGGAGAAGACGATCCATGGATGACAATGGATACTTCATCGAAATCGGGTTAAGAAGAATGATAAATTAAATAGTGCGTAGAATTTGTATTTTATAATTTGTTTGCTTTGTTATTTTTTACATATATATGTTTTAGAATTTGTTTGCTTTGTAATTTTTTAATTATGGTTGATGCGGTTTGTTCCGTTTTTTTAGAGAGGAGTCCTCTCACACCATTTGTAAATAAAAAATTTATTTAATAAAATTTATATGAGGTACCGTCCTCTTTTAATCCAAAAACATTTGTATAATTTGTGTTCAGAATATTGCAAATCTATTTTTAATATAATTTGTATAATTTATCTGTTGATGGCAAAAACAATTTGAGAGCAACCAAAAGAAAAAAGAAAAAACAAAAAATAAGTAAAATTTTAGATGTACACAGACATGCCTCTGTGACTAATAATTTTTACTTAAGCTACTCGATGACACGTGTCAATGTGTTATTCGCTTCATAGCACGGCACACGGATTGTGTTTCTTTAATCAATCTACACCGTCGATTAAACCAAAGAAACATAAATCCAACTATCCATATTTTATCCCTATTATTTTATCAAACCTTATTTTACCCTATCTCTCTCTACTCGGTCTCTCTTTTATCTCTCCCCTCTCTCCCTTTTCTTCTATCTCTCTCTTCACCGCCATCTCCCTCTTCTTTCTCAACCGTAAAATCACCCCAAATTCTCTTTCTCCAAATCATCCCCTTATACATGGATCCATGGTTTTGGATTTCGAATTTTTTATAGTTATCATTGTTATCGTTGTGGTTTACTGCCTCGAAATCAAACAATGAGTTCAGAACTTCTTGTATAAGATGATGATTTGGATATGTGTCTGGTGTATTATGATGATGCTAACTGTTTAAGAAGAAGAAGGTGAAGAAAATGAAGAAGAAGAAGATAATGATGATGATGAGACCGATGGTTATGAAGATATTGACTGATTTCTATTAGTTGTAATAGATATTGTAGTCCAAAAGATTTGATTGTAATACTTTTAATCTTAATTAAATATCATCTCTTCATTCATTCTTTAGTAGCCATTGGTTGGATGGAAAGAAATCTGGGTATTTGATGTAGTGTAAAGTGTTTAATATATATGCTGCACAACGAGATGGAAATATGCCAACTACCTTCAAGCTTACAAATATTAGACTTTGCTATCAACTAAAGTAATAAAACAAGACATAATGATTGTTCTTCAAAAAAAACAAGACATAATGATTGACATATATAGTTTCTACCTTTTTCTAACAAAATGAATTTGTGATTTAATTCAAAGTATTAATTTATTAATTTGTAATTTTTTACATATATTTTAGAATTTGTTTACTTTGTAATTTTTTAAATATGTTTGATGCAGTTTGTTCCGTTTTTTTAGAGAGGAGTCCTCTCACACCATATGTATTATAGAATTACAAATTAATATAATTTGTGTACTGTCCTCTTTTAATCCAAAAAAATTAATATAATTTGTGTTCAAAATATTGCAAATCTATTTTTATTATAATTTGTATAATTTATGTGTTTATGGAAAAAAAAAATCTGAGAGTAGCAAAAAAAAACAAAAAGGAAAAAACAAAAAATAAAAAACAAAAAATAAGGAAAAAACAAGAAGGAAAAACGAAAGGGAACCGGCACGGCATGCAAATCAGTCCGCCTCGGCCCGCCACAACCATTTTTTTCCCTAAATGAAACCCGCCAACACCACTTAAAATTGAAGCGGGAAATTCAATAAATAAGTATAAATTAAGTTTTCAAAACTCAAATTTCATTATAAAATGAATCAAAAAAGAGGGAATTTTTATTCTGTATTATTAAGATTAAAATTTACTAGCATAATGGTAAGAAATGTTTTAATCGCTAAATATTTAAAAGTTAAAAATTAAAGAACTATAAACAATAATGTGTAAACAAAGATATTTAGTTATAAAAAAATGGGAATATAAAGAGGTAATTAACCAAAATTTCATGGGAATCGAACAATGCTATCAGGGACATTTAAACCATCTTTTACCATACCAGCTTCTAACACATTCCGGCAATATATATAATACATCAATTATATTAGTAATTCTAGTGGGCCAGGGACCTATGACCCCTCCCTCTGTCACTGGACATAGTTACCATATTAATATTAAAAAAAAACATGTCAGCAAAACATATATATACACTTGAAGCAGCAAATTCACCGCCAAAACAAATGAAGTTTCCCATGTACATCATATATGCGTGGGTCCAGGAAAAAACCTCTAGCCCTCTTTTTTGTTTTTAGCGACATATATTTTTCACAGTTAATTGATGGTAGGTGAAAGTAATTATTACCCACCAATATCTATTTGTAGATAAAATATTGGTAGATAAATATAGAATTTCTTGTAGTGAGATCGAATTTTTTCGATCGGAATCTCCATGGTCGCGAGCTCTGAAGACGACGAATATGACGTCAGATATGCTGTTCCAAAATGCGTATCTTCTAATACGCTTGTATCAGATGCGTATGTGGTGGCAGTTCCAGAAAGCTTATCTTCTAATACGCTTGTATCAGATGCGTATATGGTGCAGTTCCGTCCGTGTCTGATGTCTGAGGTGTATCAGATTGATACGTTGATGGTGTAGGCGTGACATCACATACACCCATTCCAGTGGCTTATGTGATGGGTATTCTGGGCGGTACTTCCGCGCGGTGAACATTTTGGTTATGAAAGATTAAAAAATGTGTATTTAGGGCACTCAACCCACTAATAATAAAGCATATAAATATATTTACTTATAATAATTTTATTATACATATACATATATACATATATATATATATATATATATATATTTTTTAAACAAAAATATTGAAATTAAGGATCGGAGCGGAATTCTCTAATCCCCATCCTAATTCCCAAACTTTTTTATTTTTTTTTGATTTTCGGTTCAAATTAACCTGAAAAATTTCTCAAATTCTAGACTCAAATGGCAGAACGAGTGAAATGTCATCCCTAGAATCAAGGGTTCTCCGGTACACAAATTTTTTGAATTTTTATTTTGAAATACAAATTTTTTGAATTATTTAGTGCTTTTGCCCTCTTATATTTTAATTATTCACCGAGGTATGATCCTAAGGCCTATATTGCAAAGTTACAAAGGGAACATAGGATTTTTGCCTAATAAATTTTTACTACTACTTAGTCAATACTATTGTTATATCGTTTGTTTTTAATATATTTGGGTTTGATGTTGTTGAAGATTTTTAAAAAATATAAAAAGCTATGAATAGAAATATAAGTGATCATATGCTAGCTTGGCAAAATATATTTTCTGTAAAATAAATTTTTTACTATTAAACAAAATATTACGGTGCTTTCTTTGTACATTTGCATGGAGCTTTTTTCAAATCAATAAAAAAATTAATTTTTGTTTTAAAAAAGCAAAGAAAGAGGCACACTCCGCATTTAAATAAATTTATAATTCATTAGGGATGGATTTACCTTTACGTATATCTAACGTACAGTAGTCCTATGAATGTGCAAGAAAGTAGTAGTTGTATCTTGTTTTTTTTTTGGAATCGAAAATTAAAACTTTGATTCTATTATAGAATCATAAAATTAGTAGTTCTCTCGTATTTCTTATATAAGGAGGTGCTCTGTACAATAATGACATTTAGAATAATGGCAGTTGTATCTATACAAGTCCAATGGGCAATGGTAGTTGGAGCTTTATTGGCTTCATGAACCATAAAAATTTTGACTGGTAGGCGTGAGCGTAACATCTAATGTAGCTAGCTCATACTGATCATACATGTTATAATCAACCACCCGATTTGAAATGACCGTTTCCCATTGTGATTGTGAGTTTAACAAACGAACTCGTTTTTTGTAGGGTTACTTCTAACGTTCCAACAGTCCGACTCCACTAATTTAACCTAACTGTCAATTGAATAGTAGGATAGTAGGTATTGCTTCGATCTTAATGTCAATCGACCATACGGCCAATTAATGTGATCAAAATTGAAGTCCATTTTTGAACCTAAACATATGTGAAAATATTTACTCTTATACACAATTCATTTAGCTCCCGGGGGAATTAATATAGCTAGATATTATTGTTCCATCTGGTTGGAAGAAATTAAACGAGGAAGGAATAATTAATGTAGATTTTTGTACATTAAAATGAGGAATGAACAAAAATGCCCATGGGTGAGGAGTATCCCCGGATACGCCTACACGATCGGAATGTTCTATTAGTCACGCCTATGGAAAGGGAGTATTGAGCATACACGCATGTTCAGAAGGCGTATGTGAGCTTAGATACGCAAGTTCAAACGACGCATCTGGTGATACGCATGTTTCACATGCGTATTCACCGTCTCCCTCGTCACCACAGCTCTGGCGATTAAGCGATCGCCGGCGACTTTAGTCTCTCAGTTCGTTAACCCCTTTACAGTGATCTTCCACTCATAAAATACATACCAATCGAATTGTATTCCTCTCCTCTACAATCTTTTACTATTTTCATTGCATATAGTTTGCCAGAAATCGAGATCTCTTAGTTTATAATTCAAATCGCGATATCGGCAAGGATTTTTTCTCTCCCTCCGTTCACCCGTCCCGTGTTTTTTCAGGCACGTTATACACATCATTAGAATCGCCTCGTCACCTTCTACACATCCATACCAGTTTTGTTGAGTTTTATTCGCCGGAATCGAAACCCCCAAATCAAAGCTTTTCAGCCGGCGGTGGTGCTACAGTACTCCGGTCACGCCTGACCCATGGGCGTGACCTGTGGGTATTTCGGTTAGTGTTTCGAAAATTGGGTATTATGGGGAGTGGATAGTAAAAAAGTGGGTATTTTGGGCAATTTTCCATACTTTTATACATTAAAATAGGTAAGACGGTAGGAATCAGAAGAATAGTGCATTTTTCAACAAAATAAAGGAAGAAAATTATTAATATTTGTTTTTCGAATAATTGGTATCATTATTCTCTATCGACTTCCTTAACAATTTAAGTAGTGCGGATGATATCTATATTATCCATACTATTTATTAAATTAAAATAAACGAAATAAGGTATAATTTGTAGTTTGGTTAACCTCGTTATCCCCTATTTTTGGTTATTCCTCATTCACAATCGTTAAATTTTTAATTTAAATAGATCACGACCGTTAGATACAACAATACTAAAAGTTTTTATATAAAGAGGTCTAAGATTCGATTCCCGCTAACAACATATTAATTTAGAATTTAATACTAAAAATTATTATATACAAAGATGTAAAATTCGAATTCTTTTAATAATATATTAAAATTAATATTTATAATATTATACTACACTATAAACAAATTATAAATAAAAATAAAAATAACTCGTGATTTGCACGGGCTATAAGTTAGTATAATATTATGCTCGAGTAAACTAGGTGTATGCATAATTCATTGCAACATATCCAACTTGATATAAAACTCAAAGGTTTAATGATCTTTCGGTCCTTAAAGTTTATTACTGTATCCATCAACCACTGACGTTTCAACTTATATCTTTTATCTCCTAATATATGTCACTGCATACCTTTTAACCTTTTTTCATATTTTTTTTCGATAATACCCCTGCATAATATATACCTTTTAGTCCTTAAAGTATTAAGTTTGATCCTTTTACTAGTTTAACATCACTGTAGGTAGGGGTGAGCATCGGGTGGTTTGGGCGGTTTAGGACCGCCAAACCAACCAAACCATAGAATTCGGGTTTTTAATTGGAAAATTATGAATGGTACCCCTTTGTTTTTGGCTTTTACGAATGGTACCACTACTTGTTTTTGACTTACAAACGGTACCACTGTATTAATGATTTGCTAATAAACCAACCACTCCGTCCATCAAACGTTAATTAAACGTTATTAAACACGTATTTACTCGCTTCCATCAAGATTCAAGGGTTATGCATCTTCACTCGCTTCCTTTCTCTACTTGCTTTTAAATTCTCCTTCCCCACAACTTCCTTTCGGCTTCCTCCTTGCAACAACACCAACAACTCTCAATAACACTGAAAATTCTTCTTCACTCTCCATATATACACACATGTTTGTTTATAACTTTATGTTTAGTAATAATTTAATTCACTATTTTCATATGAAATTGTTGAGTATTGGAATTGACAGAACATTGAAAATTGGGAATAAGAGTTGTTCTCTTCAGCCGTTGATTGATTGTCACTTTGGTTCTTTGTTTTACATATATACAGTAATACTCTACAAATCATAATCTCTAATCACAGAATACACACACCCATTTACATAACAACACACACACAGTTAACACTCCCAATTGATAGAACACATACACACCGCAACTCTTCGGAACAGCAGCCTCACGAACCCATAACAATCGATAACCCCCAAGTCTGGCACCACCACTCGGTGATACACACACCTACTGCGATGTACATACCAGCGACCACTGTCCACACCTACGTACACGCGCGCGCACACACACGATCGATCAACACCCACACAGCTATACACGCACCATACATACATACATATATATATATATATATATATATATATATATATATATATATATATATATAAACCGCACATCACTCACACACTCTACTGCCCAGCCTCGCACGCGGAGCTGTAGTAAAGAGGGGAACATAGGAAAAGCAAAGAGGGAGGGAGAGATTCGTGGGTTGGAGAGATTAGGGAGATAACGAGAGTTGAGAGAGAGATTGAAGAGAATATCAAGAGAGTTCGAGAAAGCTAAAGGAAATATTTCATTATTTCTAAAGCTACAGTGATAGCAAGAATACGTGTAATTATTTTCGTATTTAGGATGTATTTTGTTTTTTTTAATCAAGTAAAATACGTGTTTAATCAGGATGGTAACGTTTAATTAACGTTTGATGGACGGAGTGGCTGGTTTAATAGTAGATCATTAACACAGTGATACCGTTTGTAAGTCAAAAACAAGTAGTGGTACAATTCGTAAAAGCCAAAAACAGAGGGGTACCATTCATAATTTCCCTTTTTAATTTTTCAAACCATAACCAAACCAAAAACCATAACATTTAAAAAAAACCAACCTAATTATAACGGTTTGGTTTGGTCGGTTTCGATTAAAAACCGTGATTAAATAATAAAAAAGAGGCAACAAAACCAATAGTAGCATAAAGTTTCATCAAAGCAGTTATAAAATAAATTACAAAATCTTCAAAATTATAATCAAGTGTTTGAGAGGAAGAAGAATGAAAGCAAGCGGCCACATCTAATTTTAGGGTTGAGCAAGGTAAAAAAACTTTAATTAGGCTACGACATCGTTTCAACATAAATAATTTTTATTTTATATAAGCATAAAATTAAATTAAAACTATATATAATGTATATATACATATATATAATATTTATATATTATTTGATCTTAATGGTCGGGTTGGTTAAATCGGGTGGAAAAATTAGTAAAACCAAACCCAACCCAAAATTTTCGATTTTTAAAAATTTAAAACCATAACCAACCCAAATAAAAAAAAACCTAAACTTTTGGTTTGGTCGGGTTATTTTGGTCGGTTTAACCGGTTTTCGGAAAATCATGCTCACCCCTAACTGTAGGCTCTCCCTCCCCTCGCCCATGTCCTTATCCCAGTACTTGTCCATGTCCCTCTCATATACCCGTGCAATGATGTTTAACTTATTAAATGAACAAAATTAATATTTTAAGGGTTAAAAAGTACATATTGTGCAGGGGTGTTATTAGAAGAAAAATAGGAAAAAGGTTAAAAGGTACGTAGTATCATGTATTAGAGACTAAAAGATATAAATTGAAATTTTAGTGATTGATGGATACACGATAGTAAACTTTAAGAGATGAAAGATCACGATAGTATATAGCATAGGTATCTAATATACGAAGGTGACATACTTATCTATTTAATTTTTGGGAAATGCTAACAATAGCCCTAAGGGCTATGATTAAGCATTAAATATTCTCATATTTTCAACATTTATTCTTAGTTATTTAATAGATTTTTGGTTTTTCAATTCTCCTTTACATCATTATTTAACTTCCCAAGTAATAATAGTGGACCCCCATGCATTCACATTAATTCCCACTAATAAAATCATCCCAAATTGCTACTCCCTCCGTCCCAAAATACATGTCCCTTTTCTAAAACAAATTTGTCCCAAATTACATGTCCCTTTTCTCCTTTCAATGCAAATTTAAGTGTAGTTTTACAAAACTATCCCTACATTTATTGTATCAAAAATTTGACTTTTTTAAATTTAACTCTATTCTCATTTTCCAATGCATTAAATAAGGGTATTAGTTGGAAAAATTTATTCAACTAACTTTATCTTAATATGTGTGCTTTTCAGAAAAGGGACATGTAAATTGGGACGGAGGGAGTAAATAATTATATTGATATTCGTGCAAAATTGATGTATTAAGTACAAAATTGACATATTAAATGCATTTATTCACTTACATTAATGCTAAGGGCTATGTTTAGCATTACCCTTAATTTTTATATCTAAGTTATCGTGTCTTAAAGGACAATTATTAATAGATAACTCTATATTTTATACAGCATATTAGCACTTATTCCCTCTGTTTTCAAATAATTGATGTTTGACTTTTTGACATGCATTTTTAGGAGCATTAACTAAATAGTTAATGTTACACCCAAGAAATAATCTCGCCCCTTAGGGCAAACTCGCCCGTTGTGGTGATTGGAAAAGGGGTCCAGTTCTTTGGGAGGAACACATCTATTTGACTTGATAAAAGATTTCGCCCTTTTCAGGTATTTAAAAAAGGACTTCGTATTTAATAAACTGCGAATTTCGTCCTTGATCTCGCCCTCCGTAATAGATCTCGCCCACTCTAGAGACATCTCGCCCCTACCTTATCTCCGTAGCTCAGAAAAGTGTTGACCCCGAAAATACCGGGTCAATAACTTGATCAATACGCTCCGAGAAAATAGATGGGCTTTTAGGTCTGTATCAAAGGCGGTGATCTTAATTCAATGGTCTCCTTAAAAACGGAAACCTAGCCCATTACGATAACTTGTTCTCCAAGAACTACGTTTGGCTTGATCCCTATAAATAAGGGTACGTAGGCACATTGTATGGTACGATGCAAACCCTTGCGAAAAAGAGAGAATTCAATATTCGATCTAAATTGCAGTAATCACATCATACAATCTCAGCCATTCCCCAAATCACCAACTCTAACCCTAAACGTCCTACGCCGTTCACCGTCATCAACCACCACTACAATTCCAGCAACCCTCCCCGAATTTGTTTTCTCAAATTCCTCCGTTAACAAGTGGCGCTAGAAGGAGGGGCTTTTGACATCTTAGGAGGAAGGATGTCTCAATCAAACCGTGAGCGTGTGGATAATCGACGTATGGAAGAGGTTAGGACCAGAGAAAATCTGCCTCCGCCGCCGCCAAGGAATAATTCTGTCGCAAGGAGCTCTGGGATGGGGAATCCCAATCATTCAGGGGGTTCACATCGGAGGTCGGTAACGCCTAGGATTCCTAATAGACGACCGAGTCCGCGGATAGGTGGAGATCCTCCCGTTCTGATGAGTAATACTGAACTTTTTGACCAGATCACTTATATGGGCAATACGATCAATCGAATGGGGGCAAGAATGGATGCAATGGAAAGAGAAAGGCAGTTTCTCGAAGAAACTCGCCTGAATCAGGAGGGGCGACGCCCAAACCATGGTTGGGAGGCGAGTTATCGAACACCAGCCGGAGATCGACGCATTGGGAGAGAATTTGACATGAATTACCAGCGTAACCTATACAGGGAGATTCCTTTCGAAGGGGATGTTCGAGTTGTTGGGGAGATTGGAGGAAATCAAAGGTTCCGGGCTGTCACTCCCAGAGCTTTAACTTTTGGTGATCCATATGTTGAACTCCCTCCAGATAGAGAGGACCCCAGACAGTCAAGCCAAGTAGAAGGAGTTCGAGCTGGCGGTCAGAGGATCTTGGAACAAGAAAGGCGCCGTTCTCATCATGAGAACGAAACTACGGGAGACCCTGATCCTGCGGCATTCACAATGGCTCGAACCAGGAACCATAATCCCCAAATGGGAACCCAGAACCAGTACAGCTTAGGGTACGGGGAGAGAAGGTCCTATGCCAATCTCTTCAATCAAACAGAAGGGAACCGGAGAGGACCCATAGAATCTAACTTGGAGAGAGATCTGATGGCCTCTCGCGGTTATAATTTTTCCCGTCCGGAGAATTCTACCGTTGGAGATCGGTATCGATTCGAAGAGATAATGAATCAACAGCGACGCGAGGAGGTCCACCGTGGAATTCCTGGGTTTGAAGATTTGGACTTAAATGCTTTGCGTAGGTTGTTGGCACAGTCGGAGGGACAGGCAGGGGCTATGTTTGAGCCGGCCCCGTCTCCTTTCTCTTTGGCGGTACGGGAAGCACCCCTTCCACCATCTTTCAGGGGGGTGGGAGATCTAAGGTTCACGGGAAGTTCTGACCCGGCTGAGTATATTGCGAGGTTTAATACGGAGATGGAGCTTTACCAGGTGGAGGACCTGACAAAGTGTAGATTGCTAGCCTCAACACTGCGGGGGAATGCTCATCAGTGGTTTCAAAAGTTGGGACCGGGCTCAATCACTTCTTGGGATCAAATGCGGAGAATGTTTTTAATTCAGTTCCAATCTTCCATTGTCTACGCTCCCCCTGTCACGACTCTAGCCAATATAAAGCAGAGAGAAGGGGAGACTCTTCAATCCTATTTCAGACGATTCAATGCTGAGGTCCCCACTGTTCGAGGAGCTTCAGATGAGACCATCAAGAACTTTCTCATAGCTGGGGTGAGAGTAAACTCGGATTTTTGGAAAGAGCTTCAACGAAAAGAGCCATTGACTCTTGCAGATCTCTACGCGCAAGCTGAACCCTTTAAGAGGGAGGAGGAAGCCTTGAAGAGAAGTGATTATCCTGAAACTAGTCGTAGGGGCAAACGCAAGGATAGGTCTCCGAGCCCAAAAGGAGATGCGAGGAGGAATGGCAGAGTTGATGTCAATATTGTTGATACTTGGGAGTCAGACCGATCAAGGTCACCTAGCCCGTCACGGTATCCTCCACCACCCCTATATTCTCTGAAAGATCAGGGTCATCCCCAGAACAGTATCTTCACACCTCTGGTGGCGTCTATTGGACATATTTTTGAAGTAACAAAAAAGGAGGGATTGTATAAGACACCCCTCCCCCTTTCGAAGAATGCTCAAAGAGATAAAAAGAGATACTGTACTTATCACGAATCTCATGGCCATGACACTCATCAATGTCGACAATTGAGGGAGGAGATTGAATTGCTCATTAGGAATGGGAAGTTGACCGAATGGGTTAGGAAAGTAAAAGCGGACGTCCCTCCTCGGGAGGAGACTAAGAGGGATGGTCCCGAAGACAAAGATAAGCCGGATAATCAGAAGAAGACAACGTTCGTGAAAGAGGCGAGCATTCACACTATTTTTGGCGGGCCTCATGTTGGCGGGAATGGAAGAAATGCTATGGAGAGATATGCCCGCGAAGCAAAGGACCCTCCCCTGACAAACGTAAATCACTTATCGGAAAGACCTCTTAAGCTGTTTAAGGGGGAGGATACACAGATAATTTTTTCTGAAGAAGACGCTAAATGGGTTCATCACCCACACAGCGATGCATTGGTGGTAAATGTAAGAATCGGAGCAAGGAGTGTTCATCGGGTGTTTATTGATAATGGAAGTTCAGTGAATATTCTTTACTACGGAACTTATAAGAAGATGGGGCTTCTTGATAAAGAAATGACTCATGGAACGACGCACATTTACGGCTTTACAGGAGATTCTGTACGGGTAAAAGGTACTGTGAGGTTGTCGCTCACCTTAGGGGAGGACCCTTATTCAGCTACTCAGGTGTTCGAGTTTCTGGTAGTTGATCAACCTACATGCTATAATGCACTGCTTGGAAGACCAGTCTTGAAAGAGATGAGGGTGGTGACATCAATTTATCATTTAGCAATGAAGTTTCCTACTCCAGTGGGGATCGGGTGTGTGAAGGGATGTCAATACGACTCCAGGGAGTGTTATAACAAGATGATGAAGTCTTCCTCAAAAGGTAAACAACGAGAGGAGATGCTGGACTTCAAAGAGGAGAGTGCCCAGGAAACCTTGAAATCATTCGAACCTAGGCCAGTCACTAATATGGTTTATACAGTGGAATTTCCCGGCGATGATGACTTGGCTAGTTATGAAACATTAGTCAGGCAGGGTACCCCGCTCTTTCTGTTAGAGGCGCCGCCTACTCTGGGGGAGACTGTGGAAGTTATGGAAAATTCAGAAGTGGAGACGGCATTTGGGGAAGAAGTCACAGTTAACAGAACAAGGCATAGGGTGTTGATGATTGGGGCTCCTCCTCTAGTCAGTCGAAATCAGTTTCGGGAAGGGGTTGTTGAGGATGTCACTGACGAAGAAGAGGAACAAAGAAGTTTTAGGGCAAAAAAAGGGAAATTCGTTATGGAGTATGGAGACACTCCGGTGGTTGAATTTCCAGATGATCCAACAATTGAGAGAGAAGGACTTAAAATGCCAGGGGATGAGATTGTTTCTGTTCGAGAAGTGGGTGAGTCCAGTGGAACAAAGGAGGTGGAGTTTGATTTGGATCCTCGGTTGCCTGAGCCCAAGAAGAATATGGGTCCAGCAGAAGACACTATGCCGATTCTAGTGGACGAGAGAGACCCGTCCAAAGTATTGTACATTGGGGCGAGGTTAGAGTCAGGCTTAAGGGCGAGGCTAGTTAGTTTTCTAAAGGAAAATCTGGATGTTTTCGCTTGGAGTCATGCTGACATGGTAGGAATTGATCCTGAAGTAATGTGCCATCATCTCAACATTGACCCTTCTAGGAAGGGTGTTCGGCAGAAGCGAAGAGCGGTCAGTGGTGAACGGGCTACTGCCTTGAAGGAGGAGGTTGACCGGCTGCTAAATGTCGGGCTAGTTAAAGAGTCCTTTTACCCGGATTGGTTGGCGAATCCGGTTTTGGTAAAGAAATCCAATGGAAAGTGGAGAGTCTGTGTTGACTTCACCGACTTGAATAAAGCATGTAAGAAGGATAGCTTTCCTTTTCCTAGGATCGATCAGTTGGTGGATGCTACTGCGGGGCATGCTTTGCTCAGTTTTATGGACGCCTATTCAGGATACAATCAGATACCAATGTATGCACCTGATCAGGAGAATACTTCCTTCATCACAGATAGGGGGTTGTATTGCTATATTGGGATGCCTTTCGGGCTACTCAACGCAGGGGCGACTTATCAGAGGTTAGTAAACAGGATGTTCAAAGATCAGATCGGGAAAACAATGGAGGTTTACGTGGATGACATGTTGGTAAAGTCAAAGGAAGCTGAAGATCATATCCGGCATTTGGGAGAGATGTTTCAAATCCTTAGGAAATTTCGTATGAAGCTTAATCCACAGAAGTGTGTGTTTGGTGTGGAATCTGGGAAATTTTTGGGATTTATGGTGAATCACAGGGGGATAGAAGCGAATCCTGCAAAGATACAAGCTCTTCTTGATATGAGATCTCCACGAACAGTGAAGGAGGTTCAAAGTTTGACTGGGAGAATTGCTGCCTTGAATCGTTTTGTGTCCAAATCTTCTGATAAGTGCAGAGAATTTTTCAAAGCTATCAAGGGTGTTGGGAAGAATTTCGAATGGACTCCTGAGTGTGAGGAAGCTTTTCAGGCATTAAAAATTCATTTGGGGTCTCCTCCACTGTTGTCAAAACCTCTCGAGGGCGAGATCCTCATTTTGTACTTGGCTGTTTCAGAATATTCTGTTAGCGGGGTTCTCGTACGAGAGGAAAATGAAGTCCAATATCCTATTTATTACGTTAGTAAGAGGTTGTTGGAGGCAGAGACAAGGTATTCGAATATGGAGAAGTTGGTGTATGCTCTGATTTTGGCTTCCAGGAAGTTGAGACCTTATTTTCAGGCACATAGGATAGAGGTCCGAACATCGTATCCTTTGAGGCAGATATTGCATAAACCTGAGACTTCTGGGCGAATGTTGAAGTGGGCTGTGGAATTGGGGCAATTTGATGTAGAGTATAAGCCAAGAAGTGCTATAAAGGGACAGGCTCTTGCTGATTTTATTTTGGAATTTCCTCTGGCATACGAGGGCGATGCCTTGGCCGTAATACCTAGCCCTCCGCCCGAGTTTATTCAGGAAAGGCCTACTTCGGCACCATGGTGGACTTTGTATGTGGATGGTGCATCAAATAATGAAGGTGCAGGTGCGGGGATTGTTTTGATCAGTCCAGAGGGACATCATCTGAGGAGTGCGATTCATTTTGCTTTCCATGCAACAAATAATGATGCCGAGTATGAAGCTTTGATCTCGGGTTTGAAGCTCGCCCTCGAGATGAAGGTGGAGAATATAAACATCATGAGCGACTCAATGCTGGTTGTTTATCAGGTTAATGGGGGGTTTCAGGCTAGAGGACCCCGTACCGAGCTATACATGAAGTGTACCCAGAGATTGATGAGTTTGTTTCGGGAGGCGAGATTGGAGCAACTTCCTAGAAATGGTAATGAAGAGGCAGACGCTCTGGCTAAGTTAGGTTCTCAAAAGGAAGCCACTCTTTTAGGGGTTATCCCTTTGGAAGTCCAGAAGCAGCCCAGTGTCCCGGAGGTTGAATTAATGCAGATCGATGTAACTGTGCGTGATACTTGGATGACCCCAATTTCGAAATATCTGAAAGAAGGAATTCTACCAGATGATAGAATTGAAGCTAGAAGACTTAGATATAAAGCAGCTCGTTATGTGGATTTTGGAGGTTCTCTTTACAGACGAGGTTTTAATCAGCCACTATTGAAATGCATAGATGGGGAGGAATGCAATTATGTCCTACGGGAGGTTCACGAGGGAATCTGTGGAAATCACTCGGGGGGTGGTTCTCTTGCGCAGAAGATATTACGTCAAGGATATTTCTGGCCTACTCTTCGGAAGGATTCGATGGTTTTTGCTAGATCTTGTGATAAATGTCAGAGGTATGCCAATTACGTGAACAGTCCTGCAGCCCCACTCACTTCTTTGACGAGTCCTTGGCCCTTTGCTATGTGGGGAATTGATTTGATAGGAGAGCTCCCAAGGGGGAAAGGAGGGGTAAAGTATGCTGTTGTGGCAGTTGATTATTTTACCAAGTGGGCGGAAGCAGAGCCACTAGCTTCAATTACGGCAAAAAAGTTGGTGGACTTTGTGTATCGATCCATCATTTGTCGCTTCGGGATACCTTACAAGTTGATATCCGACAATGGGAAGCAATTTGACAGTAAAGAGATGAGGCAGCTGTGTGAGAATTTGGGAATTAAGAAAAGTTTTTCTGCCGTTAGTCATCCTCAGACAAACGGCCAAACGGAGGCAGTGAATAAGATAATCAAGCACACGCTCAAGGCAAAGTTAGATGACAGTAAGGGGAGTTGGCCCGAAGAATTGCCTAATGTCTTGTGGAGTTATAACACGACGCCTAGATCTACCACAGGAGAAACTCCTTTTTCTTTGACATATGGATGTGAGGCCATGGTTCCAGTGGAGTTGGGTGCAGGGTCTTTTAGAAGAGATAATTACCAGCCGGAAGTGAATGAAGTTAATCATCGTCTTTATTTGGATTTGGCAGAGGAATTCAGAACGACTTCTCGAGCTAGGTTGGTGTCTTACCAGCAAAGAGTGGCAAGGTTTTACAATTCAAAGGTTAGGGCGAGGCCTTTAAAGGTGGGCGATTATGTTCTCCGACGGGTGATGCCTAACACAAAAATCCAGAATCATGGAGTATTTGGCGCTAATTGGGAAGGTCCCTATAGAGTGAGAGCAGTCTTATGGGAAGGAACTTATTATCTGGCCGATATGGAGGGGAAGCACATTCCGAGAGCTTGGAACATGGAACACTTGAAGAAATACTATCAGTAATGTATGTTCTACTTTTGTTATACTTTCCTTTAATTATTATTTTCATGAAAGTCTAGGGGGGTAGTGCATGTACTCTTCCTTAGCCAGGATTTATATATTTATGAATAAAACATGCTTGTTTTTCTTGATTGTTTTTCGTTTAAATTCTGTGATGGATGACCTCCTTTAAGGAGGATTTTCATAGATGTATGAAACGATGGTCTCCTTTGAGGAGAGTTTTAAAAATTAACTTCGGAAAATCCACCTCCTGTGAGGAGGGTATTTCTGGAATGGAGAACGACCTCCTTTGAGGAGGGTATCTCAAATTACCAAAGTCCTTGCAAAAACCGTACTTCCGGGGGGGATGTCCGTACTTCCGGCGCCTCATCAAGGCACGAACTTCGGGAAATCCACCTCCTGTGAGGAGGGATATTTCTGGAATGGGGAACGACCTCCTGTGAGGAGGGTATCCCAAATTATCAAATCCTTGCAAAAACCGTACTTCCGGGGGGGATGTCCGTACTTCCGGCGCCTCATCAGGGTTCGAGATTCGGAAAATCCACCTCCTGTGAGGAGGGTATTTCTGAGCTGAAAAATGATCTCCTTTGAGGAGAGTATCATAAAATTTATTAAGTTCTGAGGAAAATGACTCTCTTAGAGGGAGATACCCTCGAGAAGACATGGTAGTTGTTACCTTTGAAGTGAGAAATTTATTAAAGATCATCAAATTAGATTTTAATTAAAGCTCATGAGTCAAGTTAAAGAAAGGGCGAGATATAAAAGATAGACGAAGACAATTAATCTACGACCTTCTAAAAAGGGCGAGGCCTTTTAGAAGATAGAATTCCTACAGTCAACTTCCAACAGTTTAGAGAAGGCGAGAATCTTATATCTAGGCGAGATTGTCAGTGAAAGCTTGAAGAATATGCAAAAAGAGTTAAAGAGACAATCATAAAAAGATAAACCAAGTCATTACAAGGGCGACGTCTTTAAATGGAGGACGCGCACTCCAATCAATTCGAAATAAGTTAAGATGGATTGAAGAAAAATTACAAAGGGCGAGGCCATTATAGGAGGGCCCGCACTCCTATTGTGTTTGCAATTATCATGAGTTCATGTAGTCAATTGGCTGTAGCAAGAGAGGGCGAGACTACGTTACCCTCAGGTGTTTCTTTCTTCCTTGCTTCCTCGTCTGCTGTTGCCTTTAGCTCTGACTCAATCTTCCTGCGGAGATCTTCCTTAGCAGCATCAATCAACTCAGCATTATCTGTTTGGAACTTTGCCATATAGCCAGGCGTGGAAGGAGCAAAATGGGTGGCCCAGTTGTAATTGGGATCAGCTGCAAGGAAATTTCGAAGATAATCGAGAAATCCCGCATTATAGGCCTCGCTCTGTCCCTTTCTCATTCCGGCAGAAAGTGCGTTGTTCTCGCCCATGAGCTTCTCATTCTCGTCCTTTAAATCCTTGATCGCATTCTCGGATTCAAGTTTTAGCTTGTCAAAGGCTGACTGAATTCTTCCAACATCCGTTGTTCTCGCCTTCGCTTCGTTGTCGAATTTTTGCTGAGCTTCAATGAGTTTAGAGCTAAGGGAAGAAGCTTCGCCCTTGTATTTCTTTAGGGATTTTTCTTGATCTTTGATAACAGAGTTCTTTTGGGCGAGAACCCTCAGCCCATGATAAAAGGCATCCCCGAGGCCAGTCTTAAAGTTGAGTTCAGCATCCTCATCACTACGATTGTTCAAGAGTTTGACCTCGTCCTCAGAGAAATTTTCGGCGGCGAGTGATCCAAAGGTGGAAACCACTAGATCAGTGGACGAGTTGTCAATCACAGCATTCTTCAGTTTCTTGCTTTGATTAGCCTTTGAATTATCTCCAAGGTCCCTTTTTCTGTTTCGATCGTTCTTTTCAGCCATATCTCTGAGAGGTGGTGGTGGTGGACGAGAAAGATTTGGGGTTGTAGAGGGTGCAGGGCGAGATTGGTTAGCAATCATAGATGGAGTTGGTTCTGCCTCAGCAAACGGGTTTCGCCCAAAAGGTAATCTCGCCATTTGACCTGGAAATGCAGAAAACATATTGTTAGGGCGAGAACATGATGACAATTCTAATTAAAAAAAAAATGATATTATGGAAGTATGGGCGAGATTACCTTTACCGGTTAGATTTTCAATTTGTTTTTTACGGACAACTCTTTTAGTTCCCTTTTTAAATTTGACATAGGGTATTTGGCCATAACCATCATTATAAAAACCATGATTGCGAAGGTTTTCGGGAGTCACTAAGGTGTCGAGATCTTTCTTTGGTCTGGGAAGATTAGAAATGAACAAGGCCCTTGTTGCAGCATCGCCCAGTAGCTTAGTCTGGGAGGGCTTATCTAAAAGAAAAGGAATGTAAATAATAATATCGTACAAGGGTTTATGAGGGCGAGATTCAAAGTTTTATGAAGTAGGATACTTACAAGGATTTAAGTTGAATTGAGTTCTAGCCCTGGGAACATCATACAAATAGAAGAACTCGTCTTTCCATGTTTTCATGTTACTAGGATTTCCAGTAATGAAGCCCTTTTTGTTATGAGACGACCAGTAAGCAAGATAGTAGAAGCCTACGTCCTTCCCACATCGTCTCAGGGATAGAAAATAACTCAACTCAGCCATTGTGGGAGCATCATACCCTTCATTTCTATACATCATGTATAGGCCAATTGCCGCTCTGTAACTGTTAGGCGATAACTGTACAGGGGCGACATTGAAATAGGTGATGATTTGTTGAAGGAAGGGATGCATAGGTGATCCAAAACCGAGCTCCACTAATTTTTTGGTAAGGACCATCCTTGGTGTTGGTAATCCAGCAACGTTGAAGATATGCATTCTCATTGAAGAGCGAGGTCGTAGCCACTTCCCTTCTAGGTTGTAATGTTCAATCAGGAACATAATTTCTTCAGATGAAATCGAGGAGGCGAGACCAGCACAAGAGATGCGCCCTTGATCGAATCGGTGTTTCATCCTAAGGGATTCACTCACATCATCTTCAAAATCTAAGTCTACATCACAAGTACGGACGGGTTGAATGTAAGGGTTGTTTGGAGGAGATGGCAATTCCATTGCATAGCGTTCGGGCGAGACAGATAGCACTTCTTCTTCATTTTCCATCTCAGCGTCTTCGTAGTCAATATTCTCTTCATCCTGTTCAGAGTTCTCGTCCTCCTCGGAGTTCTCGCCTTCGTTCGAGATGTCTTTGTCCTTTGCTTCATCAAGCATCTTTTTATACCTTGCTAAATCCTTGCCCTGACCTTTGCCTAATCTAGAGGGACCAGGTTCTTGGGGATCTAAATCAGCAAAGAGGTCATGTAAATCATCTTCTTCACCTATATCGCCCAAATCATGAGCATGATAGACACTAGCCAGGTCTTCAGCATCAATGCCTACTTGAAGACTGTCAGATATAGAGAGAATCTCGTTTTGATGATCGGGGATTTTGAGAAGGTTTATAGACCTCTTGTGAGCTCTCAACCATGCGGGATCCAAATATTTTGTGATTTCCTCTTCACGAGGCGAGTTTAAGGGGGAGGGCGATATTGATTTATCCATGGTAGAGGAACTCTTGCTTGACATCTGCAAGAGAGGGCGAGGACTATGTTAAGGATGGAAAATAAAATTAAGATGAAGGTAAATAAGGGGAGAGGTCAACATTGATTCCAAGTCCTCGCCCTTCGAGCTTTAAACGACCCTAGTACTAGAACTAATTGACTAACGATGGGTCTATCTTATAAGAATATTTCTATGCAAAAAAATAAAAATAAAATAAATTACTTAAAGAGGAAGGGAGAAAATACCTTGGAGAAAGGAAAAGTCGCCCACAAAGCTGTTAAAATTCGCCCGGTGAGAATAGGATGTCGCCTCTAGAACTTTCAAACTCGCCCTCTGTGGAAAATATCTGCTAGCACTTCGTGAGTATCTTTGCAAATAAAGTAAAAAATGAAGAGAAGTTTGGGGTATATATAGTAGTTATCGATGTGAGCCACGTGGCATGTTCTGATTGGGTGGAAACGAAAATCGAGGCGTGATAACTCCAGCAGACGATTATTACTTAAAAAAAAAAAAAAAAATTCCCATTGAGGGGCTCGTCATTATTATGGGATTTTAATTACATTTGATAAAAATTAGTTTCTTTTATAAATATTGCAAGAAACTGGGGGGTAGTTGTTACACCCAAGAAATAATCTCGCCCCTTAGGGCAAACTCGCCCGTTGTGGTGATTAGAAAAGGGGTCCAGTTCTTTGGGAGGAACACATCTATTTGACTTGATAAAAGATTTCGCCCTTTTCAGGTATTTAAAAAAGGACTTCGTATTTAATAAACTGCGAATTTCGTCCTTGATCTCGCCCTCCGTAATAGATCTCGCCCACTCTAGAGACATCTCGCCCCTACCTTATCTCCGTAGCTCAGAAAAGTGTTGACCCCGAAAATACCGGGTCAATAACTTGATCAATACGCTCCGAGAAAATAGATGGGCTTTTAGGTCTGTATCAAAGGCGGTGATCTTAATTCAATGGGCTCCTTAAAAACGGAAACCTAGCCCATTACGATAACTTGTTCTCCAAGAACTACGTTTGGCTTGATCCCTATAAATAAGGGTACGTAGGCACATTGTATGGTACGATGCAAACCCTTGCGAAAAAGAGAGAATTCAATATTCGATCTAAATTGCAGTAATCACATCATACAATCTCAGCCATTCCCCAAATCACCAACTCTAACCCTAAACGTCCTACGCCGTTCACCGTCATCAACCACCACTACAATTCCAGTAACCCTCCCCGAATTTGTTTTCTCAAATTCCTCCGTTAACAGTTAAAATTATTATTTTTAAAATTTTCATTTTGTAAGTAAAAATATAGGATTAAAACTTTAATTCACAAAAAGAAAATTTTAAAAATAAATTTTCTAACTATGTGGTCAATACTCCTAAAAATGTGTGCCAATAATTCAAATGTCAATTATTTGAAAATAGAGGGAGTAATGGGCCCACCAGAGATACTCTTTTTGTATTAAAAAGAGGAGGGATACAAAGGGAACATGGAGGAAGTGGAGAGAGGATCCGGACCCCTCTAAAATGGTCTTAGGTTTAAAAGATATGGCTTTTTAGATTCCGACAAGTTGGTTCACTCAACTCATACCGTACTACTACTATCCATCCTCGAGATTTCACGATACATGATATGTCTATTTAAGTATCTCTATCTACTTCTTGTTTTCCTTCCTCTTCAATAGTTTTCAAGTTCAGTTTGTGTACTGCACACAGATTTTGCACACGCAGACTGACATATAAAAAAACATATATACGAGGCCTACTCAGATTGATCAAAGTAATTAATGAGAAAACCTTGTCGTCAGAAAAGAGAGACTAAGAAAGCTAGAGCTTGGTCCAATAAATTAGAAGATGAGATGGTCGTAGAAGATGTCGCCTCACCACCTCAGCCTACTGGTAACTATACAATTATATTTGTTTCATTATATTCGTGATGTACAAAATTAATTTGTGTATATCAAGCCATTCTCATACAAGATATAATTAATTGGTCGACATTGATTTGGTTGGTTGATACATTCTCGTTTGAATCATTCCAACCAAGTTAACGGGATTGAAAATGAAATTTCAATACAAAAATGTATTGGAACTTCATTCTCATTCTTGTTAATCAGGTTGAAATTCCATAATCCAAACAATCCGTACGTACATGAGTATTATGATGTCTTGTTAAAATAAAAAAATATTTTTCGACTTCTAATGTATCGTATACGACGTACTTAGCCCTGAGATGATGTGATCAAAGTTTAGTAATTATGTTGTTTGTAGAATTGATGCATAGGACGTTATTAATTAAGAAAGGTTAATGATTGTAATTGTTTCGTTTTATGATTTCAACTAATTTTCTGCTTAATTAAACCTGATTTAAATTTTATATGTGATGATCGATCAGGCGTGCTTGGCTGCGGAAAAAGTTGCAGGTCAAGGTGGATAAATGATACAAAGACCGACCTTAACAGGGAAAACTTTGGCGAAGACGAAGAAGATCTCATCATCAAGCTTCACGCGCTGCTTGGAAACAGGTACGTGGCTTTTAGAGATTTTTTTTAAAGAAGTATTTTATTCCCTTTTCTTTGTAGAAAAATTACAATTTCAAGGTCTTCTTTTTCTTGAGAATTAAACCTTTTAAAATTTATGTGCAACAGAAGCTAATTAATTTATTACAGTGTCCTGTTTGTTAGTTATATTCTTAAAGCAATTTTGATTTACAAAATTAAATTATAAACTTGAATTAATCAGGAAATGAAACCGAAAAGGCAAAGGGTAATAAACTAATTTCTGGGATTTAGAGTTAAGGATTAACGGTTTGAATGTATAATATCCGCTGTAAGGTACGTTTTCTATAATAGAACTGTTTTTTAATTATCTGGTGAAAAAGTATAGGTGGTCGTTAATTGCTGGAAGGTTGCCCGGGCGTACTGATACTCAAGTGGAAAACTACTGGAATTCTCACTTGAAGAGAAAACTTATAAGCATAGGAATAGATCCAAATAACCATCGTATATCTCACACTCTTCCACGCCCCAAAACTGAAATTCCGGAGATTAGTAATTCTGATGATAGCAGCAGCACCTGTGCAACTTTTAAAGCTCTATAAAATATCATGGCAAAAATTAGATACATCTCTCTAGAGGTACAGGTTACATAGAACTATATGGGACTTGTGATAAAAAGGCTACCGGTTGAGTTGCCTGATCGAAAGCCTTGAGCTTGCGATAATGATGAGCAACTCCCATGCAGGTGCCCAGGAGAAGAAAAGGTGCTGCTATACTACTCCAATGAATTTGTTTTAATTTGCATGCTCTTTGCAATATGCCTTCTGAGCTATATGTATGCATGGATGATCCATAATGGATCTAGTGTATTTATAATTTTATATATAATCCATTCACTAAATCATTGCAGAGGCACCAACAAACGAAAATAATGGATCAGAATCAAATATATGCGCACCAGCCTTCACATGAAATTGCTTTGGTTTCACATAATTTTACTAGCTTCTGACTAGTTTTTGACTTTTTGTTAAATATAGTGACCAATTTTCCGAAGGAAAATGCTAGAGTTACATAAAGTTTAACAAAAACTTTCACAAAATGGTAGGTGTCTTAATTTAATTGGTTATAATACAATGAGCCCCTGCATTCACATTAGTATCAACCAATAAAAACATTTATTAGTGGAATCCACATCATTCTGTAAATAATTCTGTGCAAATTTTCTGTGTACCTAGCACTACTCTTTTCCGAAACCTGAATTTGATACTCACTCATACCAAAACTAATTTTTGGAGAGCTATAATCCAACCGAAGTTTAGGATCGGAGTTGTCCTAGAGTTGAAGCATTTAAGTAATGAGATTTGTGAAAATAAGCCTAACTTATCTACAACATCGGAATACGGAAAGTTGTGAGAAGGGTACTCCAGATCTACTCTCTCTGTTTTTTTTATACTACTCCCTCCGTCCCACAATACAAGTCTCTTTTGGAAAAATTACGCATATTAAGAAAACATTAATTAGATGATACATTTCCTCTTATGCCCATTATAAATGCATTGACTTTTAAGAACATGAGCTATTTTATACTCATGGTCATTCCTCATTAATTGCTATACAATTTTCAAAAAGGGTAGTTTAGGAAAATTATGACAAATTTACATTGAAAATTAAAAATGGACATGTATTATGGGAAAAAAAATTTTCTCAAAAGAGACTTGTATTGTGGGACGGAGGGAGTAGCTTATAGCCGCAGGGTTTTTTTATAATTTTTTTTATTTAATAAATAAATTTTTGTGTGTTTTATTTTGAAAATTGTTATTTTAGTACATGCGTCATGGAAATTATTTCAGTAGACTCGAGAGTTAAGTTTTTTTTTTTTTTTTTTGCAAAATGAAATAAATTTCATTTATCAATGACTGAGTTTACACATTCCAAAAAGGAATGGAAAAAAGAGACATTCTTTCATCCACGAAAGCTTATCATCTAACCGAAAGGTATGCTTAACCACTCCATGGGTCGTAATATAAATTACGACTGACATGTGAGAGAGATTCCTCCGGATGTTTAGATAATAAAACATTCATATCAAAGAAGAAGACTCGAGAGTTAAGTTTTAAATAGTTTACAATAAGATTTTAAATTTTAGTAATGACATTTTACAAAGTTAAATCCTTAAATTAATTTTAAGTTGATTTTTTTTTCCTTGAATTAATTTTTTTTATCATGTTTCATACTGTTTTAAAGTTCTAATATTAAAGTTTTGAATTTTAATAAAATAAAATTCAACAACCTATACCATATACAATTACTATCTACAATTATTTATAAATTAAAAATAAATTACTATGTACAATTACTTCTAAATTATTTATGAGTTGTAGATAGTAATTATCTATAGTAGGTTATAAGTTAGTATAAAAAATTTAAGATTATTTTGTTAATTTGATGTGGATCTTAAAATCGTCTAAATCATTTTAAGAATTCAAGATAGAGCATAAATATTGAATTTAACATGTAAAATTTTATATATATCAATTTTTTAATAACAATTTGATATGTAAATTAAAAATATATAAATATTAAAAGAATTAATATAATTATAAATATTTAAAAAATTAACCCTGCGTTACAGGAGGTATTAAAATATTTTTATTATAATTTATTAATAAATTCTTTCTATTAAAATTGTTATTTAATAATTTATTTATTAAATTGCTATTTAATAATTTTGAGAATTAATAATAATAATAATATAAAGATAAATTCTTAAATAATTATATTTTTTATTAATGTTAAGTTAAGGATTTAAAATGTTGTAAACATTGCAACCGATATAAGTAATAAATTATTTTTAAAATTATCTTCTCCTTATTTACATTAATATATTATATCTTAAAAGCAGTGTTTAAATATTTGTATCTTCATATTAAAATTTATTTGTAAAATTTTAAATATTATTTTGTGTTTTGTAGTTTGCAGATATGTGAAAATATATGAATTAAAATTTTTAAATTTAAGTTTCCCACTTTATTTAATAATTTTTTTTTGGAGAAGTAATCGTAGTATTTTTTGTAATTTTTTTCATTTGAAATTTTTAATCTAAAAATTACAAATAATTTTTATTTTAATTTAATTAATTTTTTTATTCTGGAAACACCATATAAATATAAATGTACAAAAAGATAGGAGTTTAGATTAGAAATCAAAATATAGTCTGAACAAATTAATTCATTGTCTTATTTTATGTTTTAAATGCAAAATTTATCTTATATTTTATATATTAGTTTATTTAATAGGTTGTATGTTAAAAGAAGAGTAGTGTGACATTTTTATATTTAATTTAATAATTTATGTATTTATGGTCACTAATATTGAAATTTTTTTATGTTATTTTTTATTTGTAAATTGTTTTGTGGAATTTTTCTTTTTATTAATCTTTTTAATAAATTTGGAGTTTTTTTTGTTAAAAATAAATAAATTTGGAGTTAGACAATTGATAATGATAAATTATTTTTTTGGGCTTAATAACCCATAAATATGATTATACTAAAAGATTTTAAAAAAAATTATGAATTTTTTTTGGAAAATTCAAGACTTTTTGCACACAAATCCAAGTGCTTTGACCAGGCACTTATAATTATTATTTTTAAGATTTTCTTTTTTTGAATTAAAATACACAATAAATATTTTAATTCAAAAAAAGAAAATTTTAAAAATAATAATTTTATTCTTCAAAAAAAAAAATAATTTTAAGTACCCGGTCAAAGCACTTGGAAATGTGTGCAAAAAGTCAAACGTCATATAAAAAAATAGAGGGAGTATATAATATAGGTCATTGTTCCATGGAGAACCATCTTACGTAAAGAACCGTGGAGAATCACTTAAAATGCATTAAAATTGGTTTATATATAAGGGCCCCGCAGGGGCATCTTCACAAAAAAGTCTAATAATTCTATCCTCTATCTATTTATATATAAAAAAATTTAAAATTTTTCAGAAAATGATGACGTGGCAACATTTTTTAATTTTTTTTTAAAATTTTTTTAATTTTTTTTTTGATGAATGGATAGAGGGTAGAATTATAAGACTTTTATGTGAAGGGGCCCCGCCAGAGGCCTTATATAAAGGGCAATTTTAATGCATTTTAAGTGGTTCTCCACGATTCTCCACGTAAGATGGTTCTCCATAGAGTGGGACTCATATATATATAGATGCGTTTAGACTTTTAGATGCATATTAAAATATGATCCTCACTCTTGAATAATTGTTTTTCTAGCAAAAAATGTTAAATATCTGTTTCTTAAGGTACATTTATAATATACTATCACACCCAAATTTAAGTTTTTTTCCTACAAAATGTTAAGAATTTGTATTTTAATTAATTATTAATCGATAACTCGTGCGAAGCACAGACATGAATTGATTGAGTATGGTTAGAGATTAACATATTAATATTAATTAATTATTAATATATGATAAATATAATTAACAAAAATCATTAAAATATGTAATTGTAGAGAATTTAATGATAAAAGTATTTAATGAATAAACACTACTATTTAATTTTGTAATTATAAAGAATTGAATTCAAGGTCAAACTAAATAAATTAAGGTATATAAATCTTATATAATAATGTAGTTGCAAGAAATCGAACCCGAATTTAGTGATAATCAAGTAGAGATGAAAACGAGTCGAACATGTGCGAACAGTAATATGATCATATTCGACTCGAAGTTATAATTAATCGTTCGGATCCGGTCAAGATTCGAATTAACATGTTTATATTTTGCTCAAATTCGAATCGAACTCGAATATGAATGTTTGTATTTGATTCGATTCGACTCGATTGAGTACCTAACTATTCATTGTTGGATATTCGAATTCGTTCAAATAATTCTAAAGAATTATTGTAGAGTACTACTTTAATATATATATATATATATATATATATATAGGGTCTTGTTCTAATAGAAACTAACTTAGAATACAAACTAGAAACTAAACCTAAATTAAATATTTCAAGCTAATCTAATGACCAAATTAGGGGTACCCCAATACAAAAAATGTTTCAAATTATTGGCTCTATTCAACAAAAAAATAAAAAAAAATTAAAAAAGTTACTGTTCACGTGATGACGTGGCACGTGAACAGTAACTTTTTTTTTAAAATTTTTTTATATTTTTTTTTATATTTTTGTTGAATAGAGCCAAGAATATTATAAATTTTTTGTGAAGGTGCCCCTAGCGGGGCCATTAAAATAAATGAAATATAATTTATTTAGTGTAGATTTCTAGTTTCTATTCTAATGTTGGTTTCTATTTGAACGCTAGCCTATATATATATATAGGCAAGTGCTCAAATACAAACCATTCTTAAAATACAAACCTACAAACCAACACTAAATTAATTATATTTCATCTATTCTAAGGTTTCCGCCAAGGGTACCTTCACAAAAAATGCTTAAAATAATTGGCTCTATCCAACAAAAAAAATAAAAAAATTTCAAAAAAAAAAAAAAAATCTTGCCGTGGAAATGCGAAGCATTTAAGACAGTAAACGGATGAGTTAGGTAGTCATGAGGGCCGAAGGCTCTCGACACACCCGTCAATCGTCTATTGCCTTTACCATTGATTGCCATTCCTTACAACTTTAGAATGATAAAGGCGCGAAGCGCCGTACAAGAAGGTGCGAAGCACCGTTAACCAGTGAAATCCACTGCCACGTCATCACGTGAACAATGAATTTTTTTTTTTTTTTTTTTTTTTAATTTTTTTTTTGTTGGATAGAGCCAATTATTTTAAGCATTTTTTGTATTGGGGTACCCCTAGTTTGGTCATTAGATTAGCTTGAAATATTAGATTATGCTTGGTTTGTAGGTTTGTATTTTAAGGAGGTTTGTATTGGAGTAGCCCCCTATATATATATAGGCAAGTGCTCAAATACAAACCATTCTTAAAATACAAACCTACAAACCAACACTAAATTAATTATATTTCATCTATTCTAAGGTTTCCGCCAAGGGTACCTTCACAAAAAATGCTTAAAATAATTGGCTCTATCCAACAAAAAAAAAAAAAATTTCAAAAAAAAAAAAAAATCTTGCCGTGGAAATGCGAAGCATTTAAGACAGTAAACGGATGAGTTGGGTAGTCATGAGGGCCGAAGGCTCTCGACACACCCGTCAATCGTCTATTGCCTTTACCATTGATTGCCATTCCTTACAACTTTAGAATGATAAAGGCGCGAAGTGCCGTACAAGAAGGTGCGAAGCACCGTTAACCAGTGAAATCCACTGCCACGTCATCACGTGAACAGTGAATTTTTTTTTATTTTTTTTATTTTTTATTTTTTTTTGTTGGATAGAGCCAATTATTTTAAGCATTTTTTGTATTGGGGTACCCCTAGTTTGGTCATTAGATTAGCTTGAAATATTAGATTATGCTTGGTTTGTAGGTTTGTATTTTAAGGAGGTTTGTATTGGAGTAGCCCCCTATATATATATATAGTTAAGTTCAATGGAGACCAATTTTTTAGTGGAGACCGGAGACCATATATCAATTAAAACATTACAAAAACTTATTAATTAGAAATTAATTATGTTCTATGAAAATCATTATTTCATTTATTTCATTGAAAATCTTGAAAATCATATATGTTTTACATGCAAATTCCATTAAAAATCTTGAAAAATCATGCATGTTTTGCAGACAAAATATTGCAGAACGTATTGTTCTCCAAAACATGTTCTGCTTGCAAATCGTATATAATTTTAATGATTTTGAATGAAATAATAATGTTCATTGAACATTCTTTGCAAATATTTATGTTTTGCAATATTTTGAGTGCATAATGTATATAGTCTCCACGATCTCCGCTCAAATGTTGGTCTCCGATAACGTGTATTTTATACACGTTTTATCTTTCATTCTCTTGCATTTTTGTTAGTTCTGAATGTAGTTTTATTGATATTAATTATCTTTTTCATCTTTTAGTACCGCATGCTCATTTACTCAAAAGATGGCTTATTTTGGATTTGAAAGAAAAGATTATTCAAGAGGGAAGATAGAAGATGCATGCTCGGCAAGCCGGGAGGTTTTAAATGCATTATCTTGAAGATTTGTCTTGTACGGCCGTTCTGCAGGCCTTTCGCTAGGCCGTTCAAAGAGTTTAAAAGGTACAGTCTCTTGTACGGGTTGCTGTACGGCCGTTCAACAGGCCGTTCAAAACTTGCTGGAATTTTTGGAAGTTAATTTACTATCTTGTCCTCTTGTCTAGTTGATGTATTAATAGAATAGAATGAAACATATCATATCATATCTTATCTTCACTTCATCTTTATCATCTCTAGAGCATTAAATTAGGGTTAGTGAGTAGAGAGAAACATTTATTACTCATAATCTAGCATTGATTATGAGTAACTAAATCTATATATTTGGCTCAAGGAAGGAACTCTTGTACTAAACCGATTTAAATTTAAGTAAGATCTACTTCTATCTATCTTAATTGCTTGAGTTGTATTGTTTATGATTTTGCTTGGAGATTTGTAAGTTGCTTCATCTTGCTCTTCTTGTAATTTTAATTGCTAATTGTTTGTGCTAATCCGTAATTGTTAGTGCATTCATTATAGTAGCACAAGGTTTAGTTAACCTAAATCCTCAAGTTTTAAGTGCAAATACCTAGGTTGAGCTCCTCAATCTTGGGTTAGTCCTAACCTCTCTTTGTTTAATTCCTTGATTTGGTTAAATTAGTAGTGCTTCACTATTGGTTGCTAGTTTCAAGAGAGCTAATTTATGTGCTTCACTAAATTAGTGTTTTTAGAAGAGAATTAAGTGATTGTGTGCTTCACCAATTATCTTGGTTAGGTAGAGTTGATTGTATCTTGCTTATATTTGTTTGGGTGTAATACTTGAGTTTCCATTATCCTTGGGTCAAATATCTCTTTATCTTCCTTATTCCCTCATTGTGCTTGTAGTTTTGGTAAAATTGGGTGATTGTCATTAATTTAGTCTCATTTCCCTAGCAATTTATTTTTGTATTCAAGGTGTTTGATTAAATAACACAACCAACTCAAACCCCCCCCCCATTTTCCACACTTCTAGATTGTAAGAGATAATCTACTTGAAATCAATATTGATAGTCCTTCCCTGTGAACGAACTTACGAAAAACACTACCTTTGGCGCCGCTGCCAGGGAAGGCAACAATATTAATTTTGAGTTAATTGTTTCTTATATTTTAGATTTTATCTTTGTATGTAGTTTTTTTTTTATTGGTGTGTCTTCATGTTTGTTGGAGATAGACAACTAACTCTTTAAGGAGACGATGGATAATTCTTTTGGTTGGAATAACGCTCAAGATTTCACCCACGATCAAGAACGATATCAAGATTTTAATTCTTTTCAGAATTTAAATGCGTATCAGGTGAAATCTTTATATTCTACAAACTCATGCTATGCTCCTTACCCTCCTAGCATTGTTTTTTCATATGCTTTTGAAAATCAATGTTATGATCTGCAATATAATTCCCAAGGCCATCAAGGGTCGTCTTCATCTTCCTTATCATCATTAGAGGAGATGATGAAATAAATGGCGGCAAACAACCTCCAATTTCAAAACATCACTTCTCAAAGCATATCCAACTTAGAAAAGCAAATGAGTCAACTAGCCGAAATCGTGAATCGATTAGCGGAGGCCAATTCTCCTACTAATCATGATACTTGTTTTGTAATTGATGAAAATTTTATGCATGATTAATCTGCTTGTTTAGTTGACGATTGTCCTATGCTTAATAATGATAAATTGGATGTAGTTGAGGATCTACCAAACTTAGAAAATACCTTTGAGCTTAATGAATTGGTAGATTAGATAAAAATTGATGAATGTCCAATTAAAATTGAGAAGGAATTAAAGATTGATGAGATTGAAATTTTTGCTTGGGTATATAAGAATCCAATTCAATTAAAATTGGGTATGATTATTCTGACGCTTTTTCTAGCTACTTTGCTTTTTCAAAGTGAAGATGTGAAGATCATAAAAATATTTTTATATTTTTATGGATCAAAGGTATATATATACACCTTATTTTTATTATTGATTCGTAGGTATGTGCATTTATTTACTTTTTCACCTCATTAGTTATAATACTTGTATAAATAAGTCGAGCTAACGACAATAAACAAAGCGCTTTTTGGGAGGCAATTCAATGTACGCATTATTTATATATTATTAGGCGTGTGTTAGATTTTGTTCCTCGCTTGCATTATGTAGGGTGTTATGCATATTGTGGGTTTGAGAATTGATCTAAATATTAGTGAGTGGAGGTTCCTTTTTCATCTATTTTAATTCATAAGTAAAACAACTCAAAAATATATAATAATTAATTATTATGTATTTTTGTGGTGTGACTAATGAATTTTATAATAGATTTTCATAAAAAAAAGAGTTAATAATAATAATTCCCCGCTCAATAATATTTAGTATCGATAATTTTAATTTTTATATTTATTCCACTCGTGCCTTAATGTGTTTGTTCATGTTTTCAGGATTTAATATTTTATTCAAGAATTCAAGGATTTGTGTGAATATATAAAAAAAAATAAAAAATTGCAATTTTATAAAATTTTAGGACAGTACGGGCTGTCGTACGAGCTACCGACCGTGCAGCAAGCCGTGCAACAGCCCGTACCAATTTTTTCTCACCGTCTGCCGAGAGCCTAGTTCAAAATGAGTGGTATTTTTAAACCACTACCCACTTGCTGTACGGGCCGTGCAACTCTCAGTTTTTTTCAAAAGACAAACAAAGCAAAACATAAACAATATTTCACACAGCAGAGCAACAATCCTTCCCAGCTCTTCTTCAATTCAAATCCACCAATCTCTACTCTCCCCTCCGACCAACCACCCATCTCACCCCCTCTGTTTGCCTCTTAACCACCACCGCAAGCCTCCATCCCGCCACCATCTACAACAGCAACTCCTTCTACTCCATTTCATCTCGACCCAACAACTCCACACCCACCACTGTTCTGCACCTGTTCCACCTTCATCACCGTTCTCCCCATATCATCACCACCCACCCCTCCTCCTCGCCACTGTCCACCGTTCTTCAACTCCACACGCCTCCACTTCACTCACCTCCTCTTACATTCTCCACCACTGTCTAGCCATACCTCCGATCTGCACCCCTTCTCCATTCCAATTCGTGACCTCTGTCCTTCAATTCAAATCCTTCCATTCCCTCCCTCCTACACAGCCCTCCTCTTTCATTCAAACAAACTAAACACCTCTCTCTCTCTCTCCCTACGTTACCCCCATGCAGCAGTGCAGCAGCACCTCGCAACCTCCTTTTCAACACCGACCCACAACAACACCACCCACACCATCTCTTCCATCGCCACCTTTCCCCCGTTTATCTCTGCTCACCACCGTTGCTCTCCTCTATCTCCCTCATCTTCTTCACTACAACCTCGTTCCATCTCATCTCCTTTACCTCGCATCTACCATTTCCTTCCTCCGGTACCACTGTTGCCTCCGTTCTTCGTTCAAACCCACCCACAGCAGTTCTCGCCTCCTACACTCGACCTCCGACCTCTCTTCTTCGCCTTTCATCCCGCTACAACACCGCACCGCCCATCTCCTCATGTTTCCTCCTCCTCCGTTCACTCTCTCCTCTCCTTTCCGACTAACACCAATCAACACCCACCTCCGTTCTTCATTTCCTTTTCCTTCGAACACCACCTCCCCTTCCTTCTCCTCAAGCCCACGCTTCCCATCTTCTCCACCCCAATTCCTTCACCTTCTGCCCTCCTCTGTCTCTCACTTCGACTCACAGCCCCCCCCAATTCGATTTCTTTTCTTTTTTTTTTTTTACTTTTCTTTCTTTTATTTACTTCTTTAATTTAGATTTTGATTTCTAGTTTTAATTTTTTTTAAACAACTAAACAATTTTTTATAAATCCAAGAATCAATTTAAATGTACTTTGAATTTGATTTTTGATTTTAATATTAATTGATTAGTTATTTTTTATTTTATAATTATTTTTTTTATAAAAAAAAAAGAAAAAAACAAATATTTTTTTTATTTCTATATCCTTAATTAGTGTATTCAATTAGTTTTGAGGGTGTTGGATATTGGTTTGTCGGTTATTTTTGTTAGGTTGATGGTGGCTTGTGGCATTGGTTCAATTCGTGGCTTACAATTTTTGGAGTTGGATTTTGACAAGATTGAGTGGCGTTTCTTGTCTTTGCTCCCGGTCCTTGTTGTTTATTTTCGGGGGAGTTCTCTTTCACTATCATCTCTACTTCATTTTTATTTGTCGTGCATGAGGATATGCCTTGTTTTAAGTGGGGGAAGGATTGTTTATGTTCATCCTTGTAGTATAGCATGTAGCTATTATTAGTAATCTCTTTTGTTTCATTCGATGTCCGTCTCGTTTGCTTTGGAAATGAGTTTAGTCATGAGCTTGTCTACTTGTTTGTAAAATTTAAGACATTGTGAGCTTGTAGCCTTGTTTTCTCCTATTTTGTGCCTAGCATTACCAATTTGATGCGAATCTATAAGTTTGATGCACTTTTTTGCACACACACGCTTAAAATGGCATGAAAAGTCTAGATGTTGACGGTTATCTCTTAGCATGCATGGAATCAAATCGGGAAGATGTTATTAAAACTTAAACCATGTGAGGTCTTGAACGATGATTTCTTTTACTTGTGTGTTGCTCCCTCTTTATGTGTGTTTGTTGCTCTAGAGCTTGAATTAAACCTTAACTCACGGATGCACCATAATAAGGAAATTCTATTTAGGATAACCCTTTTTGGCCTTTTTAGCTTGTGAACCATGAAATAATCCCTAGTTACCCCTTTGAAGCTTATATCCATATTTTTCTTCGTCACTTTCCCCTTTTATACATGAGTCATAGCCAAATACTTCACTATCGACCTAGTTGAGCTAGTTGAGTCTTGAAAATAATTGGTTGATGAACATTGAAAATTGGAGTGTTGTGAAGAGGAAGAATGTTATTTATTTTAAGTGGGAGCTAGTTTAATATGCATGTTTAGATGTGGTTCAAGCTTCTTTGTAATATTTATATATGTAATGCATCCCCTTTGCTAAAAAAAACAATAAGTGAAGGGGTATGTAAAAAAAAAGAAAAAAAAATAGAAAAGCAATAAATCTTTGTTCTTTATTTTGATTCAACTTTCTTGATAAATGTGCTTGTGTTTTGTAATTGTAAATGAGTGGAGATCTTTAGTATGAGTGGAGATCTTTAGTTTGAGAATCTGGTGTATGAAGAGAGCAAGCGTCGTTTTGACTTAACTAGCGAGACTTTTACATCTTCCTTGTACTTAAATTTTCACACCTTCACCCAAGCCTCGTTACAACCCATTTATGAATTCCTTGTTTTTGGTGCAATCCGGAATTTAGGTGGACATGCAAGGTCAAGTAGAGCGCATGCATTTAGACTTGGAGTTGAGTAAAATCTCTAGCCCCATACTTGTGTGATGCATAATTGAGAGATGTGAGATTTTTCACCATGCAAATTCATCTTCTTAATGCGAAGCCATATATGCCTTGTGATAATTTGGTCTAGTGTTCGCGATTGAAGTGCATTCATTCTAGCTTTAATGTTATGGTTACATTTTGCACAAGGTGTGTTATCTTGATTCTTGAATTGGTTGTTAGCTCGTTGTAGTGGATGGCATGGTGAATAGCTCTATATGTTTGATTTTAGTTACAAGTAGATAAAGCGACATGCTTGGCTTGTTTCCTATTTGTATGACGATTCGGACATGTAGATGTAGTAGTAGCTTAATTAGTAGGTAATATTAGTTCTTGTTGGTTAGTGATTTTTGTGATTTTGTGGGTACATCATCTATAAACCCTCACGAGACGAAACTCGTCCTCCAAGGCTACTTGGGGGTTTAAACGGTGGTTTGAATGCTCTTGTTCAACCATTTCCTCTTTTAGAATAATGAATCTAGTTTAGTGTTCTAGTTGTTAATATTAGTTTGCTCGGGACTAGCAAAGTTCAAGTGGGGGAAGATTTGATAACGTGTATTTTATACACGTTTTATCTTTCATTCTCTTGCATTTTTGTTAGTTCCAAATGTAGTTTTATTGATATTAATTATGTTTTTCATCTTTCAGTACCGCATGCTCATTTGCTCAAAAGATGGCTTATTTTGGGTTTGAAAGCAAAGATTATTCAAGAGGGAAGATAGAAGATGCATGCTCGGCATGCCGTAAGGTTTTAAATGCATTATCTTGAAGATTTGTCTTGTACGGCCGTTCTGCAGGCCGTTCGCTAGGCCGTTCAAAGAGTTTAAAAGGTGCAGTCTCTTGTACGGGTTGCTGTACGGCCGTTCAACAGGCCGTTCAAAACTTGCTGGAATTTTTGGAAGCTAATTTACTATCTTGTCCTCTTGTCAAGTTGATGTATTAATAGAATATAATGAAACATATCATATCATATCTTATCTTCACTTCATCTTTATCATCTCTAGAGCATTAAATTAGGGTTAGTGAGTAGAGAGAAACATTTATTACTCATAATCTAGCATTGATTATGAGTAACTAAATCTATATATTTGGCTCAAGAAAGGAACTTTTGTACTAAATCCATTTCAATTTAAGTAAGATCTACTTCTATCTATCTTAATTGCTTGAGTTGTATTGTTTATGATTTTCTTTGGAGATTTGTAAGTTGCTTCATCTTGCTCTTCTTGTAATTTCAATTGCTAATTATTTGTGCTAATCCGTAATTGTTAGTGCATTCATTATAGTAGCACAAGGTTTAGTTTACCTAAATCCTGAAGCTTTAAGTGCAAATACCTAGGTTGAGCTCCTCAATCTTGGGTTTGTCCTAACCTCTCTTTGTTTAATTCCTTGATTTGGTTAAATTAGTAGTGCTTCACTAGTGGTTGCTAGTTTCAAGAGAGCTAATTTATTTGCTTCACTAAATTAGTGTTTTTAGAAGATAATTAAGTGATTGTGTGCTTCACCAATTATCTTGGTTAAGTAGAGTTGATTGTATCTTGCTTATATTTGTTTGGGTGTAATACTTGAGTTTTCATTATCCTTGGGTCAAATATCTCTTTATCTTGCTTATTCTCTCATTATGCTTGTTGTTCTGGTAAAATTGGGTGATTGTCATTAATTTAGTCTCATTTCCCTAGCAATTTATTTTTGTATTCAAGGTGTTTGATTAAATAACACAACCAACTCAAAACCAACCCCCATTTTCCACACTTCTAGATTGTAAGAGATAATCTATTTGAAATCAATATTGATAGTCCTTCCCTGTGAACGAACTTACGAAAAACACTACCTTCAGTCTCCCATGGACACATGTTAAGCATATGCTGAGATTAAAATATTAATATGAATAAATTATCGATAATATGAAGGAATTTACGGACGAGCGGAATCGCAAATAACAATTATTCCGTAAAAAAACCATGTATCGCACATATAGAAAAGCATATAAAATGAATAAACGAGGGAATCGTAACTATACCTTGAAATCGAAGCTTTACAAAATGGTGTTTTAGCAGTTGCTCCTCAGAGTGTGAAGCACTCTACCGGTATCCACCAAGATTAATTCTTCGACGAAGCTTTTTACAAAACTAAGCTTATATAAAAATGGAGGTTTGAGAGAGAGAGAGGGAGATGAAGAAGATGAGGGAGGCAACTAGGTTTTTCACAAAAACCAAAAGTGTGTAAACTCATTCTCATCTCATTCTATTTATAGGGCTCATGTAGGGTTTTCATAATTAATATATCATTATATATTAATATATAAATCCTACACTTTATCTTATAAAATGTTAAATAATAATTAAAACAATTTTAATCATTATTAAAACAACTTGCTCTCTAAAAATACCTTCATCAATAAATTAATCTTTTTTATGGTGTGACCCTGTAGGTTCAATATTAAGCCGGTAGTAGAAATAAATAATAATAAACTTTTTATTTATTATTTATATGAATTCTAAAATTCATTAAATATAATTAACTGATTAATTATATTTATTCTACATCGTGAGTGATGCTTCTCAACATATCGCGACTATCCGGATAATATGAATTCACTGCTTAGAATACCAAGAACCTGTCAGTGCTAGTTACCGTACAATCAATTCCTTCTACCCTGCAATATCCCGATTAAATACAAGGCATGGAACTCGTGTCAAGCCTATCAAATTTAATCATATGATTCTTATTCATAATGCAAAGTTCATATTAATGCAAATTAGAAACTCCTTTCCAATTTCATACACTCTGGCCAGAGATTCCAGAACTCGCATACTAAGAATAACATAGGATATTCTCTTCCTTTACTGGAAGGGGTAGATCCTTTATTGACCGTTAACTATCTCCATACACAAATCCCTATGCCCAGAATAGACCTAATGGATGTCCTTGAGACTAAGGACTAAACCAAAGCACAGTTCATTATATACAAGATTACTCTAACGATCTCAAGTCTAAGGACACTTGTACAACTATCACTCAGTGAACAACTATCGACACGTGAGTAAACTCCATTAGTTGTTCAACTTATCGAGTCATGTTCAGTAAACTTATTCCCTAATAAGCACCTACATACTAGCTATAGTGTCACCACACAAATGCCTATGAGAACAGACATCCTCCTTAAAGGATCAAGCATAGTATGTACCAATCTTTGCGGATTCACTAACTTTCGATTAGTTATCCTATGATCAGGAACTGTTTAAGTCTAGAGTTATCATCTTCTAGATCTCACTATTATAATCTCATTATAATTCTAGAAGCTTTACTCTAAACTATGGAACATCTTATTTAAGACACTTTAAATAGATAAAGCCCGTAATAAAAACAAATAAGTCTTTTATTAATGTTAATGAAATCAAATAAGAGTACAAGAAAGTTCTTCCTAAATCATCATGCATGATTGGATTTTAGGACAAACTCTTTCAATCTCCCACTTGTACTAAAGCCAATCACTCTGGTATCTAATACCCATTCACTCATTATGACGATCGAAGTGAATCTGAGATTGCGGCTTAGTGAGTGGGTCTGCTATGTTGTTATGTGTGTCAACTCTCTTAATGTTGACATCTCTACTTTCAATGATCTCCCTAATCAAAAGAAAGTGCCACAAAACAATTTTGCAGCGTCACTTGCATCTATAAACTCTGCTTCCGCTGTTGAGTCAGCCGTTGTAGGCTGTTTGGAACTCTTCCAACTAATCGCTCCACCCTTCAGAGTAAACACGTACCTTAACATGGATTTGCTATCATCACTTTCTGATTGAAAACTAGAGTAGGTATAACCCTTCTATTTTTCAACTCAGATCCACAAAAAACAAGAAAAATATCCTTAGTCCTTCGCAAGTACTTAAGGATGTTCTTCACTTCTTTCCAGTGGTCTTCACCTGGATCCGACTGATATCTGCTCGTCAAATTAATTGAATGAGCAATATCATGCCTAGTACATAACATCGCGTACCTGATAGATCCTATTGCTGAAGCATAAGGAATCTTACTCATACGCTCTCTTTCCTCAAGTGTCTCATGAGACATCTTCTCGGAAAGGGATACTCCACGGCTCATCGGTATGAGACCTCTCTTGGAGTTTTCCATGCTAAACCTTTTAAGCACTTTCTCGATGTATGTACTCTGGGTAAGACCTATAATTCTTCTCGATCTATCTCTATAGATCTTCATACCGAGAATCTAGGATGTCTTTCCCAAGTCCTTCATAGTGAAGTTCTTTGATAGCCACACTTTGACTGATTGCAGCTTCGGTATGTCATTTCCTATACGAAGTATGTCATCCACATACAACACAAGAAATGTTACCGCGCTCCACTAACCTTCTTGTAAACACATGGTTCATCTATGTTTTTGATAAAATCAAACTCTTTGATTGTCTCATCAAAATGGATGTTCCATCTACGAGAAGCTTGCTTCAATCCATATATGGATCGCAAGAAAAATCCGAATTGATTTGAGTAGGGCTACATTCAAAAAGTTTCATCAAAGTCAATCCATTGCCTTTGTCTGAATCCTTTTGCCATGAGCCTAGCCTTGTAGGTCTCCACCTAGCCATCTACTTCAATCTTTCTCTTGTATACTCTTTAGCACCCAATAAGTCTAACATCCTCAGGTGCTTCAACCAAGGTCCATACTTGGTTGGTATACATAGAATCCATTTCGGATTTCATGGCACTCTGCCATTTCTCTGAGTCAATACTATGCCATATAAGGTTGTTTAGTTTGAACAAGTGTTTCCTCTTGAACCGTAGTAGTTTGTGTTTCATGAACTTCTTTAAGTTCAATCTTGCTCCCACTGTTCCCTTCAAGGATAAACTATTTTTCTAAGAAGGTAGCATGTCTGGAGACAAACACTCTATGATCGGTGTAAAAGTGATACCCTAAATCTCTTTAGGATATCCCACAAAACTACATTTTACGGATCGAGATTCCAGCTTATCCGGGTCAACTTTCTTGACATAAGCTAGACATCCCCAAATCTTAACGTGTTTAAGACTCAGTTTCCTTTCTTTCCATATCTCATATGGAGTTTAAGGAACAGATTTGGAAAGCACCTTATTCGGTAAATATGCTGAGGTTTCCAATGCATAACCCCGAAGTGATACTGGAAGATCTGCATAGCTCATCGTGGGTCGAACCATGTCTAACAAAGTTCAATTTCTCCTTTCAGATACTCCACTCAACTATGGAGTGTCCGGATGAGTCCACTGGGAGACTATACTATTTTCTTTGAGATAATCTAGAAACACACCACTCAAGTATTCATCTCCTCGATCTGATCGAAGAGCTCTAATACTATGTTTGGTTTATTTCTCTACTTCATAACTGTATTCTTTGAACTTTTCAAAGACTTCAGATTTGTATTTCATCAAATACATATATCTGAATCTAGATCAATTATCTATGAAAGTCACGAAGTATTAAAATCCTGCCATGGCTTGCGCAGACATTTGTCCACATACATCTATGTGTACCAATACCAGCAACTCTCTAGCGCTCTCTCCATGTCCACTAAATGGAGATTTGGTCATTTTACCCAACAGACAAGACATGCATGTAAGATATGATTCAAAATCAAAGGGTTCCAGTAACCTTCCCTTATGCAATGTCCGAAGTCTATTTTCACTAATATGACCAAGTCTGTAGTGCCATAAGTAGGTAGGATTTTCATCATCCTTTTTTTTCTTTGTTTAATATGAAGTAAAACATATTCTATGTCACATACATACAGACCATTATTTAAAGTTCCACTACCATAAAGAACATTATCTCTGAGGATTTGATGTTTAATATTCTGAATAATAAATGAAAATCCATCCAAGTCTAACATTGGAATAGAAATAATATTCCTCACAATCGAGGGAACCAAAATAACAATTATTTAAAATAATAGTCTTGCCCGTAGGCATATGTAAATCAAATGACCCTACAGTTATGGCAGCAACTCTTGCTCCATTGCCCATCCATAGAATCGCCTTCTCTTCCCCAAGAGCCCTACTTCTCCTTAGTCCTCGCAACGAATTGCAAATGTGAGAACCACAAGTAGTATCTAATACCTAAGTAGAAGTTTGATTTAGTGACATGTTTACTTCAATCATAAACATATCTGAATTAGAAGTGGCAGTCTTACTAGCCTTCTTCACCTTCAGTTCTGCAAGATAAACCTTACAGTTCCTCTTCCAGTGCCTCACCTTATTACAGTGAAAAAAAATAGCATATCCCAGCTTCTTAGCCCTTGAGAACTTTTCTCAAGCTTCGAAGCCAGTCAGCATAGTTGGGACAAGTCAATATGTGAGCATCTAGTATGCTCCGGAGTGATAGTGCAGAAGACATAATGTATATAGTAAATCTGTAAATTATAAACACATAACAACACTTAGCAAATATTCAATTTCATTTCAAAACACTATATGAATCGGGTCTTTATTCATAAGTGGCTCCCACTAGTTTATCTAATTTATACAACCCCCTAAGTGAATAAATAAGCATTCGAAATGCTAGTGGGAATATGGATCCTACATTCCATCACACAACCCTGGCTGTGGCACGAAACGCCATGTGATGTTCAGTAGGCAGACAACTCTTGTCAATTACATCTCATGTTATTCCCTAATAAAACTTTAGCCTCTTGAATAATTGAGTCACGGCTGTGGCACGACAAACTCAATATTCTAAGTCAAGTCTGACCCAACATTCCGTACAATTGAATCAGTCTCCAACAGCCCACGGCTGTAGCACGTAACGACCATTAGATTCTAATTCATTGTACACATCTCTATGTAATAGACAAGTATTTCTAATTTCAAAATCAAAGCCCTCGGCTGTAGCACGAAACGACAACGATTCAAAAATGAGAACTACTTTCTACCATGTTGGAAGGCTATGACCGACACAAGCCCGTTGTGTCATTGGCCAATTACTACTTGATATTATTAAGAGGGATTTTATTATAAGGTCACGAAACATTTTCGTATAAACCTATAAGTCAAACGTGTTTTAAGTTTAATAGATAATCTAAATCTATAACAAAAACACGAAAAATCTCAATATTATTAGTCAAGTCAAATCCAACATTTTGTACAATTAAATTAGATTCCAATAGCCCACGGCTGTAGCACGTAACGACCACTAAAATCTAATTTTGTACACATCTAATGTAACAGACAAGTATTTTCATGTTGATCGGTAACAAAGTCCTCGGCTGTAGCACGAAACGACAATGCACCGAAAACAAGAAATACTTTCTGTCATGTTGGAAGACCATAACCGACACAAAACTTTTTGTGCCTATGGCGGATTACAACTTGACATATATAATACATAGATCTCATCTTCTTTGTTATTAACCAATAATTAAAACTCTTTTAATTATTAATTCTATTTCTAAACTCTTTAGAAAATTAATCTCTCCCTTAATTTAATTTCTTAAATTAAATCAATAATTAATAATATTAAGATCACATCTTAATTATTTTATAATCAATTAAATCTTATTTAATCAATTAATAAAATTGCTAACTAATTATTCATTTCATAAATAAATAATTATCAGCCATTATTAATTAACTAATATTATTTAACAATCATAATCATATTATAAAGAAATTCTCTTTTCTGAATTAAATATTTCAAATCAGTAATCGATAATCGGATGATTCCCAGATCGGGGGGAGCATTGTCAAGAGGCATCACTTAATACCCCTTTCTTACAGATCAAAATCTGTTTTTGATAGAATCATCCTTTCTCTCAATATTGAAAATTCATATTTAATCATGTGTTTCACAAACACAAGAATTTCATGATTGTATTTATAATATTAATATTAAGGTAAGAAACGATTCCTATTCCAGATTTTCTAGAGCACGCCTTATGTTGATTTAAGTTCGCCTAAATCTATCATCGCATGGTAAACATAGGCATATATCTCATATATAAAAATAAATCAACAAGTAAGCATGCAAGCAATATCATGTCACACATTGATATAATGATGTATGGATTTATTATAGCATTTAAAAGCAATTTAAAACAATTAAAACATGCTTTAAAACAATTCTAAGAATATAAATATTTCAAAAATATTATATAAAAAATATTTGACCACTCCATTATATCCGTATCGGAAATACGAATCCAACGATATATTGCACGCCCAAAACGGAGTTACGAAACTCCCAAAAAATCAAATTTAATGTGGACATAAGCCTGTAACGCATTATGGTAATGCGTTACAACAATTTAAATCTATTAAATTCCGTAACGCATTACGTAACTGCGTGACAGGCCTCATCACGCATTCATGGAATGCGTGACCCCCTTCCCGCGGCTGTATCCCACGCGCGCGGGACTGAAGCTGAGCTGCAGTTTTTTTTTTTTCTTTCTTTCAACCGACCGTTGCTTTTCTTGTAACTTGTCAAACAAAAAACTGCCGATGCAATTTCTCCATTAAAACCACTTTTAATAGTAATAACTATTATTATTATTATTATTATTTTAATTTTACTATTAATAAATTAATTAACAATTAATTAATAAATTAATAAAAAATCAAAATAATATGATTTCTGAAATCAAATAGCAGCAACAATTACAAGGTAGCTATGGTGTTCTTGTGCAAATTTTAATTTCATATTATTCACATGCATGATTATTTTATGAATTTTAATCAAAACAATTTTAAAAAATTCATAACAAATAATCTACACATCACAAAATTATGAAAAAATATCTAGATGATCCATAACACTTATAGAACCCAGATCAATGGTCAAATCTTCATGCAAATATTATTTTGAATTAATTCATAATTAAATCCAAATAAACTTGCAAAAATCATAATAAATCCATACATGCATAAAAAAATCTGAAATTTTTTATATGAATCTCTATATGCAGAACCTAGCTCTGATGCCATTGAAGAAATTTACGGACGAGCGGAATCGCAAATAACAATTATTCCGTAAAAAAACCATGTATCGCACATATAGAAAAGCATATAAAATGAATAAACGAGGGAATCGTAACCATACCTTGAAATCGAAGCTTTACAAAATGATGTTTTAGCAGTTGCTCCTCAGAGTGTGAAGCACTCTACCGGTATCCACCAAGATTAATTCTTCGACGAAGCTTTTTATAAAACTAAGCTTTTATAAAAATGGAGGTTTGAGAGAGAGAGGGAGATGAAGAAGATGAGGGAGGCAACTAGGTTTTTCACAAAAACCAAAAGTGTGTAAACTCATTCTCATCTCATTCTATTTATAGGGCTCATGTAGGGTTTTCATAATTAATATATCATTATATATTAATATATAAATCCTACACTTTATCTTATAAAATGTTAAATAATAATTAAAACAATTTTAATCATTATTAAAACAACTTGCTCTCTAAAAATACCTTCATCAATAAATTAATCTTTTTTATGGTGTGACCCTGTAGGTTCAATATTAAGCCGGTAGTAGAAATAAATAATAATAAACTTTTTATTTATTATTTATATGAATTCTAAAATTCATTAAATATAATTAACTGATTAATTATATTTATTCTACATCGTGAGTGATGCTTCTCAACATATCGCGACTATCCGGATAATATGAATTCACTGCTTAGAATACCAAGAACCTGTCAGTGCTAGTTACCGTACAATCAATTCCTTCTACCCTGCAATATCCCGATTAAATACAAGGCATGGAACTCGTGTCAAGCCTATCAAATTTAATCATATGATTCTTATTCATAATGCAAAGTTCATATTAATGCAAATTAGAAACTCCTTTCCAATTTCATACACTCTGGCCAGAGATTCCAGAACTCGCATACTAAGAATAACATAGGATATTCTCTTCCTTTACTGGAAGGGGTAGATCCTTTATTGACCGTTAACTATCTCCATACACAAATCCCTATGCCCAGAATAGACCTAATGGATGTCCTTGAGACTAAGGACTAAACCAAAGCACAGTTCATTATATACAAGATTACTCTAACGATCTCAAGTCTAAGGACACTTGTACAACTATCACTCAGTGAACAACTATCGACACGTGAGTAAACTCCATTAGTTGTTCAACTTATCGAGTCATGTTCAGTAAACTTATTCCCTAATAAGCACCTACATACTAGCTATAGTGTCACCACACAAATGCCTATGAGAACAGACATCCTCCTTAAAGGAGCAAGCATAGTATGTACCAATCTTTGCGGATTCACTAACTTCCGATTAGTTATCCTATGATCAGGAACTGTTTAAGTCTAGAGTTATCATCTTCTAGATCTCACTATTTTAATCTCATTATAATTCTAGAAGTTTTACTCTAAACTATGGAACATCTTATTTAAGACACTTTAAATAGATAAAGCCCGTAATAAAAACAAATAAGTCTTTTATTAATGTTAATGAAATCAAATAAGAGTACAAGAAAGTTCTTCCTAAATCATCATGCATGATTGGATTTTAGGACAAACTCTTTCATAATAAATATAAATAATGAGTATTATTTAAATATTTGGTTGTAGAAAATTGAATGATATATAAAAGCATATAATAAATAAACACTATTAAATTATATATTTATAGATAATGGAACACGGGGTAAAATTAAAAAAATAAAAAAAAATAATATAAGTAATAAGTATTATTTAAATAAAAACTTGTAGAGAATTGAATGATCAAAGTATATAACAAATAAACGCTATTTCATTATGCTGTTATAGGAAATGGAACACAGGGTGAAATTAAAGAAATTAAATTAAATAAATAAATACTGTATAATTATGTAATTGGAAGTAATCGAACCCCGAGTTAAGTGATAACCAAATTTGGTATTTTATTTGGTACTATTGTGCGCCATTAAAACTTGATTTTGCACATCAATAAAGAGTATAGATTTTATATACAATATTAAATACATATATAACTTACGAATTCTAATCAAATACGAAAAATAAACACATTATCGAGTATTCTAAAATTATTGGAGCTATTTTATATAAAAATGAATGAATACTGAAATGGTGAGATTTGACTCGATATTCGTTCGAATTATAAAATAAGATTTGAATTCCCTCATTTATTATCTGAATACGAATAATATTCATTTTAAACGAGTTGAATCCGGATTCGAATCCGTATAACTCGGATTCGTTTTTAGTCCTTTAATCAAGTTTGGTATTTTGATTTTTTAATACTATCACGTCACTGAATCATGATTTTATATACATTTTAATAAAGAATATTAAAGTATAAATATAAAAGGTTAAAATGTATATCTAAGAATAAAAAATTAAGGTGGTAGCCTGGCACTCCTGTTGGTTACATATTAGGGTTATTAACATTTTGACCCTTAAAGTTTTCACAAAAATACACATTAAACTTAAAGTACAAAAACATACCTTCATGCCCTTAAAATTTGTCATTTGTATATCCTAACCCTCAATATTAGTTTTCAATACATTTCTTCCTATTTTACCCCTAGTTCAGTTGTATAGTAATCAATGCCTTAATTCACTACTATTTTATCCCTTACTAATATCAAACGGGCCACTGTTCTCATTAAAAAGTATCCCTTACTAATTTATGGTATACATTAATCAGACAATGTTCTCATTACACACACAATATGATATATTTAAACAATACTCCGTAATACTCAATCACACATAAATTGTATTATTTTTGTGAATGCAGGGGGGGCAAATGATATATTTCTTAGTTTAGTGGTTTAAATGAGTCCCCGTGGAGATTAGGGAGCTACTTGATACTTTTTAATGAGATCAGTGGCCGTTTTGATATAAAACCCATTGCACTAGTGGCTAGACTCTCTCTCCATTATCTAGTCTATGACTACAAAGTGATTGCATAAATGGTTTCTCCATAACTCTTTATGAAATCATCTTTATTGATTTTAGACCATTTTGCCCCAAAAAATCTTGATTGTCATTGATTTACTTATGCATACTACCCATGATTACCATTTTCACATTAATTAGCTGAAATCATTCCATAAAATCACCAAATTCAATGTCGGAAGAATTACATAAACTCATCAATATATGGGTCGAAATGTACAAGTGACAAATTTTGAGATCTGATGTGTATTTATGTGTAAACTTTGAGGGTCAAAACTAAAAGTACAAGGGTAAAATTGGAAGAAATATATGAAAATATATGAAACATGGTCAAGGTGTACAAGTGCCAAATTTTAAGGGTGCAGATGTACGTTTTTATATATTAAGGGTTGATGTGTATTTTTGTGAAAACTTTAAGGGTCAAAATGTCAATAACCCTACATATTAACGTTATTCTAAGAGAAAATATACAAGCATGTTTGTTTATTTTTTAAGTCTTAAATTTTGTTGAGTTAGCCGGTAAGTATCCTGGCTTCTTATCTTGTCTGGGGTAAATCTAGCATTTGGGTCAATTTGTTACCTGCAAATATACAAACACAAACTGCCTTCTGGGATGCCTATAAAAAAATATTTTAAGTAGACATGTTGTTATAGGAAAAATATTGTATAACAATATTTTGGAGGTTTGCTGGAATCATGGAGCAAAATACGGATATTTTGCTAAGAACACGAAAGGAAATTGGTGATTTTTGTGGCTGATCTTGTTTGTTGATATTCCAGGGGTGAACTGTCAATCTTCAAGATGCCTACTACCTTATTTATAGGGATCAAGTCATTCATAGTTCTTGGAGAAAAAGTTATCTAGACGGGCTAGGGTTTACATGGGCTCGGCTTGGCCCAAATCCACTAGGCGTCTTCTTGGGCTGATATATTTTACCCATTTATCCTGCTCATGACCCATGGCCCATTAAAGGTTACCTATGGCTAACATGATGCTCGAATCAGGTGGCCTCACTAGCGAGGCTAATGGAGAAGCTACATGTCCTCGCACGCGACCTCGCTGGGCTAGTCATGCAAGGTGGTCCACGCTGTACGGAGATAATCACACTCACGCGATCTCGCTGGGCCTGACCGTAAGCCTTAATAATACATATGCTCTAGGCCTCGCTGGACCTCTAGCCTTCATAAGAGTATTCTAGGCCTCGCTGGACCTTGCAGAGACAGTATTTTAGGTTTCGCTGGACCTTGTAAAGAAACGTGCATGATAGATGCTATCCCATACTAGGGACTTTGCTGGCGAACTCGACCCGCAGCTTGGGGTCGCAAACTTCCACATTGTGCTTGATAATATATTAGACTAACTCCTGGTGGTGGGTTTTAGTGACCCAATCTTAATCTCTAGGACCATTATGAGTTGTGGACCTCTATTCAAGCCCATTAGACCTGATTAGGGCTTATGCCAAATTTGGGCATAACACATGTGATCAAAGTACACAAAGATAAAGTTAGTATCAAAGAACATGTGAATCAATGGCTGGAACGAGAAGGAGTTGGTTGAACCAAAATAAAACGAGCTATCCGAGCTCCCGTTGATTTTAAGAAATTAATAGAAAAAGAATCAAGTTTACATTGGTGTAAAAAAAAAGTTAGTAGTTCTAAATTTATCGGTACTCTTAAAAATTAACAATAATTTTTTCTAGTCCCAATTCTTGATCAATTTTAATGGTGAGAGGGGAAGGTCATTGAGAACGCATTGTCTGGAGATCTGTTATATTCGTGTATGGAAAATGAGAGTTGTCATTGTGTGTGTTGTCTGTTGTAACCAACAGGTTAATCTAACAAGCCGAAATATTACTGGATAGACAAGAAATTAAACAGAAATGGAAGAAAAAGCTTCAATAAAATGCATAAAAAGGTCTGATAGCTACTACAGAGTAATACTTAAAAGGAAAGAACAATAAAACAGGAAAAGAAAACAATCATCATTCCAGTCTGTCCTATCAGGTGCTGTATTACTCCTTTTAACCCCTCACTAGTGACACGTGTTGCTTCCTTACTGACTGGCTGATTAACAGAATGCACAAGATCCAATGTTGATATTCCTCCTCTAAACGATGCCGTTTGTCACCTTGACTACCTTATAAAATAAGGTTGACTCTAATTTATTTAAAAGACCATGTTTCCTATAATTTATTGCATTGGTTACACACCATTCCCCTTAGAAAATTCTTGTCCTCAAGAATTAAGGCTAGAATTGAAATTAGGAAACTGTCCTTGGATCGTGGTTGCATCTTCCCAGGTAGCATCCTCTGGGATCGAATGACTCCATTGAATCAACCATTGAATAATCGCTTGATTATTCCTCTTAACCATCCTCCTCTGTAGTATCTTGACTGGGTAAACCAGAAACTGCCCATCAGCACCAATCTTGGGCAATTCAGTAGTGACTGCGTATTGAGTACCAATCCTTTTCTTCAATAGACTGATGTGGAAAACGGGATGAACCATGGATCCCACTAGTAGCTCTAAACGATATGCCACTGAACCAATTCTTTCCAACACTTTATATGGACCAAAATACTTATGAGAAAGCTTGAGGTACCTGCGAACCGCTACAGACAACTGACGGTGAGGTTGAAGCTTTAAAAATACCATATCCCCCACCTGAAAAGAAGCCTCAGTCCTCTTGGCATCAGCATATTGCTTATACTTATTTTGAGCCGTGGTGATAGATTCTTTAAGCAGCTGGTTCATAGCCTCCCTTCGAACCTGAAAATCAGTGATAGACTCTATTGTAGTTCTATGACCTGCTGGAATACAAGTTGCCTTGGTTGTACACCATATAAAGCTTCATACGGGCTTCTCTTAATGGCTGAATTGTAAGCGGTATTATACCACCATTCTGCAAGAGACAGCCACTTTGCCCACTATCTTGGTCTGTGGCTCACCATTCCCCGTAAATACTGCTCCACACATCTATTGAGACGCTCCGTCTGGCCATCGGTTTGTGGGTGATAAGATGTACTCAATTGTAGTTTAGTCCAGCCAAACTAAACAATTCTTTCCAGAATTGACTTGTAAAAATTTTATCTCTGCCCGAAGTAATGGTTCGAGGTAGCCCAGGTAATTTATAGATATTATCGAGGAATAGCTGAGCAACTGTCGTAGCACTATAGGGATGTGACAAGGGCACAAAATGTCCCACCTTAGTGAACCTATCAATCACCACTAGAATGCAATTAGCATTACCAGACTTGGGCAAGCCTTCAACAAAGTCGAGAGAGATGTCCTCCCAGATTTGATTAGGAACTGGCAAGGGTTGCAACAATCCACCCGGAAATGAGTTACCAGCCTTGATTCTTTGGCACGTATCGCATGATTTAACATATTCTTTAATGTCTGCTCTCATGTGTGGCCAGAAAAAATACTGAGCCATTCTCTGAAATGTGGCATCCTGGCCAGAATGCCCACCTTGTGGACTGTCATGTAATTCCCAGAGTAGTTTTTTTCGTATTCCTCCTCCACTTCCCAAATAAATGAGTCCATCCCTTTTAAGAATACCATTACTGAACTGGTACTGTGCATAATTCGCGTCTTTAGCAGCCAGACCAACTAATATTTGTTGGACTGTGCCATCCCCTTCATAGCTTGTCATCACTTCAGTTATCCAACCATTAAGTGCTACTGAAATTTGTTGTAACTGACCTTTATTTGCAGCATCTCCTGGCACTCGAGATAAGGCGTCAGCCACGACATTATCTTTTCCCTTTTGTACACAATTTCGTAATCGAGGCCCATCAATTTAGCCAACCATTTCTGCTGCATCAAGGTAGATAATTTTTGCTCAAGAAGGAACTTTAAACTCTGGTGATCCGTTTTGATAATGAAGTGATTACCCTGCAAATACGTATGCCACTTTTGAGTTGTCATAACCACCGCCAATAATTCTTTCTCGTACGTAGAAAGTTTTTGATGTTTAAGTGATAGCCCTTTGCTAAGGTAAGCTAGGGGCCTGCCCTGTTGCATCAACACTGCCCCAATTCCCACATCACTGGCATCAGCTTCGATCACAAAAGGCTGTTTGTAATCTGGCAATGTCAGCACGGGAGCAGAGGCCATGGCCTTTTTTAGGTCTTCGAATGCTTTAGCTGCTGTAGAATTCCATTGGAATGACCCTTTCTTAAGCAATTCAGTAAGTGGCCTGCTAATAATACCATAGTCCTGTACGAACCTTCGATAATAACCTGTAAGACCAAGAAAAGCTCTTAGCTATTTGATATATTTGGGTTGTGGCCAATCCACCATAGCCTGCACCTTCGAAGGGTCCGTAGCTACACAATGAGCAGAAATGATATGTCCCAGGTATTCCACCTGCCTTTGCCCAAATAAACATTTGCTCTCTTTAGCATATAAGCAGTGATTTTTCATTTGTTGCAGGACCACCTCCAAGTGTGACAAATGATGCTCAAGAGTGTCACTATATACCAAGATATCGTCGAAAAAAACCAAAACACTCTTCCTTAGTTGCTCTTCAAAAATCTCATTCATTAAAGCTTGAAAGGTGGCGGGTGCGTTTGTAAGTACAAACGGCATCACTTTGAACTCGTATAACCCTTGGTGAGTTCGAAAAGCCGTTTTGAATATATCCTCGGTTGCCACCCTAATTTGGTGATATCCCGCACGTAAATCCAATTTCGTGAACCAACTAGCTCCCTTAAGTTCATCAAGTAGCTCATCTATTAGAGGAATTGGATATTTATTTTTTATTGTGAGACTATTGAGTTGTCTATAGTCGACACACATCCGCCAAGTTCCGTCTTTTTTCTTGACCAAGATAATAGGAGAAGCATAAGGGCTCGTGCTTTTCTGAATAATTCCAGCAGCTAACATTTCTTTTATTTGCTTCTCGATCTCTGCTTTCTGGACATATGGCACCTTATAACTCCGTTGATTGAAGGGTTGACTGCCCTGTAATAGTGGAATCTTGTGGTCGTGTGCTCTGACTGGCGGCAGACCTTTTGGCTCAGCAAAGATGCATTGGTAATGACTGAGCAGCTCTTGTAATGGTTGAACTGGTTCAGGCTTTTGAGATTGTGGTTGTAGGTGGGTACTAGTAGTCATCATACACACACATCCTTGAGCAATGCCCTCTTTAGATTTCAACAATTTCTGTAAACCTCTACCAGTGATAGTCTGCAACCCTCCTTTACTCATCAACCATTTTAAAACCACCAACTACCCTTCTTTGTTAATGGAGATTTTATAGGCCTCATAATCAAAGGTGACTGGATTGTGACATCTTAACCAATCTACCCCCAAAATCACATCAGCTCCCTCCAAGGAAAACGGTCTCAGATTAGTCTTGAAGCCATGCCCCTGTATTTCATAAGGAACATTGTGACAGATTGAATCCACCATCATCTGATTTCCATCTGCTACTGATACCAACAAGGGAGCTACCACTTGTGCTGTTAGTTTGAGTTTTTTTTTTACTAACTTAGCACTAATGAAGCTATGAGTAGATCCGCTATCTACGAGAATGTGAATTTTGTGCTTCTTCAAAGACCCTTGCAATCTGATGGTAGACATAGAATTATGACCAGCCAATGCATTGATCGAAATTTCACAAAGTGTTGCTGCTTCCTGTAGCAAAGACTCCATGTCTTGTACTACCCCTAAAACTTCAATATCGCTAGAAGAAGGAGGTATTATTTCCCCTTCCAGTTGATACAACCTGGCCTTGCATTCTTGTCCCGGATGGTATCTATCGTCACAATGGAAGCAAAGATCTTTTGCTCGTCATTCAAGAATTTCTTTGCTACTAAGCACCGACTTAGCTTTTACTATTTCCTTGGAAACCGGCTTCGCTGCAGACAAGGGAGTTTGAGTAACTTTAGCTGGGAAATTGGAATGAGATAATACAGAAGCCACTTTAAAAGGGGCACTAGCAGCCGGTTTAAGAGTTTTTGCCTCTTCTTGCTTAGATAAAAACACAGCATCGCAGAGTGTTTGTGGACGAAACATCCTCACAGAAGTTTTTATATGATCTTTAAGGCGCTGAGAAAGCTAGAGATGAAATAATCCTCTCCCAAGCTTCTATTCCTGTGGACCACTTGTGCTCGTAGTTCTTCAAACCTGTCCTCATAATCTGCCACCGACGAGGTTTGTTTGAGCTTATTAAACAACTCCTGGACATCTCTGTTGTCTGGGTTTTCAAAGCGAGACAGTACATCCCCTTGAAAGATTTTCCAATTAAGATTGGACTTACTAACTTGGTAAAATCTGTACCAAGTACTAGCTTTGCCTTCGAAATGCAACCCTGCCAACTTAACCTTATTTCCTTCATCAATGGGCACAAAATCAAAATATTGCTCAGCTTTTATAATCCACCATTTAGGATCAGACCCGTCAAATTTAGGGAATTCCAGTTTGGCCACCGGATTAAACTGGTGGAAATGACCTCCATTATGACTAAAAGGAGTGTGGTGAGGAGCGAAAGGTTGAGGACCATTGTTGGAGTAAGTAAACAGTGGTGGGGAAAACTGATGTTGGTATTGAGGTATGGGTGGTTGACAACTCATTTGATTGCTCGTAAAAGGAGGTGAAGGAATAGACGTAGTGGTGTAAGGGTTAGTTTGAGACTGGAATTGGGGATAGGTTACTGGTGGGTTGCTGTAGGTGGGTTGAGCCATATAAGACTGAGTGGGTGGTGGTACTAATGGTGGAGAAGTAACCGGATGTGTGTGAATCATCGCATTAGTGTGAGAAGGCATAGAAGCAGCAGTGTTAAAATTCATAGAAGCATTTGAAAGGGGTGGGTTCAAGTGTGGTACCTGGTCTACGACCACTAAGATGTCTTCAGATCTGGAGTTGAGAGGTTGAGAGGGTTGAACACCAGTCTCAGCTCCACTGTTCGTGTTGCCCGTACCCTCATCATCTCTGTTAGTAGAGTGAAGACCCAGAATGAGTTCTTTGAGTTCACCCAACGAAGTATCCACTTTCTCCATTCGAATCTCCATACGCTCCATTTTGAGTTCCAAATCAACAAACTTTTGAGTATGTTTGTTAATACTTTCAGAAATCTCACCCATTTGAAGCTCTTGAACCCCCAATCGTTCGTCCAACCTTTGAGATCTCGTTCCTTCCGCCATTGTTGTATGCCAAGGAAAGAGGGGCTCTGATACCACTTGTAACCAACAGGTTAATCTAACAAGCCGAGATATTACTGGACAGACAAGAAATTAAACAGAAATGGAAGAAAAAGCTTCAATAAAATGCATAAAAAGGTCTGATAGTTACTACAGAGTAATACTTAAAAGGAAAAAACAATAAAACAGGAAAAGAAAACAATCATCATTCCAGTCTGTCCTATCAGGTGCTGTATTACTCCTTTTAACCCCTCACTAGTGACACGTGTTGCTTCCTTACTGACTGGCTGATTAACAGAATGCACAAGATCCAATGTTGATATTCCTCCTCTAAACGATGCCGTTTGTCACCTTGACTACCTTATAAAATAAGGTTGACTCTAATTTATTTAAAAGACCATGTTTCCTATAATTTATTGCATTGGTTACATCTGTCGACTTTCATAAGAATGTCAAGTAGTCTTGTTGATGTACGTAAGGGTTTCTACAAGGAATCAAATTAAATCTGAATCACTCAGATTGTAAATTAACAAGGAAGTGGTAAACTGTATCAGGATGCAATTCGTTGTCAGAGTCCAGCTACCATCTCTGTGTCGTTGTACATTTTTTTTCTTTGGCCAAGTCTGAAGAAGTAGGGTTGTACCTTAAATTTAGATCCGTGTGTAAAAGTGAAGCATCAAATCACAAGTCTACCACACATGTATATAGGCACATGCACGCACTCCTGGTTGTTTCTTATCTCAAAAAGAATGGTCCTGTTTGTCAATTCGCTTTTAGCTGTTAGCGAATTGAATTAACTATTTGGCGAATTTAGTTAGCTCTTTTGATTAGTGGATTAAGTTAACTGTTTTGATTAATGGATTAAGTTAGCTGTTTTATATCAAATTGTTTGGTAATTAGCTGTTTGAGTTAGTTTTTTATATATCAATAAAACACATAGCAAATCTCTAATTGAAAAAGTTTCTCCAAGTAGTTTTTTGAAAATTAGCTTTTTAATTCCAAAAAGCTATTTCAATCCACTACCAAACAGTAATATTAGAGGTTCAAATGATAAACCTCTTATTTGACTCAAAGCTCTAATTTTTTTCTCAAATCTCTAACTTCCAAACATCCCCAATATCAACCTCAGCCTCAAGCTTAGGAGTATTATATTATTCTGAAAAGGAAACAGCGGGAAAAAAAATCATTCAGTAATCAATTCGGTAGACGTAATCATGGTTGTAAAAATCGATAATCGGTATAAATCGATTGAGATACCGATTTAAGATTAATCGGGTAATCGGGGATTAATCAGAAGGATTAATCGGAGTATTAATCGGATATTATAATAATATTTAATATATTAATCTAATTTACAATTAAACATATCATTTTAAATAAATTCATAAAGATTAATCGAATTTCAAAAATCGAATCGATTAATTACCTTACAGAAGATTAATCAGGGATTAATCGACTACATCGGATATTACTCTTAATTTGAAGAATGAAAGACAAACCAATTCAGTACTATAAATGATTTGCCTTTCATTTGTTGTATAGACAAACCAAGCAATTTAGCAATTACAAAAGGGTAAAGAGAATCTAATTTGATACATTAGAAAAACTAGATGATAACCGGTGGGCTCGAGTATTTATATTAATTAATTATTAACTTTTTATTTAATTAAATATTATAAAATTATAAAAAGAACTATGTTATTTGCATAAAAAATTTATGTGATTAACAAACTGTAAACTTAGATTGTTTAATAGAAGTGCATGTAAACACGTTTCAGTTGTTTTAGTTAAAAAATATTTAAGATAATTGATTGTAATCTTTTTTTATTTTAAGTTATAATAAAAAAAATTGTTAATACAATATAAGAATTATAATAATAATAATAAGATTTCAATTTTATTATGTTTTTTTAAAAAATAACTTATAATCGCACGAAAGATTGTTCTAAGTAGTGTATAGAAACATGTTCTAGTTGTTCTCCTTGAAAAATCTTTCGGATAATTGATTGTATTATTTTTTTTATTCTAAATTATGATAAAAAAAATTGTATTATAATTATAATAGTATTTCAATTTTATTATTTTCTTAAAAAAATAATATAGAATTATAACGGAAATATGATTGTAGGGGTGAAACTACTTTTTTTATTTAAAATTATAATAAAAGAATTATAATCATAATAGAATTTCTATTTTATTAAGAAATACAACATAGAAATAGAATTGTAATAGGAGTTCTATTTTATTAAAAAAACAACATATAAATAGAATTATAGTATAAATAGAATTGTAGGGGTGAAACCAAAATATGATGAACCCAAAATATAGTGGAACCAAAAAGTGGTACCGTTAAAAAGATGTTTCGCTTATTAATAAAGGTTATAGATTCTCTACCTATACAATTTCAAATTCATATTTTCAATATTTTTACGAAAATTCAACCGTACAGATAAAAGATTAAAATTAAATTAGTGAATATACAAAATTATATATAAATTGATTTTGTATATGATGCAATTTTTAAACAAAAAATGATATAAAATTTGAGTCGTTACATTCATATTGTAAACCATATATAAAATACCATGTTAAATTAAATGTACATCTACTTATTAAAGGATAAAATTTATAAAATTTTGTACATCTACTTATTTTTGTATAAAATTTTCATTGATACGGTTAGATTTACAAAAAAATTGATAAATATACATAATTTTAAACCACAAAAATAAAGATTTTTTCTATCATGTTAGGTAGATGAGAAAATTACCAAAATAATCATTTTTAAAATTTAGTGGCACAAAATACTGAAAAATCTCCATTTTATATTAATAGGTTATTCTATTTGCTTCTCACACATTTTGGGTTTCTGCTTTCTGACGCTTATGATTTCTCACACACAGAAGGTTGTGCATATTTATTTGATGATGATTATGTGCTTAGGAGTATAGGTTCTTGCTCTTGTATAAACAATCTCTCCCCTAGTCCCCTGTATAATCAAGTCATACTCTCATACTCTGTTTTACTTTTATCAACATCACCCCACTCTTGCCTACCAATCTCTCACCCCTCTATTGCCTAACTCCCTCCGTTGCATACCATTGGCGCCTACCCACTGGCCACTACCACCATGGATTCCAAAGGACCCGCAGGGGCGTCACCTCGTCATGGATTCCAATCGGTCCGTTTCTTATTCTGATTGTCAAAATCAACTTGTTTTAGAGGCTCTGAAGCTAGGGTTTGTTCGTCGAATACATGAGATTGATTTTGATCGGCCAATTGACGAGACATATTGAAGGTCTGAACGATTTTGCGCACGTCTTTTGCCATGTATGATTGAGCGAAGACTTTTAATACTGATTGCTTCTGGTTGCATACAACGCAGGTCCATTTGTTGCTGCTCTTCTTCCTCTGCTTCACCTGTATGTACCAAAACAATTACAACACCATATGCATATTTAGAGGGAGGGGGGAGGGGGGAGGGGGACGAAAAAGAGATTGAAAGGACGAAAAAGAGATTGAAAGGAGAGAGATGGAGGAGGTTCGAGATTATTCTCGAGAGAGGAAGAGAGACCCAGCTGAAATGTTATTTAATTTAGGTTTTTATGAATTGGGGAAAAGCTTGCTTAGCGGCTATGTGTAGACCCGGTAATTTTCGATACGACATGAAAAAACGACACGAAAATTTAGTGTCATGGATTTGCATTTTTAGCCGAGATTTAGTGTCGGGTTTGGGTTTACCCTTCAAATACACGACACGACACGAAGTACACGAAATAAATAAATAAATAAATATAAATAAATAATTAACTGTTTTGTTTTGTTGGTATTAGATATTAGATATTTTAATATTTTTATTAGACATTTAACATTTATATTTGTGATTATACATAAATTTATAATAATATTTATAAATACTATGTAAAAATACATTTTTAATATATATTTGTAAAAATATAATCGAAAATTGTAATATTTTAATATATTTATATATTTATTTTTATTCTTATTATTAATTAAAATAACACGAAACACGACACGAAACGTACACGAACACGAAAGTACACGAACACGAAATGACACGAACCCTAAACGGGTGGGTTTGGGTTTAGCATTCAGGTACACGAAACACGAAAGTACACGACACGAAACGACACGACCCACCTGTTTTGACAGGTCTAGCTATGTGTACTCCGTGTCTGGCTCATCACGTTGGATGGTACGTGTCACGGAGTACCGTATCCCTATAATACGGATATCTCTGCAATACGGAGTACGAAACAACGTGTTCCATCAGTATTTAGGACCAAATATTTTGAGATCGGTATTTTGGGCAAATAGTATTTATTTTTAATTATTTAGGGCCTAGATTATCTTTATCCTTAAAAAAATCTTTTTCACTCAATTTATAATTTATAAGTGGCATGCTGACACACTGTATAGCTGTCGACTCAATTATATGTGGTTAGTCCTGTTAATTAAGGGTTAAAAAGACAATAGCTGGCAGGTCTTGGAGTCGGCAAAGCGATAATTCGTTTACTTTTTCATATTTAATTTCTCTATTATTTTTAACTAATTGACTGAAAAAATCAATTCATGAAAACTACGGTTGTAACAGATTCACATGAATCTCTAGATTCGAATATTGCTTCGGTGTTGAATATGTAAGTAGACCATATGTGAATATTAAACCATTTGTAATTTATTAAATTACAATTCAATGATTTCAAATAATTTAACTCGACTAATTCAAAGATTTTAAATAATTCAATTTGTATTTTAATTGGCAGCTTCAAAAGACTGAAAGCACGAGTGAACATGCCTTAGGATCTTTACACTGCAGCTTTACGGCACAGAAATTCTAAATTACAGTCATTCTTTATCCCCGGCCCCCTTACTTTCCAGTCTGTCCCTCTCTCTCTCAGTCTTCTCTCTCGCGTCTTTCTTTATTCTTTCTCGGCGTCTCCATCTTCTAATATTGCCTATCAATATCATCTCTAATTATCTACAATGCCATTTCATATAGCTCTTCAGTTGCACAAACTAAATTATTTAGTCACAAATAAATCAAGCAGATATAATATTTTGAGACGGAGAAAATACTTTTTTTTAAACCATATCTCATATGGATTTTTCCTAAATTACAATTACTTGCAAAAATATAATGCTTGTAAGTTAAAATTTTGAGCTAAAATTAGAAATTTGACCAAATGAAATCTTCACCTAACCACCAATTCGCTCCACCTAACCGCTAACAGATAATATGTTTTGTCCGTTTGGCTGCTTCGTTCCAAAATTCACCATTTTTGAAAATCGATCTTAGAAAAAGAATAAGAAATGAATGGCATTTTGTTTTTAATGGCAAAGAAAACACCACAGCCAATAAGCCAATATACAGGTAATGATTTGTGTCAGTGCCACCTCAAAGTCTTGTCCTGTAATTCTCTTGTCAGCACTGGTCTGGACCAGAAAGCTGTCCACTTGATCTTCCCAAATTTATGGTCTTAATTTCATACAAAACCTATCCTATTTATTAATTTCTAAATTTTACTACCTTGAAACACAATCTACTGTCATGTCCAACAAAAATGCCCCTCCCATCTCCGGCCACACCAACAACATTGAATCACTCCTCTGTCTTGTTAAAGATGTCACAAGAATCTCCGGTGCAGGGTACGATGGTCCTTTTAAGAAAGATTGTATGGACCTCTCCCGGAGAATTCTTCTACTCTCTCATTTATTCGAAGAACTTGTACACTTTAATGGAGAATCTAGGCTGCAAGATAATTTGGCTTCTTCTTCAACTTGTTCTTCTTGTTTGTCTGATTTCGCTGTAGTTCTTCAAGCTGCAAAGGCACTGCTTTCGTTTGCTGGCAGTTTTGATCCCAATATCTCCCCAGTAAGTTTTCTTCAGTATATTGGAGCTTTATATTATATCTGAGTTTTCTTTAGTAAGTTTTGGGCTATTCTTATCATACTGCATTTTTTTGGTAATATGAATAGATGATCAATAGCCGAAAACTTGACCTGCATTTTTTTTTAGTATGATAACAATTTTTTTTTTTAAGTGTAGAGTATGATAACTATTTTAATATTCTAGCTGTAATATCATATTAGGGGCATTATGCATTTCTGGAATTTGAATGTCGAATACACATTACAGCAAAATTTGACATTATAATAGTTGCCGGTCATGAATTAGACTCAGAGGTGACTTGAATTATAGGAGGTATTTGATAGCAGGAGGCACACGTATCACTGTGTCACTTATCACTTAAGTATCAGTTAGTGTAAGTAGTCTATTTTTTCATTTCAGAGTTCACACTTGCGAAACTTGTTACTTATTCTAGTATCAAACTACAATAGCTATGATAACATGCTTGTCACATTCCCTCCGATTTTTATCTTAATTTGATCTCTTTAATGGCCACGGTTATCCTCCACGTATTATAAATAGTATCATTATATTACATATTGAAGGAAGGTGCTGCAAAGAAAATCGCCTTTCAGTTTCAGTTCCTGACATGGAAATTGGAGACAGCTTTGAGAAACTTATCATATGATCAATTTGACATCTCAGAAGAAGTACAAGAACAGGTAACACTTGAGCTTTATCTTAATTTACCGTTTCTTTTTATAAGCATTTCTTCATAATGCCTCATCACTCAGGTCAATTTGGTAAGGGAACAACTGAGAAGAGCCACAGAGAGATATGGTGGTTCTGTAGCTTCATATGTAATATCTTGTGCCTTATCCCAGCCAGTGGCAAGTGATAGTCATCTAATAAACAGGACAATTGGGGGCTTGCATGTGGAGGATGTTTGTAATGTTGATCACGAAGTTACAAAAAAATTGGAAAGTGCTGTAATTGGTACTCCCTCTGTCTCTTTATAAGTTGCTCATTTGATATGTCGGGACTGTTCATAACACGAGATAAATTACTAATTCACGCATAATCTATAAGACCAAATATAGTCATGAGTGATCTTATTAGATTCGTATTTACGAGTACATTAATACAGTGAAGTTTTTATATTGAAAATTAATATGAAATTGACGATATTAACGATTAAAAGTGTGCGTTGGCAAACGTGTCCAGAGGAAACAGGCAACATATTTAGAGACGGAGGGAGTACTTACTTTAAAGGCTCTGACAAAGGTCAGATGACTCATAGTTTAGAAAGCAGGACACCTACTTCTACATTTTCAGGTGCCCGTTTACTTAGTAACTCTGATGATGACAAAATAGATAACTCAGCTAGAAAGAGGTCGGAGGATAACAAGAAGCTCATTCCTCCAGATGATTTTCTCTGCCCAATATCTCTTGAACTGATGAGAGATCCTGTTATCATTGCCACAGGACAGGTACAGTTTGCTTTCCAGATTAGTAATCATTTAATTTGATTTATTTACTTCTTCTTTTCATTTCGCAAAAGAGAAATTATCTTCTATCTAATTTATTTCTAATTGCTTGTTCCTTTTGATCGTCCAGACATACGAGAGATATTGCATACAGAGATGGATAGATTGTGGAAACAAGACATGTCCAAAAACTCAACAGAAACTTGACCATTTGACTCTTACCCCAAATAATGTACTAAGAAGTCTTATCACTCAGTGGTGTGTAAAGCAGAATGTAGATCAACCAACAGCCCTAGTAACTGGGAGGTTGAAAAGAAGTGATGGAACATATTCGGATGTTAGTGGAAAAATTGCAGTCATTCAGGGTCTAGTCCGCAAGCTGTCAAGCCATTCAATTGAAGAATGCAGGGAAGCAGTGACTGAAATTCGAATATTATCCAAGCAAAGCACTGGTAATAGGATTTTGATCGGAGAGGCAGGAGCAATACCAATTCTTGTCAAATTATTGATATCTGAAGACAGAATAACACAAGAAAATGCAGTTACTTCTATACTCAATCTTTCGCTCTATCAGAGCAACAAGGTGCGCGTCATGTTGGCAGGGGCAGTTCCTTATTTAATTCAAGTCCTCGGAGCTGGAAGCATGGAAACCAGAGAAAATGCAGCAGCAACCCTTTTTAGCTTGTCACTTGCTGAAGAGAATAAAATAATTATTGGTGCATCTGATGCAATACCAGCTTTGGTGGATTTGCTACAAACTGGAAGCACGAGAGGTAAAAAAGATGCAGCGACAGCCTTGTTTAACTTGTGTTTATATCACAGAAACAAAAGCCGGGCTGTTATGGCTGGAATCATCACAGTATTGTCAAATATGCTTAGGGAAACAAGTAGCTGCATGGTAGATGAAGCGCTTACTATACTTTCTGTTCTTGCTAGCCACCAAGAAGCCAAGGTTTCTATTACAAAAACAATCACCATTTCTGTCTTGATAGATCATTTAAGAACAGGTGTGCCACGGAACAAAGAGAATGCAGCTGCCATTTTACTTACATTGTGCAAGAGAGATACTGAAAACCTGTCTTGTATAAGTAGGCTTGGTGCAGTCATACCCCTGACTGTGCTTGTAAAAAGTGGTACAGACAGGGCCAAGCGGAAGGCTACGACATTGTTAGATCATCTTCAAAAGTTGAAACAACTCTGAGCAAGTCTACCTGGAAGGCATTATCTGATTTTACTCTTCTTTACCGGTAAATTTTACCAGCTAATGTATAAATGATGTGATTTAATAGTATAAATGATGTGATTTAATAGAATACTCAAGCTACCCTCGAATGTAATTACTTGATCTCCTCTACGAAATTCGAAAACATGTTTGATTAGGTAGGAATGACCTCCTTTCTCAGATGCCGATTCAAATGAATAACATTTTTTTCTCTTGCAAGAACAATGCAATTCAAAAGAGAAATAAGATTTGTTGTGATTCCTGTAGAAGAAAGTACCTTTAGAATGAGACAGACTGACAGAGTAACCAGTTCAGAAGCTGCTGCTTAGCAGTTGACACTATACATTTTTCTTATAATGCTGCCTTTAGGGTTGTTGGTATGTTGAATATTTGAAGTGAATTTCAGCCCATTCCGCTATTGAAAACCAGGAAAAAGTAACAAACAGTCGTTCTCCTAACTGGAGTAATAACTGTGAGCTAACGATTACGACCCTAAAAGCAATGAATTTTTAGTAAAATGTGTTCGTGTTATGCGTGAAAACTTAAATTGTTAGTCAAAATTCCAGAAAAAACTACAATTTAAAACCAAACTTAAAACCAGAATCATAGATAATAAAAGGCTAATTTTATTTTTGATTATGACTTCGTTTGCACGTACAGCTATACCAATTTGGCTGCTTGAATATTTAGGTCACTTGTGATGTAGGTAAATGTCTTTTTTAATATTGAATAAATGGCATAAAGAAACAGAACTGCCTAGAGCTGTAATTCGGGCCGAGCCGGGTAGTAATTCGAGCCGGGTTTTTTTTCCCGAGCCGAGCCGGCTCGTTTAACTAAACGAGTCAAGCCGGCTTGTTTATAAACAAGCCTATTTAAACGAGTCGAGTGAACCGAAATAACACTTAAACGAGCCTAATTTTTTACCCGAACTCGGCTCGTTTAATTTCACGAGCCTAATCTAAACCCGTGACGAGCAAGACCCTTTCAAGTTTCAAGGGAAAAAAACAAGATGATTATAATTCAAAAAAAAAAAAAAAAAAAAAGGATAGAAGATGGTCACGGTTTCATCAAACTGATAACGACTGTTTAGACTTTAGAGAACACAAATGTTCAAAAATTCTTGAATTTGATTTCAGAAAAAATACAAAAGATCCGATTTAGAAAGAAATTTGGTTCGGATCAGCTGGTCTTTACACGAACTTCTTTTTTTATTTTTTTAATCAAAATCTAGTTTGATCTAAATTTTGAAAATTCTGAATTTAACATTCGGACTGCTCCTACGAGGCTACGATAATGTGATAATGAACAAAAAAATTGATAAATTTAATTTATCCAAATTTCAAAATACCAAAATTATAAATTTAGATGTCAATTTATTGTTCCACCTTAAGAGCATCTCCAATGGTATTAGCTAAAAATAATTGACTAAATTACATAAAATATTGATTATGTAAAATTTGTCGAACCTGTAAGACATTGTGTTCCGAGGGTATTAGCTATAATGATTGGCTATATTCTAAAAATGGTATGTTATTAATATTTCAAGTTGTTATTAATGGAATACATAATTTTAATATAGAAATAAGTGATGTGGCAATTCACTACAGGTCTCTAGAGGTTCGACAAATATAGCCAACATCAAGAGATTATCTATAATTATTGATAACATTTTTGTCCCATCGGAGTGTAATTTTTTTTACACATTTTTTATAATTTTTATTTATGGTAATTAAATTTAAAATTTACCTAAGGGATCTCTCCCATTGGAGATGCTCTAATGCCATAAATGAAATAAAACTACGTATGCACTAGCGTGTGTGTGCGTGTGTTTAATTATAAAAAAAAAATACTTTTTCTTCCAGTCGCCTCCTCCTTTATCAAATCGACGGGGTTTTTACTGATTATCCTTTAATTTATTTGTTTTGCTTTTGTTTTCTTCAATAATCTTCTATTTTGGGTTAAGGTTTTATACCCATTTAGGATGTTTGGTTTTGTTTTTTAGATTTATATCATCGAAACTTCGGATTTTCGTTCTTCTTCGATTCAATCGGGTTTTGGATTTGTGTGTGGATTGATTATCTATTGTTGTGGTTTCGTTTTTGCAGATCCAAGTTTATTTGGAATTTCAGTTTGGAATTTTAGGTTGTAATTTCAGTTTAATTTTTCTCCTTGGTGAGAGAGTGTGGATTTCTCTCTTTTTTTTGTGAGAGTTGATTCGGATTCAACAGTAAAAGCTTGTTAGGGATTACATTTGTGCTCGATAGCTCAAACGGATTTTGACGAAGATATTGAGCGTAGAGCAAGTATATATAAATATATCATTTTTTTTCACATCGCTTATTTGTCTCATTTTGATTATAAAGACGAGCGTGTCAACCTGTTCTATTTTTATTCGATTCGATCATTCTTATAGATGTCGTATGACTATCATGTATTGAATTATCCTTTCATCAAAAAAAAAAAAAACTACGCATGCAAGTCCTTGTTTATTTCAAATATATTTCCTTTTATAACTAACTTTTAAGCTCATATAATGCACGATCATGTTCTAGTTATTAATAAATTATTAATATTTATCGAATTTATTAGATGTATGACGAATAATTGAGTTATATATGATAGTAAATGTTAGTAAAAATTGTGTTTAAATTTATTTTTATATTTATTGATCTTTATATTTAATTATTTTTATGTAAATTTAAATTTATTTGTATTATAAATTTAATAAAAAAATGATAGAAAAAATTTCTTATTAACTAAATACGTGAATAATTACAATATGAGTTGTTGTCTTTTATAAAATATGATATAATATGGTTTAATTTGTATGTACTAAAAATTTTCTTATAAACGTATTATTTAATATTATTGTTCATATTATAATTACAATAATACTATTACATGCTATTAATTTGAAATTTGAAAAAAATTAAAAATTTTATTATAGACATTTGATAATTGTAATTCGATATTTAAGTATTAAGTATCCTGTTTTAACCATACAATAATAACCTCTATTTTTTTTATAAAATTCTCGTAGCACTAACGTCAACTACGTGTTTCACAATTTTAAATTTATATTGACAAGTAAATATTTTAAATTTAACAAAAAATTTAAATCACTAACAAAGATATCAAAAACATGTATATACATATATGTATTTATTTATGCCACTATTATATATATTTTCATTTATTAAAATATTAAAACTGTGCATTATGGTGAGTTCAAAAAAGAACGAGATTCTCACCTTGCATTTAAAAATCGGATCGGATGCTAAGGTTAAAAAAGTACAAATAACCTAGTAATTCATTGTTTGATCCAAATAATGTGTCTTCGAGTGAGGAGGTGTTGAATATGTGATATGATATTCCCATTAATTTAATTTAAATATTTGTTTATTTGTGTGATTCTATCTATAATTTATCTGATCAATCGTGACGAATATTTTAGAACCACAACTAATTACTTAACAAAATAAGAAAGTTTCAAATTTTCGATATAAAAAATGTTTTGGTCGAAAAAAGGTACAATCACGACTAACAAATAAGATTTTAATAAAAAAACCTAACAAAGAGATTTAATATATAAACCTAACAAACCTAACAACTTTCATATAGTTGAACTTCAAAATAATTATCAAGTTGGTTATTAAAATGGATCTAAAATATTAAATTGGTTACTAAATTGAAAATGATTTTAAATAGATTATTGAAATTAGTTACGAATACATTTAATTAAATAATTTACTTTTATTTGATTTGAAAAATTAAAATTAATGCTAATTTATTAAATTTTATGGTCAACAATCTATACGGTATGTATGATAATATATTCATTTTAGATAGTAAAATTCAAGAAATTAATTTTAATATAAAAATTTTCCATCTAGAAATAAGTTAACTGAATGTTCTCATAACTAATTTTAATGACCTACTTAGGATTATTTTTAATTTAATGATCAACTTAATATATTAGATCTGTTTCCTGTCTCCTCCGAGTCAATTATTGGAGATACTATTGTCCGAAAATTTGCTAAGTTAATGAAATATCCTTTTGTTTCAAAAAAAAAAAAATTTTAATATATTAGATCTACTTTAATGACCAATCTCTTTATATATATAATAGAGCAAGGGTAAAATGAGCCAATAAACCCCCTGTGAAAGTACAGTTTTGTCCTTGAATATTGAAAAATTACATGACCACTGATTTCTTATTCAAACAAAAAATTTAGACAAAATATGTTCTTGTGGGGAAATGAACTCATGCCCTTCTCAAGATAACTCATCCTTATAACCATTGAGCTAAATATGCTTTTGTGTTTGAACTAAAAAACATATTACTTAAATCTCTGGTCTCGCCCTTTTCCTATATTTGCTATCAATTTAACTTTTGAGTAAATTTGTTAATGACGACTTATATTGTTTATAAAATTTTGTATTTTAATTATAAAAAAAATATCATATATGATTATGTATACAACCAATTTTTACAGATTTCTAATATCAAATTTATTATGTCCTTTTATCTTTGTTTTTAAAAAAATTGTGTTATAACCTTATTTATATGCTACAAAACATCCTCTAACTTAAAAAAATTGTGCTCTTATGATATATACATAAATAAAATAATCCATAAATTAAAATAATGATATTATAATATGTATGAACAGAAAAAGCACAATTGAATTCAAAAATATTCTTTAAATCGTAAAAATACACATAATTTATATCGATTGTTAGAAGATGACCAATGCCTCACACGGGTTATTATGCTAGTTTAATCATTTACCGTTGAACTTCCCAATACTAATTTTGTTGGTTGTCTCTTTTTTAATTTAATGCTAGTAAATACTTCCTCTGTCTCATCCAATTTTTAACAATTTTTTTTTATCATTTTTTAGCACACATTTTAAGCTAAATTTTAAAGATAGTTCCATAACTTTTTTTTAAATTTTATTTTTTTGTATAAAAATAAAATTGTTTTATTTTTATACAAAAAAAAAATCAAAACTAAGTTATAGAACTAAACTTAAAATTCACTTTAAAATGTATATTGGACACCGTATTTTTAAAATGTTGACAAACCGGAGAGTATCAAAATCGTATGTTAGTCAACAACCATGCAAATATATGTTGACTGGCATTTGCAAAATTTCTTGAATTTACACCGCAATTGCCGCGCGCGACTATAAAACTTTTATTTAGTAGTAATAATGGCTTGTATTTATATCTATCTAAATTGCCTAGCTAATCATCTCCTTTCTGATCCCATACGAGCAGTTACGTAACTAGAATTATCGTAACTAGAAATTATCGTCATCGATCAATTTCTACGTCGAATGCAGAATACAATTGGTCCACGATATGACAAATCTTACATTGACTCTGACGACTCATTATGCTACTCCCTCCGTCCCACAATACAAGTCTCTTTTGAGAAAATTTTTTTTCCCATAATACATGTCCATTTTTAATTTTCAATGTAAATTTGTCATAATTTTCCTAAACTACCCTTTTTGAAAATTGTATAGCAATTAATGAGGAATGACCATGAGTATAAAATAGCTCATGTTCTTAAAAGTCAATGCATTTATAATGGGCATAAGAGGAAATGTATCATCTAATTAATGTTTTCTTAATATGCGTAATTTTTCCAAAAGAGACTTGTATTGTGGGACGGAGGGAGTATTTAATTATTTTAAACTATAACAACTAGTATAATTAATCTGTAATAACTCAGAACGTCTTCTTATCTTATGCAAGTGAAATAAATGCAAGTTGAGACGAGGACATATACCAACCAAATTTACAGTATATATATTACTCCATTTATACAATAATTAAGAGGACGGCATAGCTTTATCGAATTAACCCTCTGCATGTTACGGGAAAAGTTGCAGAAAATTAGAATAAAACAAGGGTAAACAATAAAAATTGCAACTGTGAAGTACGTGTGAACTGTGTAGTTACAGTATATTTTTGAGCAACAGACACAACTGAATATTGTCAAACACCACTCTAAAGATGCTATATGAAAATTCAACCATTTGCACTCCTTATTTGACCTATAACCTATAATCAACAACATGTGTTTAATTACGTACCTTTACTTTTTATATAACCAGCTCCATACCTTTAATTTGCACAATTGCACTGACTTGATTACTTCCCAACAAAAATCCTTGATATATATTCCACATTTTCGAAAAGACACCATGCAAGACAGAAAATAAGCAACTCTAGTACTACAAGCGAAGTTGCGATGGGTAATACCTTAGGAGGGAAGAAAACAACAAAGATTATGAAGATCAACGGCGAAACATTCAAGTTAAAAACTCCGATTCAGGCCGGTGAAGTGACCAAAGATTACCCGGGTTTTGTTTTGTTAGAATCGGAAGCGGTTAAGCATTTTGGAATTCGAGCGAAACCATTAGGAGTTCATCAAGAGCTTAAAGCTAAAAGGCTTTATTTTCTAGTAGAATTACCAAAGTTTCCTCAAGAAAATGCACCAAGGAAGGTTAGGTCTGGCATTATCATGAGTGCTAAAGATAGGCTGGATAGCTTGATGCTAGCTAGGCGTTCGGTGTCGGACCTTTCTTTGTTGCAACCCAAGAGCAGTATCATTGAGGAGGAAGGTCCGGAAGGAAGCTCTGAAAATGGTTCGAAAACGAGGATTAAAATGAGATTACCCAAGGCAGATGTGGAGAAGTTGATGAGGGAAAGTAAAAATGAAGCTGAGGCTGCTGAGAAAATCATGCAACTTTACTTGAGTATTAATTCAAATGATGACAAAGTTTGTGAGCAAAGTTTATCGGTGGCTCAACCGCAAGTGCATTGGACGGAAGGTGGTCGAAGGATTAGAACTGGTGGTCTCATGGCGCGCGAGGTACAAAACTTGCTTCACTGTTTAATTTTTTTTTTTTTTTTGCATTGGACTGGCTTTTCTTTTTTGCTTATAAGTGTTGATAAAACAATATCATCCTAATTAATTTCGGTTGTTTCTAAGATTATACGAGAACCGGTAACTTAATATTAAATTTTTTGATCACGTACATACGTCTGTACGTGTTTGCTAATTCCGTTATCCTATATCGTATAGATTCTCCGATTATAAAATCATAACCATCGTGTTTGACTTCTTTTGTTATGCTTTTAGTATTGAGCTTTCTCATTTCGATTTTGACCGTGACCAGCCTATTGCTCAATAGTATCGATCATGACTGGACTTTTTCTAACATTTTACGGTTTTAAATAGGTGAAGGGGACATCTGATTCGGTTGATTTACTTATTTTGAACAAAATCCTCTTAATCAAATTTACTGTTAGTAGAAGTTCTAGTGCTGTCATATCAAATAACGAAAACACAGTTGCAGACTTGCAGCATGTTTGATCACTTCTATATCAATTATACTATAATTATTTTTGTTAAATTATTTTAAAACTTTTTTTTTTTTTGAAATCTAAATTATTTTAAAACTTAAATTGGTATATACTGATAACTACTGTTTTAAGATAGAAAAATGCTAGAGGTACCAAATTAGGTACCAAAAATTGTTACCAAATGACTTGTCATTATTGTGATTGGTTATAATTATAATGGGCCCGCCAGGGCCAACCAATTAAAACATCTCAAAAAGCCAAATATTTAATGTCATGTCATTTGGTGACAAATTTTGGTACCCAATTTGGTACCTGTAGCACTGTTGTGATAGAAAAGTCATGCATGTCCATGTTCGTTATAAATTAACTCTAAGCATGCATATGGTAATTTTTCTTTGGCGTGACTAACACAATTAAGTTGGGTTACTGCAGAGACGAGTGGATTTCATGCCCATTAACGAGGGAGAGATTCAAGTTGCAGTGGCATAAGATTAAACTGAAGCTGTAGGCTGCTGCGTATATAAAATTTATTTTATAATAAGAACATGTAATTCTCTCTATCTCTCTCCAACTTTGTGCAGTCGTGCAGAGGCTAGCTCTCCAATAATCAAGAACATGTGCTTTAATTTGTTTTTATTGTCGAGCCAAATGAGGAATTTTAGTTTTTCATATATTAAGGTCATACAAGATTGAACTACCATATTAGCAAAAAAATAAATTGAACTACTATATTTTTGATCAAAAATTTGTCTTACTTGTTCCAACTAATTAAGAGTTACATAATTAATTAAAATTATTATAAACAAAATCTACTTAATTATGCTAGGTGATATTGATGCATGAGATGTATCATGACATTTTATTTGGTCAGAAATTTAGAAAAGTAAAAATGTAAATAGAAAATCTAGAAAAGTTTGTTTGCTTTAGCAGCTCCCAAATTGATTTATAAATATGTTACATTTAGAAATAAGTACTCCCTCCGTCCCACCCAATAGTTAACATTGGGGGACGGGGATTCGGCACGCATTTTAAGGTAGATTTTAAGGATAGTTCCATAATTTATTTTTGAAATTTTCTTTTTTTGTATAAAAATAGAACAATCTTATTTTTATACAAAAAAAGAACATTTTTTAAAAAAGTTATGGAACTATACTTTATAAGAGTCTTAAAATGCGTGGCACACAAATGAAAAATTTATGTTAAAAAATGGATGGGACGGGACGAGGGAGTAACATTTAACACTTGTTTGTTAACTTTAAAAATGAAAAAGGATTTATCATACATGTGTTCTTTGCCATATATTGCTGGGCTTTGTGAGGTGGATACTGGATTTACTTTATTCACAATAGTAAGATGGTGCCCAGAAATTGGGGATTGGCCTGGCCCATGGGTGTGCCACCGCTAAACCCAAACTGAGTGAAGCAACGACTGGTCCATTTTGTCCCAGTACGATCGAGTAATACCAATAGCTTACTTTTTAATTGTTGGAAATTGAGTTAAAGTAGATATGTGAACCTTTTCTTAATCTTCCCTGCCTGCCACATGTAGATGATATCTTAACAAAAACAACTGAATTTTGAGATCACATCTGCTTAGATTTCACTTTTAAGTCCCTTCCGTGAGATATAATTAAGTTGCTGATCAAAAATAGTATTTAAAATCGCAAGATGTTTCACACTGCGGTTCAATTGATCATGTACGTGATCGATCTTCTACACCAACTTAATTAAAAAACATGGCATCCCCATATAATCTAGTTCCACGCATAATGCACATTAATAGGTTATTACTATATATGTTTCTTCATATTCCCTAACAGTTATTTGTAGATCTTCCGTTATTGTTTAAGTATATTTTAAGTATATAATATAGTTACTTGTATTTGCTTACTTGAGCAAATCCAACAATTTCCTACATTATGTCTTATAAATATCATAAAAATTAGGATCCTAGTAATTTAGGACATTATTTTTATGTATCAGCTCCAACAATATGTCTTATCCTTGTGCCTTATTATTAAAATAATAATATATTTGATAAAAGAAGGGTATAAAAGGAGGAAAGTGAATTTTTTTATTGATAAAAAATGAAATAAGGCATGACTAGAGATGCACAAAAAGCCCATCGGGCCGGGCTTTTTGGTCAAAGCCCGGCCCGGGCTTTGACTTTGACCGGGCCGGGCTTCTGTGAAAAATATGCTCCAACAATGTCTTAGTGGTGCCTTAAAACACTAGGACATTCATCTTATGCCCTATTTTTAGGACACCACTAGTCATGATGCATGACTAGTGGTGTCCTCAAAATAGGGCATGAGATAAATGTCCTAGTGTTTTAAGGTACCACTAAGATATTGTTGGAGCATATTTTTTCATAAATGTCTTAAATTTTAGTTAAGGACATCAATTTAGGACATTGTTGGACTTGCTCTTGACGCATGACTAGTGGTGTCCTCAAAATAGGGCATGAGATAAATGTCCTAGTGTTTTAAGGCACCACTAAGATATTGTTGGAGCATATTTTTTCATAAATATCTTAAATCTTAAATTTTAGTTAAGGACATCAATTTAGGACATTGTTGGACTTGCTCTTGAAACACGCTCGTATGAACAAAGGAGTACCTGTTTTATATGACTTGCTTGGTTCTAGATGTTTATGTACGTGGAACTGACATCTCATGAGCTAGCTAGCCGTGATAATACATTTCAAAATCAATTCTTGCTCATGCATTATTGTGCTCTTGAAATAGCTAGAGCCTATATACATATAGGTGAACACCATTGTCAATTTTTATTTTTTTTTGATCACGAGACTATAATAAATTTGAACAGTTTAAATTTATATTGAGATGGATCGGAGATGAATTAAGAAGGTTTTCTCTTTCGTTGATAATACTGATTACTAAGCATGAAATGCGTGAACATTAGCTAACATTAGTACCACTTCCTCTTCTCTCTCTCCCTACTGTCAAACCAAAATAGTCCGATGAGTGTCGGCCGGGGTTAACTCCGGTCTCCTCCCTCTTCCTCTTCTCTCCTCCTTCTCCAACCAAGCCTTCATCCACCTTCACAAATTCCTTTCATTCCCTCCATCCATCGGAATTTTTTCCAAAAATTTCGAAAAACCTATTCGAGTTCTTTTCAGATCTGTTTTGATTTAGAACTCGAAATATCAAATAAACACATTTCTTGAACTCAAAATCTCTTGCTTAACATCATATCAAGATTTGGTGTCAATCCGAGATCTTTGACTTTTTGAAGTGTACCGCTTTGGGCGGAGTAACGCTTTATGCGTATGTTTGTGTATGTTAATATGTTTTGCTGTGTTTTGTTTTGCTATTTCGGTTACTCAAGAATGTTTCAATTGATGTCTCGAGAGATCTGGAAAAACCGCATCAAGGCTGGGGCAGTGATAATTATTGCAAAAGCTCACCTTTCACAACGGGAGAGTGTTCATACTCGGGGAGTTTTAGATCTCACTTACGGCAAGTCTATAGCTGGTTACCGGCAAGTAGATAGTTGGGGTGCTCCTTCTGAACATAGGGCTACCAACTGCTTTTATGTGTTAAGGTCAATTGTGATATTACTGTATTCAGAGATGTGGGTGCAATTTGGATTTATTGGGTCGTATTTGATTTCATTATCAGTTAACAGATTTTTTTCAGATCTGTATTGTAAAACAATCAGGAAACAAATCAACTAAGTGTCTTAGCGTGATTTTGTTTTTCAACCTGTTTGTACCGCCAGTTGGGGGTTTGTCCCGACTGTCTGTTTGTTCAAGTTAATGAAATCCTTTAATTTTCTGGCAAAAAAAAAAAGCATGAAATGCGTGAAAAATGCAGAGCTAATTAGAAAACGAAGAAGTATTTTATTAATATGGGAGGTAATTGCATTTCACACCCTAAAACAATTATTCAAAAACAAGATTGTACCATAACTTTAAAAAAAAGCAGGTTACACCCCTTAACTTAAATTCGTGATTTCAGTAAGCACCCCTTTGGCAATTCTTCATTACTATTCATTGTTATCGTTAAATTAATAAGTGGCAAAATGAACATTTTATACTAAATTTACACAAAATTTATAGTTAAAATCTTAAATAAGTTAAAGTATTTATATTAATGAATTTCTTTTACATTAAATATTTATATTAAAATCATGTATTCCTATTAAAATAGAACTAACGTTAAATAATTTAAAAAAATTAGAATTTAATTTTACATTTAAATTAAACACATAACCAAAGTAAATGTTAAAATTTATTTAAAATTTATTATTAGTAAATTAATAAAATTATGGAATTAGCATTATTTAATAAAATTATTTCAATCACTAATATGATTAAGAAATTCAAAAACTAAATTTTGATATTTTCTATCTAAATTTTATTATATTTTAAAAACTTTGAAATTTACAATATTTAAATTTTATTCTAAAATTCCCTCTTTGCCCCTGCCCATTTAACAGTTACTTGCAAAATTAAAGGCAGAGAGACAATGGGGGTGCTTTCTGAATTGATGGGCTTAAGTTAAGGGGTGTAACTTGCATTTCCATAAGTTCTTGTACAAATTTGTTTTTGAATAAATGTTGTAGGGTGTAGATTACAATTATCTCTTAATATGGTGAAAGAAATAATGAAAATATGACGAGAGCTAAAAATCTATACACGATATGTCACGAATTAATCCAATTTCTATCGTTCATTTCGTATGCTTTAGTAAAGCTCATTGAATATATAATTCATAGATCCATAGTTTATAATTTATAGATATATGTATGATGTTGTGATAATAAAGTCGCCCAATTATAATATTAGCCGTGCGATCTGTGCAAAAGATTTCCAGAAACGGGACTACGGGAGTCTGGCATTAAAAAGGTGACCAAAGAGGAGACAGCCGACAGGGGTAAAACTACAATGTGATCGGAAAGTGGTGATCATTGAGATATATGCAGGCAGCTAACACGATTTAATTGACAAGATGATTTACAACAGCAGCTATATCATATAGAGTATAGACATCAGATCAGATCTGCCTTTATAGTTTTTACCCATCAGCTACACCTTTTTACTCATATAGTGACACCATCAAGCTTCTAGTAGCAAGCAGAACGAAATACACAGAAACCTTGCAAACCACGTTTGACTTATTACCATCTGTGCCCCGTACTAGCTAGCTAACTCTGACGCCTGTTACCGTTTTTGAAAAAGCATATCCTTTTTATTACTACCAGACAACAGGAAAAGTATCACACGTACTACTACTTTAAATGGGACTAGTACAGTAATCATCTAGAGTAGTACTCCCTCCGTCCCAAGTGTTTGTTTACGTTTGCTTTTAGCACGGAGACCAAGGTATCCAATTAAAATAAGTGAAGTAGTGGGTGTAATAGTAATTTTATGGTTAAAATAAGTGAAGTAGTGGGTGTAATAGTGTAAAGTATTGTTAAAATAAGTGAAGTAGTGGGTGTAATAGTGTAAAATATTGTTAAAATAAGTGAAGTAGTGAGTGTAATAGTGTTAAAACTTACTATTTTAGGAAACGTAAAGAATTGGTTGGGACGTCCCAAAAAGGAAAGTGTAAACAATTGGTTGGGACAGAGGGAGTATATAATAATAATTTTATTTCAAAGTCATTTTTTATTTGGTTTTTCCTTCATGGTATATCCATTAATAATACATCATTTGTTTTAAATTTAAATAACACAGTTTTTCATCTTTAATTTGGTATTTGTGCGCAAAAATTTAAATATTCACGTGCTAGTAATTTTAGGTAAGTTCGAAATTCCAAACGTCGTCTTGCTACCGTCACATATCTACTAAATGTAAGCGAGAAAAAAAAAAGGGATAAGCTTTTTCTCAGTTAAGACTATGGCTGGAAAACGGATAATACGGATACGGATACAGTCATATCCGAATCCGGATCCGTTTTTTACAACCGTATCCGTATCCGTATTCGAATTCGGGAATATCCGATAAAACTTTACCCGAATCCGAATCCGGCAGATATTATCCGGATTCGGATAATATCCGGATCCGAATCCGTTTTGCAAAAAAATAATTTTTTTTTCTGAAATTTGCATTATTATAAAAAACAGGTATTTTTTGCAAAAATAAAAAAAACAGACATATTAAAGAGATACTCGGTTCTAATTTACAAATTACAAAAACCATATCCAAATTTGCATATGAAAATAGTATTCAAAACTATATACTATATGCCATATACAAATAATTAAAGAGCATACTACTTTAGACTATACAAATAGTGAATTAGGTAGAATTATGGTAGATATACTATACTACATTAGAAATTAGAACGTGTTGGACTAATTTTTATTTCATTTTATATTAAATTCATTATATTTTATTTTTAAGAGTAAATGATAAAAATTAAAAATGTATTAAAAATATATTATATATAATTACTTTCGGATACGGATATTTTCGGATACGGATGTACCCGTATCCATATCCGTATCCTAAACTCTCGGATTCAGATACGGATAATATCCGGTTGACTCCGGATACGGATAATATCCGCATTTTCCCGAATACGAATACAAATATTTCGGACGGATATCAGATTTTTCGGATTTTTTTTCCAGCTCTAGTTAAGACAGGTAGTATTTTTAAAGTTTGGTCAGGGACGATTACAAGGTACTTTTAAGTGTGCAAAGCTGGACATGAATGGGCAAGTTTTCCAATCAAATGGATTAACAAATGATATACTATTATTATCAGGAGCAGACATCTTAGTACGTTTATAACTGCCAAAGATCTCATAGAGCTGAAAACCACAAAAATTCTTCATCCGTCATTAGTGATTTGGTCTACGAATATTAGCAGCCGCCGCTCAGGTCAAGGAAGTCACACATGTAAAAATTTATATAGTTACTACTCCCTCCGTCTCAATAAACATTTCTTGTTTGACTAAAAACACGGGTTTTAAGAAAAAATGGGTATTGATTATTATTTATAAAAAGTAGTGGATATTGAATATTGTTTTTAAGGAGTAGTGAGTATTGAATATTGTTTTTTTTGGGTAGTGGGTGAAGTAGTGTGTATTGAATATTATTTTTAAGGAGTAGTGGGTGGAATAGTAGGTATTGAAGTATTGTTTTTTTGGAGTAGTGGTTGGAATAGTGGGTGTTGAATATTATTTGTAATGATTAGTGGGTGGAGTAGTGGGTATTGAATATTATTTTTAAGGAGTAGTGGGTGGAGTAGTGGGTATTGGATATTATTTTTTATGGCTTAAAATAGAAAGGAGAAGAGTATTTTGATAGTCCCGATTTAGTAAACGGGAAACGTTTTAAGAGACGGAGGGAGTATTATCTCGTTTTATTTTTTTTATAATGAATAAGAACTTATATATAAACAAGTATTATTATATATATTATCTCTAAGCTAGCCAAGACAAAGTACTTGCAAAGTGAGAAATCCTTTGTCATATATATTTAACAAACCCACAACTTCCACTCACCCTATTTCTAAATTGGCTGCCATGGCGTGCTCAACTAGTAATGACCTCTGTTATAAAAATCGCCCGATTTCTGAAAAATCGTCGATAAATCGGCCAAAAATCAGTCAAAATTTTGGAACCGATTCGGCCGATTTTGCAAAAATCGCCGATTTTTCAACCGAATCACCCGATAAATCGTAAATCGGTACTTTAACCCAATAATTCCGATTTCCGAAATCTGCAACACTGGTAATGACACATTATTAAGTTAGAGCTTACATTTTCAAAGTCTTATAAATAGGCAAAACGCACAAACTCTCAGTACTCTAAACAAACCCAAACTTCAAATACATCATATTCAAACAATTCACATCGTCCGCCTACAAGCAACTAAGCAAGCGCCAGTCCATTTCAACTACCTTCTACCTATATAAATATACAAGCTCCCGTACTGTTTTATTTCTGTGCAACACTCAATATAAATACAATTGTGGTTAGATATCTACAAGGTGAATGATCATGATTCTTCAAAGTTCCTTTGTGCTGAGGAGTTTAAGGGTTGTGCTAATTGTATGCATGATATTATTAGGAGGAATGGCTAGCAAGGGAGATTCGATGAAAGTGAAAAGTATGGAATTCTTCAGTTCAATTCAAAGCGAGCTTCCCAGAGGTCCCGTGCCTCCTTCCGATCCTTCTCCGTGCCATAACAGGGTGAAGCTTACGCATGAAGGATCGCTGTCTTATGGCCATGCTCATTTCGTTATGTGTCCATAATTAACCTCTCTAGCCTACTCCATTTCAATCAGTTACGTTGTTGTGACAGCTGCTAATACCTTCTAAATTTAACCAAGTGAATACCTCTGTTTGATCTCCTGCTGATCAGAAAGTTCTGAGTATTGGAAGAGACCCGCGTGTGACAGACTATAATTAAGCTCCCTGCCAAAAATCCTGTATTCCTATCCAAAACTACTCCAACCTTCTAACTACTTACAGGCCGGCTTTAAATTTCATCAATTGCGGATTCTCAACATCGTCTTGTTCTGTTTATGTGAAGTTCCTGAGGCCAAAATGTAGATTTCGTGATCTCTTAAATGTATGCAAGTAGTGCAGTATTTCAAGAACAACACTTTTTGTTCTTTTCCTTGTTCATATCATAGTTGAGTTTGCTCTTTTCTTGTTTATCAATTGTTTTCTGCTCAAACAGTAACTGTTCCGTTTTGTGTCTTATTAAGAACTAAGAAGGATGGTGAACATTGAGTCATCGCTATTGATTTATTGCCAAAAAAAATTACTGTATTATGTGAACATGAATTTGTGATAGTAATTGATAATTCTCACATTCAAAGTAAATTTATGTCTGTTATGTATGCTTATGGTGTTGAGGAGTGACATTGTACAGACTATCCGCTCGATCGCAATCGAAATGCAAATCACTCGCAATCGAACCGCATTTTGCGGGTAATCGCGAAATGCGGGTTGATTGCGGATTGAATTTTTAAGAACCCGCATATTTGCGGGTTGGTTGCGGATTTGAATATTAAAAATCGCATCCGCAACCGCAAACTGCACATATATATTTATAATAATTTATATTTTTAAAAATATATTTTATATTATATAAATTAATAAATTATACACATAAGACATAGAGGGTTTTTTTCCGGGAGTGGATATACATTTTCTGGGAGTTGATATATGGATATACCCTGTCCATTTATCAAATATATTTACTCAGTCCATTTACTCGAACCCAATTATTATCTAACCTACAAATTGCATAGTTATGTCTAATCAATTATGTTTATTTTGTTGCACTAGACATAACTACACGAAATTACCGATGATGATTTGCTATTGTACTGATGGGCTATATTTATGTGCTTGCAGCCTTGTACCAAAAAAATTTGTGATATTGTACTGATTCCTTTTTTTTTTACCGATTTGTAGTTGTATTTTAATTTTTATTATATTAAACTTAGGTGGTTAATCGCAAACCGAACCGCATCAACTGCGATTAATCGCAACCGTATTTTGCGGTTAACGCAATCGCATCTTGCGGTTAACCGCAACCGCATTTGCGATTATGGTTGGAAATTTTCAAAACCGTCAAAATCAAAAGACTACATCAACCGCAAAAAACCGAACCGCGTACACCCCAAATGACAACTATGTATCATGTTCGGTTTTGATACATCTGATCACAAACTGGATTCTTCTATATGATTGATACCAATTTTATCACTCTGATTCATTTTAAGAACAGAGCATTTTGATTTTCACAACTATGTATTTGCGTGCCGATCAACTACGACCTAATAATAAGCATAATCAATTAACTACGTTTTGAGTGTAATAAATTACTTGTGCTATCGAATGTTTCGCAATTAATAATTGATCTCGTACATGAGCATCTGATCAAAGTTGAGTTGGGAAATATCTTTGATGGCTCCCAAACCCTCCATCCGAAGTCAACCCCTGCGATCCTACGGATATCGCAGGAATAGACATTAATCGTAATCGTAAAAAGAAATGCCGTATTCGAAATCCAAGCACCTGAACACATGTCATCCATGCAAGTTATAATCATTCAAATTGTAAGAATCCAGGTTTGTTGGAGTGAATCTCAAACAATCTTTTAAATAAGTTAACGTTTGATTTGATTATGATTTGTAGTATTTGATTTGATTTGATTTGGTCGGATGTCTGTTTTCTTGATTTTAGGATCGTGGAATAAGTCATGGGTTGTTAGAGTTTGTTTAGGAAATTAGTGTGTGTCCTGTTTTGTTTTCTAACTTGCAGTTTCCTTGTATTGCACTATATATTGTGAAGTGTTTGCAGTAATAAAATAAGAAGAAGATAATACAATGTAGTCTTTTAATTTCTGTTTCTTCACATGTACATACACATACAGATATAGGTGTCTTGTATTAAGTTTTATTTTCTACATTTGGTATCAAAGCAGGTCTTGTTGTTCCGCCGCCAGGCGATGGTGAAGCCGCCGCTGGTGGTGAAGGCACAGAATAAGTGAGTGTCTGATGGTGAGTTCAGACGACAGGCTGGAAGGAGGTAGTTTCAGGTAAGTGTTGCAGAAGGATGGTGACAAAGTTGCATGTGTATTATTGGATGCATGTGTAGTATGGGGCTGCCGAGAAAGACGAGGCGATGCCGGAGAAGCCTACTGAAGGTAGAAAACGAGATAGAGTGGCAGAAAGTCATGCAGAACGAGATGGAACACATGTGGAGATAAGGACATGAAAGTTGTTTGATGGAATGTCTGAGAGAGATTTTGTTGCTTGGAATGCAATGATCTCTGGAATCGAGTCACGGATGGTTGTTTGCGTGTGCTTACGCTCTCTACGTATGTTGGTCGTGTATGTGTTGAAGGGCAATCGATGTGAGAGTGACGATGAGTGTTGGTGTGTCTGGTTGAGGCTGTGTAGTACAACAGTAGCCATGGCCAACGCAATGGCGTGAAAGCAAAGGTGCAAAGACGAACGGGCTTATGTTATGAAGAAAAGTCATATGGGCTCATTGAAAGTCAAACGGGCTGATAAAGAACATGCCAGACGGGCAAACATGTAGTGCCAGACGGGCAAAGAAGTCATGCCAAACGGGCAAAATAAGAAGTGCCAGACGGGCAGAGAAGTTGTAAAGCCATACGGGCTGATAAAGAAGTTGCCATATGGGAAAAAATGAACTTGGCACTGCATTTGGACGATAGAGAGGTTGCTGCGGTGTTTGAGATTATGGGGGAGATTATTGGAGTTAATCTCAAACAATCTTTTAAATAAGTTAACGTTTGATTTGATTATGATTTGTAGTATTTGATTTGATTTGGTAGTATTTGATTTGATTTGGTCGGATGTCTGTTTTCTTGATTTTAGGATCGTGGAATAAGTCATGGGTTGTTAGAGTTTGTTTAGGAAAGTAGTGTGTGTCCTGTTTTGTTTTCTAACTTGCAGTTTCCTTGTATTGCACTATATATTATGAAGTGTTTGCAGTAATAAAATAAGAAGAAGAGAATACAATGTAGTCTTTTAATTTCTGTTTCTTCACATGTACATACACATACAGATATAGGTGTCTTGTATTAAGTTTCATTTTCTACAAGGTTTTTGTAATATTTCTAAAATGATCATAAACAACGATTGGTGGAAGTTATGTAAAGTTTTTAAGATCATGTTATATGAATGAAGAAGTATTTATACTTTTATGAATAAAGTATCGTTGTACAAAGAAGAAAGGGAATGCAGAAACCGTCAGATTACGTAGAGTTTCACTTTTATTAAATATTGGTATAAATATGGGATATTGAGATTAAGAAAATCTTTAAGCTAAGTTAAATAACAAGGCAAGGAATTATGGAAATTATTAGAAGAATTTCAAAGACAAATGTTCAAAGAACGACGAAAGAAATTTCTACGCAACGAAACGCTTTTACAAGAAAATCTTCAAACTTGCATATGGAATTAAATGGTAAGCATTGGTTGATTATTAAGGTGAGTAATATACATGAAAGTTACCATGCAATATGCCATGCAAGTGCCATGCAAAATAATTAGTTTTAAATCAAACTACTTATTTCAAATTCAATCAAATTAGAGTGAATAGTAAAGGGGACAAACTTTCTTGATTTAGGGAGACAAATTGGAAAGTGGGTGGCCTACACGTTTACTATGGTATGGCTGCATCCTTGAGTGTAATTTAACTTCATAATTCAGTTGCTAATCACACCCAAGCATCCAAGAAAAACAAGAAACTCTCTCTCCCATTTTCAAGCAATTCCCGACCAAACCCTATAGGGGTGTCTTTCCGATTTTGTTTCACCCACTTCCCCTCATCTAAAAATCATGAAAACAATTCCAGTTCTTCTATACATCAATATGGAGTTACGGATTTAATTTCATAATTTTTCAAGGTCGTTTGATTGGTCAAATAAATTCGACAAGTTGTTGCTGCTCTTCCACTTTTCTGGATACTTTTCAAGATAGCCAAAAAAAAGGAAATTTTTCTGCAAGCTCTACTCGTCCTAAGATCATCAAAATATTTCTGGGATTACTTCATGATATATCTAGGGTGAGGATTTAATTTCATGATTTTACACTAAGTACAGCATGCTCAAATAAAATCAAGAAGTTCTTGAGTAAATAGTAACTTCTTATGAACTTTGGTTTAGATCTTGAAGTTTGAGGATTATAATAGCTTGTGGACTTGATCTCAAGCCTTGTTAAGCTTGGTTAAGGTTGTTAAGACTCCAAGGAAGGTAAAATACTCACACCCACCTTAAACTTCATGAGTTATAAGTTGATTTGAAAGATTGATGCAAGTATGTGCATGTTTAAGGGGTTTTTGATGTTTTAAGCTTTATAAGTATGGATAAATCTTGGGTAGTGATAAGTGGATGTTACCACTGGTCTTAGGTATTCTTGATGATGTTTATATGATCTTGATGGTGTGTGGTTGAATTAAGTGGTTAAATGGAGTTCATGGAATTTGGAAACGATCGAATTATAGTCGTTATAATGTCAAATTTTCATTAGGTTATTTGTGCAGATAATACCGAATTGTACAAATATTTTCTTGGCACATTTTTGGCCATAAACCAGTAGGAATTGTTTTTTAGTTTGTTTTGACACCAAGATCATGTGATTACTATTTTCGGTTTATGAGATATGCTCGTTTTAGTGAAACCGCTTAAAACGGACGAATCGTTAAGATTGACTGACTTTACAAAGCCAAACGAGCCCTTTAAAACTGGTCTGTGATTATGAAAATTTTATGAGGAGTAACCTGATCAGTAGTTAAGATCCCATATAAATTTGGAGTAGAAATACGAAATTTTCGATTTTATAGAAATGTTTAAGTCAAGAATGCGCATGAGAAACCACTGCATAGAGAAGCTATTTTTAGAGCAATAATTAGCTATCAAAAGATGTTCTTAATTATGAACTTTGGTTAAAAAATCCTCTGGACAGTTAAGAAGAAGTGAGAAAAAGAATTTCATGAAAAAGTTTATTTTTCGATTTTATAGAATTTTTCGAATCAAAGTTGCGCAAGTGAAAAACCCTTTTAGGGGACGAATTAAGACGAACTTTAGTTTCGTTAAAAATGACCTTTAATGAAAGTCGTTATGAGACCATTAATTATCAAAAGTGGTTAAAGGATATCATGGACTTATAATAAGCCAAACGTGTAGTAAGGATGTATCGTTACGAAGTTGTGTCTTTATATGAATAGTTGGTTCGACGGGATAGTTTAATGAACTAACCGAACCTTATTGGTTGTTATTGATCATCGCACTAGAGACAGGGCCCAGACTATTCCGACACGATCAGGCAAGTTTTCAAAACTTGTATTTCAAGTATTTTCAAACTGTTGTAGTTGTGGTATAAATGCTATGTACATATGCATAGACTCTTATATATATATATATATATATATATGTATGTATACGATGATGTGTTACAAGTTTCCAGTAGAGTATGATAATACCTTTTCTTAATAAGGGAGTCGGAGATATTTCGTCCGGATAAGTGCATAAAACCTGGAAGTCACCGGAAGGGTTATATGACGTATATTTTTAAAAAATTCCAATAAATATAAATTGGATATTTTCGGATTAAAATTCCTTTGATGATATTAATAAATATTATTTGAATATTTATTAATAATTTGAATATTATTTTCATATTGAGAATAGTCTGAAGGTTTTTTTATTTAATAAATATTAATTATTTAAATATTTATTAAATATTCTAAGCTGATTATTTATTTAATAAATATTATTTGAATATTTATTAAATATTCCAGGATGATTTACAAATCATATTTTATTTCAAAAGTTATTTAAAACTTTAAAAGTTATTTTAAATATTTTCTGATCGTCGGAAAAGTATTTAAAAATAGAATGGGTTCCCATTTCTTCACTGACTATAGCTTCACTCATCGAAAAGTATCGCTACTTCGCTCAAACATATCAAAACTCGGGAACCCAAGGTTTTGGGAGCTAGTATTAATTATTTTCTCCCTTCGCTACCAACAAGAAATGCCCCCTACCTAGTAAGGAGGGGCTCAGGTTTGACTAAACACTCAAAACTCCGACCAACTCCCAAGTTATGTTTGATGAAGCGATTCTTAGTAATCGAAATCTGTTGACTAAAGTCAACCCACACATCAGAGTTACTTTCTCAATTACTCATTGAAGTAAAGTTAGTAATGATTATCAAACTAGTCGTCAAGCTTTGTGCATGGGGGAAACTGAATTAAATTCTGTCCCTACGATGCATAGAATTCTCTAAGGGATTGGAGGAAGAGGGGACATCGCCTTCGAGCGTAGTCCAAACATTAACCCCATATGCGGTCAGGGTGCAACCCTAAGGGAACGTCGTCCTTCTACTAGTAAAGAAGCAGAGGCACGGTATATTGGCTGATCACCAGATATCGTGGAAGAGGCTCCAACATAATCCCATTCCTCCAATTGGAATTGTACTGCAACACTGTAATGAAAGCCTAGGTGCTCAATTACCGATAGTGTTGACAGAATGATGAACTATTCAAAGTACCTCGGAAATTCTTCGTTATATTTCTGGATAAAGAATGAAAATGTTTAATGATGATACAATATCAGTATACGATATGTCATATGGTTTACGTTAACAAAAGTACTTTGAAAACTATTATTATATGGCTGAGCTGTATTGCTCACTCTTGCTTTTCTTTTTTATATACCACCACACAACAACAGATAAGCATGGCAAGAACAAGGCAGACCCCCGCAAAAGCGTGCTAACCGGTCAGCAGTATAGGAGACTATTTACGAGGCAGGTGCCGAGGCCGCACCCAGTAGCATTACCACAGGTGAGCAGACTAAGTTGGATAGGTTTACATCTTAGGTTGGTTAGGTTTATTTACAAGCATGACTTGGATAAGCTTCTGAAAACCAAACCGCATTGTGGTTGTAGATGCCGCCTTAGATGGTAATCCTTTTAAGTTGAACTTTTAAGATTATGATATTTGGGTTTGTAATAACTATTTCAAGATGGTTGTAATAACTTAATAACTTTTTAATTTCGTCTCTAAGCCTATAATCTGTAAATGTTATGTTCGATTGAGGGGTCACAACATGCTAAAATGAAGATCAAGAACAATGTTTATTAAAATGGGAACTAATGATAGAGTGATAGCCTGGATCTCCAACCCCGGATCTAGGGGTGTTACAGAAATGGTATCAGAGAATTAGTTCTAATCTCAGAGACGATAGGAAGGTTTAAGGACTCAAATCCTTACCAAAACATTGTCGGGCTAATAGACATAGCCCTAACAACCTTAAGCTAATAAGGGAACTATTTATCAGAACCTCAAGGATAGTAACATTTTTCCCTTTTTGTGTAGACACCCGAGGATGTAGAGCTACCTGAGGGTTCCGAGCAGCGACACGATGATGCCCTTCTGAGAGCTATAGATGAGCCTGATGTTGAGACAAAGACTGACCCTCAGCAGGAGGGAGAGAGAGAGATAGTCCAGGAGGAGGATCCCGAGGAGGATCCCAGAGCTGATGACCCTATGCCTGTAGAGGACCCAGGGGACTCAGATGAGCCAGATAGTGACCCAGATAGTGACCCCATGGACGATGTTCCAGTTGACCCCGCACCCGGAGAGGAGCCTGAGGATGAGGAGGTGGTGTGGACTGATATCCCTATGCATTCCCCTTCCCTCATAGAGGATTCATCCCCTGGTGGATATCATTGGGACATAGATTTAGAGGGTGACTCTGAGGAACCTAGACCAGAGGATGCCGAGAATGAGGTTTCCCTGGAGAGCGAGCCGGTTAGTCCTCCCATACAGGTTGTTAGATCCACTGAGTACGATTGGATGGTGACCCGGATGACCACCGATCTGGTGGCAGCGGAGGCCCGAGTAGCTGAGCTGAGGTTCCAGCTTGCTGAGAAGAGACGAGCGAGGCTATACTCCCAGAGGAGAGACTCCAGAGCTAGACGGATGAGGCAGGTAGTACTAAAGATTGAGAGGAGGGCTCACACCCGACTCAGAGCACTTCCACGTTCCCGCCACAGCAGGAGGATCCGCAGGAGTGATGCAGAGAGAGTCCTTTCGAGGACTATGCGCCGAGTTAGGGAGGCGATACGCTTTCACACAGACTGATGGATGGTTGACCAGTTCAGTCTTATAGTACAGGGGTATGTTATAGTAGTTTTACTTTTGGAAGTGATGTCAGTCACGTAGTATATTTCCTGTGGATAGGAAGACATGTTAGCTGGCTTTTGATGTACTTTTATATATTTCAGTCTTATGTTGTACTTCAAACTTTGATTCTGAGAAGTCACTAGCAGTATGACATAAATTTCGTTTGGTGTTAACAACTGTTTCCGTTTAAATTGTTACATATATGATGCCATAATCATTTGACAGCTATTTATAAGTTGCATAAATGCCATAAAAGAATTCACCTTCGAGGTGCCAATCATAGAAAACCAGATTAAGAAAAATGAGGAAACCCTAACAGAATTTTTATATATGTATACTTTCAGAAAAATGCCACCAAGAAGAAATGCAAGAACTCACCCTACCGAGTCCGCCACTCATGGTAGTAACCAACACAGGGAAGAGGAACATCGTCACCCAGAACTGGATGACGAGGAAGATGAGTACAATGAGTTTGATGATGAGAATTATGAGGAAGAAGAAGAGGACCCTATGGAACAATTTATGCGTCTGATGAGGCAAAATCTGGAACGCCAGCCACGGCCACAACCACCACCCCGCGACCCCAACAACGCAGTAGCCAATGCCTTTAAGGCATTTAAGTCACTTAAACCCCCAGAATTCCATGGGATTGCAGACCCCATTGAGGCCAGGGACTGGTTGAAGGAGATGGAGAAGACCTTTGAGATTATGGGCACTGAGGAAGCCCAGAAAACTATCTTTGCTACATACCTGCTTAAGGGAGAGGCCAACTACTGGTGGGAGGCCAAGAAAAATATGGAACCAGCTGGAGTGGTTACATGGGACAGATTCACAGAGTTATTCTTAGGAAAGTACTTTTCGAGGTTTATGGAGACCCAGATGGAACTCAAGTTTCTAGAGCTTAAGCAAGACAATACTCCCTCCGTCCCAAAAAGATTGACACACTTTCCTTTTTGGGACGTCCCAAAACTAATGAACCTACTATGCTTACTATTTTTGAACACTACTTTTCACTATTACACCCACTACTTCTCCATTTTATATTCATTTTTACACTATTACACCCACTACCTTTCTCCACTATCTCAAATATATTATTAAATATTAATAGGTCCCACCACTTTATTCACTTTTCAACTAACTTTACTCATTTTCTACTACATTTTCTTAATCTCCGTGAAAGTCAAAGAGTATCAAACAATTTGGGACGGAGGGAGTATAACTGTAGCTGAATATGAGGCTAGGTTCACTGAGCTGTCAAGGTTCGTTCCAGATTATGTGAACACTGAAATTAAGAAGACAAAGAGGTTTCAACAAGGATTGAAACAGTGGATTCATAACCGTGTCGCGGTGTTGGAAATTACAGATTACGCCACTCTAGTACAGAAGGCAACGATTGTAGAGGCAGGAAGTGAGCAGTCCCAGAAGGACAAGATCATGAAGAAAAGGAAGTTTGAAAGTCGAAGTAGTGGTGCTACAAGTGGGAGTTTCTCCAGCAAGTTTGTTAGAGGAACGGTGTCCCAGCCAGCCAAAAGCACGGGGTTTAACAGAGCAGAAAGTAAGAGTGTTGGCCAAGGAGGTGGATCAACAAGGGCACCAAAAACTTGTTTGCACTAAATCACGTAAGCGTACGTGGTCACAAGTAATATATGAATAAGTCAAGTTCGTTCCCACAGAGATCTGGTTATGGTTTTAATTCAGTAAACGCACCTATGCAACAGTGTATGGTTATTATGCACTGCTAAGACAAATAACAAATATGGGTTTTAACTATCTAAATTAACTAAAAAGCAAATTAACAAGACTACAAATTAACTAACTAGAAAGAATTGAAATCTAATTACTTCTGCAAGATAAACCATGGAATCCTAACTTCATTAAATACTTTGCTTAGATCTGACGCCTTTAATCACTATATGCAATGGTTATGATATCTGATCGGATAACACGAAACAAGTACACGCTACCTGTCAGCATACGTATACCAAACTAAACATACATCCACAAAAGAGATAGAAGATGAATAGACACCAATTATGCTTAGACCCTATATGTCTATAGAATTTGAAAACATAACGGTTGAAGAACAAGTTATCCATAAAGATCACACATGGCAATATAAGTATTTTCATCTTACACTACGAATCATATTGATAAACAATTATGAACCTATGCTAGCATGGTAAGTTCTAAATCTCAAGATCCACTTTCACTTCACAAGAGATTAACTAATTAGATGTTCATGACGCATCTATCAAGTAAGCATAACCATACAAGGATATCAAATATACATCACACACAGATCTTTAAAGCATCAAGATACTAAAGCTCCATAAATAAATCCGTTAGAATCCCATGACAACGATTAGTTCATAGTCGAACCTCTCGTCATCATGAGATCTGATGAAACCATGATAAAAACAAAGTATGAAAATATACAAATAAACCTAAGTAATTGATATGTAATTGTTCTACTCCTAATAATGATAATGATAAATTACAAGGGTTGGATGTGTTTATATAGGCTCTAGACATCTTGTCCTACAAGAAAATACCAAATCAGAATTATAATAGAAGTACGTTTCCTAAACTGATTCTGATTTAAAGGGAAATTCGCAGCTGTCTTTTCTTCAGTAATTCTGGAACGTTCCAAACGTAATTGGACCTCTGGACCACCTTAGAATGATAGAGAATCTCGTTATCTTCGCGTGGACAGCTTACGGGCCTCAAACGGACTTCTAGAACTCAAGATATGGCCAAAACAAAATCAGAAATTCTAGCTGATTTTTCTCCCGCGCACCACCAGCATCCCGCAGCGCCTGATGCGCCATATGGGCGCCTGATGCGCCATATGGGCACCTGAAGCGCCGGGCCAATCTGCCCAAACTCGGCTGGGAGCCCCCGGTTTGGTCCCGTTCTGCGAAAACTGATTTTTCTTAGCTTTTTTCGCCTTTTCTTCCCGTTCCTTTTGCATGAGCTTCCGTCTTTCATCCTTAATGACTTGTATACTTCTTAGGAGTTGATATTAGCCACCATTCTTCATTCCATATCATCAATCAACTCCACAAAACGCTCCAAAAACGACGGAAACTAAACCTTTAATCGATATTTCTTCAACCCTGCACAATTACACAAAACACATCAAAACTACCACAAACTTGAGTCCAAGACAATCAATTTAAGCCGATATGGAACGCTCCAAGTGGATATAAACTCCACTTATCACACCCCCAAACTTAAACCGATGCTTGTCCTCAAGCATAAACAATTACAACTAACTAACTAACTAGTACCACTTCCGTAGGTGATCACGGTTGCATTTGGCATATGCAACAAGCCCTTTAAACCCCTAGGCAGCCCTAGTGGACGAGTAAGGTCTCGTGAGGGCCTATAGCGAATGTACCCACAAAATCCATTTAACCTAATGCAATGCAATGCATGAATGCAACTAAATGAAAAATGCAAGGATCCCCTTCAAACTCACCAAAACCAACTAACAAGCAAATATCTCAAAGAATGCAACAAATCCAAGCAGAGCTCGACTAAGTCCCCGTATACTAACAATACATGAATAGAAACGTGCGTGTGTGCAATGCTCATCAGAAATACTCATAACACTAGGTCAAAAATCATACATGCTTTTCGCCAAGACAATCACAGGTTTATAACTGTAGACACTCCATAACCTAGGAACACCTCCACCCTTATCCAAGGTAGACAGAAATTCATGCTTTATTACTATGACACATAATACTATATACAAAACGCATGCTTATTTAACCGTGCAATGAATGAGACCCCAAAAGGCTTATACAATAATACCCATGTAGCGAGTGTTAGGTCAGCAATCCCAAACCACAGAGCTTTAGGTTACTAGGACTAAGTCCCCTCAGACTTAATTACTCGAGTATTAAAGAGCTCACTCTGGTTAATTTTGCATATAAACAAATAAAAATTGACTCTTTTTTTTTTCTTTTCTTTTTCCTTTTTTTCTGATTTTTTTTTTCATGCAATCTGGAATGAGAATTCTCAATTCCAACCCTAGACTACTCATATAAATATGAGCCGGCTACTAGCCATTTGACACCTAGCCTTTATTAACAACTAGCATGAAATTCCTATTTTCCCCCAAACTTAGACTTTAGTATTCCTACGCCATCAAGGGAATAACGAAAATTCTAAATATAATCAAGTGATTAAATCTAAAACAACCAAACAAGCATGACCTCAACCTAGCCCAAAAGCACCCAATGAGACTGTGTAAAAGTTTTGTTCCCGTAACATGCAAGTCAATTTCGTAGGAACTATAAATCAACCCTCTACTCATCATTACCACACTCAATTAAACATCTACCTACCAATCAGAATCAGCTCGTCCTAAGGGATCATGAATTATGCATGCCATGAAAATGCAACTATAATGAACTCACATGGTATACGAAAATAACAGAATGTCCTATATGAACAAACGTAGATAACACAAACAAAACAATCATGCATGAACTACCATTACTATGCAAAACATGATATCCTATATGAACACATAATACAACAACAAATACAACTACAACTACTAATCCCCCAAATCACCCCCAAACTTAAAATATTCAATGCCCTCATTGAATGGAAGTAAATACGAGGAATAACAAACATACCTAATCATCAAAACTTGAAAATTCTTACACCGTATCTCTATATGGCCATTTAATTATCTTTTCCGGAGCTACATCCTCGATGACAAGTTTTAGCCTTCTTTTCTCTTCAAAGGTATCAGCCACAATGTTCACTCCACTACCTGCAAAGTTAGCAATAATAATAATAAGCAAAGTAGATGAATGACCCAAATATGCATACCTCCTGTGATCTGGTAGTTTAAGCTCAAGTTTGGAAGCTTCTTCAACATGATGATTTTCTACCAAAGACTGATCAAGAATGGAGATAGACGGACTAGGAACAGAGGTGGGTAGTTCACCAACAGAAGTCTTAACCACAGACTTAGGATCAAAAGAACAATACTCAAGTTGACTTTCATGCTTAGAACAAATAGCATTCAATTCATCTAACATCTCATCAGAAGTAAAATTCCTGTACAACTCATGAAGATCCTCATTACCCTCAATCAAAACATCTTCCTCAAGAAAAGACTCAATTGCACTATCCTCAAGATTTGACCATGAAACCACCTCATCAACCAGCACCTTAGAATCCCAGAGATCAGCCAAGCCTAGTGACTCACACTCTTCCTCCTCATCACTATCCACCACAGGTTCTGACAAAATAGAATTTTCTTCTTTTTCTATAGGATCCTGATCATGAATTCCTTCTTCATCCTCAATTGCTGAATTCTGATCGTTCCTGACTTTTCCAGATCTGAGTGTTATGGCATTAACATGCTCCATGCCATCTTGTTTTCCTGGATTTACCTCTGTGTCACTAGGAAGAACTCCCTGCGGTCCATTGATAAAGGCACTTGCAATTTGCCCAATCTGATTCTCCAATGTCTTGAGAGATACCGCCTGACTTTTAACCATCAACCTCAATTCATCCAATTCAGATTTTTCATTCAAAAATTGACCATCATCCCCATGAAACTGTTGCTGCTGAAAATCTTGATTGTTGCTCCAGTCGAAATTGGAATGATAGGTGGTTGGCGCTGGTTGCAAAGGTTGTTGGAAGTTGCTCACAAACTGTGCCGATTCAGAAGATATGGCACATTGACTCGTCTCATGTGCGCCCTCACATAGCTCACAAACACTAGCAACTTGAGGCACCCCTTGCTTTGACATAAAATCCAATTTCTTATTAAGTGGCTCTAGCTGAGCTGCTAGAGCTGTGACTGTATTAACTTCCAGAATTCCTTCTAATTTACCTTGTGATAATCTCTGAGTTGGATTCTGGTATTCATTCGCAGCCATCATCTCAATTTGCTCATAAGCTTCCACATAGCTCTTAGCCCATAAAGCTCCACCTGATGCTGCATCTAGCATGGGTCTTGACTGTGTATCCAAGCCATTATAAAAGCAGTTAATCACCATCCAATCAGGCATCCCATGATGTGGACACTTCCTTAGCATCTCCTTATATCTCTCCCAAGCCTCGCACAAAGATTCTTCAGACTGCTGTGAAAATTGAGAAATAGCGTTCCTGATTGCTGCGGTCTTTGCCATGGGGAAAAATTTAGTGAGAAATTTCTGAGCAAGATCCTTCCATATCAAAATAGAACTTGCTGGTAGAGAGTACAACCAGCCCTTAGCTTTATCCCTCAAAGAGAATGGGAAAAGTCTCAATTTGATAGCATCTTCCGACACCCCGTTGATCTTGAAAGTGTAGCAGATCTCAATAAAGTCCCGGATGTGCATATAAGGATCTTCAGTCGGAGCACCCCCAAACTGAACCGAATTCTGCACCATCTGAATTATGCTAGGCTTGAATTCGAAAGTATTAGCTGCAATAGCTGGCCTGATAATGCTAAATTGGATGTCCTTGATCTTTGGTTGAGAATAATACATCAATGCTTTCGCTGCTGCTGGTTCTCCCATTGCTACCTGCAACACATAAAACTAAACAACTATATAAGAAACAATCTGAGTCAGTGAACTCTAACGACCACTATTGACAAGCACATAAACCAAAAATAAAATACCAATGATCCCCGGCAGCGGCGCAAAAAACTTGTTTGTACTAAATCACGCAAGCGTACGTGGTCACAAGTAATATATGAATAAGTCAAGTTCGTTCCCACAGAGATCTGGTTATGGTTTTAATTCAGTAAACGCACCTATGCAACAGTGTATGGTTATTATGCACTGCTAAGACAAATAACAAATATGGGTTTTAACTATCTAAATTAACTAAAAAGCAAATTAACAAAACTACAAATTAACTAACTAGAAAGAATTGAAATCTAATTACTTCTGCAAGATAAACCATGGAATCCTAACTTCATTAAATACTTTGCTTAGATCTGACGCCTTTAATCACTATATGCAATGGTTATGATATCTGATCGGATAACACGAAACAAGTACACGCTACCTGTCAGGATACGTATACCAAACTAAACATACATCCACAAAAGAGATAGAAGATGAATAGACACCAATTATGCTTAGACCCTATATGTCTATAGAATTTGAAAACATAACGGTTGAAGAACAAGTTATCCATAAAGATCATACATGGCAATATAAGTATTTTCATCTTACACTACGAATCATATTGATAAACAATTATGAACCTATGCTAGCATGGTAAGTTCTAAATCTCAAGATCCACTTTCACTTCACAAGAGATTAACAAATTAGATGTTCATGACGCATCTATCAAGTAAGCATAACCATACATGGATATCAAATATACATCACACACAGATCTTTAAAGCATCAAGATACTAAAGCTCCATAAATAAATCCGTTAGAATCCCATGACAACGATTAGTTCATAATCGAACCTCTCGTCATCATGGGATCTGATGAAACCATGATAAAAACAAAGTATGAAAATATACAAATAAACCTAAGTAATTGATATGTAATTGTTCTACTCCTAATAATGATAATGATAAATTACAAGGGTTGGATGTGTTTATATAGGCTCTAGACATCTTTCCCAACAAGAAAATACCAAATCAGAATTATAATAGAAGTACGTTTCCTAAACTGATTCTGATTTAAAGGGAAATTCGCAGCTATCTTTTCTTCAGTAATTCTGGAACGTTCCAAACGTAATTGGACCTCTGGACCACCTTAGAATGATAGAGAATCTCGTTATCTTCGCGTGAACAGCTTACGGGCCTCAAACGGACTTCTAGAACTCAAGATATGGCCAAAACAAAATCATAAATTCTGGCTGATTTTTCTCCCGCGCACCACCAGCATCCCGCAGCGCCTGATGCGCCATATGGGCACCTGATGCGCCATATGGGTACCTGAAGCGCCGGGCCAATCTGCCCAAACTCGGCTGGGAGCCCCCGGTTTGGTCCCGTTCTGCGAAAACTGATTTTTCTTAGCTTTTTTCGCCTTTTCTTCCCGTTCCTTTTGCATGAGCTTCCGTCTTTCATCCTTAACGACTTGTATACTTCTTAGGAGTTGATATTAGCCACCATTATTCATTCCATATCATCAATCAACTCCACAAAACGCTCCAAAAATGACGGAAACTAAACCTTTAATCGATATTTCTTCAACCCTGCACAATTACACAAAACACATCAAAACTGCCACAAACTTGAGTCCAAGACAATCAATTTAAGCCGATATGGAACACTCCAAGTGGATATAAACTCCACTTATCAGCACCCATATCAGGACAGTCGCGCCCTCCCCTACCTAACTGTAAGACTTGTGGAAAGAAACATTCAGGGGTATGTCTTCAGGGTACGACGACATGTTTTAAATGTGGACAGATTGGACACTATTCCAACAATTGTCCCCAGAGGAACGCGCTCATGAAATGTTACCAGTGTGGAGGTACAGACCACTGGAAGAAAGTTTGCCCTAAATTGAAATCGACAGGATCAAGGATGAGAGGTACTGCATCCAACCGACCACCCACCGCTAGGACTTTCAACATGACAGTGCAGGATGCAGTAAGGGATGAGGATGTCATCGCAGGTACCATTTCTCTTAACACCTTGAGTGCAAATACTTTTTTGATTCCGGAGCTACCAAATCTTTTATATCGCAAGATTTTGCATGTAAACTGAACTTGAAACCAGAAATGTTAAAGGAACGGCTAATGGTAGAGATAGCTAACCACGAAGTGGTTCCTGTAAGCCAGATATATCCTAACTGTGATATAGTAATAGGAGGTCACCACTTTCGGGCAAACCTAATTCCATTTAAGTTAGGCGGATTCGATGTCATTTTAGGAATGGATTGGTTGGCAAGTAACGGTGCCCAGATTGATTGCAAGAGCAAGAAAGTTAGGATAAAGGTGTCAGGAAAGAAAGAGGTCTTATTCAAAGGACAGCGACATACTCAAAAATTCTTGACTGTTGCTCAAGCCAAAAAGTTAGTACGAAAGGGCAGCGAGGCCTACATAGCTTATGTATTAGACACGAAGCAAAGAACCCCTGAACTGAAGGACATTCTAGTTGTCAGGGAATTTGAAGATGTGTTTCCAGAAGACCTTCCTGGGTTACCATCCGTTAGGGAAATCGAGTTTGCAATAGAATTAGCACCAGGAACCGCACCAGTTTCTAAAGCCCCTATCGATTGGCCACCGTTGAGATGAAAGAACTGGCTACTCAGTTGCAAGAACTGTTGGACAAGGGCATGATAAGACCAAGTGTGTCCCCATGGGGTGCCCCAGTGTTGTTTGTGAAGAAAAAGGATGGTAGTATGAGGCTATGTATAGACTACAGAGAGCTGAATAAGTTAACCATTAAGAATAAGTACCCCTTGCCCAGGATTGACGACCTTTTTGACCAACTCAAGGGAGCAGTTCACTTTTCGAAGATAGACCTGAGAACGGGGTACTATCAGTTAAAGATCAAACCGGAAGATATACCCAAGACTGCTTTTCGTACTAGGTACGACCATTATGAGTTTTTAGTGATGTCCTTTGGACTGACTAACGCCCCCGCGGCATTCATGGACTTGATGAACCGAGTATTCAAACAGTACCTAGACAAGTGCGTCATAGTTTTCATTGACGATATTTTGATTTATTCAAAGACTGAGGAAGAACATGCAGAACACTTAAGGATAGTCTTAGGAATCTTGAGGGAAGAAAAGTTGTATGCCAAATTCTGAAAATGCGAATTTTGGTTGAAAGAAGTGCAATTCTTTAGTCATGTGGTTAGTAGTGAAGGAGTACTAGTTGACCCTGCATAAATAGAGGCAATATCAAAATGGGAAAGACCGACCACCCCGACCGAAGTAAGAAGTTTCGTGGGACTAACCGGGTATTATAGGAGGTTTGTGCAAGACTTTGCCAAACTGGCAGCCCCATTGACCCGACTCACCAGAAAGACTGAAAAGTTTGTATGGAATGAGAAATGTGACGAGAGCTTTCAAGAGCTAAAGAAAAGATTAATTACCGCCCCAGTGCTAGCACTGCCAGATGATAATGGGGACTTTCTGATCTATAGTGATGCATCGCATAAAGGACTAGGTTGCGTGCTCATGCAGCACGGTAAGGTGATTGCATATGCTTCCCGACAGTTAAAGGAGTATGAAGTAAGATACCCTACCCATGATTTAGAGCTAGCCGCGATAGTCTTCGCATTAAAGATATGGAGGCATTACCTATATGGAGAAAAGTGTGAAATTTACACATATCATAAAAGCCTCAAGTACATCTTTACCCAGAAAGAATTGAATATGAGACAGAGAAGATGGCTAGAGTTAATCAAGGATTACGATTGTGAGATTCGTTATCATTCAGGAAAGGCCAATGTGGTGGTCGATGCCCTTAGCAGGAAGGAAAGGCTCAAGATGATGACTTCGACAGAAGAATTGATAAAGGAAATTGAGAAGCTAGAAATCGAAGTTAAGACATCGAGAAGTAGCCAAGAAGTGTTAATGGGAATTCAAATCCAGCCTCCGTTATTAGAAAAGATTCGAATGTGCCAAGAGCAAAAGATGGAAGAGGAAAAGAACTCGGAGGAAGAGATATTGATCGGGGAGGAAATTAAGTGCGAAAGAGATGCAGGAGGAATCATGAGATATGCAACGAGAATTTGGGTCCCAAATGTTGAGGAACTAAAGGATGAAATCCTATATGAAGGACATAACTCAAGGTACTCTGTGCACCCAGGTACCACGAAGATGTATAGAGATTTGAAAGAATACTATTGGTGGCCCAACATGAAGAAGGATGTGACAGAATGGGTGAATAGATGTTTGACCTGCCAACGAGTAAAGGCAGAACATCAGCGACCTAGTGGGTTATTGCAACCCCTAGAGATTCCAGAATGGAAGTGGGAGTGTTAGGAATAATTCATAAGTTGTGATGTTAAGAATAGAATTTACACATTATACTTCTTGTAATCCTGATCTTATAAAGGATTTAGCACTGTATATAGGTTTTTATGTGTAAAACAGTTATCTGTATAGTTTAGTCAGGAATGAACAGTGTATCGGAGACTACATGTCAGGAACAGAGAGCAAATCCTGATGATGGTCCAATACTGATGGTTGATCAGATACTGATGTAGTGTACAGATCCTGATATCAGTCATGTTACTGATGATGTCATTATAGATACTACAGAAACTGGCAAGTGCTATAAAACAGGATCGTTGTTTGAAGAACAAGCAAGAAGACATTATGAAGGAAAGAGTTTTCTATTGAAGGAAACTATCGACTAGAAGGCAGAACATTGTCATGTATAGATTATATCTTTCTGTTATTAGTTGATAGGTAGCATTATAAATACTCTCTCAATATCATTGTAAAAAGAGCAACGAAGTTGTGAGTTCGTGTGCGTAGCTCTGTATAAGGTTTGTATTCGAGAGTTCGAAACAAACAGAGAGATATTTGTATTGTCAGCAGCTGCTAAAGGTATTGTACACCTTTGGTAGAGTTTGTATTTGATCTTATTAATACAAACAAGAGTTTGATTCATTCGTTTATTCTTGTTCATATAATCAAGCAAAAATCAGACACGATTATATAACTTGTATTCAACCCCCCCCCCTTCTACAAGTTATTCGAGTTAACAATTGGTATCAGAGCGGGTTGATTTCGAATAATCATAAAGATCTGCAATCATGTCTGGTTACAAGGATGGGAATACTAAAATTCCTATGCTCAAGAGAAACGAATATACTCTATGGGAAGTAAAGATGTTGCATCATCTGGAAGCAACAGATCCTGATTATCTTGACAGAATCAGAGATGGACCTTTTGTTCCAACAAAGGTCGTTGGACAAGCAACTGTTGATGGTGTGGTTGTTCCAGAACATACAGCAGAGAAGCCAAAATCTGAATGGTCAGATAAGGACAAGGAGAATGTTCTCAAAGATGCTAAAGTGAGAAACATATTATTCAACAGTCTTGATTCTGTTCTCACTAACTATGTTCTCTCTTGTAAAACTGCTAAGGATATATGGGACAATCTTAAGGTTCATTGTGAAGGAACTAAGCCTGTCAGGAAGAATATGAGGACATTACTTATACAACAGTATGAGTACTTTGAATCCAAGTCTGGTGAGTCACTTACTGATACCTTTGATAGGTTTACAAAACTCATCAATGAGATGGCCATGCATGGTAAATATTACGACTTGGAGGACATGAATACAAAGTTCATGAAAGCTTTGCCTGATTTCTACAATGAGAAGATATCTGCAATTGAGGAAGCTAATGATCTGGATGATATTTCATTAGAGGTAATATATGGAAAATTGAGAGCTTATGAACTTGACAAGCAGCAGAAGAAGAGCAGGAGTGAAGGAAAGATGAAGACTATTGCACTTACTGCTCAATCTGAAGTTAAGAAGCTTCCTGAAGAACAGCATGAAGAGATTGCTGTAAAAAATTCAAGGAAGAAGAAAAGCAAAGAAAGTTCTGAGTCAGAGACTACTGATATGGACTCTGACAACAATGATTCTGAATCTGAGATGCAAGAACTCTTTGCTATGTTTGCTAAAGCTTTCAAGAAAGGAAAATTCAACAGGAGAAGATTTAGCAAAGGACCTTTTCAAAAGAAGGAGGAGAAGAAGAGTGACAAAAGCAAAAGTACAATTGTCAAGCTTGATAAGGCCAAGATCAAGTGCTTTAACTGCACCGAGCTTGGACACTTTGCTAGTGAGTGTAAGAAGCCTAGGAATTCAGGAAAGGGTAATGCACTTATGGTCACACAGAAGGATTGGGCTGATTCCAGTGACTCTGAAGATGAATTGGATTATGACAACATTGCATTGATGGCCAATAGTTCAGACAAACCTGGATCTCCAAAGAAAATTTCTCCATCCTCTGTTAAGGTATCACTTCACTCTCTTGATTCATTTGATAGCTTAAATTCTGATGAAATTAGATCTATCCATGCTGAGTTTAAAAATCTTATGACTAACTTTAGAATTCTTACTTGTGAAAGAGATGAACTTAAGGTTAAGAATGATAAATTAGTTGATAGAAATAATTTTCTTGAATCTGAATTAATTCAAATGGAAGAATACAAGTTGAGTTCTGATAAAGCTAAGCATGATTATAGTGTAATTCTTGAGGCTTATGACTATGTCAGAAAAGAACTAGAAGAAGAGAGAGATGTGATTAAGACCATTAACAATTCCAGTAAGAAGACAATAGAAATCTTTGAGAGTGGAATTCGTGGTAAGGTTAATGGTTTAGGTTTTGATAAGGCTAGACAAGAAGAAAAAGTAGCTATTGTCAATGATGATAGTAAGGTAGAAGCTAACACATCTAAATCTGAAGGTAAGAAAATTGTTTCTGAACCTAATCATGTTAAATTTGTTGATTCAAAAGGTACCTCTGTTGTACACAAAAGGATTAACAATAGTTTTTCAGATGAGAAAGTATTAGAGAAACCTAAGAATGTAAACATAGGGTTTCTGTCTAAGTCTCAGTTGAAACAGAGATTAGATGATCTTTCAGAGTCTAGCAAGATTAAGAGAAATAGGAATGGAAAAGAAGGTATTAACAAAGAGAACAATTACAAGAATGTACCTGATGCACCTAGGAAAAAATGCTATAAGTGTGGAAATCATAATCATTTGGCCCTAGACTGCAATCAAAAACCTTCTTGGAAAACTTAGTCCAGATTCCCCAAGACTCAGAAAATTCAATACCAACCACAAAAAGCTTGTTATCATTGTGGTAGTTTACTTCATTCCATTTACATGTGTAGAGAATATCATGAACTGTATTATGACTATTATTCTTTGAAATCTGAAACTCCTAGTCACAAACAGTTTGTGAGATCAGAGTCTAAAGTTGTCTCTGCAACAGGTAAAATAAATGCAAAATCTTCAAAGTCTGTTGTCTCTAAATCTAGTAAGAAAGGATCCAATCAAAGTTGGGTCCTAAAAAATTCTAACTAGTTACTTTTTGTTTGCAGGGCACAGGAAAGAAGCATTCAATTATCTTGGACAGTGGATGCTCTGGACATATGACTGGAAAGAAGTCCCTGCTTACAAAGTTTGAGAGGAAAGCTGGCCCAGTAATATCTTTTGGAGATGGCAACAAAGGAGAAACTTTGGGATATGGCTCAATTATTTTGGGGAATGTCATCATAGAAAATGTAGCACTGGTTGAAGGCTTGAAACATACTCTTTTAAGCATAAGTCAACTGGGTGATAAAGGTTACAAATCAATCTTTGACAGAGAAGGATGCAAAGTCTTGAATATGCAGAATGGAGACATTGTTCTAACTGGTCAAAGACATGGTAACATATATGAAGCCAGCTTAAGTGATACATCTAAAGGAATTGTTAGATGCCTCTACAGCAAAGCAACAAATGATGAAAGCTGGAGTTGGCACAAGAAGCTCTCACATCTTAATTTCAAGAAGCTTAATCAACTTGTTAAACACAATTTGGTGAGAGGCCTACCTCAGGCAAATTTTGTGCAAGATGGACTTTGTGATGCATGTCAGCTTGGAAAGCAGAGAAGAACCACTTTCAAGAGCAAGACTGAAAATTCAATTACTGAACCATTTCACATGCTACATCTTGATCTGTTTGGTCCAGTAAACATTATGTCTATCAGCAAGAAAAGATATGCTCTAGTTATGGTGGATGATTTCACAAGGTTCACATGGGTGTTCTTTCTACACAAGAAGGATGAAGCTCCTCAGCAAATCATTGAACTCATCAAGAATATTCATAATAACTCTGAGTACAAAGTCAAAGTACTTAGGAGTGACAATGGTACAGAATTCAAGAATTCTACAATGGAGGGGTTTTGTGCAGACAATGGAATCACTTAACAGTTTTCTGCACCTGGTACACCTCAGCAAAATGGTGTAGTGGAAAGAAAGAACAGGACTCTCATAGAGGCAGCAAGAACCATGCTTGCAGATGCAAAACTTCCAACCTACTTTTGGGCAGAAGCTATTAACACTGCATGTTTCACTCAGAACTGTACCTTGGTAAATAGTCATGGAAAAACTCCCTATGAGATGATCAAAGGAAAGAAACCAAGTGTGAAATATTTTCACATCTTTGGATGCAAATGCTATGTCCTAAAAGTTCATCCAGAACAACTTGGAAAATTTGAAGCCAAATCGGATGAAGCAATTTTTCTAGGATACTCAGCATCTAAGGCCTTCAAAGTTTATAATCTCAGAACTCACATTGTTATGGAATCAATTCATGTTGCATTTGATGATAAGAAATTTGGAATTTTGCAAACTGATGAAAGCCATGATAAATTGGAATTTGAAAATCTGAAGAATTCTGAGATACTCTCAAGTGATGATGAAGGTTCTCCAGAAGGAATTTCTATTGCTTCTCAAAGGAATGCTACTGTTGAGGGGGAGCAAATAAATCAGAGAGAACACAGTGATCATCAGGAGCAGACTAGTCTTTCAGAGTCTATTCCATCAGGAATTGATGTTTCAGAGTCTACTCCATCAGGAACTGACCTGTCAGAATCTTCTGAGAAAAGATCAGTAACTAGCAGCAATATGGAATCTATTGATTCTATTGATCAAAGGAGAGTTTTTGAAGGTAGAGAGAATTCTTCTACAAGAGATACCACTAACTTAGGGGGAGAAACTAGCAGAGTTGATTTACCACCTGTTAGAAAATGGACAAAGGATCATACTGAAGATTTGATAATTGGTGATCCAAATAGTGGTGTTCGAACTAGAAGATCAATTCAAAATGAATGCTTGTATAGTTGTTTTCTCTCAAAGAATGAACCTAAGAAGGTTGAAGAAGCCTTACAGGATCCTGATTGGGTAATTGCAATGCAGGAGGAATTAAATGAGTTTGAGAGAAACAAAGTTTGGAAACTGGTACCAAGACCTAAAGATAGATCTATTGTTGGTGCAAGATGGGTTTTCAGAAACAAGCTAGATGAATCTGGTATGATTGTAAGAAACAAAGCAAGACTGGTGGCCAAGGGTTATTCTCAGGAAGAAGGCACTGATTATGATGAGACCTTTGCACCTGTAGCAAGATTGGAAGCAATCAGAATGTTTCTTGCATTTGCAGCTCATTCAAAATTTAAGGTATACCAGATGGATGTAAAGAGTGCTTTTCTAAATGGAAAACTTGATGAAGAAGTGTATGTAGAACAGCCACCTGGATTTGTTGATCCAAAGTTTCCAAATCATGTCTACAAACTTGACAAGGCACTCTATGGACTAAAGCAGGCACCAAGAGCATGGTATGAGACTTTGTCTAAATTTCTTCTTGAAAATGGCTTCACAAGAGGTACAATTGACAAAACTCTATTCTTTAGAAAGATAAAAGGTGAATTGCTTTTAGTTCAAGTTTATGTTGATGATATTATTTTTGGTTCTACTAATGAAAAGTTGTGTGCTAAGTTTAGCAAGCTTATGCAGTCTAAGTATCAGATGAGCATGATGGGTGAACTAAATTATTTCTTAGGCTTGCAGGTCAAACAGACTGAGACTGGTATTTTCATTAATCAGTCAAAGTATATCAAAGATCTTTTAAGAAGGTTTGACTTTCAAGACTGTGCAGTTGCAAAAACACCCATAGCAACAGCCACTAAACTAGACTCTGATCCTAAAGGGAAGAGTGTGGATAATACTAGTTATAGAGGCATGATAGGCTCATTGTTATATCTAACTGCAAGTAGGCCAGATATAATGTTTTCTACCTGTTTATGTGCTAGATTCCAAAGTGATCCTAAGGAATCTCATTTAATTGCTGTGAAGAGAATTTTTAGATATCTCAAAGGAACTCCAAATCTTGGTTTGTGGTATCCTAGAGAATCTGATTTCTTTCTAATTGGCTATTCAGACTCTGATTATGCAGGGTGTAAGATAGACAGGAAAAGCACTACAGGTACATGTCAATTTTTGGGAAATAGATTGATTTCTTGGGCAAGCAAGAAGCAACAATCTGTTTCAACCTCAACTGCAGAAGCTGAGTACATAGCAGCAGGCAGTTGTTGTGCACAGCTCCTTTGGATAAGAAATCAGTTGTTGGATTATGGTATGACACTTAGTAATATTCCTATGTTTTGTGATAATACTAGTGCTATTAAAATTGCAGAAAATCCAGTTCAACATTCAAGGACTAAGCACATTGATGTCAGGTATCATTTTATTAGAGAACATATTGAGAATGGTACTGTGGAACTTCATTTTGTTCCTACTGACAAACAGCTTGCAGATATTCTAACTAAACCACTTGATGAGACTACATTCAGTAGACTAGTAAGTGAGTTAGGATTGTTAAATTTTTAGATTTTAACATCTGCAATAGTAGCAAGGTATGTTGTTTTTAGCTTATAGACTTGATATTCTTGTCAGGATCTATATTTGATTGTTAAATGTTTGAGCTATAACACATTGCCTTGATAAATTTCAGTATGATAGACTTGTTAATAATAATCAGGATTAGATTTGTTATCAGGATGCTGACGTCATCAGTATTGTGTCAGTATCAGGATTATGAAAATTGTTTCAGATCCTGACGTTTACTTTGTGTAATAATCTGATTCTCTGATATGTTAAGTCTATGCTAGCAAGTTTTGATATTTGCATACTGATAATTTATACATCATTCAAAAATCAAAAGACAAGCAGATAACAAGAAATTGTATTTTCATTAATAGAAATCATTACATAGAAATGAAATACATCATCTTTTTGTCTAAATTTCTACTCTATACTTGTCTTTGATATGAACTCTGAGGAACAGGACAAGGAGCATCTCAAGAAATCCATCAGGGGATGAAAGCCTCGTTTGTTCTTGGATTCCTTGTCTGGGCGACTTGAATGAGAGCAGCTAACTTAAATGAATAGCATCTCCATCAAGATCAACCTCAGACTCTCGGCCAAATTCTTCATCCTCAAGTTTTGAGGAGGTTAGGGGAAGATTGTATCCAATAGATGGATGTTCTAGGAGAAACCTCTGGATATTTTCGAAAACCAATCCATTCATGATTAGTTCGATGAGAAGAGTCATTTGTTCAAAGAGATGATCAAGAACAGGATGTTCATCGATCAAGAAAAATCTGGAGAATGGGTTTGAAGGGATTTTTGGTTTGAGAAGCATTGTTGAGAAGAAAAGAAATTGAAAGGTTATGGAGAATGGCATAAAGCGTTTGGTTCTTTTAAAGAAAGACGTGAGAAGCTGAGCAGTCACTTGGAAGTTTTAATGAAGTCAAATGCTAATTATTGCATGAGACTGTATTTCTTGTTTCAAGAAATATTGAAAATATCTAACCAATTGATTTTCTGTTCAGATTTATTGTTTATTTTCTTTTTCAGATAAAAGAAGAATGCCACGTGGAAACTCCATATTAAGTCTCAGATGGTATTGGTCAGGATTTCATGTGTGATCATCAGGATTTGATGAGAGATCAACAGGAAAAGGAAGCTGATCAGTATTGCTTATTAATACCCTGATTTATTTCATGAAAATCAATTTTGGATTTTATTTTCCAAAAAAAATCATGGGTAACCGCATTTTTCAGGGACTGACACCTGTCAATCTACGTGTCAACGTGGGATAGTGGTCTGAAAGATTTGTGAAATATATTTGTTTTGAAACTCTAATCGTGTAATTGCTTTCTTTAATTTTACATTCTCTAAAGCAAAAATCACTCTTGAGTTTTCAAAATCACTAATCCATTTCAAGAATTTTTCAAGTTTCTTTTCAGATCAAAAATGGCAGCTCAGAGAAGATTACCTAAATCAGTAGCCTTCAAGTTTGGTGACTTTGATTTTATGACAAACAATCATGTTGCAGCTATCACCAACAAGGAAGGAGTGTCATCTGATTTTCATCCAATCATGGACTTTCTGGTGTATGGACCATTAAGTTATGCATTGACAGCATCTCCACAGATTAATCAAGTAGCTGTTTCACAAGCTTGGAAGAATGCTGAGGTAATTGATTCTACTCAGAGTCAATCAGGTAAGATTGTTCTACATTTAGGACAAGATTCATTTGACATTACTGAATCGGTTGTTAATTCAGTACTTTGCTTACCTGTTATTGATAGTTATGAGAATGTACCATCTGATGATAATATAAGAACTATGTTGTCTGAATTAGGTTATAGTGGACCTCTAGATAACATGAGCCAGTTGAATAGGTCTTTTCTTAGAAAGGAATGGTCTTTTTACTTTGATAAAATTGCTAAATGTTTTACTGGCAAATGTAGTTCTTTTCAGCAAATTACTTCTGTTACATCACATATTGCTTATAGTTTGCTTTATGACAGAGTAATCAACATTGGTCATATTATCTTAAGTCAGATGAGTATTAAACTTGGGTTAAGAGATCAAAACAGGAAAATGGTTTATTATCATAGATTTATGCAATTGTTTATTAACCATTTCGTTCTTGATGTTGAAACTAGATTTGGTAGAGAACATTGTGTTTCTTCTTATGAACAGCAAAAGAGAATTTTCTCTGACATTACAAAGAAGGACAATGAAAAGAATCTAGATGAAATACCTGTAATTCATTATCCACATCATGTTCAGGTAATTCTTAAAACTCATCTTCCTACTCTCTACAATTCTTCTTTCTTTTGTGGTGAAATGGCTCAGGAATCTCAATTGGAGGAGAACCCACCTGTGTCTACCCAAGTAGCCCAAAACATTATAGTCTCTGAAACAATTCAAGAACCAAATTTTGATCCACAACCTATTGTTTCAAAGAAACCAACCTCTGGTGTTTCTCAAAAGACATCAGTTGTAAGGAAGAGAAGATTTGTTGTGTCAAGTAGTAGTAGTAATTCTAGTGAAGATGATGATGATTTAACTCTTGCTGAGAGAGCAGAATTGATGGCTGCAATTCAACTTTCTTTGTTAGCACAAAGAGATGAAAAACCGAGTCACAGCCAGGCTGCAGTCTCCCAAAAGGCTGTAGTTCTTAAAAAGGGAAAACAGTTACTGGATACTGTCTCTCAAAAGACTGTGTCTATTGAACAAAGATCTCATCCCAAGATCACTTCTGTGTCTACACCTCTTGAGTCTTCTCAGGATAAATCTTTTGCTCACTATACCAGGAGAACAAGGAGAAAGATTCAATTGTCACCTACACACACAGAGTCTAGTCCAACTAATATCATGCAGGTTTCTACAAATCAAGCTACATCTATGTCAGTATTTGACAAGAGAGATCTGGATATTGATTCTTCATGGGAAACTACATTATCATACAGACTGGCTATAGGACTAATTTCTCTCAAAGTGAAGTTGTCAAGGCCTGTTCTAGATTTTCTGGTTGAAAGAGTACCAAAACTTTTATTTCCAGATGAATATGGACTTCTACATCAAAGACTTGACTTAATGAAGATGTATTTCTATGTATCTGTCAGAAGACAATTAGTCAAGAAATTTGGACTCTCGAAGCATGTTGCACTTCAATCACTTCATGCATATTTATTTGACAAGGATGTAATTATTGAAGATGCTTCAGCTCAAGGTGAAAAACTGGAGGAAGTAGATAGAGGAAAGCAGTCAACAGAAGGTACTATTGCACCAGTTGTGAATAGTAGGAACGATCAGATCACAGTCACTGTAACACAAGAACCATCTAGTCAGAGGAAGGATGACTCAGGAGCTGTGATAGCTAATGTTGAAAGGTCTTCTGTGATGACTGAGAATGCAAGTGAGATACCCTATGATATGGGAGGAATGACTTTGGTTGATTTTTCTGAAGATCAAACAAATTTTGTTCAGTCAGAGTCTATTCACCTTGAGGGTGTGTCTCAGCAAACAACACTTAAAGACGGTGATGTACTAACTATGATGTCTAATAAAGTATTACTGAAGACATCAGAGTCTAGTAAAGAACCTGAAAGTGGTATACTGGAGCCTGTAGTTTCTGAAAGGAAAGAAGATGATTGTAAGGGTTCAGAGACTATAGCAGCTCACTCCTTGGAGAAAACCTCAAGCCACATGCCATATGAGGAACCCTCTCTCCATGTGAGTTCAGGTATAAAAACTCCTTCTAAACTCTATTTTTCTGTAGGTCATGAGAGCACTTATCTAAATTTGAGTGATACAGTTGAAAAGATGGACTTAGATCCACAATTTGAGCGGCTGGCTCCTGACCAGGCAAAAGGTGAGGTAAAAAGAGTGTTGACTTTAGAAAGTCAAAGTGAGAATGAGGGTATGGATGATCAACTCCATAGTGAGGGAGAGAAAATTAGGAAACCATCATTTGATTTCTGGGATCAGGTTTTTCCTGAATCTTGGTCTGAAAATTTGGGTATGGATGCTGGTACTTATTCATTCATCAAAATGTATCAGAAGAATGACCTAGCACATCACAATGCAAAGCCAGAAGTTAAAGCTCAGAAGCAAAAGGAGAGGCTTGCAGAAATCATTAACAGAAGAGGTGCCAGGATAAAGCAATCTCTTGATACATATGTACCAGATGAAGATCCTAATGATCCTAGTGTTCCTTTGTATGTACTTCCAATATCAGCTAGAATTGAGACATCAACAGTCTCTGATCACTCTAAGGAGGAGTCAGGATTTGAAGATGTTAGTACACAGAATACTGGTGAAGGAGATGATGATCATGTTTCAGTTCCAGAACAGAAAGATGAAGATGTTGATACTTCTAATCAGGTTTTATTACTTGAATATCATACAACTCAAGCAACTTCTTCTACAAGACTTGAAGATACAGTTCTTTCTGATTCTGATACTGAAGATACTAGAAGCACTTCCAATATTGGAGTTCATTCTGATGTTTTGAAAGATATTCAGAATTCTCAAATTGCTATTCAAACAAGACTTCAATCACTTGAAGATAACCAAGTCACAATTATGGAAAATCAAGCAGTTCTTATGAATCTCATTTGTTCTGTTTCTGAATCTCTTGGAATTAATGTTGCTGATGTCAAAAAGGGGGAGATAAAGACAATTCAAAGACAACAACAACACCACCAGACTGAAGATAAAGCTGGGGGAGATAAAGATCAGACAAAGGATAGTAAAAAGAAGAACCAGGAGTGACAGTGGTGAATCTCAGCTAGGAAGAGGTAAAGGAAGAGCAGCATTAATAGTTAAAATTCTTTCTTCTAAGTAGTAGATAAGCGTCTACATCTGAGAAGAAGGTACTTAAACTTCATAATTCTACATTTATAAATTCTATTCTGGTTGTATTGTTCTATGTTTTGACATCCACAACTTAGATTTATGCTTCAGATTATAAAGCATAAATAGGGGGAGATTGTTAGGAATAATTCATAAGTTGTGATGTTAAGAATAGAATTTACACATTATACTTCTTGTAATCCTGATCTTATAAAGGATTTAGCACTGTATATAGGTTTTTATGTGTAAAACAGTTATCTATATAGTTTAGTCAGGAATGAACAGTGTATCGGAGACTACATGTCAGGAACAGAGAGCAAATCCTGATGATGGTCCAATACTGATGGTTGATCAGATACTGATGCAGTGTACAGATCCTGATATCAGTCATGTTACTGATGATGTCATTATAGATACTACAGAAACTGGCAAGTGCTATAAAACAGGATCGTTGTTTGAAGAACAAGCAAGAAGACATTATGAAGGAAAGAGTTTTCTATTGAAGGAAACTATCGACTAGAAGGCAGAACATTGTCATGTATAGATTATATCTTTCTGTTATTAGTTGATAGGTAGCATTATAAATACTCTCTCAATATCATTGTAAAAAGAGCAACGAAGTTGTGAGTTCGTGTGCGTAGCTCTGTATAAGGTTTGTATTCGAGAGTTCGAAACAAACAGAGAGATATTTGTATTGTCAGCAGCTGCTAAAGGTATTGTACACCTTTGGTAGAGTTTGTATTTGATCTTATTAATACAAACAAGAGTTTGATTCATTCGTTTATTCTTGTTCATATAATCAAGCAAAAATCAGACACGATTATATAACTTGTATTCAACCCCCCCCCCCCCCCCCTTCTACAAGTTATTCGAGTTAACAGGGAGCACCTAGCCATGGATTTTGTAGTAGGACTCCCAAGGACCAAGACTAACCACGATACGATATGGGTAATCGTCGATAGGTTGACCAAGTCCGCCCACTTTCTCCCAATCAACGAGAGGTACACTGTCGATGGATTAGTAGACATCTATATAAAGGAAATTGTGGTACGACATGGAGTTCCCGTGACCATTGTATCCGATAGAGACCCGAGGTTTAACTCCAGGTTCTGGAGGAGCTTTCAAGATTGTGTAGGAACCAAGCTAAACATGAGTACTGCGTACCACCCCCAGACTGACGGACAAAGTGAAAGAACAATTTAGACCTTAGAGGACATGCTAAGAGTATGCGTGATGGATTTCAAGGGAAGTTGGGAAGAACATTTATCGCTGATCGAATTTTCTTATAACAACAGTTATCACTCAAGTATTGGTATACCCCTGTATGAAGCCCTTTATGGCCGTAAATGTCGTTCTCCCTTATGCTGGGAAGAAGTTGGTGAAAGGAAAATATTAGGACCAGAACTGGTACAACAGACAAGAGATGTAATAGTCCTAATAAGGGGAAGACTGGCAGCAGCCCAAGACAGACAACGTAAGTATGCCGACCTAGCTCGGAAGGACAGAGAGTATGAAGTTGGAGACATGGTGCTGCTAAAGGTATCTCCCTGGAAAGGACTGATGAGGTTTGGGAAGAAAGGAAAGTTGAGCACGAGGTATATCGAACCCTTCGAGATTTTAAGGCGGATTGGAAAGGTGGCTTACGAGTTAGCCTTACCTCCAAGTCTGCAGCAAGTACATAACGTTTTTCATGTGTCTATGCTGAGGAAGTACAACCGCGATGCCAAACATATAGTGGAACATGAGCATGTAGATTTACAGCCAAATTTGTCCTACATCGAGCGACCGGTGGAAGTCATAGACTGGAAAGAACAAGTACTCAGAAACAAGACCATCAGCCTGGTAAGAGTTTTGTGGACTAATCACAATGTCGAGGAATCAACCTGGGAATCGGAAAGCGCCATGCAAGAGAAGTATCCCCATCTGTTCTAGAAATGATTCCGGGACGGAATCCTTTTAAGGAGGGAAGGTTGTAAGAACCCAGGTTTTTGTAATATTTCTAAAATGATCATAAACAAAGATTGGTGGAAGTTATGTAAAGTTTTTAAGATCATGTTATATGAATGAAGAAGTATTTATACTTTTATGAATAAAGTATCGTTGTACAAAGAAGAAATGGAATGCAGAAACCGTCAGATTACGTAGAATTTCACTTTTATTAAATATTGGTATAAATATGGGATATTGAGGTTAAGAAAATCTCTAAGCTAAGTTAAATACCAAGTCAAGGAATTATGGAAATTATTAGAAGAATTTCAAAGACAAATGTTCAAAGAACAACGAAAGAAATTTCTACGCGACGAAACGCTTTTACAAGAAAATCTCCAAACTTGCATATGGAATTAAATGGTAAGCATTGGTTGATTATTAAGGTGAGTAATATACATGAAAGTTACCATGAAATATGCCATGCAAGTGCCATGCAAAATAATTAGTTTTAAATCAAACTACTTATTTTAAATTCAATCAAATTAGAGTGAATAGTAAAGGGGACAAACTTTCTTGATTTAGGGAGACAAATTGGAAAGTGGGTGTCCTACACGTTTACTATGGTATGGATGCATCCTTGAGTGTAATTTAACTTCATAATTCAGTTGCTAATCACACCCAAGCATCCAAGAAAAACAACTCTCTCTCCCATTTTCAAGCAATTCCCGACCAAACCCTATAGGGGTGTCTTTCCAATTTTTTTCACCCACTTCCCCTCATCTAAACATCATGAAAACAATTCCAGTTCTTCTATACATCAATATGGAGTTACAGATTTAATTTCATAATTTTTCAAGGTCATTTGATTGGTCAAATAAATTCGACAAGTTGCTGCTGCTCTTCCACTTTTCAGGATACTTTTCAAGATAGCCAAGAAAAAGGAAATTTTTCTCCAAGCTCTACTCGTCCTAATATCATCAAAATATTTCTGGGATTACTTCATGATATATCCAGGGTGAGGATTTAATTTCATGATTTTACACTAAGTACAGTTTGCTCAAATAAAATCAAGAAGTTCTTGAGTAAATAGTAACTTCTTATGAACTTTGGTTTAGATCTTGAAGTTTGAGGGTTATAATAGCTTGTGGACTTGATCTCAAGCCTTATTAAGCTTGGTTAAGGTTGTTAAGACTCCAAGGAAGGTAAAATACTCACACCCACCTTAAACTTCATGAGTTATAAGTTGATTTCAAAGATTGATGCAAGTATGTACATGTTTAAGGGGTTTGTGATGTTTTAAGCTTTATAAGTATGGATAAATCTTGGGTAGTGACAAATGGATGTTACCACTGGTCTTAGGTATCCTTGATGATGTTTATATGATCTTGATCGTGAGTGGTTGAATTAAGTGGTTAAATGGAGTTCATGGAATTTGGAAACGATCGAATTATAGTCGTTATAATGTCAAAATTTCATTAGGTTATTTGTGCAGATAATACCGAATTGTACAAATGTTTTCTTGGCAAGTTTTTGGCCATAAACCAGTAGGAATTGTTTTGTAGTTTGTTTTGACACTAAGATCATGTGATTACGATTTTCGGTTTATGAGATATGCTCATTTTAGTGAAACCGGTTAAAACGGACGAATCGTTAAGATGGACTGACTTTACAAAGCCAAACGAGCCCTTTAAAAATGCTATGTGATTATGAAAATTTTATGAGGAGTAACATGGTCAGTAGTTAAGATCCCATATAAATTTGGAGTAGAAATACGAAATTTCGATTTTATAGAAATGTTTAAGTCAAGAATGCGCATGAGAAACCACTGCAGAGAGAAGCTATTTTTAGAGCAACAATTGAGCTATCAAAAAGATGTTCTTAATTATGAAATTTGGATGAAAAATCATCAAAGTTGCGCAAGTGAAAAACCCTTTTAGGGGACGAATTAAGACGAACTTTAGTTTCGTTAAAAATGATCTTTAACGAAAGTCGTTATGAGACCATTAATTATCAAAAGTGGTTAAAGGATATCATGGACTTATAATAAGCCAAACGTGTAGTAAGGATGTATCGTTACGAAGTTGTGTCTTTATATGAATAGTTGGTTCGACGGGATAGTTTAATGAACTAACCGAACCTTATTGGTTGTTATAGATCATCGCACTAGATACAGAGCCCAGACTATTCCGACACGATCAGGCAAGTTTTCGAAACTTGTATTTCAAGTATTTTCAAACTGTTGTTGTTGTGGTGTAAATGCTATGAACTGCTTGATAGTATTTTTGCGAATCAGCATATGATGTATGGTTATTTACAGGGATTTATAAACCTATTAAGTATGTACATAAGCATAGACTCTTATATATATATATATGTATACGATGATGTGTTACAAGTTTCCAGTAGAGTATGGTAATACCTTTTCTTAGTAAGGGAGTCGGAGATATTTCGTCTGGATAAGGGCATAAAACCCGGAAGTCACCGGAAGGGTTATATGACGTATATTTTTAAAAAATTCCAATAAATATAAATTGGATATTTTCGGATTAAAATTCCTTTGATGATATTAATAAATATTATTTGAATATTTATTAATAATTTGAATATTATTTTCATATTGAGAATAGTCTGAAGGTTTATTTATTTAATAAATATTAATTATTTAAATATTTATTAAATATTCTAACCTGATTATTTATTTAATAAATATTATTTGAATATTTATTAAATATTCCAGGATGATTTACAAATCATATTATTTATTTCAAAAGTTATTTAAAACCTTAAAAATTATTTTAAATATTTTCTGATCATCGTAAAAGTATTTAAAAATAGAACGGGTTCCCATTTCTTCACTGACTATAGCTTCACTCATCAAAAAGTATCGCTACTTCGCTCAAACTTATCAAAACTCGGGAACCGAAGGTTTTGGGAGCTAGTATTAATTATTTTCTCCCTTCGCTACCAACAAAAAATGCCCCCTACCTAGTAAGGAGGGGCTAAGGTTTGACTAAACACTCAAAACTCCGACCAACTCCCAAGTTATGTTTGATTAAGCGATTCTTAGTAATCGAAATCTGTTGACTAAAGTCAACCCACACATCAGAGTTACTTTCTCAATTACTCTTGGAAGTAAAGTTAGTAATGATTATCAAACTAGTCATCAAGCTTTGTGCTTGGGGGAAACTGAATTAAATTCTGTCCCTACGATGCATAGAATTCTCTAAGGGATTGGAGGAAGAGGGGACATCGCCTTCGAGCGTAGTCTAAACATTAAGGCCCATATGCGGTCAGGGTGCAACCCGATAAGGGAACGTCGTCCTTCTACTAGTAGAGAAGCAGAGGCACGGTATATTGGTTGATCACCAGATATCGTGGAAGAGGCTCCAGCATAATCTCATTCCTCCAATTGGAATTGTACTGCAACACTGTAATGAAAGCCTAGGTGCTCAATTACCGATAGTGTTGACAGAATGATGAACTATTCAAAGTACCTCGGAAATTCTTCGTTATATTTCTGGATAAAGAATGAAAATGTTTAATGATGATACAATATCAATATACGATATATCATATGGTTTACGTTAACAAAAGTACTTTGAAAACTATTATTATATGGCTGAGCTATATTGCTCACTCTTGCTTTTCTTTTATATATACCACCACACAACAATAGATAAGCATGGCAAGAACAAGGCAGACCCCCGCAAAAATGTGCTAACCGGTCAGCAGTATATGAGACTATTTACGAGGCAGGTGCCGAGGCCGCACCCAGTAGCATTACCACAGGTGAACAGACTAAGTTGAATAGGTTTACAGCTTAGGTTGGTTAGGTTTATTTACAAGCATGACTTGGATAAGCTTCTGAAAACCAAACCGCATTGTGGTTGTAGATGCCGCCTTAGATGGTAATCCTTTTAAGTTGAACTTTTAAGATTATGATATTTGGGTTTGTAATAACTATTTCAAGATGGTTGTAATAACTTAATAACGTTTTAATTTCGTCTCTGAGCCTATAATCTGTAAATGTTATGTTCGATTGAGGGGTCTCAACATGCTAAAATGAAGATCAAGAACAATGTTTATTAAAATGGGAATTAAGGGTAGAGTGACAGCCCTAGGGGTGTTACACAAATTATCTGGATGTCCATGCACCTGTCCCTTAGCTTGTCCTCATCACCTACCCTAAATGTATAGGCTGCCACTAAATCGAAAAGGAAGAAAGATCTATAAAAGGAGAAAGATGAAGGATAAAGAGGACTAATACCAAATTAACATACACAAAAAAATACTCTAAAATCTTCGTATGATCGCTACGGTCAATTGAGTCTCTGTCTCTGTGACCATCAATCTTAATAAATAATAAGGACTTTAAGGAATATTATTATTTTGATCATAATCGACTTCAAATACATATAACAATATACCTTTCGCAAATCCAATCAAGCACAAAACACAAGTAGTTAAGTTCAAAATTCAAATGTGCTTCGGCAAACAATTTTGGTACAATTAAAATCTGAAAATTATATAATCATCTGGTATATACTCTTGAAACAATTGATTAATTTTTACATCCAGGATTGATGCTCCTGAAGGTGCTCTTGGATAGTTAACTAAAAGGTTAAAAAAAATCAAATGAATGCACGAGATTATAATTGTATATTTGGTGAGTGAACTTTAGATTTACAAACTGTCATTAATTTTTGCATATAAAATTGTTATTACCTTATAATAACCTTCTAGCGATGATCTTAGGAATTGTTTCCACTTCTTATAGAACAAATCTATTGATATGGGAAAAAATAAGCCCTAAGAACACAATTAATGTTGCATTAATTAGACCTAGCTCGTTCCAAGTGTGAAGCCCATTAATAGGGCCCAAAACTTAATTAAATATTGATTTCGTAATTAATATTAAGGGGTAATTAACAGCTGGGAAATACAAGTCAAATAAGGATATTATCTCTATAAAGAGTAGCCTCCAAGGCATACAGTCATACAAGGAAACAGACTCCTACAAGGTAGGAGCCTAGAACCTTCCTCAATGCTGACTTACCCACCAAGTCACCTAAACCTACTATAATTCTGAGACTTCTCAGCCTATATAAAGGGTCAGACCCCTCACCCTAGAACTACGTTTTTTGGCTTGATCTTTGATATACGTACATCAAAGTACGTACGTAGGCATCTTGTGAAGGCAGATTCAGCCACGAGCACGAGAGCAGCCATAAAAGCACGAAGCTCACACACCCTAGCATTAAACACAAGTAAACCCTAGCCGCAATCTAATAACCTAGTTTTTATTCCACAACATTTGGCACCGTCCATGGGAAAAAGACATCAACCATGGTGAACACACGAAGAACAGCACCAACCTCTACTGAGGCCTTGCCTCTAAGCTCTGCTCCGCCTGCCACTGAGCAGGTACCCCCAACAACAGGGGCGATCACTCAAACTCAAGTTTCTCAACCTCCAGGGATGAATCCCCATGCTGAGAGAACGTTACCCATGGTCGTCCACCCAAGCCAAGAAACCATCGGGGGTACAAATCCATACTACGGATCTCCCCATGAATACCAACCCAATGTATGGTCTGCCTAACTACCCTCCAATTACTCAAGGTCTTGGAACAAGTGGCCACGCCTTGCAAATCCGAGATCGAGAGTATGTTGACTACTCTGGCCCCTACACCGATGATTCGTCATCTGATGATGATGATCGTGATGAAGCCCCGAGGAGGCGACGTGTTAGTAGAGAACCTCGAAGGGAAACTCAAACCATCCATGATGGACCTCCTTTGACAGCTGCTGAGAGAATCAAGGCTCATGAGGCCGAGATCTTAAGGTTGAATGAAGATATTGCGAGAGAACAAGTTAGGTTGAATCAAACTCAACCTCCTCCAACCTCAGGACCGATTCCCATTATAGACTTAGAGAGGTCTTCGAGAAGGCAGAGAAGGGTTGACGCCCCAACTGGAAGAACAACAAAGGTGGAAACCCCCAAGAGCAATCCCAAGGATCTGATGCCACTAGGGGATCCTGATGATCCCACACCCCCATTTATAGAGGAGGTGATGAATGCTCGTATCTCAAAGAAGTTCAAGATGCCGACAATTAAGGCTTATGATGGAACGGGTGATCCCGCAAACCATGTTAGGACGTTCTCAAATGCACTGCTGTTGCAGCCTGCAAATGACGCCTTGAAATGTAGGGCGTTCCCTCAAACTCTGTCGGGTATGGCTCAAAGATGGTATAAGCCGCCTACCTGCGAATTCGATTGGCTCTTTTAAGGAGCTGAGCGCCGCTTTTGTTAGCGAATTCATTAGCGGGAGAGTTCATGAAAAAAGTTCCGCATCTCTCATGTACGTGGTGCAAGGGAAGAATGAAAACTTGAAAGACTACCTCAAGAGGTTCACTAAGGAGACAATGAACATCACTGACTTGGAAAACAAAGTGGCCATGGTAGCCCTGGAACACGAAACCACTGATGAATTTTTTAAAAGGTCATTGGCAAAGCATCCTCCTGAAAACATGGCCGAGCTCCAACGAAGAGCTGACAAGTATATCAAGGCTGAGGATAGCATGAAGAAAGAAGCCGCCGGAGGTAATGACAAGGGTAATAACGACTCCAAGAAGCGAAAGCAAAACCAAGAGTATGATGCTAGGGACAAGTATCCACATACCAACAAAGACTCTGAATCACCACCAAAGAAGAATTTGGGACCAAGATTTTCTGACTATGCAAGATTGAACGCACCCTTGAGCCAAATCTTGTTGGAGATCAAGAAGGATAAGGACTTTCGATGGCTGAAGCCATTCAGGGGTGACCCCGCCAAGAGGAACAAGGATCAATACTATAGGTTCCACCGAGATGTGGGACGTGATACGGATGATTGCAGACAATTGAAGGACGAGATTGAGTTCTTAATCCATAAAGGAAAGCTAAATAAATTCACTAAGGGTGAAGATCGTGGAACCCAAAGAAGGGATTACGACAGTGATAGAAGGGATAATGATCGTGATCGTAGCACACAGCCCCGAGGGCCAGTATCAACATGATCTAGGGAGGCCCAACAGCGGCCGACATAACTCGAAACTCTCGAAAGGAGTATTCCAGAGAGGTGATGCACATCGTGGGAGAAGCCCCGGAACGTGCCAGGACTGAAATCGCAATTGGTTTTGATGACTCTGACCTTGAAGGGGTGAAGTTCCCCCATGACGACCCGTTGGTCATAACTCCTGTAATTGGAAACTCAGAGGTGAAGCGAGTCTTGATAGACAATGGAGCTTCTGTGGATATTTTGTTTCATGATGCATTCGTGAAAATGGGGGGTACACTGACTCTCAGTTGACCCGTACCAACATGCCCATCTACGGGTTTAATGGAGTTGAGTCCAATGTAGAAGGGACTATCCACCTGCCCATGACGATCGGGTAAGAACCTAAGGAGGCTACTCAGATGTTGAACTTTCTGGTAATTAAGGCGACCTCAACTTATAACGCAATCTTGGGAAGGACTGGACTTCATGCATTCAAGGCTGTTGCCTCGACTTACCACATGAAGATTAAGTTTCCAACCCGGAATGGTGTTGGAGAACAAAAGGGCAACCAGAAGATGGCAAGAAGTTGTTATGTGTCTGCATTAAGGGTTGATGGAGTCGGGGGGCATGTACTCCCAATTAAAGACATGGATGTCCGTGGTGATGATGAACACCGATGGAAGCCAGCAGAGGAGTTGATCCCCATACCTCTAGAGCTGGGCGACCCTGAGAAAGTTACTTATGTAGGAGCTTCTCTGAAGGAACCCTTGAAGGGTAAGTTGACAGCATTCTTGCAAGAGAACAGTGATGTGTTTGCTTGGATAGCGGCTGATATGCCAAGGATTGATCCCCAACTCATAACTCATAAGTTGAATGTTGATCCTGAACAGAAGAAGATAAAACAGAAGAAGAGGAATTTTGCTCCTGAAAGGCAAGAGGCCATTAAGCAAGAGGTTGATAAGCTCTTAGAGGCTGGGTTTATTGAAGAGATTCAGTTTCCCGAATGGTTAGCTAACCCTATGATGGTCAAGAAGGCGAATGGGAAATAGAGGATGTGTATAGACTTTACCGATTTGAATGATGCATGTCCAAAGGATTGTTTTCCCCTGTCAAGGATAGACATGTTGATAGATGCCACAGCTGGACATGAGATGTTGAGCTTCATGGACGGGTTCAGCGGAAATAATCAGATTAAGATGCACATGGATGACATTCCAAAGGTATCTTTCATAACTGACTTTGGTGTTTTATGCTATCTTGTTATGGCTTTTGGTCTAAAGAATGCAGGTGCTACTTACCAACGACTAGTGAATAAGATATTCGCCCATCTGATTGGGAAAACCATGGAGGTCTATGTTGATGACATGTTAGTCAAGAGCCTTTGTAAGGCAGATCACATTAAGCACCTCAGAGAGGCATTCGAAGTGCTGAGGCACCATAAGATGATGTTGAATCCAGCCAAGTGTGCTTTTGGAGTTGGATCAGGAAAATTTTTGGGTTTGATGGTTTCGAAGAGAGGCATAGAGGCCAACCCTGATAAGATAAAAGCAATTTTAGACATGGAACCACCCCGCTCTATACGAGATGTACAGAAGCTAACCGGACGAGTTGCAGCCCTAGGGATATTCATCTCCAAGTCTGGTGACAAGTGCTTGCCTTTCTTTCAATCACTGAAGAAGGTGAAAAATTTTGAGTGGACTCCTGAGAGCCAAGACGCCTTCGAACAGCTGAAGAAGTACATGGCTGAAGCCCCGTTGTTGGCCAAGCCTAGTCCCGGAGAAATTCTCTACCTATACCTGGCGGTATCCGAACAAGCATTGAGTGTTGTCCTTATTCGAGAAGAAAGCAAGGTTCAAAAACCTATCTACTATGTGAGCAAGGTGTTGCACGGGGCAGAGTTGAATTACTCCCCCATTGAGAAGTTTGCTTTGGCATTAGTAACGGCCTCAAGAAAGCTACGACCATACTTCCAGGCACACAAGATTCAAGTCCTGACGGACCAGCAGCTGAGGAACATATTGCATAACCCAAAGGTCAGTGGAAGGCTAATCAAGTGGGCGATTGAACTAGGGGAATTTGACATCATGTATAAGCCTCGAATAGCCATTAAGGCTCAGGCATTGGCTGACTTCGTGGTTGAATGCACCATTAACAACCAAGAAGTCGGGGGGCAGGAGATGGTAACTACCCCTGAGAAAGAGGATAATGAGGAGGAACTTGTACCTGATCTGAAGGAGTATTGGGTGTTCTATTTTGATGGAGCATCAAACACAAAATCTAGTGGTGCAGGTTTGGTTTTGCAAAGCCCTGATGGGTTCACAGTTGAGTACGCTTTGAAGTTAGACTTTCCTACTACCAACAACGAAGCGGAGTATGAGGCATTGATAGCTGGTTTGGGCCTGGCCAGAATCATGAGGGTTAAGAACCTTAAAGTTTGTGAAGACTCAAGGCTTGTAGTGTCGCAAGTGAATGGTGAGTTTGAAGCCAAAGATGAAACTATGGCGAAATATCTGAGGGTTGTGAAAGCTGTTATGACCCAGTTTGATGAGTGCTATGTGGAGCATATTCCGAGGGAAGAAAACGTTAAGGCTGATGCCCTGTCTAAGTTCGCTTCTTCTGAAATCGAGAATTATGCAGGGAGTGTTTACTTCCAGGTCTTGAAGACCCCTACCATCAACTCTAAGTTGGTGGCACCAATTGATATGGGAAGCTGCTGGATGGATCCTATCAAAGCTCACCTCGAAACCGGATGGCTCCCTGACAATGTCTTGGAGGCGCGAAAACTGTCAATGAGAGCATTGAGATATGCCTTGATCGAAGGCATCCTTTACAAGAGATCGTTTGTCATCCCATATTTGAAGTGCTTGAGGCCCCAAGAGGCAAAGGAAGCATTGGAAGAAGTTTATGAAGGGATCTGCGGGCAACACTTGGGGGGCAGAGCCCTAGCCCACAAGATCACTCGTCTGGGATTCTATTGGCCAGAGATGTTGGCCGATGCGTAGAATTATGTCAAAAGGTGTGACAAACTATAAGGAAACTAACTATATTCTATTAGATTTTTGTTAAAAATTCAGAACCGTTATATCTAATTATTAAATATGTTATATGATTAAATTAATTTACTAAAATTTCAAGGTTCGAATTTCATCAGCGGCATATTTATTTTAAAATTTTATAATATAATTTTTAAACCATACATATTATTAATTAAATATTAAATCATTTAAATTAAAATAAAATATTATAAATAATAATTATATAAAAAATTATTATAACATAAAATAAAATTTATTATATATTGAACGAAATCCATGTATCGCACACGGGTTAAGCTAGTCTTCGTATAATTGCGACCACTTTTATGTTCCGAGAATCCCAGGCATTTGCTTTATATTGTTATAATATATTTAAATATCAACTCTATTCCATTTATTATTTTTTTAAAAAAAACTCTATTCCATTTATACAGCCATGAGAGACATGAGTCTGACCTAATATATAGCTATAGCTATTCCATTTGCAAGTTTGCAAAAACAATGGCTTGTCCATTGTTTGGTCGTAGACTTTTCCATTTAAAAACAATGAATGATGTTTGGAGCGTGTTTGGCTGTCATTATATTATTTTGGAGTCTACTTAAAGTGAAAACCTTCTGTTTGTCTGCACTTAATTTTTTCTACTTAAAGTTAGTTTTAGTTCAAAAAATTTAAGTAGCTTTGAGGTACTTTTTTTCCACTTTTTTTTTTCGCATATCAATTTTTATGTATTTGAGTCACCTTTTAACTCATATTATATTCTTTGCATATATTTGTATTTTATACTTTTATATTATGTTTAAAAAATATAAATTTCTTTTTTTTTTAGTTAATTTTTTAAAAATAAATTTACTTTAAGTAGAATTAGCCAAACAGATACACCTAACTTTAAGAGAAAATTATCACTTTTCACTTAAAGTGAGTAAGTAGCACTTTAAGTGATAAGTAACATTTTTTAAGTTAAGCCAAACACGCTCTTGGTTGTAGACTTGCCCATTTTCTTTTCTGGGCTGCTGATCGATCATCAGATAGGGAGTATACGACATTAATTTTGTCGGGGAAATGGGTCAAATTTAGTGCTGACAAACTGACAGTTTTGAATTATTAGTTGGGTGGTCCTTAAACTAAATCAAATACGAAAATTTCAGAGAATTCGTAAAATAAGGTGTAGCTAACTTTACAACCTAAGATAAAAGTTTTAACTACGTCAAAAAAAAAAAAAAAAAAAAGATAAAAGTTTTAAGTCACACCTCTGTGCCGGGTGAATGAATCTCAAAGTTGCCAATTATTTGCTAGCAGTATGCTGTGTAACACGTACCGCAACAACTTTCTGCGGTACGTGTACAGTACTGTTTTTTATGTGAAAACAGGGGGGCATTTTCTGCGGTACGTGCCCCGTACCGCAGAAACTTTCCGCGGTAGATCCAGCGGCTGAGAAACCGTATGCTCCGTAACAGTACTTTGCATATGTTAGAAAATGGAAAGTTTGAGGCATATTTATAATATGTTCTTGATGTAATTTCTAGAAGCTAACAAGTGGAGGTTGTTCCTTGTAATGAGGACTTAAACTTTCATGTTTGGATCTAAGACATTTTCTTAGTGGAATCCATAGATAAATTGAGTTGAAAGAAGGAGATTTGAAATCAGGTTGCAGATGGAAATCATGGCCATGATATATATTTCATGATCATGAAGAGGCATCAAAAGAGATGGGATATTCAGAAATGTTTCATGCCCATGAGAAAGTTTTCATGTCCATGAATGTATACTTGGTTGGTCAGAAACGTTTCATGCCCATGAGGAAGTTTTCATGCCCATGATCTGAAACTGATTTTAAATTAGATATTGATTTATTTTAACAAGTTTCAGATTTATTTGTTACAATAGTACTAGAAATTTGGGTCAGTATTTGGATCAAATCCTGATGGAAATTTGGATCAGTACTTGGAGTAAAATCCTGATGGACTTGGTCAGACATCAGATACTGATGGGCTAAATCCTGATGGATATCAGTTCCTGACAAAGCACTGAATCCTGATCTTGATGGACACCAAATCCTGATGCTACTGATGACCAAATCCTGATACTTATGTAACTGAAAATAATCCTGATGCTGCAGTTAATGAAATTAAATCAGAATATTTACTTTCCTTTTAAGGCATATCTCTTACGTTTTATTTTTGGGTATTATATATATCAAAGATATAACGTTAAGAAAGATATACGTTAAGGAAAATCCTTGTTCGTTCTTCTTCTCTGTTCTCTCACGATACATATAGGAGAAATACATAGTTCTTAGGCGAACTGAGGTGCTGGTCGCTGTTGATCACTGGTGTATTTGTGAACCCTTTGATCGGTGTTGTTTTATCCTGGAAGTGATATTGCTGCAACCCAATCACAACGTAAGTGGGGCAATATTCTCTTCAAGAACAGCCAAGTCTTCTCGAAGGGCTTGGTGACTCAGCTGTGTTCTCTCTCTCTCTTGTTGTCTTGGCTTAAGCTACTGTGAGATATAAGTGTTCTTACTTTTCTTGTTAATTACAGTTACTGATTATACTCTTGTTTATGCCTTCGTGTTTTGTTTCGTTATTTGGTTAATTACCTGTTCTTGTTTATTAATATATATCACTGCCTCATTGTTGTGTTTAGTGTAAAATTCCCAACAATCTTGAAGAGAATAATTGTGTTATATATTGTTAATTAACAAGATGGTTAACGAAACGGAAACTCCTGTTGTTGAGACTAGCTCTGGGTCTGGTGTTACTGTACCCACCATTGATTGGACTACGTACCGTTTCCCACAACCTATCGATATGTCAGGTATGCCTGATAAATTCGGTGGGGGTGTTGGTTTTTCTCGTTGGCAGAAAAAGATGAAACTGTGGTTAACGGTAAAGGGTCTATGGCCGGTGGTGCAGTATGAGAAACCAGTTGTGGTTAAGGAGAAAGCTGAAACTGTTAAGGCTTATACTATGTGGGAGGAAAAGGATGGGGTGGCTAGGGCTGCAATTCTGGCAGCTTTGGCGAACACTCTATTCGATGTTTATTCATCTGACTCTTACACTGCTAAGCTCTTATGGGAGAAGCTTGACCAGACACATAATACTGATTCGCAAGGATTGGAAAAGTATTCTGTGGCTAGGTTCCTTGACTTCAAACTGGTGGATACGAAATCCATGACTGAGCAGGTGCATGAGTTTGAGATGTTGGTTCATGCTTTGAAGGAGTCTGGAATGGACCTTCCTGAAAAGTTTCAGGTTATGTCTGTGATTGAAAAGCTCCCTAAGTCTTGGGAAGAGTTTGCACTATCCCTGAAAAGACAGAAAGGAGAGATCACTTGGACAAACCTGATGTTGGACATCTCTGTGCAGGAGCAACACAAGTCCAAGCAAGGACATGTGATGCCTACTGAACATGCCGGGAGTTCGAAGGTGAATGTAGTGACTGTTGGACAGAAAAGAAAGTCTGACACTAAGAAGGAAAACACTAAGTCTAAGGACAAGAACAAGGCTAAGAAACCAAAGGCAAACAAACCATGTTGGTCTTGTGGACAGGTTGGTCATTGGAGCAAGGACTGTCCTGTATAGAAAACTAAGAAACCTGTTGTGGGAGCACAAGCTAACACTGTGCTTGGAACCACTGGTGGGCCTACGGTTAACATGGTTGTTGGTGAGGCTATTGCTTCTGAAACTGACAACAGGTATGTGACCTACAACCCTGTACTTCTTTCCACTCATTCGTCTCATGAATGGTTGATTGATACTGGAGCTAATGTACATATTTGTACTGATATTACTCTATTTGTATCTTATCAACAGACTCATGGAATGACTGTTACGATGGGGAATGCTAGTGTAGCTCAAGTACTTGGAATAGGAAACGTGGACCTGAAGTTCGCTTCTGGGCGTGTTCTATCCCTCACTAGAGTGCACCATGTTCCTGATATTCGTAGAAATATAATAAGTGGAAGTTGTTTAGTTAAAAATGGTTTTGAAGTTTCTTTGAAATGTAATAAAGTAGTTATTACAAATACTGGTGTATTTTTTGGCAAAGGTTACTTGTCAGATGGATTATTTTTAATAAATGTTGAGCCTGTTTTGGGCAGTTTTATTAATAATAATGTTGCTCCTTCTGTTAATTGTGTTGAATCATCTGATTTGTGGCACGCACGTCTTGGTCACTTGAATTTTGGTGCTCTAAAGAATATGATGAACTTAGAGTTGATTCCAAAACATGCCATTGATAAGAAATCTAAATGTCAAGTATGTGTGACTGCTAAACAAACTAGGAAACCCTTTCATAATGTTGTTAGGGATTCGAATGTGTTAGATTTAGTGCACACTGACATATGTGAATTTGGTGGTGTTTTGACCAAGGAACATAATAGATATTTCATTACCTTTATAGATGATTGTAGTAGATATTGTTATGTTTATTTGCTTAAGCATAAAGATGAAGCACTAGATAAATTCATTATGTTCAAAACTGAAGCTGAAACACAAACTGGTAAAGTACTTAAACGTTTGAGATCAGATAGAGGTGGTGAGTATACGAGTAACTCGTTTAATGAATTTTGCAAGAGCAATGGTATAGTTCATGAAGTAACTCCACCATACACACCTGAGTCTAATGGGGTGGCAGAACGAAAGAACAGAACCTTTAAGGATATGATCAATAGTATGTTGTTTAATTCTGGGTTGCCTAAGTACATGTGGGGAGAAGCTCTGAATACGGCTTGCCATATTCTGAATAGAGTTCCTCTGAAACACATGGACAAGACACCTTATGAATTATGGACAGAGAAAAGGACTAGCTTAAAATATCTTCGTGTGTGGGGGTGCCTTGCAAAGGTACTTGTCCCTGAACACAAGCGAAAGAAACTAGGGCCGAAAACTGTTGATTGCATCTTTCTGGGCTATAGGGAAACCACTACGGCTATGAGATTTTTAGTATTAAAATCTGACATAGATGGGATAGTGGCTAATTCCATAGTTGAATTTCGTGATGCAACATTCTTTGAGGATGTGTTCCCTATGAAGACTAGTATACCTCAGGGTATTCCTGATGATGATCCCACTCACACATCGAGGTCCATTCCTGATCATGTGGAAAGGATGACAAATGTGGGGGCAGATCCTGATAGTAGCTCTATTCCTGATGAAGTAGAGGAACCTAGAAGGAGTAAGCGTGCTAAGGTAGTCAAGGATTTTGGAAGTGATTTTATCACTTACAATATCGAGGATGAACCTTTAACTTTTCGACAGGCCATGGATTCTTCAGAATCTAGGTACTGGAAAGGTGCTGTAAAAAGTGAAATTGACTCTATTGTTTCTAACGGAACATGGGAGTTGGTTGATCTACCTCCTGGGTGTTCTACTATAGGATGTAAATGGGTCTTCAAAAGGAAGATGAATCCTGATGGCTCAATAGATAAGTATAAGGCTAGGCTGGTAGCTAAGGGCTTTAAGCAAAAGGAAGGCATTGATTACTTTGACACATACTCTCCAGTTGCTAGAATGACAACAATTCGAATGCTTATAGCATTGGCTTCTGTACATGGTCTTATCATCCATCAAATGGATGTAAAGACAGCTTTTCTTCATGGTGAACTTGAAGAAGAGATTTATATGGATCAGCCTGAGGGATTTGTTGCTTCTGGTAATGAGAGGAAAGTATGTAAGTTAATCAAGTCTATATATGGCTTAAAACAAGCTCCAAGAGACTGGCATAAAAAGTTTGATGAAACTATTTTAGAATCAGAATTTGTAGTTAATGAAAGTGACAAGTGTGTCTATTACATGGTTAAAGGAAATGAATGTATTATTGTGTGCCTGTATGTGGATGATATTTTGTTGTTTGGAACCAATATTGAGATTATTAACGAGACAAAAAGGTTCTTGAAAAGGCATTTTGAAATGAAGGATATGGGAGAGGCTAGTGTGATTCTTGGTATCAAGTTGACTCAGTCAACTGATGGAATAACCTTGTCACAATCTCATTATATAGAGAAATCTATACTTGAGAAGTATGGTTATTCAAATTGTAGAATCGCAAGTACTCCGTATGATCCTAAAATTGCCCTTGTCAAGAATAGTTCAGGAGTACCTGTGTCTCAGTTAAGGTATTCTCAGATTATTGGGAGTTTGCAGTATCTTGCTAATGGTACTAGGCCGGATATTTCATATTCAGTGTCTAAGTTAGCAAGATATACAAGCTGTCCAAACAAGACTCATTGGGATGCTCTTGATAGAGTGCTTAGATATCTAAAAGGCACCTTATATCTTGGTCTGCATTACAGGAGGTTTCCTGGAGTGCTAGAGGGATATAGTGATGCAAGTTGGATAGCTAAGAAGTCTGGTTCCAATGGAGTGACTGGATACCTGTTTACCCTAGCGGGTGGAGCAGTGTCTTGGAAGTCTTCTAGACAGACTATTATAACTCGGTCTACCTTTGAGGCTGAGTTGTGTGCATTAGATGCCACGGGGACTGAGGCTGAATGGTTACATGGACTCATGTCAATGTTACCTGTAGTAAGTCGTCCACTTCCTGCTTTTGCTGTTCATTGTGATAGCCGTACAACTATCGACAAGATAAACAGCAAGAAGTATAATGTGAAAACAAAGAGACATATCCAAGTTAGACTAAAGTCTATAAGGGGTCTAATGTCTGAAAGGATTATTGCTGTTGAGTTTATTGGAACTCAAGAAAACCTAGCTGATCCTTTGACTAAAGGGCTTGAGCATGCTGTAGTCCTTAAGTCTAGGTTGGGGATGGGACTGATAGCCCATAGTAATTCATCTACAGCGGGAACCCAATACACATGAGAGGAGATCCCTCGAAAGTGTATTCAATGTGGTAATAACAAGTTGTAAGGGTGAATTGGTTGTACCTTTAACTTCATAGATTGATACTCACGTATCTGGAGTCTATCCCCTGTAAACCTATAAGGTACTGTAACTGCCAGAATAGCAAGAGTTATTTGAACTCTGAATGGGGTCAAGTCATATGACGAGATGCTAGCAGTACATCTCTGGAGATGCCCAGCTAAGCGAATGTAATTGTGTGGTCGCAATTAGAGGAAAGGGTTATTCCTTGAAACATTCGACGAACAGGATCGAGACATGACCATTAACGTCTCAAAGCCGTAGATTAGCACCATAGCCTTTGACTTGTCGTCGTCTATGGAGTGTGGTTACACCAAACGGATAAAGATTCAAGGTGAAACATTCCATCTGAATCCGGTAGCCATCGAAGTAGAGGACTTAGGAGGGTTCAAACCCGGAAGGGTACCTACTCTGAAAAACAAGTCATGATGAGGATAGATATGTATTTGAATTTCTGTATGGATTCGTGGGGGATTGTTAGAAAATGGAAAGTTTGAGGCATATTTATAATATGTTCTTGATGTAATTTCCAGAAACTAACAAGTGGAGGTTGTTCCTTGTAATGAGGACTTAAACTTTCATGTTTGGATCTAAGACATTTTCTTAGTGGAATCCATAGATAAATTGAGTTGAAAGAAGGAGATTTGAAATCAGGTTGCAGATGGAAATCATGGCCATGATATATATTTCATGATCATGAAGAGGCATCAAAAGAGATGGGATATTCAGAAATGTTTCATGCCCATGAGAAAGTTTTCATATCCATGAATGTATACTTGGTTGGTCAGAAACGTTTCATGCCCATGAGGAAGTTTTCATGCCCATGATCTGAAACTGATTTTAAATTAGATATTGATTTATTTTAACAAGTTTCAGATTTATTTGTTACAATAGTACTAGAAATTTGGGTCAGTATTTGGATCAAATCCTGATGGAAATTTGGATCAGTACTTGGAGTAAAATCCTGATGGATATCAGTTCCTGACAAAGCACTGAATCCTGATCCTGATGGACACCAAATCCTGATGCTACTGATGACCAAATCCTGATACTTATGTAACTGAAAATAATCCTGATGCTGCAGTTAATGAAATTAAATCAGAATATTTACTTTCCTTTTAAGGCATATCTCTTACGTTTTATTTTTGGGTATTATATATATCAAAGATATAACGTTAAGAAAGATATACGTTAAGGAAAATCCTTGTTCGTTCTTCTTCTCTGTTCTCTCACGATACATATAGGAGAAATACATAGTTCTTAGGCGAACTGAGGTGCTGGTCGCTGTTGATCACTGGTGTATTTGTGAACCCTTTGATCGGTGCTGTTTTATCCTGGAAGTGATATTGCTGCAACCCAATCACAACGTAAGTGGGGCAATATTCTCTTCAAGAACAGCCAAGTCTTCTCGAAGGGCTTGGTGACTCAGCTGTGTTCTCTCTCTCTCTTGTTGTCTTGGCTTAAGCTACTGTGAGAGATAAGTGTTCTTACTTTTCTTGTTAATTACAGTTACTGATTATACTCTTGTTTATGCCTTCGTGTTTTGTTTCGTTATTTGGTTAATTACCTGTTCTTGTTTATTAATATATATCACTGCCTCATTGTTGTGTTTAGTGTAAAATTCCCAACAGCATACATATGTACTGGACCATTTGCCGCCAATTATTAGGTGCAATGGAAGAGATTAGTGAATAGCTAAAAGAAATAAGGATAACAAGTTTGTATAGGCTCCCGGTCCCTGGCAAACGTATGCCAGGGACCTCTTATTCAACATACTGTTTCTGGACCGTTGGATGGTTGATCCAACGGCTGTGATTTAAAAAAAATTCACACCGTACCGCATAAAGTTTATGCGGTACGGAGTAATTACCAAAATGCCCCCTGTTTTCACATAAAAAATCTATTGTTCACCGTACCGCAGAAAGTTTCTGCGGTACGTGAACAGTAGGGACATTTTGGTAATTACTCCGTACCGCATAAAGTTTATGCGGTACGGTGCGAATTTTTTTTTTTAAATCAGAGCCTGTTGATCCAACGGCTCTGAAATAGTATGCCAAATAAGGGGTCTGCCACAGACCGGACCCCGTTTGTATATTAGTGGAAGGTGAACTGAAGAAGTGAACTGCACGAAGGTTTTCACGGGTGCAATGTTACTCCATGTAATGTCACATGCTCTGTTAACCTCTTTAGACTGTACATACAGCAATTCACATCGGTAAATAAATATATGTTACCTCTTATTTTTTGTTGTAACGAATTATACCTCGCTTTCTTTATGAAATGTTGGGATTTCGAATTTTATTAAAAATAAGATGGACCTGTGAGCGTGCAGATAACATGGATAATTATTTTAAAAAATTATGTTGCCTACCTGTAAGTCAAACATGTTTACTCACGTGATTCCCACGTGGAGAGAGCTTGAAGCCACCAGCCCTTCACAAAAGAATTCTAGCCTTTATTTGGAAAATTATGACAATCTCGATGATCAGGACGACCAAAGGAGGGTAGGTAGCTTCGTTTTCATGTTGCCAATTAAGTCACTACCTACCTACTTACCATTCCCATTATTTATGGATCCTTTCGCTTGTAGTTGTATATATATACATACACAGGCAATGGTTCATGATCAAGCCATACATCGTGTACAATATGTATAAATGATGTGATCCATATATATCAGATGCATGAAAATACACAAGACAAGTAGCTAGCTAGCTTTGCTGAGCATAGATCGATGGTGCCACAGCGGATCGAGGTGAAGATTATGGGTGAGTGATTTCCATGCTTTGCTTGTCAAGTGAGCACTCCTTTTGCATTTCACCTTTGTTTCGTTGTCTGTTCTGCCTTGAGCTTACGTCTACTTAATTACTTATGTATTAACTTAAACTAAATAACCTTTCGTGACAAAAAAAAAAAAAAAACTAATCACAAAGAATCAATCATAGTGCTATGACCAATTGTTAATTTATGAATTACAATTCAGTGCAAAAATCGGTCGTAAATGTTAATTTGGGACACCATATATAATGACATATATACATATACTAGGTTAATAATGAGGGGCAGTAAATAATATGCGTGGTCGTGTGAGCGTGCATGTTGTGTCATGTGTGTAGTCATATTTCCAACTCAAGGGGGAGCAGATGACGAATGTGAGGTGGCAAAGCAAGAATTGCTTGTTTGACAAGGCTATTTGCATGGAAACCAACACAGCAACACTGCATTGGCGAGAAAGAAATTACCAGGCATGGGGAAGTGTTTGCAAAAGAGAAGCCTACATGCTGAATTGCTGAGTAGCCCCTGCAGATGTATGAAATGTTGAAATGTTACAGTAGTTTGTTAAAGATTCTTTGATAACCAATTTTCTAAACTTTGATCACTCCATATGGAAAATTTTCTAAAGATTCTTATGTCAAATTATAACCATCACCATATGGTTGGCTTTATAATTCGGGTTATTTAATATTTTCCTCAATGTGGTTATATATGAAATTTATCGGAGTAAGAGCATTTCCAATATCATCATTTATAATAATTATGTAAACTAGTGATTATGTAAAATTTATATAATCAATAAGCTAATGTATTCCAATATTATTATGTAAAATGATTGATTACATGTTAAAAATATAAATAATTGATTTTTCATAATGATATGTCATTTATACAATTTTTAATAAAAAAATAGATGTTAGTTATATATACCAACTCCAAACAAATTATGTAAAATTTTAAATTAAGAAAAAAAAAGGATTGAAAATGAGAAAAATAAAATATTTATGTACATTAAATCACATATCAACATTTTAGCCAAAAAAATGTATAGTGTTCAAGATGCTCTAAAGTAGGGGTGATCATAAACCGCATCAAACCGCATAAACCGCCCGCACCGCACCAACCCGCACCACATCGCGCGGTTTTTTATTGTCTGTGGTGCGGTTGCAGTTTGAAATTTTGACAAATCGCGCGTGCGGTGCGGGTTGCGGTTTAAAGTTTTTGAAACGCAGTTCAAACCGCACCGCACCACACCGTAATATTTAATATATTATATAATTATATATATATAATAATATAATATAATTATTTATCAATTTATATTGTATTAGGTCCTCATTTCCTTCTATTATGTGCAAAAATAAGATTTTCCATGAACTGTGCAATTTTTTGGCTTTGTTGTAATACAAGAATAGCTTCTGTACTACTACTAATTATTGATATAGAAAAAGGAAGTCAATAATGTAAGTGAGTTACTTAAGAAGAGATCAGACATTCTAGTAAATCATTAGTTGAGAGTTACATCATCGTATACATAGATTATGTTGGTCTAATTCAGGTTCGTATAGATTATATGTTCAGGTTCTTTTTTAGTAAATCATAATTGCAGTCTGTTTGCTTTTTTTGTCTGCAATTTCTTAGACTGTTGATACTCATGTTTGGCAGGTAATCTTATAGGCTTCTATGGTTTGGTTTTCAAGTTTTTGTATTGTTGTTCAAAAATCAATGATTGAAATTATGTAAAAGCTTATATATAGTAATTTTTTTATTGAAGTTGTAAATCGTAGTGAACCGCATCACATCGCACCGCATTTTTGTGGTGCGGTTTATGCAATTTTAAAATTTCGTGATACGGGTGCGATTTGAGAAATTGACCAAATCGCATATGCGATTTGGTTTACAATTTTAAAAAAAAATCACACTGCCCGCACCGCAATCACCCCTACTCTAAAGGGCAATTTCATCTTTCCACTCCTACCCCATCTCCAACTTTTATAAGGGGTGAAATGGCATTTTCGTCCCTCAACTGGAGCTCAACTTGCAATCAGGTCATCGAACTCAAAAAGCTTTCAAACGGGTCACTAAACCATTAAAAACTTTCATATCCAGTTGAGTGACCTATTGCTTTAGGGTGAAATGGCATATTCGTCACTGAACTGGAGCTCAACTTGCAATCAGGTCATCGAACTCAATAATATACACTTATTTCCCCTTGCAACAGTTCCTCCTCATTCTTGATCAATCTCTGCCCCAACTATACTCATGAATCATCCATTAATCATTAACAACACTTAATTTAAATCATAACACAATCAAACTAATAAACTTATAACAATTAAACAAGCACGATCAAGATTCAACAGCCCCTCAAGCACGAGATGTTATAACTTATAAGTCGTTTTAAAATGAAGTCATAGTGCCTGTATAAAAAAGCTTCTCTACATTTGTTTACTATAATTCGAAAAGATAATTTATAATGTAGCATCACAAAAGGAAACGGAACGGAATACTATACTATACACTTACTGTTGGATTCTTACAGGACACCGACTTAAAGGGAATTTCAATTCATCAACAGACATAAGATTAATCAGGCCAGAGTTTGATCTTTTAAGATGTCTTCCCTCGAGCATCTGAAACAAATTTCAATGCACTTACAGTAAGATAATACTTGAAAAACAACTCCTTTATTGATAGACAGAAAATGATAAATTCATATCTAGTCAGCAGGACCTTTGTGCAATTTTTTTTTCTTACTGTATATAACTGAACAACTATTCCATAATCAGAATATAACACCACTTTTAAATTTATCAAACATCAGAATGTAATTTAATGTGTCTTCTCACCTGGTTTAGTACAGATGCAAATATGCAATAGCACATGAATATATGGCTGCTCCATCTGTCTTTCTATACCGCAACTTTTAACATCTTTTGAGATAACTATTTACAAGGTAGACATTAACCTCTAAACTAAAATTTCAGTGACTATTCGGTGCTCACATTATCACACTCACACAGATATAGAGTCGAAATTTGAGAGTTCCTTTGGCAGTTGTTACACAGGGTTATGAGAAAGTGAATGTAATGTATTAATTAACTGCTACTTGTTCTGATGAAGATAAGCACCTAACTTATATATGTTTCAGAAATATTGTAAGATAGAAATGCTAGAATTATTTTCTCAGTTCTCAAAATGATATTCTTAATCCTACCAAGCTAGGATAATGTAAGGAAGGCTCTGGAAGGTCGTAAACATGTAAAGGTTTTAGTTATCTATGTCTCCTGTTCACCTATTTGTGAACTATGGTCTAATGACCCGTTTGAAAGTTTTTAATGGTTTAGTGACCCGTTTGAAAGTTTTTAGTGACCCGTTTGAAAGTTTTTAATGGTTTAGTGACCCGTTTGAAAGCTTTTTGAGTTCGATGACCTGATTGCAAGTTGAGCTCCAGTTGAGGGACGAAAATGCTATTTCACCCCTTTTATAAGAGTTGTAGTCCTTAAATTACACAAACCCAACCTTCCATGGAGAGGTCCATGTCATAGCTAATTTAACAGCAGCTACCAAATCACAAATCACAAAATAACATAATTAGCAAAAAAAAAAAATCACAAAATAACAAGACTCGCAACCAAATCCCAACCGTTGATCTCGCCGAGAAATGGCGTCGGTATATCCCTCCTTGAATCTGTCAAGGGTCCCTGTATCTCCGGTCACCGCCCCAATTTACTCCGACGTGAAAGTTCAAAGTATGACTGTAGCTAAAAGAGCTGAGGATCTTCCTATCCAGGTTCCAACTAACCTAATTTATCTCTTGGTCTTTGTTCAATTCATAGATTTCTTGATTTGTACTTAAATTAGAGCTCTACCTTGGAACATTTATTTCTTGATTTGTACTAAAACAGTTGAGTAACATTTATTTCTAGTTTAGTGGGATTGCATTTTGAGTAACATTTATTTCTAGTTTAGTGGGATTGCATTCTAATTTAAATTTGTGCGAATAAAATGAAAATGTTTCATCATTCTTTACATTTGACCTCAATTCATTTATTCTGACCAAACAGTGTGATAGTTTAGTTTGATTGATTGGGAAGTATATATGGAGGTTACTCTACTACATATATAAACTGTTAAATGAATGGTCGACTCCTTATTCCATTTCTACAATCACCCCTCATTGTTTTACCTCCGACGAAACGTAACCTTAGAGAAAGCTAGTGTACTAGTTTGTAGTGTATATTGGCTCCGGGATCAAAATAAGAGAAGACGGAACCAAATATAGCTTGTAGAATTTTTAAATTGCAAGGATAGAATTCAAAACTTGTATAATGTATACCCCTTATTCCTAATTGAGTGGAATTTTGAAACGAAAAAAGATCAAGCAAAATGATCCTTTTTGTATTAGGAGCTAAATACACAACCTGTTGCAAAGTGACAACAGTTCGGAGCAGCTAAACTACTTGAATTCTTTGCATGTTTCTGTGCACAGTGGTAGCACTAAATTCACCACTGAGTCCATCAAGTTCAAACTAAGAAAACTTCGTCACCCCTATAAATTTGGCCCCTTCCCAGAAACAAAATATGGTTTTTGTAACTAATTGTTTCTTGGCTTTGAAACATCTAAGTTCCGATGTTCGCACAGAAGTTAAAATGCAAGGAGTTGCTTTTTAGTGTAAGATATTGTACTATTCACGCCAATTAGCTTCTGTTTTGTTGGTTGTGTAGCCTTCATCATCTGGAAAATATTCACCTTGCATTTTGTGGGCATGTTTTATTTGGATAATTCATTCTGCTGCTCAGGTTGGGAGTTGGGACAGAACACAGTATACTGATTAAGACACCAGAGTTATGTTGCGCTAAGTCTCTGTTTTACTTGTTTCCTAAAATATATGGATATCACTTTCTTTTATCCTTGGTGCCTCTGTAGAAAGTAGTAATCTCATGTTTCTATTGATCCAAATATGTTAATATGTGATACTATTACAACCTCAACTGCTTGTTCTTTCTTTTAGAATTGTGCAGTGCGAGTGTGCGCCAACTTATCACATTAAGAGGTGATTCTTCTGATATTTTATTTTCTGTTTGCGGTTACAAATGAGTCCAATATCAAACAGTACAGGCAATTCTATAAAGGATTGTTTATATTTATTATGGTGGTTCATCTATGTGAGCAAGGTTCAGGATCATGTTATTTATCAAGACTGCCACTTGTTCAATAATAGACTAATAGTGGTTCAGTTTAGAAATCGACATTGTCTGACACCAATAAAAAAAATGTAGTTTTACTAACGAAGTTAGCTCTAATCTGTTGTTTCCACAGGTGATAGGCAAAGAAATACAAAAAGAGCAGGCATCGAAATCCTTGACCTCTGTTTCCCGAAGAAACATGGCAATGCAGTTAGCTATTGCCTCTATAGCTGCCATTACTACCATTTCACCCGTTCCTGCTGAAGCACGTGTTAGTAAACCTGAGATCAAGAGGAAAATATTTGAAAAGCTGAAAATGCTAAGGAAAAAAGCTGGTTTATCAGATCCATATACTGAGAAGGAGGAAAAGACTTCTCCACCGATAGAGGAGGAGAAAGAAAAAGCTCTTTCCCTACCTGCCATATCGCCTTTTTCAACCCCTGCATGAGATTCTGTTGTCGAGGCTAGTGTGTCATTGATAGTAATAAGTTGATGTTTATGTTTGGCAGGGAACTAGAAAAAATGTAACCTTCTTAATTGTAGCAACCAGTATCGAAAAGACAAAAATGTTAGCGAAATCAGGATGTATTGTATAAGGATTTTTCTGGTAGTAGAAAATGCCAGATCATTTTGTGTTTGTGATGCAGCTGCTGCTTTCTAGTATTTACTGTACATAAACTGGGGAACTATAAAATATATTTACTTGTGCTTAAATAGACTAGGTATCACTTTGATCCCGTGTTTACTTTTATAAAGAGACAAGATATTGAGAATTCGAATTTGTAATCGTGTACTTGAACTTCGGCAAATGTATATACTTGTGAATTAGAGGTATTCGTGTGGAACTCAGTTTGAGTTTTGTAATCGTGTGTTTGAACTTGACAAAAGGTAATTTAGAGGTATTTGTGTGAATTGTGAAACTCAGATAAAGATACATGTGGAAGGAACACAATTCCATTAGACGCATAAAGTGTCCAAATTTTAGCCGAAGGATCCTCATAATCATAAGTGAGTTTTTCAGTTATGGCCTTATGGGCTTAACAAAAGAAAAATTGGGAAATAGTGATGTAAACGAACCAAACTCGAATGAATTCCGACAAACTTTTAATGAATTCGAACAAAATTTTAGCGAACTACACAATGCTAGGTAACCTTATTGAACAAATTTTCTTATCCGAACACAAGTTTGGTTATATTCGAACCCAACACGAACTGTTAATGAACATATCGAATCAAACCGAACATGAACAATTTGTTAATATTATATGTTGTTCAAAAAGAGTTTTTTAATAAATTTATTTATTTTGAAAAATCAGCCTAACTATTAATTAAAAATTTCCCACCTATGCAATATTAATTTTAAATAATTGTAATATACAACTAAAATATATATTATGCATAATATATATTAAAAAATAAATATATTATTATAAATATTCTACGTTTTTTAAACCAAACTCGAGCTTAATGAACGAGTCGAACTCGAACAAAACTCGAACCGAACTCAAGTCGAACATCTTTAAATTTCGGTTCGATTCGTTTTAATTATCGAACAAAAAATGTTATTCTACAAATGTTAAACATTTAAAATTAGAATGGATCTATTTAAAAATATCATTAATGTGTTAATTTGTAAATGTGTTAGTTCTACAAATATTAAATTTACAAAAAAAAAATTGATACTTTCTAATTTTTTTATTTTTTTAAAAAAATTATTATATTAAGTGACTAAAATACCCTTTTACAATATATTCGTTGGCTCATGACTAAACATAATGGTTAATTTTGATTATAAAAAAAAAAAAAAAACAGTGAGTGGAATATGTTGCGTGAAAGTTATGAGATGTGAAATGTTGGATTCCAAAAATATTAAAACCTAAATGCAAGATGCAAAAGGTAAATTCCTCTAAAAATATACATTCAATAGTTGAGAGTTGAGACCAAGGAACAAAATTATCAGTGTCCATTAAATCAAACTACATATCCAAAAGACCAAAAATGTTGTCCAGTAGTATTTTCGTGTATATGATAGTAAACAAAACCTGAAAACAATGAAATACAAAAAAAACCAAAAAAAACCCTAGGCAGTCTTCTTGTTCATGTTAGTAAGAAGCTGGCGCATCTGAAATCTCCAAAACATAAAATACGCCAAGCCCAACCCAATCAAAACAAATATCCAAACCGAATCTTCTTTACTTTCCTCCTCCGACTCAATCTCAACTATTCCAAACTCCTCTCTTTCCGTATTTCCCTTTATACCCTCTCCTATATGACCATATAACACATATACCCTATGATCTCCCCCTATCGTTACAGCACTAGCAAAGCGATCCGCATCAAGGGCAGTTTCGTCAAAAACCACACCCTCGCTCCAGCTACTATCGCTCTTAATAAAATATGCCTTTTCTTTTGATGCTACAACAACGACGCCGTCTCTTCTAACGGCCATTCCGTCAGCTCCCGTTAACGGTTTGTTTAAAAGAACCGTTCTCGCTGAACCGTCGTCAACGTTGACTTTGAACATTTTGCCTGTATTTGATTGGACGACTAGTAGGTAGCCTTTGCTCACGAAAACGACACCGTTTAGGCCGCACGAGCTGTACGGCGTGTTTGGCTCCACGTCGTACTGCGAAAAAATCGGCGATCTGGAGAGCACGGAGGATTCGCCGTCTTTATCGACTTTGTAGATGAGATTTGAAGCGGAGTTGGTGACGTAAGCGTTGCCGGAGTAATCGACGGCGACGTCGTTTGCGCCGGCGGATGTGGAGGTAGCGTTGGAGTCGGGGAGAAGCGTGAGGAAGATGCGTCTACGGGTACGGAGATTGTACGCCGCGACGGCGGGAGACGACGGAGAGTGAACGGCGGCGACGATTCGCCGGAGATGAGTATCGACGGCGAGGCCTAAAAAGGCTGAATCGGAGGGGAGGGAGGTGTCGGAGAGGAGAGTTTCGACGACGGCGGCGTCGGAAACGGACTGAATCGTAGGGCGGCGGAGGGAGCCGACGATGAAGTGCTGAGAGGAAGGGTCCCAGGCGAATGATTCAGGGTAGAGATTTGGTGATCGGAAGTTGATGACGTGAGCGTCTTTACAATAGGACGATTGGATTGAAAAGGTGAAGAAGATGAGTATGAGAATTGTTGTTTTGGTGATGAGATTGGTGGATATGGACATGATTTGAAAAATGAAGAAGAAAATGGTTTTCAAGATTTCTAATTTTCCACCAATTTCTTATGTTTTGATGATGGGTTTTAATCCTTTTAAATCTCCCGGGGATTAAGAATATTCTACGTTTTTAGATTTATGTTTAAACCCAGGAATAGGATTTGTTTTTTCTGTTTTTAGATAAGAAAATTTGGTGTTGTACATCAAATTTTAATTATTTCTACACAGTAAAATTAATAGAAACCTATATTTACATTTATTTTTTTTGTTTTCTATTATATCAAAATTATTTTTGTACAGACATAAAATTTCGCATAATTGCACCATAGAAAAAGAAAAAGAAAACGTGGTTCGAAGATAATGAGAGCGTTTGAGATTGCTTAAAATAAATTAATTTTGATTTAAAGTATTTTATTTTAACTTAAAAAATAAAGTAAAGTCTTTTACTTAAATCTGAATGAATGTGTTTGGTTAATTTTACTTAAAGTTAAAATGGAGGTTTAATAATTTTGACTTAAACTGAAATTTTACTTAAAAAAATTTAAAATTCATATTATTTAAACTTTACAAGAGTACTGGAAGGAAAAAAGAAAAAATAATCGATAAGTAATAAGTCAAAAATACCTAAAAGTACTTTTGACTTAATGGAGAAAAGCTCCGTTAAGGAGCTCAATAAGTCTTTTTGCCAAATATCCCAAACACGCTTAAAGCAAAATGGATAAGTTAAAAGTTCATCGCCAAACATGCTGAATATCACACGCAGTAAAAATCGTACTTTTGAATGATGATACTTTTATAAAATCTTTTTAATGCCTTTTTACATGTTTGAATAAATTTACAATTGAGTTCTTGTAATATTTTGTGGATTAAACTAGTTTTATTATATAATGGGAAATTCTATATGCTACCAATGTAGTTTTGGCTTTTCTACTAGGGCTGAGCAAAACCGATCCGAACCCGAAAAACTGAACCGAAATATGTTAATTCGGTTCGGTTCGATTCTAATTTTTTTAAAAATCCGGTTATTTCGATTTTTCGGTTTGGACCGAAATATATTTCGGTTCGTTCCGGTTCTTTTCGAAATATTTCTGTTCTGGATCGAATAAACCGAAATATTTAAAACATAAATTTACATTTTATATATATAATATTAATACATATATTTACAAACACAAACTCACAGTATAGTCTAATACATACTCATTACTTGTTACTAATAGTCTGTATACCTAATTTTAAAACGCCGCCCACCAGCCAGTAACTAATTCATCCTCGTCGTCGACTCATTGTACTGACCTCATCCTCATCCTAATTCCTCATCCTCAGAAGTCAGACCTCAGTAGTCAGTACTCTAATTTAAGGTTGGTTATTACCTTATTATATTTCTCTAATTTGTATCTATATATTGCTGCTTATAGATTCTTGTATCTATATGCTAATTACTTAATTCTTTATCAGTTTAGTGGAGATTGGAGAATCATATATTCGATTTTAAAGTTTTTCTTAATTAGTTACTTAGTTTTGAAACTTTGTTATCATAGATTTGATTTTTTATTTGCTGCTTAGATTTCTTTAGGTTTTACTTTTGTTACTTAAATTATTTTCTTAATTAGTTTGCCATTTTGTATGTAGTCAGTAGTAGTTTAGTTAATTTGTATGTATGTAGTTTACTTAATTAGTTTTTTAGTTAGTAGCTAGCAGTAATAGTGCAGAAAAACTGATTTGTTTTTTCTCTTGATTTCAGTTCAAATAATGTCTCAGTCAAATTCACAACGAGACACGGGGATGGGAGATTCTAATGATGCTAATGATCCTCCAACTCAAGCAAGCTCCGTCAAGAGAAAAAGAAAGCCTAGGAAATCGAGGTCGGAAGTTTGGGATCATATGGAGAGGTTTGTGGATGCGGAAGGATTTAAAAAAGTTAGGTGCAATCATTGTGGTAACGAATACTTCTCCGATAGTACTCTAAATGGCACTAGCAATCTTTTAAAACATATCAAAGCTTGCACAAAGTTACCACTTAGTGGTGAGTCAAACTCAAAACAAACACAATTGTCTTTACAATCCGTAGGTGTAAATGATGGCATTTTAATAGCTGAAACATTAGAAGGATTATCGGTTGCATTAGAATAACTACTAGGGCAACGATTCATGTGGATAGATTTTGGTTGGACATGATCATCTGCATAAGCATAAATTTAGATACACACAAGGAGCTAAAAGGAGGCAGTGTTTGATACGAACAAAAGCAAAAAAATGTTTTAGATTAAAAATCTAATTTAAATTCAAATTTAGAAATTTTACATTAATTTAGCTTTTGTTCTTTTTATTAATTAGTTTAGAATTAGAATAAATTTAATTTTCCTTTAAAAATAGATTAATTTTCCCTTTAGCAATTAAATAGGAAACCTGAATTTTCTAAACTTGATCTAGTTCTCCTAAATTAAAAAATTAATGAAACGCGAAAAATATATAGTCTCTGTGGATCGATATCTCAAGTATTAAAATGATGAAATTGTGTGCTTGCAATTTAACTCCTTATTTTTTAGCAAATCAGGGTACCATGTAAAGAAGCAAATAAAGTGATGGTACCAAGTAAAAAGCCAAAACTACATTGGTAACATATAGAATTTTCCATCATTTTATATTACAAGTTTTGGCTTTTTAACGGTTTTACAACGTTTCAGCTAACGGAGGGTTATTACTTAAAAGTAAACAGAAGTTTAGGGGTACCATGTAGGGAAGCAAATAAAGTGATGGTAGCATGTAGAAAAACCCAAACTACATTGGTACCATATAGAATTTCCCTTTTATAATTAATGCGAGTCACAGATATATTCTAAAATAATACTTATTTTGTTACCAACCAAATTTCCACGTTTTATTCAATAATAATAACTATACTAATTACCATGGAGTTCTATTGTTTTTCAAATAAGTTGACATAAATAATATTAAATTTACTATATATAATATAGAATGTGAACACATTTTTGTGATAAGCAAAATAGGAAATGTGGCTTGGGACCAGTGTTGTAAAAATCGCCGATTCAGGCGATTTATCGGCCGATAAATCGGAATAAGGTGAGCCAACGATATTATTCGTTGAAATCGGCTAACTATATGTTTTATATAAATCGGGTCAAAAATCGGCCAAAAACGGGTCAAGGAAGGATAAAATCGGAGCAAGATTTCCGGCGACAAGAGATCCGACGGCAAGCTTTCCGGCAAGAACTTGATGTGCCACGATTATTCCACATGCAAATCTCTACTAAAACGATTACATATAATATGATATGAAGAAATGGAAAAGATACAAATACATATGTGAATATCAAAAAAGGAAGACAAGGAAGACAATGTGTTGAATGAAGAAGAAGAAGGAAGAAGATGGGAGAAATCGAGGAAGTCAGAAAGAAGATTGCACATTTAACGAGATCTCTGCCGAGTTTAAGTGATAATAAAAGACTAAAAGAGGTAGTATTACAATTACCACAGTATACTATTGAACAATTGATAAGGTAAATTTGTGAATGGGAGTAGGTAACTGGTAATAATAGTGAGGAGAAGGTAATTAATAAAGTAATTCAAAGTGCACGTAGTTAATATTATGAAAAAGTAGTAATTTAATTATAATTTTATTGAAACAAAATTTATTTGATTTAATATTTTAAATATATATTTAAATTTTTATATAGTAATAATAATAATGGTCTAATTTAATAAATATTATAAAATAAATTATTAAAAGACATCCGATTTAGTCGATAAGCGATTTCTATAACATTGCTTGGGACAGAGAGTATATAATTTGTAATTAAGTGATATAATTACAAATAATCTAAAATATTGCATATTTTCTAATTAATCGATATATTTATTTAGCAATAGTTATTTTGAGACTAAAATTCTCTATTTTTTATGTAATATTTGTTTAGTACGAAATTTAAGTGAAACATATTAATACTTTATATATAATAAGCATATTGGAGATCTTATGCAAATTTTTGATCGTCGTCATTGTACTATCAAAAACATATGATCCGTTGAATTAAAAAATTGGATTAAAAGTCATCCGTTGGATTATAAATTATATCCTTATATATTTATTTATAATTTTTACTTTGTTAATTTACTATAATACCCTTTCTTCATTCATTTGTTTTTTTTCTTCATCATTAGAACTAAATTTAATTTAAAAATATCTTTATAAGAGGGATCTTATCCAAAATTTTGGTCTGGTTGCTGTACTACCAAAATTATATGATCCGTTGGATTGAAACTAGACGATCAAGATTAGATCACATAAAAAAGAAATTATAATCTAAAAATGATATAATTAGAAAAGGTTGTATTAGAAGTGAATTTTAAAAGAAAATTATAATCTAAAAAGGATATAATTAAAAAAAGTTGTATTATAATTGAATTTTAAAAAGAAAATTATATTCTAAAAAAGATATAATTAAAAAAAGTTGTGTTAGAATTGAATTTTATTTTTTATTTATTAGTATTAAAAAATTTCATATTTACTATTTGGCCTCTATCTTGAGATCTAGATATCAGATTTGAATGATTTTACAATCTATGCGAACCTCATAAAATTATCTTTAATTTAGTGATACTTTAATAATTATTATTCAAATAGAAACACTCAGAATATCAAGAGAAAATATAATTAAGAATTTTTACATTAATCCTAATCTATGTAGAAGTTCTACATTGATAATGCTATCAATTATAGAAAACCTAATTGTATATGATTTAAATCATTGACATATACATTTTCGTATTTCAATATAAATATACTTTTTATTTTATAACATATTAAAATATAAAACATTTTTATGCTAAATCCAACGATTTTCATCTATTTATTTTAAGATCTTTGTCGTACGGATGAATAGACTATTATCAAAATTTTGGACAAAAATCTATCTTATATAAATATATATACGGATTACTTTTTAGTTTATAACATATTAAAATATAAAACATTTTTTATGCTAGATCAAACGGTTTTCATCTATTTATTTTAAGATCTTTGTCATGCGGAGGAATAGACTACCGATTATCAAAATTTCGGAAAAAATCTCTCTTACACTTATTATTAAAATTGTATTTGATTGTGAGTAGAACTATCTTTAAATAATTATAAGGATATTTTGATAATCAAAACGAATTATAAGTAGAATTCATAAATCAAATAGAATTTTCAACTTAAAAAATTGTCAATTTCTTCTATTTTTTTTCCTGTGTAGATTTAATTATATTAAATCATCATTAATTTAAAGATTAATTTGTTAATTTCATGTAGGCTGTAAACGTCCAAATCAAATTTTAAAATTCAAGATAGAGTACAAATATTATATCGAACATGTAAAATCTTATATATATCAATTATTAAACACCAATTTGATATGAAAATTAATAACTTATAAAATTTCATAAAAGTAATATAATTGTAGATATTAAAAAGGAGTCGTGCGTTGCACGGGTTATAAGCTAGTATATTATAGATATGAGTAGAGTTATCTGACAATAAATATTTGGTATTACGTAAAATATTTTTAAAAAGACATGAATAATTATATTACGTAAACTTACAAAATTAATATTTGATAAAATTATGCATGCGTATTCTAATGATAAAAAACTTTTTTCCAATTACTTCATAATATGAAATCATATTTAATCATGTAATATTACTAAAAATTTGATGTTACAAAATCATATTATGTTCATAATTTCTCCAATATTAGTTTAATTATGTTTTATTACTTTTGAATTATAGATGTTACATAAAATAAATATGCAAGCATTAATTATAAACTATTTAATGAATATTAATTATTAATGATCAGAAATATTAAAATGTATTAATAATATAAAATATATATGATAAGGGTTAAAATATTATTTAAGAGCTTGGAAGGTATAACTGTTATTTTACATAGTTGCTATGTTATATATAGATCATGTGTAACATCTCCATTTTAATTGTTTTTATAAATTTAATTAATATTAAAAAAAGTAGTTTACTTATTTTCACATATTATTAAACTGATTTTAATTCTGCCACATTAACGTAGCTTATATCTTACATATCCTTTATTATAATACCTGAGTCTATGTTCAGTTAACCAATCAAAAAACTATGAATTATTTTAGAACCAATCAGAGCTGATTCCTAAATTTTATACCAATCATGTTATATTAAGAGTTTTCCTTATTTACAATCTCACCCTACCTTATTAACCATGGTTAGTTAACACTTATAATTTAAATACAATAATGATTTTATTAGACATATCCATATATACATATTTTTTAATATTTTTTAATATTTATGTATCCATAAATACATATTTTTTAAATAAAAAATTACTGAAAAATTACTATTTTAATTTGAAATCAATCACGATATACTATTATATATTTTAAATTATATTTCATAATTACTCATTCATTAATCATCCACTTTTTTAATATAAAATCAATCACAATCATATTATCATACATTAAAAATTGATTTTCATGATATATATTGTACAATTATAACCGATTTTAAATAATTATAATATAACTCAACTAAAAATATGAAAAACATTGGATTCGAAATCAGATTTTAAAAGATTTGGATAATTTCCAAACCCACAAATAATCGACTTTTTTAAAAGCTCAAAAATTTATTTATTCATAATTTATTAATAAAATTAATTAATAAATGCATATAAGTCAAGGCTACATATATTTTAATTATTTAAATTATTAAATATACGCTAAAAGAGTATTATTATTGATTGGTGAATAAATTACCAATCAAAAATAAAAATTATTTTAGGGATAATCAGAATTTGCTTCAAAATTTTCAATCAATCAATCATATACAAAATTTTTATTATTTATCATGCTTATTCAAATTTAATAATCGCGGTTAAATTAAATTTAAATATAATAATATCTTGATATAATAAATTTGTATGTCACATGATTTTTAATATTATAATTATGTTATAAATTTTATTTAATATTATAATTATGTTTTTATATAATCACTAATTTTAAAAAAAAAATTAATTTTAGTTTGATATAATTTAATATACTCATGTTTACGGATTATACTAATGTTTCCTTATTATAAACAACGTATACGATTTTTAATATATTTTATTAATAATTGAAAAATATGTTGTAATATTTTTGGGTATATATTGTAAGATTTGTTGTAAATTAAAAAGGTAACGTGTTTTAATTAGAAAGGAAATATTAATGATTGAAATATATGATACAATTGATCTTTTTAGATGTTTATAAAATTTAATATCTTCAACTAAAATTAAATGTGAAAAAGGCAATCGACTAATTATCATTAATTATATTATGTTATTATTCTATTACCCCGTTGGTGGATTTTGTTTACGCAGATATTGCATTTTGTTATATAAGTTCATTGATTTGAGTAGTGCAGAATCGCAATTATGATTGGTTACTCGAATACGTTTTGACAAATCCGATATACATATTCGTCATGATTATAACAAACTGTTAAATTATCTCGCAAAGAAGCTGAAGGTTATACATTTCAGTAATATAAGTGAGGTATGTACCATAATTGAAGATTTTATCAACGATTGGATGAAGGAAATCCCGAATTGATTTATTTTACTATGTATTTGTTCAATTTTGATTATTTTTATAGATGTTGTATACTCTTTTATTTAGAAATTAATTACCTATAAAAAATGGTTAATTACCCACAATAAGTAAATTATGATGACAATGATATTATTGTTTTAATTTTAGTGGTTAATTCTGATCAGCTCTAATATACATTTATGAAAATTAGTCCTTAATATATATTAGTGTAATTATGATTAATTGTAAATCAAAATAGGGGTAAATTAGTTAATATTTTGAAAATCAATTAATGTTATATTTTTTAATAATCCTAATTGATTTTAATTTAAAATAGTAATTTAACATAAATATTTTTGTCATTAAAAAATATGTAATAAATAGGTATGCTAAATCAAGTAACTACTGCATTTAAATTAGAATTAACCAATCATGATTAGTATATTATTAGTATAGCAAGATGTTAAATCAAGTAACTGCTATACCTTAATTAGAATTGTTAACCAGCCATGGTTATTATAGTAAGATGAGAATATTAAATAAGAAAAACTTTTAATATACTGTTGTGGAATAAAAACTAGGTTATGATTATGACGGCTAGGGTTCGGGAGCTTCGTGCTTTAATGGCTGCTTCTGCGTTCGAGACTAAACGGTCCTCACAGAATGCCTACGTATCTCTGTATTAGAGAATCAAGCCAAGAAAACGTAGTTCTGAGATGAGGGGTCAGACCCTTTATATAGGCTGAGAAGCCCTAAAATCATAGTAGGGTTAGGTGACTTGGTGGGCAAGTCACCGACTAGAAGAAGGTTCTAGTCTCCTTCCATGTATGAATCAGTTTCCATGTTGAGATATGTATCTTGGAGGCTAAGTCAGGCAAGAATCATATTCTTGTTTGACTCTTATTTGCTGAGCTATTTTACTACCCTTAATATTAATTACGAAATTAATATTATAATTAGGGTTTGGGCCCATCTGGTGGGCCTCACGTTTGGACCATTCTAGGTTTAATTAATGCCACATTAAATGTGTCTTTAGGGCTTATTTTTAGCCCATATCATTTGCCCCCCAACTTCTAGGAAAACTGATCAGGTTTTCCTTGAAGTTTTAACGGCCTTTTTCGAGACTCGGGTCAGGGTTTTTTTCTTTCGAAACGAAGGCAGAAAACCCGTACCGATGATCGAAGTCGGTCGGCCGGAGGGTTCCCCGGAGGGCCGGTCGGCCTGTATGTCAGTCGGCTGGGGGATTATTATTATTATTATTATTTTCGAAACGAAGGCAGAAAAACCCGTACCGATGATCGAAGTCGGTCGGCCGGAGGGTTCCCCGGAGGGCCAGTCGGCTGGGACACCGGTCGGCCGGTTCAACATCCATACCTGCGGGCGATTCCGGTCGGCTGGAGGGCTTCCCGGAGGGCCGGTCGGCCGGGACTTCAGTCCGCTACGATTTTTTTTTTTTTTCGTTTCTTTGTTACAGTGGTTGGCTCGATCTCTATCAGCGATTTTGATCTTCACGTACCGACATCAACCATCGACCTGGAACCAACTTGGTCACTATTAGTTATTTTCAATTTTTGCATACCGGCTTCGACCATCAATATGGAATCAATGTTTGGCCATTCATGGCTAGAGTTACTTACTTTCGCATACCGATATCGATCATCGATATGGAATCAATGTTTGGCCATTCATGGCTAGAGTTACTTACTTTCGCATACCGATATCGATCATCGATATGGAATCAATGTTTGGCCATTCATGGCTAGAGTTACTTACTTTCGCATACCGATATCGATCATCGATATGGAATCAATATTGGCCATTCATGGCTAGAGTTGAGGTTTTATATAGTACCTTGATTCACATCACTAATCCAGTGCTTATTATTAATCTTCCCATTAGACTTTTCTTAAGCATACTTAGCTTTCCAAGCTCATCTAACTGCTCTGGTAGAATATTTTGCCGACTATTCACTTAAATTCTTCGTTTCTCTCCCAACATATCATGAGTTTTAACGACTCTTTCCGTTCATAACAGATAGCTTTTGCTCCCTTTTCGTATTTTAACGATACTTGACCTGTAAATGCGAACCGAGCTGTGTTTCAACCTGAGATTACAGGTCACCTTTTCCTTATAAAAGGATGGGAGCATCCTTTATTTCTCTTCACTTCTTCACTTCTCAAACTTTCTTAAGTTCTAAAGCTCTTGAGTTCTCTAGTTTTCAAGCTTCCAAGTTCAAGCTTCAAGTTTCAAGATTCAAGGTTCCAGATGGCTGACAAGCAAGCTGCTGCCCCCCAACTCTCCATGGAGGAGGCTTTCAGAAAAAGGAGCATGGCGCGAACAATGAAAGGTAAGCTAAAACTCATGCCTCCTAAATATATTGAACGTCGGTTTGAGTCTACGCTAGATTTGCTAAACATAATGGGGGAATCATTCCCAAACAGCTCCAGCTTAGTTGCTTTTAATAGCCCTTCTAAATTAAGAAAGAAGGATGTAGAGAAGATTAGAAACACTTATGGCTTTCCAAGCGCCATCAAAGTATGCCTTCCAAATCCAGGAGACAGAACCTGCAACTGGCATCCCGAAAGGATTTGCGTCATGAAAGGAGCATTGGAGGCGGGATTTAGGTTCCCCGTTCACCCATTTATCATCAGGTTCTTAGCAGAACTTCAAGTCCATCCTTGCCAACTATACCCTAATTCTTGGAGGTTTCTAATCATCTTCTTGTTAAGATGCCACGAGTTGGAAATTCCTTGGAGTACAACCATGTTCAGAAGCATATTCGCAGTCAAGAACTCCCCTGAGACTAATCCGGGGTGGATCGGCTTTCAGCTTAGAAGCAAGCTTCCACATATAGTAAACTCTTTCTCCTTCCCTGGCTCCCACCATTCTTGGGAGAGGGACTTTGTTGTTTTGGAGTGGGAAGGTGGCGACTGGGGTCGCTTCTTTGTTAAGAGATTCGGAATTGTGGAGGATAGTTCACACTTCGTGTGTGAACTTGACCTCAAAGAGTTGGCAGATTGAGATAGGCTACTTACTGACAATGGTTGCTCCCACTATAAATCCATTTTGACAGAAAAGAAACTCATTGGAGCTGGCTTAAGCTTCCTTTCTTTAGAGGGTAATTTTTCTTTCATTCCATCATTATGAGCTATGTTAGTTCTTATTCCAATGTTTTTTCTTCATCTTTCAGCTGCTGAGGAGCTGGATAGCCGACCTGAGAACCAACCTCAAGTTACAAGGAGAATGATAAAAAAGGTGGCAGAGCAATGGAATCCTCCTGACCGAAGGATACCTGGCTTCTTGGAGGGATGTTCCCAAGGGGGAAAGAGGTCCCGGAACGCTGCTGAGGACATGAGAGTCCCTTTTACCCCATATTGGGGTATTTGCGAGCAAGACTCCATCTTAGGGAGTACTGACTTAGCCGTGTCCTGGTCCAGGCTATCTATCACCCCCTGATCTCCTTACGGCCATGGCAGGAGACAAGGTTGATGAAGCTGAGCGCCTCGGTGCTCAAGCTCTTTACCAGGTACCAACTTTTACATTCGATCTCCATGGTCATCTTTGAATTGCACTCATCAGGTGCTTGGTACATAAATAAAATCACACAATCACAAATGGAAAACAAACTTGCATTAATAACTTGAAGCGGGTTCAACCCCCACATAAATACTCTATCTCCTACTGGGAGCAACATGCTCTGCAATGGTTTCATGGAACCTTATTTCTACTTCTCCTAATAGATGGATAAAACCCAAGTCCTTACTAGGAAGGCTTACACATAATAAATCTTGAGGTTCACTGCATGCCAAGTTCGGGGTACCTCGACCCCATCTAACGTTTCCAGCTTGTATGATCCTCGTCCCAGCACCTTCTTGACTCGATACGGTCCTTCCCAGTTTGGGGCTAGCTTGCCTTTCTGGCCAACTCCTGAGGCTTCTATCTTCCTTAGAACCAAGTCACTTTGTCGAAAGAACCTCTCTTTAACCCTTTGGTTGTAGTGGAAAGATGCCTTCTTTCGATGCTCAGAATTCCTGGCATTTGCTTCATCCCTGACTTCATCAATTAGATCAAGGGCGAGCCTCATGCCTTCTTCATTGGTCTCTTGTTCATATGCCTCAACCCGAGGTGATGCATGCATGATCTCTAAGGGCACCACTGCCTCGGCTCCGTAAGTGAGTAAAAACGGGGTTGCTCCTGTTGTTACCTTACAAGTGGTGCGATATGCCCAGAGTATAGGCAATAGCTCATCCACCCATGTGTTCCTTGAGCGTTCAACCCTTTTCTTTAGTCCATCTAGGATAATTCGATTGGCTACCTCGGCTTGTCCATTTGCTTGCGGATGTGCTACTGAAGTAAAATGAAGCTCAATAGCATTCTCCTCACAGTACTTTTTGAACTCCTCATTATTGAACTGCGTCCCGTTATCCGTCACAAGGATTCGCGGGATGCCATATCTACAGATTATGTTCTCCCAAAAGAACTGGGAAACTTGCTTGGTGGTTATCTTGGCTAAAGGTTTAGCCTCAATCCACTTGGTGAAGTAGTCAATGGCCACAATCAAAAACTTCTTTTGTGCTGACGCCATAGGGAAAGGACCAAGAATGTCCATCCCCCACATTGCAAACGGGATGGGAGAACTAACTGACGTTAACATCTCAGGCGGCTGCCTTACAATCGGAGCGTGCTTTTGGCATCTATCACACCTCTTGACATAATCCTGTGCATCGGCCAGCATTTCTGGCCAATAGAATCCCAGACGAGTTATTTTGTGAGCCAAGGCCCTGCCCCCCAGGTGTTGCCCACATATCCCTTCATGAACTTCTTCCAATGCTTCTCTTGCCTCTTGGGGCCTCAAACACTTCAAGTATGGGATGACAAATGACCTTTTGTAAAGGATGCCTTCGATCAAGGTATACCTCAATGCTCTCACTGACAGTTTTCGTGCCTCCAAGGCATTGTCAGGGAGCCATCCAGTTTCCAGATGAGCTTTAATAGGATCTATCCAACAGCTTCCAACATCGATCGGTGCTACCAACTTAGAGTTGACGGTCGGGGCCTTCAAGACCTGGAAGTAAACACTTCTTGCATAATTCTCTATCTCAGAAGAAGCGAACTTAGAGAGGGCATCGGCCTTAACGTTCTCTTCCCTAGGAAAGTGCTCCACATAGCACTCCTCAAACTGAGTCATAACAGCTTTCACGACTCTGAGGTATTTTGCCATATTTTCATCCTTGGCCTCAAACTCACCATTCACTTGCGAGACTACCAATCTTGAATCTCCACACACTTTGAGGTTCTTGACCCTCATGACTCTGGCCAATCCCAATCCGGCTATTAATGCCTCATACTCAGCTTCATTGTTGGTTGTCGGAAAGTCCAACTTCAAAGCATATTCAACTGTGAACCCATCGGGGCTTTGCAAAACCAAACCTACACCGCTAGATTTTGTTTTTGATGCTCCATCAAAATAGAGCACCCAATACTCTTTCTGGTCAGCTATCAGTTCTTCATCTTTATCTTCGTTCTCAGGGGTGGTTATCATCTCCTGCCCCCCGACTTCTTGGTTGTCAATGGTGCATTCAACCACGAAGTCAGCCAATGCCTGAGCCTTGATGGCTGTCCGAGGCTTATACTTAATATCAAACTCTCCAAGCTCTATGGCCCATTTGATCAATCTTCCACTTGCTTTCGGGCTGTGCAATATGCTTCTCAATTGTTGGTCTGTCAAGACTTCGATTTTGTGAGCCTGGAAGTACGGTCTCAATTTCCTTGAGGCAATAATCAATGCCAATGCAAACTTCTCAATGGGAGAGTAATTCAATTCCGCCCCATGTAGTACCTTACTCACGTAGTAGATGGGTTTCTGAACTTTCTTCTCTTCTTTAACAAGAACAGCACTCAATGCTTGTTCGGATACCGCCAGGTATAAGTAAAGAATCTCCCCAGGACTAGGTTTGGCCAACAACGGGGCTTCAGCCATGTATTTTTTCAACTGCTCAAAGGCCTCTTGGCTCTCTGCGGTCCACACAAAATTTTTCACTTTCTTTAATGCCTGAAAGAAAGGCATGCACTTATCACCAGATTTGGAGATAAATCTCCCTAGGACTGCAACTCGGCCAGTTAGCTTCTGTACATCTCGTATAGAGCGTGGTGGTTCCATGTCTAAGATTGCTTTGATCTTATCAGGGTTGGCCTCTATGCCTCTCTTCGAGACCATCAACCCCAAAAATTTTCCTGATCCAACACCAAAAGCACACTTGGCTAGATTCAACATCATCTTGTGGTGCCTCAGCACTTCAAATGCCTCTCTGAGGTGCTCAATATGGTCAGCCTTGATTAGGCTCTTGACTAACATGTCATCAACATAGACCTCCATGGTTTTTCCAATTAGATGAGCGAATATCTTATTCACCAATCGTTGATAAGTAGCTCCTGCATTCTTGAGACCAAAAGCCATAACAAGATAACAGAAAACACCAAAATCAGTAATGAAAGATACCTTTGGGATGTCATCCTTGTGCATCTTAATTTGATTGTAACCACTGAAACCATCCATGAAACTCAACATCTCGTGTCCAGCTGTGGCATCTATTAGGGTGTCAATCCTTGGCAGAGGGAAACAATCCTTTGGGCATGCATCATTTAAATCTGTGAAGTCGATACACATTCTCCACTTTCCATCCGCTTTCTTGACCATGACGGGATTAGCCAACCATTCAGGGAACTGAATCTCCTCAATAAATCCAGCTTCCAAAAGCTTGTCAACTTCTTGTTTAATGGCCTCTTGCCTTTCATGAGCAAAATTTCTCTTTTTCTGCTTTATCTTCTTTCGTGCAGGATCGACATTCAATCTGTGAGTTATAAGTAGGGGGTCAATCCCTGGCATGTCCGCTGCTGTCCAAGCAAACACATCGCTATTCTCTTGCAAGAATGCTGTCAATTCGCCCTTCAGGGGTTCCTTCAGAGATGCTCCTATGTATGTAACCTTTTCAGGGTCGCCCAGCTTCAGAGGAACGGGTATTAAATCCTCTGCTGGCTTCCCTCGGTGTTCATCATCACTACGAATATCCATGTCTTCAATCGGGAGTACCTGCCCCCCGACTCCATCAGCTCTTAGGGCGGACTTCTTGCCATCTTCTGGTCGCCTTTTTGTTCTCCGACCCTATTTCGGGTTGGAAACTTAATCTTCATGTGATACGTTGAGGCAACAGCCTTGAACGCATGAAGTCCAGTCCTTCCCAGGATTGCGTTATAAGTCGAGGCTGCCTTAATTACCAGAAAATTCAACATTTGAGTAGCTTCCTTAGGTTCCTGCCCGATTGTCATGGGTAACTGGATAGTACCCTCCACCTTGGACTCAACCCCATTGAATCCGTAGATGGGCATGTTGGTCGGAGTCAGCTGAGAATCGGTATATCCCATCTTCACAAAAGCATCATGAAACAGAATGTCAACAGAAGCTCCATTGTCTATCAAGACTCGTTTTACCTCCGAGTTCCCAATTACAGGGGTTATAACTAACGGGTCATCATGGGGGAATTTTACCCCTTCAAGATCAGAATCATCAAAACCAATTACGATTTCAGTTCTAGCACGCTTCGGGGCCTCTCCCACGATGTGCATCACCTCCCTGGCGTATGCCTTTCGAGAGTTTCGAGTTGTACCAGCCGCTGTCGGGCCTCCCCAGATCATGTTGATAACTGGCCCTCGGGGCTGTGTGTTACGGTCACGATCATTATCCCTTCTATCATTGTTTCTCCTTTCGTAGTCCCTTTTTTGGGTTCCACGATCTTCACCCTTGGTGAAGTTACTCAGTTTTCCTTTGCGGATCAAAAATTCGATCTCATCCTTTAACTGCCTACAATCATCTGTATCATGCCCCACATCTCGGTGGAACCGACAATATTGATCCTTGTTCCTCTTTGCGGGGTCTCCCCTGAGTGGCTTCGGCCACCGAAAGTCCTTATCCTTCTCGATCTCCAACAAGATTTGACTTCTAGGAGCATTTAACCTTGCATAGTCAGAGAACCTTGGTCCCAAGCTCTTTTTTGGTGGCGAATCAGAGTCTTTGCTAGTTCGGGGATACTTGTCCCTAGCATCGTACTCCTGCTCTTGCTTGTGCTTTTTTGTATCATTGTTCCCCCGACCATTGCCTAATGTGACTTCCTTCTTCGTGCTATCCTCGGCCTTGATGTACTTATCAGCCCTTCGCTGGAGTTCAGCCATATTCTCAGGGGGATGCTTTGCCAATGATCTCTTAAAGTATAGGTCGGTGGTACCATGCTCTAAGGCTACCATTGCAACCTTATTGTCCAGATCAGTGATGTTCAGAGTCTCCTTGGTGAACCTCTTAAGATAGTCTCTCAGACTTTCGTTCTTCCCTTGTACCACATACATAAGAGATGCAGAACTTTTCTCATGCGTTCTTCCGCTGATAAACTGAATAATGAAAGTAGCACTCAACTCCTTAAAGGAACCAATCGAGTTTGCAGGAAGCCGACTATACCATCTTTGAGCCATACCTGATAAAGTTTGAGGGAATGCCCTACACTTCAAAGCGTCACTTGCAGGCTGCAACAGCAGAGCGTTTGAGAATGTTCTAACGTGGTTTGCAGGATCACCCATTCCATCATAAGCTTTAATTGTTGGCATCTTAAACTTCTTTGAGATACGAGCATTCATCACGTCCTCAGTAAACGGGGGTGTGGGATCATCAGGATCCCCAAGTGGCATCAGATCCTTGGGGTTGCTCTTGGGGGTTTTCACCCTCGTTGTTCTTCCAGTTGGGGCGGTAGCCCTTCTTTGCCTTCTTGAAGGCCTCTCCAGATCTATAAAGGGAATCGGTCCTGATGTTGGAGGGGGTAAAGTCTGATTTGATCTGGCTTGTTCTCTGGCCATATCTTCCTTTAATCTTAAGATCTCGGCTTCATAAGCCTTAATCCTCTCAGTAGTTGTTGAAGGGAGTCCATCGTGAGTAGTTTGAGTTCTTCCTCGAGGTTCTTTACTTGCACGTCGCCTCCTTGGAGCTTCATCACGTTCGTAATCATCGTCAGAAGATGACTCATCCGTATAAGGACCAGAAAAATCGTGATAATCTCGATCTCGAATATACATGGCATGACCACTTGATCCAGCTCCTTGGGTAGGAGGGTAGTTAGGCAGCCCGTACATCGGATTGGTGCTTATGGGGAGATCCGTAGTGTGGATCTGAACCCCTCGTGGAGGGTTGTTGGGATCTACAATCAAGGAAGAAATCCCCACCTGGAGGGGGTTAGTCCCTGGATTTGTGTGGATGATCGGAGGTAGCGTACTCTCAACATGGGAAGTCGTCCCTAGTGGTTGAGAAACTTGATACGGAACGATAATCCCGGATGTTGGAGGTACTTGTTCAGTGAGGGGCGGAGCAGAGCTAAGAGGTAGAGCCTCGGTTGCGATTGGCTCTGTAATTGCTGGTGTCCTTCGTGTGTTAACCATGGTTGATGTTTCCTTCCCACAGACGGCGCCAAATGTTGTGGAATAAAAACTAGGTTATGATTATGACGGCTAGGGTTTGGGAGCTTCGTGCTTTAATGGCTGCTTCTGCGTTCGAGACTAAACGGTCCTCACAGAATGCCTACGTATCTCTGTATTAGAGAATCAAGCCAAGAAAACGTAGTTCTGAGATGAGGGGTCAGACCCTTTATATAGGCTGAGAAGCCCTAAAATCGTAGTAGGGTTAGGTGACTTGGTGGGCAAGTCACCGACTAGAAGAAGGTTCTAGTCTCCTTCCATGTATGAATCAGTTTCCATGTTGAGATATGTATCTTGGAGGCTAAGTCAGGCAAGAATCATATTCTTGTTTGACTCTTATTTGCTGAGCTGTTTTACTACCCTTAATATTAATTACGAAATTAATATTATAATTAGGGTTTGGGCCCATCTGGTGGGCCTCACGTTTGGACCATTCTAGGTTTAATTAATGCCACATTAAATGTGTCTTTAGGGCTTATTTTTAGCCCATATCATATACTGGTCTAAATTTTAGAGATGGTCTCTGATTGGTACTAAAATAATTCATTTTTTTTTTCTGATTGGCTAACTAACTCTTAACTGTACATAGTAACTTCTACATTCAAATTAGAATTAATCAATCATGATTAGTATAGTAAGATGTTAAATCAAGTAACTGGTATATCTAAATTAGAATTGTTAACAAACCATGGTTAATATAGTGAGATGAGAATGTTAAATAAGGAAAACTTTTAACATAATATGATTGGTCTAAATTTTAGAGATGGTCTCTGATTGGTTCTAAAATATAATAAAAGAAAATTTAAGGCACCATGTAATAAAAAAATTAAATTTAAATTTAACTAAAATTATGTAAATATCAAAAAGACTTATGAACTTTATAATGGACAATTTTATAAAAATGTACAAATAAACATTTTAATAAATGTAAACATTGATCTATGTACAAGCCTCTAAAAAGCAATTATATGATAGAGGAAGTAATGCTGTTTAAAAAGTAATTAGTTAATTATTTTCTTAATTACAATAATTAATTAAATTAGGTATTAGAAAAAAAGAAAATGAAGAGTAATATATTTTCTGGTTGAACTATCTTATATTCAATAACATGCCATGTAATAACCTTAAATTTAGCAATGCTACAGTGATCACATAAATAGTAAATTTTGAGGATTTAGGGAAATGGCAGGTAGGTACTCTACAATTGAAACAGAAAATGAATAATCAGAAACCATATTAGTGATGTACTATGAAAATAAGTGACTCGAAATGATGACGGATTTCAGAAATTCCTCAGTGTGGATTTTAAGGATTTTCGATTTTAATTGAGACTCTATGGAATGTGATATGAAGGAGTATAGAAATATTAAAGGGTGTATATTTTGAGGAAATAGTAAAATTTGGTTAAACTAATGAGTGATTAAGTTAAGGAAATTTGGATTGTTAAACGATTTCAAAACCACTGGAATAATGAGGAAATTCGAAATGAATCGTAATTAGACGAATATGGAGACTAAACAACCAAGATTAATATCATAAAAAGGATATACACTACATTACCAATAACCAAAATCATTAAAACATTAATTAGAAAATCAAGAAACAAGAATTCTAGATTATCTTTCATGACATCATGCATTACACCATCAATTCCACTAACTTTTATCAAGTATTATTTAATAAAATTACTTGATAATTATCCTTATAACAATGTAAAATATCTACTAAGATGAGATAAGATAAACCAACCACAAAATCTCTCCATCCTTCCCACTTTCTTCCATTCGGCCATTCAAGAAAAACAAGGAGAAAAGAAATTTCAAAACCCCACCTTCAAGCAACTAAAACTCAAGGGAAAATTCATGGAGCTTGTTTACATATAGATTAAGGTATGTACCAAATTTGAGAGCAAACTAACTTCATTTGCCTAGTCAATAAATTCATCAAAGTGATGAATGAATAGTGATAAATAGTAACCCTTAAGACTAACTTTGATTTTTATGGTTTCTTTGGAAGATCCAATCTAGAATAAGGTGATATAAAGGCTATACAAGGTGTATTAGGGCTTATACTTACTCCAAAGAAGGTATGTTACTTGAAACCCTAGCTTGATCTTTGAGTTTATGGTTGGTTTTAAGGTTAAGTTTGTGTAAAGAGTGGATTTATGGTTATATAAGTGTTTAAAAGTATTTTAAATGATTATGCAAGTGTTTTGTGTTGGAAACAATGGCTGGTATGATGACCATATGGTGTATGGATTGATATATGTGTTGGATGGTGGGTTTGGAGATGTGAAAAATTTGGAAAGTATGAAAGTATAGTCGTTATAATGCCCGATTTTCGTTAAAACAGTAATTACTTGTTAAAAACAGGGCAACCCGAATCTGTCAAAGTCAGTAGGGTATACCAACTGGTTATAATAGGATAGATCTTGTTTCATAGATCGCTTTGATATAAAGTACGTAAAAATCTGATGAACGGTTTAGGAGATATGACCAAAACCGTAAAAGTGGTTCGAAAGTGTGAGTTCGTAACTTCAATTGAACACCCTTAACCTAAGTGATTCCATTACGAATCTTGATAATTAAATAATAGAGATCATAAGGAAGGTATAGGAGAAGGTCTTATGTCGAACGAATAATTTTTCAATTTTATAAAAATGTTTAGATTAAGGGTATATTCATGGAATACCCCTTAAACGGATAAAGGATAATTTTCTTGAGTTAAGGGTCGACTTAAAAATCTTTAAAACTCAAATATCTACTAAGTGTATAAGATAATGACATACCTTGATAATGGGGCATATGCTAATAATGATCCTTTTCGTTTTATAGAAACTCAGGACGAACACCGGGTCATACCTTTGGGCTTTAGAGATCGAGGCAAGATTTCTTTTACCCTTATTTTGATAATTTGTTTATGTTAAAGAAAAGTGGTTTTCCTAGATAACATATGAATCTTATATCAATATATGATATGGATTACGGATTGTGGATATGGATATGAATATGAATGGAGCTAATATATTTTATGGCTTCAAAAGATATGAAAAGAATGGTATCAGTTGTTATCTAGGGTTATATGGTTTGTAATCTTCTGTTATTTATAATCTTTAAACATTTGTGATTAAATAAATATTATTGGAATATTATTTAGTACTTTAAAGATAAAAGGGATAGTTTATGTATTTAATAGAATATTTGATTTTATTAAATACGGAAGGGATGTCTGAGTCATAATCAAAGTATTACGATGTATATATATATTTTAAAGATAATGATATATGAGAATGGAAATGATATATGAATGGTAATGAGAATGGAAATGATATGTGTGAATGATATATGGAAATGGAAAATGAAAAATATGGAATGGTGTTTTATAAATGGAATAATGATTTTTCAAAAAGGGGGATTACAACATACTTGCGTAAGTGGCTGTGTTTAGCACAGTCCAGCAATCATCATTTATGAGGATGTAGTGGAGAACCTTCCTCATTATGTTATTCCGGCCCATGAGTTGCCGATGGAGGATGTAGTGGAGAACCTTCCTCCAGGGATGTTTGACATTCCTTCTACTAGTAGTAAACAAGGAGTAGGTACGATTAAGCGACTAATCATCGTCCTAACGTATCAGGCGGCACTGGATATCCCCAAAGTATTTAAAGAAAGAATTGATAATGGTTACATTTTTATATACTGAAAAAGAAAAAAAATGGTATGGAATTATGGAATTGTTTTATGGATTAAAGAGAAACTAATTTTATATTATTTTTATATAATGGTTGTATAAAAGGAAATGGAAGGATTATTTTGAGAGATTTATTTCAGATGTTATATTATCTTGTTATAGTAGAGAAACTGATATTATATTATATTGGAAGAGAAACTGATATTATATAGTTTTATATTTCTTTTCATATAAAAATAAATAGATGGTGTATTTAATAAGTAAAAATTAATTCTTAAAGATTACGATGAGTCTTCCGTTTATATATATATATATATATATATATATATATATGTTTTCCTTTGATATTGGTTTACAAATTTATCTTGATGAGCTATTATAGCTCACTCTTGCTATCTAATTTCATAACAGCTAGGGCAAATGCCGATACTCCGCACTACACCCCGCAAGAGGGGAAGGGAAAGACGACCTTTTGAGAGAGTGCTGGAGCCTATTCCTGAGGTAGCTGATAGGCTGATGGGTATTGGTAGATTTATGTAAATTACGCGTGTAAGCTTGTGTAATGACTTTTGGTTGTTGAAATGCTTCACCTCGAAATAATATTCAACAACACTACTTAAGTTGGATTATAGATATGTAATAACTTTTAATTTTAAACTGTTATTATTATGAATTTTATTCTCTGAGCATATGACTGGTATGTGTGTGTATTGAGATTAGTGTGGGGTCATTTGTATGAGTATTAAATGGTAATAGAATATTTTTTTTAAAAAATGTGAATGCTAAAATGGGAATTTGAGTATGACGGCTCGGATTCCTGATCCCGGATCTGGGCTGTCACATGCCAAGTGAAATTGTGTAACATTTTTTAAGGGTAAAATCGTATTACATAACATGCCATTCATATTTGCATGGTATATACTTTTATTTCGACTTGATTCATAAATTCTTATAAAATTATCTTTATTTATACTAGCCTATAGCCCGTGCAAAGCACGGGTTCTTAAAGTTTTTTTAATTGTTTTAATTTTAGATGTTTTAATAATTTTACAAATATATGTAGAATCTATAACCATTATTAATAAGTGAAACCCTCTTTTAATGGTACCTAAAATTTGGTTCGCACTATATTTTGGTTTCACAGTTCGTACTATATTTTGGTTTCACCCCTAAAATCCTATTTTCTCTATAATTCTACGCTGCTTTTTAAAAAATAGAATAAAATTAGAAATCCTATTATAATTATAATTCTTTTATTTGTAATTTTTTTTAATAGAATCATATTTTTCCTAGAATACTACTCTCTCCGTCCTTTTTGATTCTTAACACTTTTTTTTTCACTTTCTGTCACGTATTTTAAGGTGTATTCTATGAATAATTCCATAATTTTTTTTTAAAAAAAAATATTTTTTATATAAAAATTTAATTTAAAGAGAATTTAAAATATAATTCTTATTCCGATCTTCATAATTATCATGACACATAACAATTTCATTAAAAAGTAAAACAAGAGGTGAGAATTGTAATATACTTTGTAATTTAGTTGAACATTCGGTACATACCAACCGTCACCGCTCACCTTTAACAGCATTCCATAGATATACATAGCATGACAATCTTGAGGTTTTTGACAAAGTTTACCAATCTACAATATTGTCATTACTTTAAATCTATAATTTTTATTTTTTTATTAATAAGTGAAACCCTCCTTTAATTGTACTTAAATTTGGTTCGTATTATATTTTGGTTTTACGGTTCGTACTATATTTTGGTTTCATCCCTCAAATCTTATTTTTCCTAGAATTCTATGTTGCTTTTTTAAAAAATAGAATAAAATTAGAAATCCTATTATAATTATAATTATAATTCTTTTATTTATAATTTTTTAATTGAATAATATTCCCCAAGAATACTACTACCTCCGTCTTTTTTGATTCTTAACATTTTTTTTTAATTTCTTCCACGCATTTTAAGGTGTATTTTAAGGATAAGTCCATAATTTTTAAAATTTTATCATCTAGTATTATATAATAAGTAATTTGATGTGTTTTTAATTTTATTTTAAAAAAATTTCAGGACATTTTTAATAATTTGTTTAATATGAATATTAATTTTGATTTAAACTGGTATTTTTTTTGTTGCATAAATTGATTGAAGGTTATTTTTATCTTAAATGGTTAATATTTGAAAAAAGAAATTACATTTGTCAAAAAATGTTTTAAAAATATTTTGATTTGTTTTTGGAAATTACTATATTTAAATTGTAAATATCTATTCACAATTAAAATGTTTATGGTTATGAGTATTTTCTATTATGTAGTGTTAATCTTTTAATAAGATGCATTTTTTTTAATTTTTTTATACATTTTTAAATATTATTAATATTTTGTAGTTTTTTTAACTTTGACTTGAGTTGATGTCTTTATTGTTTTGAATTTTTCGAGTAGTCATAGAAACTCCAATAGTAGTCCCATAAAGTCCAATGCTTCTGGCATTTTTTTTTTTAAAAAAACAATGGTTCTGGCAATGTGCAAGTCCAACTTTGCCAGCACAATTAGCACCAGAAACCAAAAAAGAAGCATTATTACCTGTTTTCTAAACATTGCCTACCCATAAAACACCATCATCCATCCTTATGCATCATCATAATCAACTGTTGTCGGTCTTGGTCTGCGTCTACTCGTGATTCCAAGGGGTACTCTTCTGAGCTAATGAAGTAAGAACAGATTTTCAATATGTGTGTTTCTCTAAGCAGAGAACAGATTTTCAATATGTTTGTTTTGCTAAGCAGATCTTCAATATGTTTATGATACCAATTTGACTTGGCCACTAATCTCTTTTTATTTGTTCATCATAGGTTGCCTCTGCTTTCTGGGACCATTGCCAAGTTGCCCCCCAAAACATCAAGCGAACTCAATTGTGTCTATATCCGAAGGATGAAGGTTTTAAATCCCTACTATTATCACATTCTATTATATATACATATATGGGGGGGCATTGTATTCCTTGCACCCTTTATGCATACCAGATGAAATATTTCTGAAGTGTAAACGTGTTCATATTCAACACCCACACATCCTTTTGTTCTATCTTGCACACATGATGCATGAATATGTCTGCATATGCATGTCTTTTCAGTTTGTTATGTGGTGTTTTTCTGTTAAGTTATCGACTCCTAAAATCCACAATATTGACATATGTCATACGGATACCTTAAAGGAGAGCATATAATTTTAGTACTTTCCTAAGGTGGGTTTGAAGACCGGATCACTTCTGAGTAACTTTCAAATTTAGTTGCGAAATTAATATATTTTGAGGATATCGTGTTAGGACTGAAGGGTCAGTCTCGCAGGATGATTCCTTAGATCATATATATCTTTTTCCATTTGTATCAGTATTTAAATAGAATTGTTTACTATAAAATTGAAACATAGTTAAATTAAATTCACCTCTTAAGAAACCCCTGAGTCATAGCCTAGTGCTTACCTCTCTCCACTTGGTCACAAGAGGTTGAAGGTTCAGGCCTTGGCCTAGGCTCATGTGTGTGGATATTCAGAATTGGCAAATTAGTATAGATGTAAACACTGTACCTCTAGTTACAGAATGGGGAGACTACTACTTCAACGTTTGTTTGAATAACATGTGTGTACTTTTTCAAGTATGTGTAAAGAACAGGATGTAATTCTTTTATATTCATAATGTACGTAAATCTACTCTTAATCAGGGTGCACACCTAGTGAATATTGCTCGAGGGGGTCTTCTGAACTATGAGGCTGTTCTATACCATCTTAAATCAGGCCATTTGGGAGGGTTAGGCATTGATGTTGCTTGGACAGAACCATTTGATCCCGATGATCCCGTCTTCAAGTTCCCAAATGTGATACTCACACCTTATGTTGCAGGCGTCACAGAATTTTCCTATATGTTGTAGGCGATAGCCGTGTCTTCTTTTTTTATACTATGTCTTTTAACACTACTAACTTTTTATCATCTATGCAACACGAGCTCCTCAACTTTTGGCTCTCATATAAACGAATAAAAGTTTGTGCCTACACAAGTCTCTCTTCGTAGCATCCTGATTCTATCTAATTCATATATATAGTTCCCTCTACAACTATAAGTCACAAGACACACACATAAAATAAATATATACACATTCAAATTGATGAATTAGAAACACAAATACATACAGTTCGGAAGAACAGATCGGGGACAATGACTGAGGCGGTATACACACACAATCACATAAATAAATATTTTATTCATGATTAAATCACAAGACACACACATAAAATAAATATATAGACGTTCAAATTGATGAATTAAAAACACGAATACATACAATTCGGAAGAACAGATCGGCGACAATGACTGAGGCGGCAGCTCCGGCGGTGGCAAAGGGTTGGAGATTCGGCAGATTCTTAATCACGGCCAAAGGGTAGCAGCGGGCTAATCGCGGAGAGTATTGTCGGATGTCTGAATGTAATGGGGGTAAGAATGTTTTGTAATAAAAATTAGAAATTGTAATTGATAATAGTAATATTAATAATATTAATTGGATGTAATTAATTGTATGAAAGGGTAATTAGGTAAATTCAATAGGTACCAACCAACCGACCAACCAAACTTTTAATGTTTCGGAATTTATATAATAACTAGCCTAAAACCCGTGCGATGCACGGATTTTTTTTATATTATATAAAAAAAGAACATTAACTAAAATTATTTTTTTAAAAACATGAATTTTGGAGGCTTACTTTTTTATATGAGATGATTTGATAATAAGTATATAAATGTTATTCGTGATATTTCTAGAAAAGTAGGGATTTAGTTAGAAAATATAGAAAAGATGATAGGTTTTAGTTAAAAAGAATAATCAAATAATTATTAGTAATTATAAAATTATTACTTCATTTTTAAATAGAATGTGAAAAAGGTAATTGATTTGTTTATAGTAATTATAATTGAATTACATTATTTAGTAAATACAATTGCTCGTAATGTTTTTAGAAAATGAGAAAATAATATTGTCCGTGATATTTCTATTATAAAAGGAAATTTAGTTAGAAAATATAGAAAAGATTATATGTTTTAGCTGAAAAAGGTAATCGGTTAATTAATAATATTATAATATTATTAGTTTATTTTATTAAAAAGAACCGTCCGTGATATAATTGGAAAAAAGAGATTTTAGTTAGAGAAAATAGAAAAGTAACGTGCATGATTTATGTGAAAAAATTAATTGATTAGTTTATAGTAATTCTAATTTAATTATGTTATTTTACGAAATAAAATTGTTCATAGTTTTTAGAAAATGAGAAAGTAACGCTACCCGTTATATTTTTAGAAAAAAATGGATTGTAATTAGAAAAAATAGAAAAAATGATATATTTTAGTAGAAAAGGTAATCGTTTAATTATTAGTATTATAATATTATTATTTTATTTGTATTAAATAGAAACGCATGTAATATAATTAGAAAAATGGAGGTTTTAGTAAGAAAAAAGAAAAAAGGTAACGTGTTTTACTGAAAAAAGGTAACCGTCATGATATAATAGGAAAATGAGAGATTTTAGTTTGAGAAAAGAGAAAAGGTAACGTGTTTTGACTGAAAAAGGTAATTGATTAGTTAATAATAATTATATAGAATTATGTTATTTTTAGCTGAAAAGGTAATTGGTTAATTATTAGTATTATAATATTATTATTTTTATTATTAAATAGAAACGTCTGTAATATAATTAGATAAATGGAGGTTTTAGTAAGAAGAAAGAAAAAAAAGGTAACGTGTTTTGCTGAAAAATGTAACAGTCCTTGATATAATTGGAAGAAGAGATATTTAGTTAGAGAAAGAGAAAAGGTAATGTGTTTTGACTGAAAAATGTATTTGATTAGTTAATAGTAATTATATATAAATGTTATTTTATTAAATAAAATTGCTCGTAGTGTTTTTAAAAAGGAGAAATTTTAGTTAGATAAAATATAAAAGATATTCTATTTTAAATAAAAAAGGAAATTATTTAGTTATTGGAAAATAGAAATGGTTATATGTTTAAACTGAAAAAGGAAATTGATTAATAAAGAGAAATTTTAGATAGATAAATATAAAAGATATTTTATTTTACCTGAAAAAGGAAATTATTTAGTTCTTGAAAATAGAAAAGATAATATGTGTAACCTGAAAAAGAAAATTGATTAGTTAGTAGATCTGTAATTGAGTAAGGGTAATTATGTAAATTCAATAGGTACCGTTGAACCAAACTTTTAATGTTTCGGAATTTATATAATAGTATAGATATAGATAGATAGTATAGATATGGATGTGAATTTATATTTGGATACATAAGCATATCAATTAATATAAATTATCAATCAAACTTATCGAACCATTATGTACAATAAATAATAATTAGCTTTATAATTTTGAGGTACGAATATATTCTCAATTTATATGTTACTGGAGTGTTTATATTTTTTATAAATGAAATATATATCATATTGTGTGATGCAATTTTTTTCATTTTATTTTAAAATTTACCGTATTAATGAATAATATTCATAAAAAATGTATATTTGATATGTTTTGTAAATTCAAATTCTATAGTTAATGTCATTTAATACAAACAAAAGGTTTATTAATAGATTTGTATAAACGATATATCTCTTTGACATTAGTAACTAATTATTTTTATTATTAAAAAATCAATTTTATAATTCATACAAGATGTAAACATGTTCTAAACTTACATGTTATTGAAATATGTACAAACTTTTAAAATGTATATGTTTTGTTGTTAGATATAATTTATTCTTTTTTTATGTCGAGACTTATCATTACTAATGGAATCGTTAATAAGATATGCATGTTTAAAATAATTTAAAATTTAAAACGTTTATAGTTGATGTCTTCATAAAATCCGGTCAAACCTTACATAATGAATGCGTTCTATATACTAATATACTTTTAAAAATTTTAATACTTTATATCTGTACTATACTATTATAAGCAAAACAGGATATATTTGATTTGGTACTCTTTTTTTGGTCACTCCTTTTTGGTACAATTTTTTTGGTCACTCTTTGGTTTGGTTAAATCTCTATTATTAATAAAATTAAAAAAAAACACACATAGCCTAAATAATATTTATTAATATTAATATGCACCATATACACAAATATGTGGTGACAAAATTACACCATTTACAAAATACACTCCAACGCATGATCACTATACTTAACACTAAAAGGAATCTTTCACCAATAAAATAGAATATTCTAACTTTGTCATATTTACATTATTAATATCTATTATATTTTAAATTGTAATGTTATGGCCGCATAATATTAAATTTATTAATATAAAAATTAATTAAAAAAAATCAATATCCAAATTTTGTTGAAAATTGATATTTTAGAATTACGACATTTTAGAATTAACAAGAGCTAGGAACAAATATTAGGACATAGATAAAATTTTAATAAGAGCTAAGAAGAAAATAAGTTTCAATTGATAAAAATTTAAAGTTAAAAATTATGAGAACAAATAAGTTGGAAAAAGTTACAAGAACAAATTGTAGGACATAGATGGAAAAAAGTTGTTTTGTTAACAAATATAGGGGTATTGTTGGAATTTTGAAAGTTACCAAATTTGGTGAAAAATGATCACCAAATGTACTTTTGTCACCAAATTTGGTGACCCAAAACTAATTTGGTGATCTTGGGTCACCATTTTAGTATTGCGGAGTGAGTTTGACACTATATGTATCACTATTATAATGATTTAGTGATTGATCGGAGTTGCTCTTACAAATGTTCTACACCTACAAGGCTATAATACAAAATTCCTTAAAGAAGTTTGAAGTCTCCATTCTACAAGTAAAGGATGTTTACCAAATCGTAAATGAATCATCCAATCCTCTAGGTATACAAGATAATCGTTAGTACTCATTAATCTCCATTGTTGTCCATCCTTACATTTTTCTTACAAACTAAACAATCCCCTTATTCTTTTGTTTAATCCCCTTATTCTTTTGTTTCCTTGCTCTAGCTCTACTCATTCATTATACCATACTTATCCTTTTCCATATATACTGACCTTCTTGCAACATATTTTCTAAAACCAATATGACTCCCTATGGCAAACAAATCATCACCACCTTCTTGCTATCTATAATCCTCAGTTACCCGGCAACCGTAACATCCCAAGTGTGTGCCGAACCATGTCCGTTCTCTCCACCGGCATTAATTCCAACACCAGGGCCTCCAGCCGGTTCAAATAGCCTTTCGTCACGTAATAAACTCGCAAATGCAGGGCCTCCAACCGGTCCAAATAACCTTCCGCCACCTTACAATCCCACTAATAATGCACCAACGCCGCCAGATAATATGGTGCCCTGGTTTCCATATTATAGAAGGCCTTCACAATCTTCATCAGCATCAGTTCTTACCTCGGGATGGGTAGCTGTGATTGTCTTCACAATCTACCTTCTTGTTTTTTCTTATTATTAACTACAATTTCCAACTAAGTTACATGTCAAGAATTTAATCAACAGGTAATTAAGGCATACTCTGTTATAATGCATTTATATATGAAAAATGCTACAGACCCCAAATTGAGTACAAAAAAAATTACAAAATGTCATGTATCTTAATTTGATTGGTTATAATTAACTGGGCCTTGTGTATAGCCTTGTATACACATTAACTTTATCAATTAAATTTTTCTATACGCGAAATCACCCATGTCATATTATTTTGTACCTTTTTTTGATAGCCAATTTGGATTACCTAGCACTACTCTTTATATATTAACCTTAAAGTTGTGTGATGAAGCATAGACGTAGAAATTCATATGATTTCTGTTGAATTTTTAACTATTTTTTAATTTTGAAAGTTTGAATTATTACTTAGGGAAGTATTAGGTTTTCAACAAATGATAGTTCATCTTTATTTACTTCCTGTTTCTTTTTTTAAAAAGCTATGATATATAGCTGTCATATATGTTTTCTTGTTTCTTTATTAAAAAAAAACTATAACAACTGTCATACCTGTTTTTTTTTACGAGAATAATTAGGCTTGTATATATATATGTCTTTACAACGAGTATTTGTTGTCAATATATTTTGAGTTAATGAGAATCGAACCAAGGACGTAAAACGACAAGTGATAAATTCTTATCACAGTTCAGTTATTATATATGACTAGATGATAACTCGTGCGAAGCACGGGCTCGGAGATTTATATTAAATAATTACTAATTTTTATTTAATTAAATATTTATAAAATTATATTACAAAAATTATAAAAAGAAATATGTTATTTGCATAAAAAAATTTATGCGATTAACAAACTATAAAATTAGATTGTTTAATAGAAGTATATGTAAGCACATTTCGGTTGTTTTCATTAAATTTTTTTGAGTGATGACCCTAAATACCCACCAATCAAAACAAATGTACCGAAATACCTACTGGCTGAAGACATGACCCTAATTGCCCACCGAACACGCATGCTTGGCATGCGTGTAGCTACACGCACAACACACATGCGTGTACTTGGTTAATTCAGTTCAGCACTCGTGAACAGTGGCTTGGGATACGCATGTTGAGCATGCGTGTCATGAGATGCGCATGTTCAACATGCGTATGCCAAGCTACTGTTCATCATCTTCACCTCGCGCCAACGTCAATTTTTCCACCATTTTTTCGTTCACTTCTTTCACCCCATTTAGGCATCGAGCAATCACATGTCATATACCAAAACACTCGTCTCCTCCTCCTCTACAACCCTGTACCCTTCGATTTCCATTTCTTGAGCCAAATTTGAAAGCCCCAAAACAGACTTTTTTTTCGATTTGTTTTCCGGTAAGTCTGTGCACGCCCCTGCGGGGCCGAAAAGCAAGAAATCAACGGGGAAAAATGGAGAGGAAGGTGTGATCTTTGTTTTGATGCCTTTAGAAGTAGTGTAGGTGGCCGGAAATGTGTAAAACGAAGCTGTGCGATTTTGAGTCGATTTTTGCTTCGAGAGACGACCGGAGCTCGTTTGCACAAAATGACGTTATTGACGTCGTCACGCATCTGGGAGATGCGTGACAGGGATACGCATGTTCAACATGCGTAACCCGTGGTCAAATATGGGCGCCCCTCCCGCCAATCGGTATTTCGGGCAAAATATTATGAATGGTGGGTATTTTGGGCAATTTCTCAAAAAAATTTAGGATAATTTATCGTAATCTTTTTTTATTATAAGTTATAATAAAAAAATTGCTAATACAGTGTAAGAATAATAATAATAATAATAATAATAATAATAATAATAATAATAATAATAATAATAATAATAATAATAATAAGATTTCAATTTTATTATTTTTTTTTAAAAAAATAACATATAAGCGCAGGGAAGAATGTTCTAGAGTAGTGTATAGAAACATGTTCTAGTTGTTCACCTTGAAAAATATTTTGTAGAATTGATCGTATTATTTTTTTTATTCTAAATTATGATAAAAAAAATTGTATTATAATTATAATAGGATTTCAATTTTATTATTTTCTTTAAAAAATAACATAGAATTGTAAGAGAATATGATTCTAGGGATGAAACTATTTTTTTTATTTAAAATTGTAATAAAAGAATCATAATTACAATAGAATTTCTATTTTATTAAAAAACAACATAGAATTATAGTAGAAATAGGATTATAGGGATGCAACCAAAATAGAATGAAACCAAAATTGGGGTGAAATCAAAAGTGGTACCGTTAAAAGATTGTTTCGCTTATTAATAAAAGTTACAATGTCATATGATATTATTGATCCATTTTCAAATTTAATACATATATTTACATACATTTTATTACAAAACAAATTATTCTTCTGAACAATATAATCATGACTGTTCGCCAGCAATCCAATCCAATTCAAGCCCATCTTACTATTATAAGAAGTACGGAATGATACTTTGCATCTTGCATGTGGAGGAATACATGGCCCATGTTTAAAAAAAAGTTGACACCGTACACGGGAATGTAAATAGAAAACATCCCCTGGGAAAGTCTCACGGCCTGGTGGTCGGCGTAACAATAATGACATTTGGATGAGTCCTACAAAATATAGCTTGAGTTAAGAACTTAAGATAGACAGACACAACCCCGTCATTACATCCCTTTGGTCTAATTCACACCCCCATGCATTCTCAAATCTAGCTAAACACCACATGCCCACAGCATGGGCGTCCACATGAGCAACAAGCCCCATTGGCCCATTGTTTATTTGACTGCTTATATATAATCCTCCAACTTTGTTCCGCTGACTGGCCTTACATTTTCCAAGTCCTATTAACAAAAATTTGACTTTAATTTTAATTAAAGATAAGAGTAAATTGCATTTTGTGTACCTGTACTTTGGGCAATACACCACTTAAAATACCACATTTCAAAAACTGCCACGGGCAATACCGAACAAATTAACTTTTTACAGAGTGTGTACTACCGTCTAATTTTGTCTAACTGTGTCAAATGGGCAGGGGTAAAACAGACATTTGTACTAGCAGTTTGCGCGGTCCTTTTAGTGTCTTCTTGCCTCCCTTTTGTACATATACTACTTTAATCAAGAACAAAACTTTAATCAACTCAACACTTTACTCTGCTTTAATCAGACATTGTAGGGATTTAATCAAGAAGACGATGGCTTGGGCTGTTCGACCAAGTGAGGACAGAGACGCATTTGCTCCAAATGAGGCCCCACAATATACATGTAAGCATCTTTTTTCGTATTTAGGGTTTAATTAAAATTAGGGGTGTTGTTTATGTAATTAGGGTTTTGTAAATGGTTTTCATACTTTTTTTTTTCCGGTAAATGAGGCTTGGCCTCGTGGAATTTTATAAAAATAAAGATATGTACAGACCAAGAGCAAGACACTCAAGGCCAAGAAAAAAATTCATTTGGAACAATCTCCAAAGAATAAACAAAAGGAAAAACTCAAACAACAACACTAACACCACAAACTACAAGATTCACCTAAAGAGAGGCAAACCAAGAAAACAATACAAAAGCATCTTGAGAATCCCACCAGGCACATGCTATTCTTGAGAGGCACAACTCATGTGACAAGCACGATCGTGCAAGAGGAGAATGAAGACTAGTTTTATTCCAAGCCTTCCAAAAGTGACCACCCAGGCAATAAAAAGAAAAACCACAGATGCCACTAGAATTTGCCACGACCCACCTGAATTTAATATTAGCTAAAGCAGAGAAAACTTGCTTAATCCATAAAACAGCCCCACTAACCACATCTCTCCCATTCTGTCTCACACTTCTACCAGTTCGACCCCCTAAAAAAGAAAGTAACTGAGCACAGTGCACAATATTAAAAGACACATGCCAGCCCCCAGGGTCAAACAGAAAAAACACTAGCAAGAACAACTCTAAGAGCCAACCACATCGCAGCATAAAACCTCGACTGAACTCCAAAAGATTGTTGAAATTCAACCCAGCACCAAGCCTAATTAACAACCTACACCAACCTCCAGTGTTTCGAAAGAAGCAGGAAAGAAGACCTATAAGAACCAACCCCACGATAACAAATTTCTCCAAATTACCTTCCATTTTGGAATTGTCACAGACCCGTAGAAATATTCCAGGTTTCAAGCACACGACAAACACGACTGCTGCGTTTAACTTTCAAGCTTAACATTTTGAATCGCACAACCTCTTCTACTAACCCAATAACCCGACTTAGCGGACGATTCTGAGATTGAAATAACCTCACATTTCTCTCCTGCCAAATAAAGTAAATCAGCGATCCCAAAACTAATTTATTCACAATGGCAACTAAGCTCTTCCCCTGCCATCTGTTAGCTGCAAAAACCACTAATTCATTCCAACTCATATCCTCCGGAATACACACTCCTTTCCTGATAAAATAGCAGAGAACTTCTCGACAAAAAGCACACTCAAAAAACAAATGGTCAACTGAATCTCTCTGACCCTTACAAAAAGGACAGAAAACATTACCATCTGTTTGCCAAGTTTGCATTCTGACTTGAGTCATAAGTTTATTTCTAATAGCCAACCACAGAATAAACGAGTGTTTAGGAATCAAATTAGAAAACCATACCAGGTGAGACCAGGCAACCTCAGGATGCACTTCACAAAAGTCATTCCAAGTTGAACTAGCTTTAAACAAACCCAGCTTACCATCTTTAGAGACCCAGCTAGCCTTGTCATTACGATCACCATTTATTCTAAAAATTTTGTGACTCAGTTCCGGCCATTTATCGATAACACCCGGAGGCCATTCTACTTTATCGCCCACCACAAAATCCTTAACCTTAGCCACTTCAGAATAACCTAGAGATGCAATATCTCTAGAGAAAAATCTATCAGCCAGGGGTCTATCCAGAACCCAAACATCATGCCAAAAGAAAGACTTACTACCATCTCCCACTTCCATTTTAAAAAACTTTTGAAAATCACCCCTCAAATTAAGGATGCGCTTCCAACTAGCAGAGGCATCCCAAGCTATATTAATGTGCCAGAAGCTCCTCTCTCGAAGTCTATAAGAGTGAATCCACCGAACCCAAAGAGACTGCCTATTAGTAATGACGCTCCAAATATGAAAAGCCATTAAAGCTTTATTCCAAGCATACAGAGGTCTTATACCTAGCCCCCCTTCTCTTTTAGGCCTACACACATCCCTCCAGGCCACTTTAGCTTTCTCTTGAACTAATTCTACACCACCCCAAATAAAATTCCGAATAATCTTCTCAGTTTCTTTAGAGATCGAAATTGGTAAAATAAAGACTGATGCCCAATAAACTTGCATCGAAGCCAACACTGACAAAGCCAGCTGCAACCTCCCTGCAAAGGACAACCATCTATTCTACCAGCTTCGAATTATATGTCTCACCTGGTCTATTAATGGAACACAATCAGAGTGCCACAGCCTCGTAGAAATCAAGGGAACTCCCAAATACTTAACAGGGAGCATACCCACCTCGAACTTCATAATATTATTAATAAGCATCTGATTATCTCTCGAAACTTTACAGAAAAAAGAGTTACTCTTCACTTCATTCGGCCACAAACCAGAGACACCACCAAACTCATCAAGAGAGTCCTTCAACACTTGAACAGACCTAGGATCCCCATGAGAAAACAAGAATAAGTCATCAGCAAAACATAGATGAGAAATTTTCAGTTTATCACATTTCTTATGAAACCTAAATCCCCCGTCCTCATCAATTCTCTTCTTTAAAATGATCGACAACACCTGCATAACTATAGTAAACAGGTAGGGAGATAAGGGATCCCCCTGCCTGAGGCCTTTCTCCCCTTTAAAAAAACCAAAGGACTCACCATTCACAATCACAGAATAAGAAGGAGTTGAAACACATTCCTTGACCCAACCAATCATTCTCTCCGGAAACCCAAACAAATACAAAGCTTCAAACAGAAACTCCCAATTAACACTATCATAAGCTTTCTTGATATCAACTTTAAAAGCACAGCGAGGAGTACCGTTATTACGGTGATAATTTCTAAACAATTCCTGAGTCAGAAGAATATTATCACTAATTCTCCTCCCCGGAATAAAAGCATTCTGATTATCATCAATAATACTATCCAAGCAGCCCTTAATTCTATTTTCCAAAATTTTCGAAATACATTTGTACAATACGTTACATAAAGCAATTGGACGAAAATCACCAACCCCCTATGGACAATCAATTTTTGGAATAAGAGAAATAAGAGTGGCATTTACCTCTTTAAGCAACTTACCAGTCCTAAATAATTCCAACACTGCATTGCACACATCCTCACCAATCACAGGCCAAGCACTTTTATAAAACTTTGCAGTATATCCATCGGGACCCGAAGCTTTGTCATCCCCCATAGAGAAAATCACCTCTTTGATTTCATCAGCACTAACCTGTTGGACCATGTGATCACACATATCTTCTGGCACTTGTTTTTCAAAAACCTCGGCCATACTCAAAATACTACCACCATTCGACTTTGTACCTATTAATCCCTTGTAAAAAGAGATGAACAGATCAGGCAAATCAACTCCTTCAACAGTCTCCCCTTGATCATTAAATAAAGAAGACACTTTATTTTTATTCCTTTTCACTAAGAGACTTTTATGAAAGAATTTGTTATTTTGATCTTCAACCCGAAGCCAGTGGATCTTGGACTTCTGCTTAAACAAACGCTCCTCTTCTAGGGCTGCCTCCCTGTACTCTCTCGACACCCTAGCCTCTTCGAGTTTCAAAAACTCATTTAAAGGGTCAGCATCCCTAGCACTTTGCACAGTAGATAGAGCATCCTTCAAAACACTAGCCTTTGTACTAAGATTTCCAAATGCCCAAGCTTCCTGACGGAAAATTGGCTTTAATCTTTTAAGCTTCTGAACCAATTTATACATCATGACACCTCTAACCTGGACAGACCACCCTTGCTCGACTAAACTAATAAAATTACTTCTATTAGTAAGGAAATTCTGGAATTTAAAGGCCGATGTCCTCCTAACAGCCACCTCATTGTCCAACGCAACAATAATTGGGCTATGGTCACTAGTTCCCGCAGGCAGAAAACTAGCTTTAGATGAGGGAAACTTATTCTGAAAAGACACATTTACAAGGGCCCTGTCGAGTTTTTTGACAATCCCAATCCCATGGGGCGAACCTGACCAAGTGTACCTCATCCCTGTGAAGTGCAGATCCATCACCTCAATTTTGTAGACACATTCTCTGAATTCCTCCATAGCAGGAGATCCTCTAATAACACCACCTAACACTTCAAGGTCGTTCAAGGTAGCATTGAAGTCCCCCAGAATAACCCACGGAGACTCCCCTACTAACTGACTGAAGACGTCTAAAGAATGCCAAAGATTACGTCTGGGGACATGATCGTTAGCAGCATAGACAAAAGAACAGAAGAAATTAACTTGAAAAGCTTTCTGCGTGATCAAACAATGCATGACCTGGTCTATACTGAACAGCAACATCACTTCAAAAGCATTTTCATCCCATCCAACAACAATTCGACATCCCTTATTACACAACTCTGAATTTGACATCCAACTCCAATGCCGAAACATTTTATTAAAAACAAACCCAACCTTACGCTTATTAACATGGGTTTCTAGCATACAACATAATCCCACATTATTATTTCTAATTAACTCCCACACCTCTTTATTCTTAAAAGGTTGATTAAAACCTCTGATATTCCAACAAGCTAAATTACTCATTAAAAAAGATTTGGATCAGCAGCTTTACTATCCCCTCCCTTCGAATCTCCATACAACTGCTCTTCGGCAAAAGCTTCCTGCTCTATTAAAGAATCCTGATCATCCTCTGGAACCACACCGTCTGCACGATTTAAAGGAACTGAGATATCATCCATCATAAATCTTGTCGTTTCATCCGCCTCAGATTCCACATCCTCTTCAGAGTCCCAACAATCTTTAACAACTTGCTCACTTGGGGTTTGAGTGGCCTTTGATCCCTTGACACTTTCGTGAGTATTATCATCCCTAATCTCAATTCGTTGAGATATCCCTTGTTGAACCAACTGTTCGTGACCATTTACAACCCCTGACACTTCTACCTTCTTTTGCAAATTACCCCTGGTAGTATTCCAACTGGATGACCCAATATCCTTTTTAAAACCACCTGCATCCTGTGGAACCACTTCTGAGACTGCCTCTAAGTTATCTATCAAATTGGTCGAAGCCAAAATACTAAATTTATTCGGTCCCAACTTCAACTTCTTTGATTCATTCACCGTATTCCCTTTATTAACAATGTTGTCACCCCCCATTTTCTTCTTGTTGTTCCCTATGACTATGCCCCTGTTTACATAATTAAACTCACTTTGATTTGACCTCCCCTTCTGCATACCCTTACCATACTGGCCAAACTTTGACTTTGAATTAACAGTAGCTCCTCCGTACATATGCTCCTTTCCCCTTCTCTGAATAGTGGTAAACTCCCTTGTTCCATCACCCCCTTTATTTGCATCAACAACCTCCTTTTGTTTCTTCAACTGATTTGCAACCAACACAGGGCAATTGCTTATATTATGACCAAAAATATTGCAAGTTGGGCACCAAGATGGTCTCCAGGGGTACTCGACTCGCAGCATCACTTCAAGTTCTTCAGAATTCTCGTCCTTTGGGATAACTACACAAATATTTTCAAGAAGATTTTTTTGAGCATCTACTTCCACCAATAATTTTGCAAAGCTCAATCGACTAGTGGCATCTTTACACATCTTTTCAGTGAGAGCATCCGCAAGCAAGATATTACCCACCCCACTTCCAATACGACTAATACCCGCTCTATTCCAGAATTGCAGAGGGATATTATAGATCTTGACCCACAAAGGAACTGTTCTTGGAACATGTTTTGTCAATATTATATGAGGGTACCATCTTTGGAGAATTAATGGTTTGCCTTCCACCATACACACATCGTCTTCCAAAATTTGTAACATATCTTCCTCACTACTAAATTTAAAGAAGAAGAAGCCATCGTCATTCATTATAACTTCCTTCAATCCTCTATTTTTCCACCTCCTATTCGCATGGTATTCCATTGTATGAAAAGGCACTCTTCGTTCAAAGAAATATCCAACCAAACAGTTCTTCCATGGAATCCTTCCTTGCAAATCAACACTAAGGGGCATTTTAACAAACACCTTATCTCCATTAACTTCAGGGGAATGATACTCAAACTTCATTCGTTCATAAGTTTGAGGTTTAGTAATTTTCGCCCAATTTTCCGAATTTGCTCCTTTACCAGACTTACTTCGATCTCCAGATTGTGGCTTTGGCAGGTTACTAGCCCCACCCATCAAGAACTCATGAGCCCGACTTTTAATCTTATATTCTTCTACAATTTTAACACCTCTATTTTCCTCCCTTACAACTGAATCAGCAGTTTCAGGCGTCTCCTTCTCCATATCGTTTTCAAATGCCAATGCTACAACCTCCCTTACAACCTCATTTTCAAATGCCACAACCTTCATACTTTAATCATGTTGTCGAGGGTTTTAAATGCAGTGGGTTTAGGTGTTTTATTGATTTCTGCGAGTAATTGGGGTTTTTTAATTTTTGTGGTCCCAATTGATTTGTTTATTCATTTGTTTATGTCTATTCGATCTTTATTCGTTTTGAAACCCTACTTGTGTTTGTTTTGTTTGTCAATGTTACATCGCCTGATTTGTTTACTATAAAACTGTTTCATGGGGGGTAATGACAGACAATCCAAGACACTATGATGGTGGTGCTTTTGACTATGTGGACTTCTGTAATGTAGACATGATGTCCATGTTAGAACTGGGTGGTATGTTAAAGGAATGTGGGGTTCTTGGGTGTCAAATGTACTACTATAAGTTCCCTAAAACTGATTGGATTAATGGTCTTTGGACCTTAGAAACTGATAGTGATGTTTTGGAAATGTGTGAACTGGTGCCACCTTCTAGATTGGTGTTAGTGTTTGCTGTTGAAATCCAGTCTCTAGCTAAGAAAAGCCAAATTCCATCACAGAGCTATTTTCCATCACAAGATCCAGACTTGGAATTTGTTGAGGCTGAATATGATGGAGATTTTGTTAGAGAAATGTTTGATGAGGATGGTGGTTACGATGAGAATGCAAGCTACAATGATAGTGACTCAGAAGATGAAGACTATGTGGTAAACCAACATGATGAACTTAGTGATGATTCATTCCATTCTGACTCTTCAAATGAGGACAGTACAGACGAAGATGTGGCTTACTACAAGAAGGAAAGAGCAAAGAAGAAGGTTGCTAAAGAGCCTGCAAAAGCTACTAAGGAGGGTAAGAAAGCTGCTAAGGAGAGTAAGCAAGCAGGTAAACAGAGTGAAAATGCTAAGGAGGGTACTAGGAAGGATGGTGATCAAGATGAGTGTAACAAAGAGAAAGAGAAATAGAGTGCCACAAAGATGGGGACAGCTGAGAAAATGGGTTCCTTTAGTGACTCTATTTTCTATGATAGTGAAGAGGAAAGAATGGCTGCCAACTCCACTGATGAGGATGAGATAAGTTGGCCAGTGTTTGATAAAGCTGAGATGGACAATCCTAAATTTGAGCTGGGCCAGTTGTTTCCAAGTACAAAAGTGCTTAGAGATCCCAGCTATCTAAGAAGTGCTATGATTGGTTGGCTGAAAAACCTAGGAGTCAGTAGAGTAGAAGTGCATTTAGAATGACTCCAAAATCTGATCAGTTTGTGAATAACCAATGTGAGGTCTTCAACAGCAGTATTGGTAAGCATAGAGATCTACCTATACTGTCTGTGCTACAAGCCATACATATAGATGTGATGACAAGAATCCAAAAAAGAAGGGACAAAATAATTAACAGTTATGCTTTGAACCCTATCTGTCCCAATGCTATGAGGAGATTAAACAAGTAAGCCTTTTCATACATTATTCTGTCGTTTTCTTTATTTTACATTAGAATTAGAATCATGTCTAATGTGTATGAGTTTTCTATTAGGGCTGTTGAAATGACTAAAGGGTGCCATGTGATCTGGTCTGGGGGCAAAATACTTGGTCACCATGTCTGCAGGGGGGTATCAGATGGTGGTGGACCTGGATGCTAAAAAGTGTGCTATGCAAAAAGTGAGAGTTGAGTGGAATACCATGTTACCATGCATGTGCATGCATTGCATGGTCAGAAAAGAACTATGAGGAATTTTTTCATGAATGCTACTCAAAGGACACCGTTATTGCTTGCTACAGCCACACCCTTGAACCCATATGTGGTGAAAAAGAATAGTTTAGGACTGAGTATCCCAGACCACAACCTCCTGTGGTCAAGGTGCAGACAGGAAGGCCAAAAAAAGTAGGAATAAGACAAATGATACTACAACACCTGGTGCAACTAGGTTAAAAAGACAGAACACCAAGATCAAGTGCAGTTATTGCACAGAATTTTCTCACAACACAAGGACTTATCCAGCTAAGGTATGGTTATGATTTTTCTTGCACTCATAATTCTCTATGTTAGTTGATAACTGAATGCATATGCTTTTGTGTTGACAGGCACATGATAGGGCTAATGGATGTGAGAAGCAGAAGAACAAAAAGACCAAGAAGGCTGATGAGGATCAGAGTGGAACAAAAGTGAATTTGACAACTCCTGAACAAGCCAATATAGGCACTGGAAGAACAACTACAACATTAGGTGAAGGCAGCCAGGGAGGGGTGTTTACCACCCCTAAGACTTCTCAAACACCCAACAATCCTGAAGCAAGCAACAATCCTTTTGGTGTGCAGCCCCTGAGCTTTACAACCAAGGACAAGAGCAAGGTTACATCTTTGAAGAACCTGGAGCTTGCTAGAAAGAAAAGAGAAAGCAGGCTCAAACAAAAGCCAATTTGGAAGCAGTGATCTATTTGACTCATTAGAGTTATTTTGAATTATGGTCTGTAAGAACCTTTGTAACGCTGTTTAATGGTCTCTAATGATCTCTATGAACCTTGTAATGGTCTCTTTTGATGGTCTCTTTTAATGGTCTGTTTTCGAACCTTGTAATGGTCTCTTTTGATGGTCTCTTTCGAACCTTGTAAGAACCTTTTGGCTTGTAATGAAATGAAGGATACCTTTTGGTATTGATTTAACAACTTTGGTTTCATTAGGTATTTTTAAGTGCAATGTGTAAGCAATTTTAACAGCATAGTGTCTTTTATTTACCAAGTTTATTGTCACTTAGATTTGGATTTTATGTGCAAAGAAGGTACATAAAAACAATAGTAAAGCACTTAACAAAATGGTTCCATTACAGACAAAAGCTTAACAAGCTTAACATTGAACAACCACATTCAACAAACTTAACAGTCCTAGAACAAACTAACCAAAGCTTCAATCCTAACAAACCTTTGGAATTAAACAGACGATGACATTCATTAAACCTAACAGTCTGTTGTGGAATAAAAACTAGGTTACGAATTGTATTTAATGCTAGGGTTCGGGAGCTTCATGCTTTAATGGCTATTTCCGTGTTTGAAACTGATCGGTCCTCACAGAGTGCCTACGTATCTCGTATTGAGAATCAAGCCAAAAACGTAGTTCTGAGAATGAGGGGTCAGACCCTTTATATAGGCTGAGAAGCCCTAGAATCGTGGTAGAATTAGGTGACTTGGTGGGCAAGCCACCGCCTTGAGGAAGGTTCTAGACCCCTTCCTTGTAGGAATCAGTTTCCTTGTTGAAGTAGGTGCCTTGGAGGCTAAGTCAAGCAGGAGTAATATCCTTATCTGACTCTTATCGCTGAGCTGGTTATTACCCTTAATATTAATTACGAAATTAATATTATAAATAGGGTTTGGGCCCATATAATGGGCCCCACGTTTTGACCATATTGGGCTTAATTAATGCCACATTAAATATGTCTTTAGGGCTTATTTTTAACCCATATCATTTGCCCCCCAACTTCTAGGAAAACTGATCAGGTTTTCCTTGAAGTTTTAACGGCCTTATTCGAGACTCGGGTCAGCAGGGTTTATTGCTCATTAGTGTTTCACGAATACCGTCTTGGTGTAAAGTGTGGAGCGACCGACACGTTTACGACGATGTTTAATCGATGCTATTCGGCAATAATTAGCTTTAAACGATGCTTAAACGACGTTAAGCGACGCTAAACGGCATTAAGCGGCACTAAACAGCACTTAATGGTGCTAAAATAACACTAAAATGGCACTAAACGATGCTTAAACGGTGTTAAACGACATTAAACGGTGGTAACGACACTAACAGTGCTATCGACACTAATAGTGGTAACGGCACTAACGGTACTAACGACACTAACAGTGCTATCAACACTAACAGTGCTAACGACACTAACGGTGCTAACGGCACTAATAATGATATCGACAGTAATAGTGCTAACGGTACTAACGGTGCTAACGGCACTAATCAGCCTTAAATGACATTTAAATAGTGTTAAACGGCATAAAACGGCGTTAAACGGTGCTAAACGGCGCTTAATGGTGCTAAAATGGCACTAAAATGGCAATAAACGGTGCTTAAACGGTGCTAAACGGCACTAAACGGTGCTAACGACACTAACAGTGCTATCAACACTAACAGTGCTAACGGTACTAACGACACTAACAGTGCTATCGACACTAACGGTGCTAACGGCACTAACGGTGCTAACGGCACTAACGATGCTAACGGCACTAACAGTGCTATCGGCACTAACGGTGCTAATGGCACTAACAGTGCTAATGGCACTAACGGCACTAATTAGCCTTAAATGACGTTTGAACGATGTTAAACGGCATAAAACGGCGCTAAACGACACTAATCGGCGCTAAACGACGCTAAAACGGCGCTAAGTGACGATCGGATGACATTTTCTAAAAATGTTGAATCATCATTGTCATATTTGAATGATCACTAATGTGTTTCAATGTTCTGAATCACTTTAGTGAGGTTTGAAGCCAGTCAGGGGTGTTTTGAACATCAAAGTGATTTTTCAAGGTTGACGGACCATCAGCATCCACTTCCAGTTGGCTAAGGCCCTCAAAAAATGAAGTGGTCAGCCAAGGATGGTCCAAGACTATAGAAAATTCAATTAGCTTCGCGTGGACTGTAAGATCATCCAAATCTAATATCCGGAGCTCAAGATATGGCCCAAACAACGTTTGAAGGGTCAGATTGAGTTCCCGGTCGGCCTAAGGGCTTCAAAATGGCTCGGTCGGCCAGAAACCAGTCGGCCAAGGGTCTCCAAGATTGTAGAAAATTCAGAGAGCTTCGCGTGGACAGTAAGATCATCCAAATCTGATATCCGGAACTCAAGATATGGCCCAAACAACGTTTGAAGGGTCGGATTGAGTTCCCGGTCGGCCTAAGGGCTACAAAATGCCTCGGTTGGCCAGTAACCAGTCGGCCAAGGGTCTCCAAGACTGTAGAAAATTCAGAGAGCTTCACGTGGACAGTAAGATCATCCAAATCTGACATCCAGAGCTCAAGATATGGCCCAAACAACGTTTGAAGGGTCGGATTGAGTTCCCAGTCGGCCTAAGGGCTCCAAAATGCCTCGTTCGGCCAGTAACCAGTCGGCCAAGGGTCTCCAAGACTGTAGAAAATTCAGAGAGCTTTGCGTGGATAGTAAGATCATCCAAATCTGACATCCGGAGCTCAAGATATGGCCCAAACAGCGTTGAAGGGTCCGGGGCATGAGGTCGGCCAATTTATTTATTATTTTTTTTTTTTGGAACGGAGTCAAAAAACCGATACCGATGATCAACGTCGGTCGGCCGAAGGACCTTCGGGAAGTCAGTCGGCCAGGAGGGCGGTCGGCTGGTTCAAGAACTCGCATCGACGGTCGGCGTCAGTCGGTTGATGCTCCAAAAAGAGGCCAGTCGGCCGGGAGAGGGGTCGGCCAAATATTATTATTATTATTATTATTTTTTTCAACCCATACCGACGATCAACGTCAGTCGGCCGGGGCTTCTCCGAAAGGGGCAGTCGGCCAGAGAGGCAGTCGGCCATGTTGAAAAAACACACCGATGACCGATGTCGGTCGGCCAGGACGTCTTGTAGGCCTCGGTCGGCTGACGTTTCGAACATCAATTTCAGTATTCGAACATGGATTTCAGTATTCAAACATGAATTTCAATTTCCAGACATGATCTCAATGGCATTAATTGGCACTAAACGGTGCTTAAACGACACTAAACGGTGCTAATCGACCTCAAACAACGTTTAAACAGTGTTTAAACGACGTTAGACAGCATAAAACGGCACTAACGGCGCTAATCGGCACTAATCGGTGCTATTCTCAATTTCAACTTCCACTTGATTATTTTGTTCAAAAACAATCTCAATAGTGATCTTGATCATCGAGGTGGAGAAATAAAAACAAAAATGTGAAACCCCGACTTGACTACCACTGTCAGTCGGCCAAACCAAATCTGCATGCTGACCATCGATGTCGGTCGGCCGAGGGGTCTCCGATGAGCCGGTCGGCCGGGACCTCGGTCGGCCAAAATTTTTCAAACTTGAGTATCGACCTTGATCATCGGTATTGAACCTCAACATCAATATTCATACATCGGCTTTTATCAAAAATTAACTTGATTTTCACTCTTGAATATCGACCTTGATCATCGATATTGAAACTCGACATCAATATTCGTACATCGACTTTCATTGCTTGAAAAATAATCAACTTGGTCATTCATGACTTTTATTTAAGGTTTTACTTAAAACCTCGATTAGCTTCAAACTCATTTTAAGAGTTTCATGCTTGCCTGATCTTAAATAGATATTACTTCGAATCTTTCAATCACCATGTTGGAATGTTGATTCAATGGCTCATTCTTGAACTATTCTTGAATTTCTTGATCCAAGGTTGGCTCTAGTAGCTTTGTTGGCCTTCAATGGCTTTAGCTAAGTTTTCATATCCGAAACGACGTCGGGATCGACTTTCGACATTGAAACGATATCGGGACTCTCGACATCGAAACGAAGACCGGTCGGCTGAAGCTTCCCGGGTGCCCTGGTTTTTAAACCTCAACGTCAGTATTCAAATGTCAATATTTGGACCTCAATGTCGGTATTCGAAGTCGATGACCAAACAGACATCCTTTAATTCAAATTGGCTTTCGCGACCTTCTAGGCCTTAACTCGCTTGTTGAATTCTTGGTTTTAAACCTTGAATCCGTTCATGGTTGTTGGTTATAATCAATCATTCATTCTCATTCTAAGATGTAAGAAGGATGAAGTCCCTTAGTTCTTGCCCCCTTGCTACATATGGTCGATGTCTTGCTTATCGGTTGATCATTCAAGAAGTCCCCTTGCCACTCAGCACTTGAGTTCAAGTCTGGTGTGCCTTGGCTGGTTGTTAACCCTTTATCTAGATTCTAGGATTCCAACCTTATTCTTATACTCATATAACCTTGCTTAGGTTTCAACTTGACTAATGATTCTTGATTCGAGCCCTTAAACTCAAACGACAAGCTCGATTGGAGGTAGACATCCTTGTTGGCCATCAAGGCTTAATTTTTGTGCCAGGATTTGAGATTCAAGATTTTAAGTATGGAATGACAAAGGACCTCTTATCTCAACACTCTCTCACTAACAGTTTATGTGCCTTCAAGGCATTATCAGGGAGCCAACCAGTCTCAAGATGAGCTTTGATAGGGTCTTTCCTTCAGCTTCCTTCATCAATCGGTGCTATATACCAACTTAGAGTTGATGGTCGGGGCCTTCAAGACCTGGAAGTAAACACTCCCTGTATAATTCTCTATCTTAGAAGAAGCGAATTTAGACAGGGCATCGGCCTTAACGTTCTCATTTCTTGGAATATGCTCCACATAGCACTCATCAAACTGAGTCGTAACAGCTTTCACAACTCGCAAATACTTTGCTTTAGTCTCATGCTTGGCCTCAAATTCACCATTCACTTGCGATACTACTAGTCTTGAATCCCCACAAACTTTGAGATTCTTGACTCTCACGATTCTGGCCAAGCCCAACCCGGCTATCAAGGCTTCATACTCAGCTTCGTTATTGGTTGTCGGAAAATCCAACTTCAAAGCATACTCAACTGTGAACCCATCGGGGCTTTGCAAGACTAAACCTGCACCGCTAGATTTTGTTTTTGATGCTCCATCAAATAGAGCACCCAATATTCCTTCTGATCAGGTACAAGCTCCTCATCTTTTTCTTCACTCCCAGGGGTGGTTACTATATCATGCCCCCCGACTTCTTGGTTGTCAATGTTACATTCAACCACGAAGTCAGCTAATGCCTGAGCCTTGATGGCTATTCGAGGCTTATACGTGATGTCAAATTCTCCAATTTCAATTGCCCACTTAATCAACCTTCCACTGGCCTTTGGGCTATGTAATATGTTCCTCAATTGCTGGTCTCGTAGCTTCCTCGAGGCTGTTATGAATGCCAAGGCAAACTTCTCAATGGTTGAGTAATTCAACTCAGCCTCATGCAACACCTTGCTCATGTAGTAGATGGGTTTCTGAACCTTTTTTCTTCTCGAACGAGGACGACACTCAATGCTTGTTCAGATACCGCCAGGTATAGATAAAGAGTTTCTCTGGGACTAGGCTTGGCCAACAACGGGGCTTCAGCCATGTACTTCTTCAGCTGTTCAAAGGCCTCTTGGCTCTCGGAAGTCCACTCAAAATTTTTCACCTTCTTCAATGCTTGAAAGAAAGGCAAGCACTTGTCACCAGACTTGGAGATGAATCTCCCTAAGGCTGCAACTCGGCCAGTTAGCTTCTGTACATCTCGTATAGAGCGGGGTGGTTCCATGTCAGAATTGCTTTGATCTTGTTAGGGTTGGCCTCTATGCCTCTCTTCAAAACCATCAATCCCAAAAATTTTCCTGATCCAACTCCAAAGGCACACTTGGCTGGATTCAACATCATCTTGTGGTGCCTCAGCACTTCAAATGCCTTTCTGAGGTGCTTAATGTGGTATGCCTTACACAGGCTCTTGACTAACATGTCATCAACATAGACCTCCATGGTTTTCCCAATCAGATGGGCGAATATCTTATTCACTAGTCATTGGTAAGTAGCTCCTGCATTCTTTATTCCAAAAGCCATAACAAGATAGCAGAAAACACCAAAGTCAGTTCTGAAAGATACCTTTGGGATGTCATCCTTGTGCATCTTAATCTGATTGTAGCCGCTGAACCCATCCATGAAGCTCAATATCTCATGTCCAGCTGTGGCATCTATCAACATGTCTATCCTCGGCAGGGGAAAACAATCCTTTGGACATGCGTCATTCAAGTCGGTAAAGTCTATACACATCCTCCATTTCCCATTCGCCTTCTTGACCATTACAGGGTTAGCTAACCATTCGGGAAATTGAATCTCTTCAATGAACCCAGCCTCTAGGAGCTTATCAACCTCTTTCTTAATGGCCTCTTGCCTTTCAGGAGCAAAATTCATCTTCTTCTATTTTATTGTCTTCCGTTCAGGATCAACATTCAACCTATGGGTTATAAATTGGGGATCAATCCCTGGCATATCAGCCGCTGTCCAAGCAAATACATCATTGTTCTCTATTGGTCTTCATCCTTGGATCCTTAATCCAGGTACCTAAGACATATTGAAGAGTAGCTAGTCCTTAACATCCTCGGCCTTACATGGCTTTGATTGTTGCGTGTGGCTTTTATCTGATCATCTTTTAACCTGGGTCCTTCACGGACTTAAACTCTTATTTGGTCGTGTTGTAACCTAACCCTTGACTCTTCGGGGTCTTTATTTATGCATTTGTTTGTTCTCCATTCATGTACTCTTTTATTTTCGGTACTTGGTCATCCTTGACTTGCACTCATCAGGTGATTGGCACATAAATAAAAACACACAATCAATGAATGGAAAACAAACTTGCATTAATAACTTGAAATGGGGTTCAACCCTTACATAGAGTACTACTGTCCTACTCGAAGCAACATGCTCTTCAATGGTTTCAATGAACCTTATTTCTACTTCTACTAGATAAATATAAAGCTAAGTCCTACTAGGATAACTTGAGCCCATCGGGGCTTTGCAAGACTAGGCCTGCACTAGATTTTGCTTTTGATGCTCCATCAAAAAAGAGCACCCACCACTCCTTCTGGTCTCCTCATTCTGAGGTTCACTTCCTGCTTGGGGTATTACCTCCTGCCCCCGACTTCTTGGTTGCCAATGGTACATTCAACCACGAAGTCAGTTAACGCCTTAGCCTCAATGGCTGTCCGAGGCTTTTGTGCGATGTCCTCTGACGACCTTTCTTGACGTTTCTTACCACTGCGGACATCCATGTCTTCAATCGGAAGGACCTGCCCCCCGACTCCATCAGGCCTTAACGAGGCTACATAACAGCTTCGTGCCATCTTTTGATCACCTTTATGTTCTCCAACACCAATCCTGGTCGGGAACTTGATCTTCATATGATAAGTTGAGGCAACAGCCTTGAATGCATGAAGTCCAGTCCTTCCGAGGATAGCGTTGTACGTTGAAACCACCTTGATTACCAGGAAGTTCAACATCTGAGTGGCCTTCTTGGACTCCTGTCCAATAGTCACAGGCAATTGAATAGTCCCTTCAACTTTGGATCCTACTCCATTAAATCCATATATAGGCATGTTATTGGGGGTCAACTGAGAATCGTTGTACCCCATCTTCACAAATGCATCATGAAACAGAATGTCAACGGAAGCTCCATTGTCTATCAAGACTCGCTTCACCTCTGAGTTTCCAATCACAGAAGTTATGACCAACGGGTCGTCATGGGGGAACTTCACCCCTTCTAAGTCCGAGTCATCAAAACCAACCATTACTTCAGTTTTTGCACGCTTCGGGGCCTCTCCCACGATGTGCATCACTTCTCTAGCATAAGCCTTCCGAGAATTCCTTGTTGTACCAGCCGCAGTCGGGCCTCCTGAGATCATGTTGATTACTGGCCCTCGGGGCTGTGGGTTGCGATCTTAATCGTCATCCCTCCTATCATACTCTCTTCTCTGATTACCACGGTCGTCACCCTTAGTGAAGTAGCTCAGTTTCCCTCTACGAATCAGAAACTCGATCTCATCTTTGAGTTGCTTGCAATCATAAGTGTCATGCCCCACATCTTTATGAAATCTGCAATACTGATTCTTGTTTCTCTTTGCGGGATCACCCTTGAGTGGCTTCGGCCATCGAAAATCCTTATCCTTCTCAATGTCCAACAAGATTCGACTCCTAGGAATATTCAACCTTGCATACTCAGTGAACCTCGGTCTTGGTTCTTCTTAGGGGCATAGTCGGAGTCCTCTCTAGTTCGGGGATACTTGTCCCTAGCATCATACTCCTGGTTAACATATTCATGGTCTTGTTTTCGCTTCTTGGAGCCGTCGATACCTCCTCCCCCACTTACTGTGGCTTCTTTCTTCATGCTATCCTCAGCCTTGATATACTTGTCAGCCCTTCGTTGGAGCTCAGCCATGTTTTCAGGAGGATGCTTTGCCAATGACCTTTTAAAGAACAGATCAGTGGTTCCGTGTTCCAGGGCAACCATGGCCACCTTGTTTTCCAAGTCAGTGATGTTCAATGTCTCCTTTGTGAACCTCTTGAGGTAATCTCTCAATTTTTCATTCTTCCCTTGCACCACGTACATGAGAGATGCAGAACTTTTTTCATGAACTCTCCCGCTGATGAATTGGCTAACAAAAGCGGCGCTCAGCTCCTTAAAAGAGCCAATCGAATTCGCAGGTAGGCGGATATAACATCTTTGAGCCATGCCCGATAGGGTTTGAGGGAATGCCCTACACTTCAAGGCGTCGCTTGCAGGCTGCAACAGCAGTGCGCTTGAGAACGTCCTAACATGGTTTGCGGGATCACCCGTTCCATCATAAGCCTTAATTGTCGGCATCTTGAACTTCTTTGAGATACGAGCATTCATCACCTTCTCAGTAAACGGGGGTGTGGGATTATCAGGATCCTTAAGTGGCATCAGATCCTTGGGGTTGCTCCTGGGGGTTTCCACCCTTGTTGTTCTTCCAGTTGGGGCATCAGCCCTTCTCTGCCTTCTTGGGGTTGCTCCTGGGGGTTTGATTCAACCTAGCTTGTTCTCTGGCAATATCTTCCTTTATCCTTAAAATCTCGGCTTCATGAGCCTTGATTCTTTCAGCAGCTGTCAAAGGGGGTCCATCATGGATAGTTTGTGTTCTCCTTCTTCGTTCTCTGCTAGCACGTCGCCTTCTTAGGGCTTCATCACGATCATCATCAGTCGATGAATCGTTAGTATAGGGACCAGAGTAGTCAGGATACTCTTGATCTCGGATCTGCAAGGCGTGACCACTGGGTCCAGGAGGGTAGTTAGGCAGACCATACATCGGGTTGGTATTCCTGGGTAGATCCGTAGTATGGATCTGTACTCCGGGCGGTGGGCGACTAGGATTAACTAAAGGAGAAACCAGCATCTGAAGGGAGCTGGTTCCTGGGTGGATGACCATAGGTAACGTCCTCTCGGCATGGGGATTCGTCCCTGGAGGTTGAGAAACCTGAGTTTGAGTAATCGCCCCTGTGGCTGGGGGTACCTGCTCAGTGACAGGCAGAGCGGAGCGGAGCTTATGGGCAGAGCCTCAGTAGTGATTGGCTCTGTAGTGATTGGTGCTTTTCTTTGTGTTTGAACCATGGTTGATGTCTTTTTCCCACAGACGGCGACAAATGTTGTGGAATAAAAACTAGGTTACGAATTGTATTTAATGCTAGGGTTCGGGAGCTTCGTGCTTTAATGGCTGTTTCCGTGTTCGAGACCGATCGGTCCTCACAGAGTGCCTACGTATCTCGTATTGAGAATCAAGCCAAAAACGTAGTTCTGAGAATGAGGGGTCAGACCCTTTATATAGGCTGAGAAGCCCTAGAATCGTGGTAGAATTAGGTGACTTGGTGGGCAAGCCACCGCCTTGAGGAAGGTTCTAGACTCCTTCCTTGTAGGAATCAGTTTCCTTGTTGAAGTAGGTGCCTTGGAGGCTAAGTCAAGCAGGAGTAATATCCTTATCTGACTCTTATCGCTGAGCTGGTTATTACCCTTAATATTAATTACGAAATTAATATTATAAATAGGGTTTGGGCCCATGTAATGGGCCCCACGTTTTGACCATATTGGGCTTAATTAATGCCACATTAAATATGTCTTTAGGGCTTATTTTTAACCCATATCACAGTCCTAGTGCAACCTAATCAAAACTTCACTCATCAACAGAATCGTAGTCATCATCCTCAACTTTGGTGTCATCCCTCATTGTGTTCAAAGCCATATTCATCATCAAATTAACAAGCACAAACAGCCCAATAATAGCTACACATTGTTGCTTAGACTTCAACTGTAACATCTCAGCTTGATGCCTCTCCCTCATACGAACAATCCTGCGCCTATACCTTTCATCACTCTCCAGCCGAGACTTCTGCAGCTCCTTAATAATCTCTAGAGTACGAGGCCCAAGTTCTTCATCAATCCATTCCTGGTAGCCGCAAATGTTGTTAGGACATGCCCTGAATCGCCTCCCTGCATTTGGGCCAAACCATTGAGTCTTCATTACACTCATCTGGTCGCAGTAGCAAGCAAGGTCCAAGATGGCATCGATTTCTTCATCCGTACGACGTCTAGCCTCCATTTTTCAGATTAGAGAATCAATTAGGGTTTGCAATAGCAAAGGGGGGCTGCTATGTTGTATATATAGGTGTAATTCCCGCGTAGTTCTTCTGTGGCGTGCAAACTGCTAGTGCAAATGTCTGTTTTACCCCTGCCCATTTGACACCGTTAGACAAAAATAGACGGTAGTACACACTCTGTAAAAAGTTACTTTGTTCGGTATTGCCCGTAACAATTTTTGAAATGTGGTATTTCAAGTGGTGTCTTACCCAAATTACGGGTACACAAAGTGCATTTTACTCTAAAGATAATTGCTGTGTATCATTCAGTTTGTTACCAATCTTTTTCCTGTTTCCCTTCGTATGTTGTTTCGTATATACCTCAAATGCTCAGACAATCAAGGTTGAAGCTGTTGTATTCTCTTGTTGATTAAGTACTTGGCCATCAGTCCATCAACGAGGTGACAATCAGTTCCACCAGGAATTCTTAGCATCTCATGGCATGACGGAATCAAAACATTTAGCGACCTTAATGATCAATCATATTTAGGGGTTTAAACTTGAAAATTAAAATAATCTAATGACTCGTGAATTTGTTCTTAAGTTTAAGCTTTTGAAAAATGGTTAAACATGGGAAGGACTTCAAGTTTTCGAAACACACACCGAAAATTATCTATTTCGAAGAAAGTCGCATGACTTTCAGTTAGAAAATCTGCACACTTTCTCTTGTTTGACGCACGTACACCGGTACAGGTCTGCTCCTCGAACGAGAAATTGTCCTAGAAAAAGGCCAATCTTCTGCAAGACGGGGGATTTGACCATGTATAGCGCGCTGGTGAGTGAGTGGTGTGTGATGGCATTGTTGCATGTTATGTGTGCAATATGCAGAGAGAACTGGACTGCGTATTGGATGTGTTACCTAATTCCCAGAACACTGCTTGGGTTTTGGAACTCTTGCTAGTTAACTGGACCACTTTCCATCATAGTGAATCCTAAGCTATTAAGACCACTTTTTACGAATATTAAGAGCACAAATCTGAGAATTCGGATCAAAATTTGATTATTTAAAAATGGGGTCTAACTCTGAATTCTTCTTGAAATAAGATCGAATACGGAACAGCTCGAATAAGTTAAGAGCACACTCGTTGTGCGGTTGTGTTAGAAAATGGAGTTTTTAGAGCATAATGATTTTATGTTCTTGATGTTAATTTCGGATTTTAACGATTGGAAATTGTTCCTTGTTATGAGGACTTAAATTTTCATATATGGGTCTAAGTAATTTTCTTAATGAAACCCATAGAGAAATAGAGTTGAAGTGGGTAGCTTGAAAAAGCTTGAAATGAGAATGTGTATTTGTCCCATATTGAAATAAATAAAGGGGGTTGTTGGCTTTATATAGAATCACACACATGGGTAGTATACAACTACTAAGGTGTATGATGGTGCATGGTGTTACTGTGTGCTCCACGCGTACACACACGCGCGCCGCCGCCGCGCGCCTCGCCACGACACGTCACGTCTCGACTTGAGTCGAGTCGAGTCGGTCGAAGGGCGATTTGGGCGATTGTCTCGGCGGACCTTAAGTCCTGACGGTACCAGATCCTGATGATTAAATACTGATGGACGTACATCAGATCCTGACGGACTAAAATCCTGATGGATCAGATCCTGATGTTGTATCCTGGACAGAATTTGATTATATGTATATTCAGATTAATTAAAAATAAAAACTGATATGTGTGGATAATATATATATGTAACTGTTACGATTTATTTAATATAAATCAGCTGTTACAGCCGTTTTGATTATATTAAATCGACCGTTTCATTCTAATTAATTGGAATGGGAGTTACAATATTAATTGGGTAGCATCAGTTACACTTAGCCTCTCCTATATATAGAGAGCTAAGTTACTGATTTTTATGTACCACACCATACATTCTCTATTATTCTCTCTACACACTCTACTCTCCCTCTATTAGGGGTGAGCAAAATAAAACCGAAAAACCGAAACCGAGCCGAAAAACCGAAAAATCGCATCGAAAAAAACCGTAACCGACAAAAACCGAAAAAAACCGTAACCGAACCGAACCGACGGAACGGTTTGGTAACGGTTACGGTTTTATCCCAATAACCGAACCGAAAAACCAAACCGAAAATATATTATTTTAATAATTTATATTTTTATATAAGAAGTAAGACAAAAGCTAGTAGAACTTGAATTGCAAAAGTTTCCCATCTTATTTTTTACACTAATTATTAATAATCTATCAAAAAATAATTATGTACTTAAAAAGGTTTAAAAATGTCAAAAAAATTGATTTTACAGTTTTATATTTTAAAAATGAATTGATTGATCTTATGACCACCTTTAAGCTAAAACATGCGCCACCTTCGTAGGAATAGTGGGTTTAAGAAAATTAGAAACTTATAATTTTTACTAGCATGATATTAAGTATTAAAAATAAAAAACCGAAAAAAAACCGAAACCGACAAACGGTTAACCGAACCGAAAAAAACCGTTCCGAGCGGTTCGGTTACGGTTAATAGGTAAAAACCGAACCGAACCGACATGTACGGTTTGGTAACGGTTTTCGGTAAAAACCGAGCCGAACCGACCCGTGCACACCCCTACCCTCTATATACAGTTCGTAGGTTTTTCTGCCGACTGAGGTGTTAGTCGAAGTTGAGTTTTTCTGGTTACTGTGACCATCTAAACTCGGAGCTGTTTTATCCTGGAAGAATATTGCCAAGTCCTGACACAGTGTAAGTGGGGGCAATTATCTCTTCAAGAGCAGTCAGGTTTTTCGTGCAAATCCTGACGACTCAGCTGTTTGTTTTACTTGTTTTACATACTCATATAGCTATGGCTACTGGTATGTTTTCTGCCTTCTCTTTGTTCTATCAGTTACTGACATGCATGTGTTTTACCTTCATGTTTTGCTTCGCTAATTGTGTGCTTGGCCTGGATTTGTTAAATACGATATATATAGCATAATGGTTAACGAGAGTGAAATTCCTGCTAGTGGTAGTTCGGTTGCATCTGCTGGGGTCATTGATTGGACCACTTACAGTTTTCCACAACCCGTTGAATTAACTGGCTTGCCAGAGAAATTCAATGGGGGCATTGGCTTTTCTCGTTGGCAGAAAAGGATGAAGTTGTGGTTGAATGTAAAGGGTCTATGGCCTGTTGTGGAATATGAGAAGCCGGTTGTGGATCAAGAGAAGGCTGAATCAGTTAAGGGTTATGCGAAGTGGGCTGAGAAGGATGGGGTGGCTAGGGCGGCCATTCTGGCTGCTCTCACGAACACATTGTTTGATGTGTACTACTCCGATGCCTACACCGCAAAACTCTTATGGGAGAAGCTGGACCAGACACACAATACTGACTCACAAGGTCTGGAAAAGTATTCTGTGGCTAGGTTCCTTGATTTCAAACTGGTGGACAATAAGTCCATGACTGAGCAAGTGCATGAGTTCGAGATGATAGTGCATGCTTTGAAGGAGTCCGGAATGGACCTTCCCGAAAAGTTTAAGGTGATGAGTGTGATTGAAAAGCTCCCAAAGTCTTGGGAAGAGTTCTCTCTCTCCCTCAAAAGACAGAAAGGAGAGATCACCTGGACCAACCTTATGCTAGACATCTCGGTACAAGAACAACACAAGTCCAAATAGGGACATGTGATCTGAGCATGGAAGTTCGAAGGTAAATGTAGCAACTGTAGGACAGAAAAGGAAGGCTGTCTCTAAGAAGGGTAATAGTAATAAACCTAAGAATGACAAGGATAAGGCCAAGAAACCAAAGGCAAACAAATCATGTTGGTCTTGTGGGCAGGTTGGGCACTGGAGTAAGGACTGTCCTACAAAGAAAGCAAAGAAAGACGAGGGGGTAGCTCAAGCGAATGCTGTGCTTGGAACCTCTGGAATAGGAAACGTGGACTTGAAGTTTCCTTCGGGTCGTATTCTATCCCTGACGAGAGTGCATCATGTTCCCGACATGCGTAGAAATATAATAAGTGGAAGCTGTTTAGTAGCTAATGGCTTTGAAGTCTCTCTCAAATGTAATAAAGTAGTTCTTATTCATACTGGTACTTTCTTTGGCAAGGGTTACTTGTCAAATGGTTTATTTGTAATAAATGCTGAGCCCGTTTTGGGTGCTTTTAATAAGATTACTCCTTCTATTAACTATGTTGAATCTTCAGATTTATGGCATGCTAGACTTGGTCACTTAAATTTTGGTGCTCTTAAAAATATGATGAACTTAGAGTTGATTCCAAGACATACCATAGAAAAGAATTCTAAATGTCAAGTATGTGTGTCTGCTAAACAAATAAGGAAACCTTTTCATAATATTGTTAGGGATTCAGACTTGTTAGATTTAGTACACACTGATATTTGTGAATTTGGTGGTGTGTTGACTAAGGACCAGTTTAGATACTTCATTACCTTTATAGATGATAGTAGTAGATACTGTTATGTTTATTTACTTAGACATAAAGATGAAGCACTTAGTAAATTCATTATATATAAAACTGAAGTAGAAAAACAAACTAGCAAGGTACTTAAACGGTTGAGATCTGATAGAGGTGGTGAGTATACGAGTAACGCATTTAATGAATTTTGTGCAAGCAATGGAATAGTTCATGAAGTTACCCCACCATACACACCTGAGTCTAATGGGGTTGCTGAGCGAAAGAACAGAACATTTAAAGATATGATTAATAGTATGCTTATTAATTCTGGGTTGCCTAAATACATGTGGGGAGAAGCTCTGAATACGGCTTGCCATATTCTGAATAGAGTTCCTCTGAAACACATGGATAAGACACCCTATGAGTTATGGAAGAGCAAGAAGACTAGTCTTAAGTATCTTCGTGTGTGGGGGTGCCTTGCTAAGGTACTTGTCCCTGAACACAAGAGAAAGAAACTGGGTCCAAAGACTGTTGACTGTATCTTTCTGGGCTATCTTGAAACCACTACAGCTATGAGATTTTTAGTGTTAAAATCTGACATAGATGGTATAGTGGCAAACACGATAGTTGAGTTTCGTGATGCTACATTCTTTGAGGATGTTTACCCTATGAAGACTGGTATGCCTCAAGATACTTCTAATGAAGATCCTACTCACACATCAAGTTCTATTCCTGACCATGTGGAAAAGATGACAAATGTGGGGGCTGAACCTAGTAGTAGCTCTACTCCTAAGGAGGTAGAGGAACCACGAAGGAGTAAGCGTGCAAAGGTAGTCAAGGATTTTGGAAGTGATTTTATCACTTACAATGTCGAGGACGAACCTTTAGCTTTCCGACAAGCTATGGATTCTTCGGAATCTAGGCACTGGAAGGGCGCTGTAAAGAGTGAAATTGACTCTATTGTTTCTAACGGAACATGGGAGTTAGTTGATCTCCCTCCTGGGTGTTCTACTATCGGGTGCAGATGGATCTTTAAAAGGAAGTTGAACCCTGATAGCTCAATAGATAAGTACAAAGCTAGACTGGTATCTAAGGGTTTTAAGCAAATGGAGGGCATTGATTACTTTGACACATACTCTCCAGTAGCTAGAATGACAACAATCCGAATGCTTGTAGCATTGGCTTCCGTACATGGTCTTATCATCCATCAAATGGATGTAAAGACAGCTTTTCTTCATGGTGAACTTGAAGAAGAGATTTATATGGATCAGCCTGAGGGATTTGTTGCATCTGGTAACGAAAGGAAAGTATTTAAGTTGATCAAATCCATCTATGGCTTGAAACAAGCTCCTAGGGATTGGCATAAAAAGTTTGATGAAACTATAGTGCCGTTCAGTTATGATATTAATGATAGTGACAAGTGTGTCTACACCAAAGTTAAAGGTAGTGAGTGTGTCATATTGTGCCTATATATAGATGACATATTACTGTTTGGAACCAATATAGAGATTATTAACGAGACAAAAGTTTTTTTGAAAAGGCATTTTGAAATGAAGGATATGGGTGAGGCTAGTGTGATTCTTGGTCTCAAGCTGACTCAGTCAGCTGAGGGAATAACTTTATCGCAGTCTCATTATATAGAGAAATCTATACTTGAGAAATATGGTTATTCACAGTGTAGAATCGCTAGTACACCCTATGATCCTAAAGTTGCCCTTGTTAAGAATACTTCAGGAGTACCTGTGTCTCAGTTAAGGTATTCTCAGATTATAGGGAGTTTGCAGTATCTTGCTAATTGTACTAGACCAGATATTTCATACTATGTGTCTAAGTTGGCTAGATATACAAGCTGTCCAAACAGAACTCATTGGGATGCTCTTGATAGAGTACTTAGATATCTAAAAGCCACAATGTACCTAAGTTTACACTATAGGAGATTTCCTGGTGTGCTTGAGGGGTACATTGATGCAAGTTGGATAGCTAAGAAGTCTGGTTCCAATGGAGTGACTGGATACGTGTTCACCTTAGCAGGGGGAGCAATATCCTGGAAGTCGACCAAACAGACTATAGTAACTCGGTCTACTTTTGAGGCTGAGTTGTGTGCGCTTGATGCCACGGGGACGGAGGCTGAATGGTTACATGGACTTATGTCCGCGATACCTGTAGTAAGCAGACCGCTTCCTGCGCTTGCTATTCATTGTGATAGTAAAACAACTATCGACAAGATTAGCAGTAAAAAGTATAATGCTAAAACCAAGAGACACATCCAAGTTAGACTAAAGTCTATTAGGGGTTTAGTGTCTGATAGGATTATTGTTGTAGAGTTCATAGGAACTCAGAATAATATAGCTGATCCTTTAACTAAAGGACTGGAACCTGCAGTGGTCCTTAAGTCGAGGTTGGGGATGGGGCTGTCAACCCATCATAGTTCATCATCAGTGGGAACCCAATACACATGAGAGGAGATCCCTTGAAGTGTATTCAATGTGGTAATAACAAGCTGTAAGGATGAATTGGTAGTACCTTTGCTACATAGATGATACTGTTGTATCTGAGTCTATCCCCTGTAAACCTAGAAGGTACTGACACTGCTAGTAAGCAAGAGTTATTATAACTCTGAATGGGGTCAAGTCATTTGACGAGATGGTTGCAGTACATCTCTGGAGATGCCCAGCTAAGCGAATGTAATTGTGTGGTCGCAATTAGAGGAAAGGGTTATTCCTTGAAGCATTCGATGAACAGGATCGAGACAAGACCATTAATGTCTCAAAGCCGTAGATTGGCATCATAGCCTTTGACTTGTCGTCGTCTATGGACATGATTACATCAAACGGATTAAGATTCAAGGTGAAACATTCCATCTGAATCCGGTAGTCATCGAAGTAGAGGACTTAGGAGGGTTCAAACCCGGAAGGGTACCTACTCTGAAAAACAAGTCATGATGAGAAACCTGAAACATTTCTGTATGGATTTGTGGGGGATTGTTAAAAAATGGAGTTTTTAGAGCATAATGATTTTTGTTCTTGATGTTAATTCCGGATTTTAACGATTGGAAATTGTTCCTTGTTATGAGGACTTAAATTTTCATATATGGGTCTAAGTAATTTTCTTAGTGAAACCCATAGAGAAATAGAGTTGAAGTGGGTAGCTTGAAAGAGCTTGAAATGAGAATGTGTATTTGTCCCACATTGAAATAAATAAAGGGGGTTGTTGGCTTTATATAGAATCACACACATGGGTAGTATACAACTACTAAGGTGTATGATGGTGCATGGTGTTACTGTGTGCTCCACGCGCACACAAACACACACGCGCGCGCCGCCGCCGCCCGCCTCGCCACGCCACGACACGTCACGTCTCGACTCGACTCGGGTCGGCTCGGTCGAAGGGCGATTTGGGCGAATGTCTCGGCGTCTCGCGTACGCGAGGCGACCTGGGCGAGGGATTTTATTTCTGTGTTTAAATAATATTTTAATTAGAATATATATATATATATATATATCGTTCGGGATCAGTACTTGGAATAAATCAGGAACTGGCAGACATCTAATACTGATGGGCTCAAGTCCTGATTAAATCCTGAAGGTACTACCGGATCCTGATGACTTGATCAAATACTGATGGACCTTAAGTCCTGACGGTACCAGATCCTGATGATCAAATACTGATGGACGTACATCAGATCCTGACGGACTAAAATCCTGATGGATCAGATCCTGATGTTGTATCCTGGACAGAATTTGATTATATGTATATTCAGATTAATTAAAAATAAAAACTGATATGTGTGGATAATATATATATGTAACTGTTACGATTTATTTAATATAAATCAGTTGTTACAGCCGTTTTGATTATATTAAATCGACCGTTTCATTCTAATTAATTGGAATGGGAGTTACAATATTAATTGGGTGGCAGCAGTTACACTTAGCCTCTCCTATATATAGAGAGCTAAGTTACTGATTTTTATGTACCACACCATACATTCTCTATTATTCTCTCTACACACTCTGCTCTTCCTCCATATACAGTTCGTAGGTTTTTCTGCCGACTGAGGTGTTAGTCGAAGTTGAGTTTTTCTGGTTACTGTGACCATCTAAACTCGGAGATGTTTTATCCTGGAAGAATATTGTCAAGTCCTGACACAGTGTAAGTGGGGGCAATTATCTCTTCAAGAGCAGTCAGGTTTTTCGTGCAAATCCTGACGACTCAGCTGTTTGTTTTACTTGTTTTACATGCTGATATAGCTATGGCTACTGGTATGTTTTTTGCCTTCTCTTTGTTCTATCAATTACTGACATGCATGTGTTTTACCTTCATGTTTTGTTTCGCTAATTGTGTGCTTGGCCTGAATTTGTTAAATACGATATATAACTGTTTTAGTAAATATTTCCAACAGGTTGTGCTTGTGCGAGTCAAGTTTTTACATAAACAGCAACTTACTGCAGCTCTTTACCGGGGACAGTTGGACCCTGTTTTCCTAGCTTTTCTTTTTTGTGAAACAGAACCAACCCCCCAAAACGTCAAAAAATGAAAAAAGTGAAAAAAGTAGCCATGTTCCATTCAAAATATAACGTGCTTTCGAAGATTCTTCACTCACTTTTACATCCACTTTATCCCCAACCCCTTATCTTTTAACCTCCTCCGTAATGCTTTTTAGGTTTTGATTCAAGAATTCAACTTCTCGGTCTTAGATCTATCATTAAGCTATACACCTCTGTCTAGGCATGTCAAAGGGTCGGATTCAGATCGGATTATTCTAAATCCATATCCGAATTCATTAAAATTTTCCAGGTTCGGATCGGATCGGATTAATGGCGGATATTTTTTAGTCCGATCCATATTCGATCCATTCGGGTTTCGGATTTTCGGATCGAGGTCCGACCCGTTTAATTAAAAAAAATGCTAAATTATAAAATTGACATATCCAAATTTAAAATTCAATAAATTCATTTGATTTGGTAATTTAATAGTCAACTAGTATTTTTTTTTTTTTTGAAACAAAGGATTTAATTCATTAATAAAAAGCCATACGGCATCTACAAGAATAATCGAGTCGAACAAACCGTAAAAAGATACAATCGTAGATTAATCCAGTCTTCTTAGACCTTTTGGACATAATATCAAGCGATTTGTTGAAACTGATATATGTACATGTACCCGCTTCGACACATCTGGTTTGAAATATCGACCATAAATGCAATACCATAAAAACTTTCATCGCCAAATCAAAACCTTGGAATTCCTGCAGATCTAACATCCCTGACATTAGAAAACTGAAAAACAAACCAAAACCACACAAAGCTCTCACAAGAAGGAGAGAAAATCAAACCCAAATAAATTGGGAACAAAGCAACACCGAACAGATCTAAATCAAACAAAAACCTAGCATAAAGGCTCGATTTTATTGAATCTGGAAAAACAAGTTACCGGAGAGGAGGAAGTAGATCGGAAGAAGAGAGGGAGATGGAAGGAGAGAGGCGGAGGGAGGAAGGAGGAGAGAGTCGGATGCGGGAGCGGGATGGGGAGGAGAGGGGGAGGAGAGGGGGGAAGGGGGAAGATGGGGGAGGCGGCTGAGAGAGTTTTTTAGACGACTCTCATTAGGTTCAGTAGAGTTTAAGACTTAAGCCCACTGTTTATGTTTTCTTGATATTTTCTTATAGTCAACTAGTATTTGATTAGTACTTTAACTTGTATTCAAATTTTTAGATGTTATTCGAAAAGTCAATATATTTTTTATAAATTTTATATTATATATGATAAATAAAATATATATAATATATACTAAATAATAAATATAGTATTTTATATATTATATAATACATATAAATAATATATATAACATATATTATATATATAATATACTATAGATATGTAGATATATTTTTTATATTATATATTATATATAATAAATATATTATATATAATATATAAAAATATTTAATATATAAATATATTCGTATCGGATCGTTAACGGATCGGATCATGCTAATCTATACCCGGATCCATATCGGATCGGATATTTTTTTGAAGGATCCATACCCGCTAATTTCGGATCGGATCGGATTCTTGATCCATTGACAGGCCTACCTCTGTCCCTCTCATTTCTTTACCGTTACTATTTTGGGGTGTCCTTTTCATTTCTTTACATTTCAAAAATAGTAAGTTTCTCCCACTATTATACTCACTATCTCATATATTTAACAATAAAAAACACTATTACACCCACTACTTTTCTCCATTATCTCAAATCTATAATTAAATATTAATAGGTCTAACCACTTTACTCACTTTTCATCTAACTTTATTCATTTTTTACACAATTTTTTGATCTCCATATCCATTCCCATGTAAACAACCATGAGGGACGGAGCAAGGAGTATTTATCAACATTATTATGATTGTAAATAAAAAAACATTATTATGATTTTAGAACATATTGATTTCTCTTCTTTTTTATACAAAAAGTATTTTACTTAAACACATTTTTATAGAGGACGCAAAAGTGTATAAATGTAATGTTTCTCCTAAAAATTTAGAATTGAATATTGCAACAAAAAAAAAATCCTCAAAATAGTACATTACCACCAGCATCACGATAATAGCTAATTTACATGCTAAGTTCTACGTAATCATCACAATAATGGCTAATTTACATGAGAAAACAAAAAAAAAAATACACAGAGAGCCCTTGTCCCCCCCCCCCCCCCCTCTACGTAATCATCACAATAATAGCTAATTTACATGAGAAAACAAAAAAAAAAATACACAGAGAGCCCTTGTGCTGGACTGCCTAACTTGCATGATTTCTTACCACCCCCCCCCCCCCCCCCCCCCCCCTCGCTCTTCTTTCAACGTCTAATTTAGCATCTATTTACCGTAATTCGGGACAGGGCACACATCAACCAAGTCGATATCAAGACACTTGTTAAAATATCATTGTGTCAAGATTCCAAATGCTTCGAGGATTTCTCTTCCTCAACAAATCATCACCTCTAACGAAACTCGGTTCAAATCAATTCTCTGTTGGCCTTACCGTTCCACGAAAGTTGTCATCACTCTTAGGCTAGAGAAAACCCCATGATGATTACAATCCAAGAACAATGTAGTACACAAGAGTGATTGGTAGAGCTATCAACATCCCGAAAATAACCCTGTCATTTTCCATCCACAACAAAATTATTAATTTGGCTCGCTTTATTTCAATTTCAAACAATTGATGGTACACGACTCTAGTAATTTATTCTAGTTTTTTTTCAACTAAAATCTACATGTTTCGATAACAACTTTCGACCGATAAGAAGATTTTTTTCAAATAACTTTTAAGTCAATACACATCGCCATGGGAAATGTTAAATCCAAAGCCCTCAAGTTAAACAAAGTCTAGCCCTCCTGTATTCACAAAAACAAGGACAGTTTGGTAATTTCACAGAATTTTGCTCTGGAAATTAAAAATCTGCTCTGGATTTAACATTTTCCATCGCCATAGCATATGAGTATATGAACAGAAGTTTGGTACATTGGACTTAAGAAATTAGTTAGGTATGGAGGAGACAAGAGTGCAAATATATGCTACTAATATATTATCAACTTACCCAGTGCTAAGTATGGCTGGATGAACATTGTATTCTTTAGCAAACACGAACGGAACAATCCCTTGTGGAAGTGCAGCCTATTCAAAAGCAGAATAAAGGGTGTAAATAAATATTTAGATATGAAAATCATATTAACAACAAAATGCATGTAATTATAGAATCTTGATTTATTAAAAACTAACAACATGGAGTATTGGAATATTTGGCTTTAGCACCAAGTAAAATGAAGAGTTTTGCTTCAATATATAGTTACCTGTACAATTGCAATGTGAAGAAGCGTACCCCTGAGGCCGACAGCAATAGAAGCGGCAGCCATGACGGCCGGACCGGTGAGAAATCTGACAGCCATGGCAAATGTGGCTACAGAATTTCCACAGGCAATTATCTTTGGTTGCAGAGCCATAAACAAACCTTTCAATACAGAACAAACAAGGAGGAGGAATAATCAATACAGGCCTCAACTACTTTTGGCTAATACATGGACTCTACGGCCATCCCAATTATTCAAAGATGCGACTCCCCCTCCCTCTCGGGACCGCACTTGTCGTGTGTCGGTCCCATATGTCGCTTACATTTTTATGCCAATCACATTGTCACAATGGATATGCTATTTGGTGTTATTAATTATCCTAATTAATTTCGAATTGAAAAAAAAAAATTGATCATTCGCTCAACTGTATAGGATGAATCGACTCAAAATTGATTTTTATATAATTTATGATGATAGAACCGGACCATAACGTACCTAAGCTGAACATAGCCATTCCGAGACCAGCATCAGATAATATTGAGATGGACTTCTCGATTATTTTTGGCATTGCAACATCCCACCTGTGAAGTTAACCAAAACCAGTTCTTGCATAATTAGTACTCGTTTAAATATCTTCAGAACAACAACAGATTCAACTACAACAATGAATGACTTACTTGAATGAAACCAGAGACCAGATTAGACCAATGAGACTCGAGTAGGTGTTAGGGTTCCTGATAAGTTTACGCCACACCATGATCAAGATCAAACGGGTCATCACACTTGCCGGAGGCATATGCTTTCCGGCACCGAGATCATGGGCTCCCACTCCTTTAGGGTGGAGTTCAGCTGTAGAGCTTGAACCCAATTTAGAAAGTCCAAGTGGTCCCTCTTTTTCTCTTTCCTCATCTCCTTTGTCTTTGGCACCACCACTAAAACTAAAGTCCTCCCTATTATAGTCCTCACTTCCCGGAATAGCTTCGAATTGTTAAATAAACACACCAAACAATCAGGAAAATTAACTAATATTTTACAATTTTAAAATATTTAAAAAACAATCAAGTAAAATTTAATATCACTAGTAACTAAATACGTGACGAAATTGATACCTTTTGCATCCCCGTTTTGTGGTTGATCAGCGACCAACATCCTGATTTCCTTGGCTCCCTGATCTGACCGTCCTGATTGCTCGGAAGCTCCGAAATCCGGGCCACCAAAAACATGGAGACCACCACCATCAGACACCGGTGATGTACTTGAGCTCCACACAAACATGTGTAGCTCCTTAGCATCATGACTTGTTTTAGTTTGCAACACATTTTGCTGATGCTGTTGTGGCTGTGACAATTCAGGTTTCACAACTTTATTAACAACAGCTGATGAAATCTCGGGATTCGGCGCAGGATAAGAATTAGCAGGTACTGGCTGTGCAGGATAAAATCCAAACCTCGGTGATGTCGTCGTAACAAGTCCACCAGGAGCACAATTCTCTTCGAAATTCGAAGGTCGAGGGGTCGGACCTCTAGAAGATTGCACGGAGTACATATCAGCAGGGCCAAAATTCGAAAGCCTACCACCTGGAAATCCCATCATCGAGTAAAAATCGTTGTGATTAAAATTGGAACCACGAGGCGTAGGATTTCTCGACGAACTCAAGCTGTAGATTTCAGCTCCTGTTAAATTGGAAGGCCTAGGAGTCATTCCGGAACCTAAACCTAAAGACCTTCTGGAAGCATTAGATTTCCTAACAGTCACATGAAGCTTTCCATCATTTCCAATCTCCGCATCTGTTTCAAGAAAATCATGCCCGTCCAACGAAACAACATCAGACTCAACTTTAAAGGACACAATCGAAGCTGCTGTCTCCGGAAACTGCTCCATTATCAGCATCTTGGCGCCTCGATATTCGAACAAAAACAATAGCAACGTGTACCAAATTATGCATTGTAGCACCACAACTTGAACCATTAGACTACCAGAATAGTCCCCGTACATAGCAATTAATAACGGAATCCCCATCACAAGTGTATTCGGCAAAGTGGACAAGGAAAAAATGGTAATCATCCATTCGAGACTACCATTTCTCGAGACATTAGTCCATATACCTAGCACAACTAGCATTATGATTTTTTGAAGCGTATCCGCAGCGATAAACCTAAAGTTCATATCATACGGATTATTAGTGGAAATGAAATGGAAAGACAAGAGAGGTACAGCAAAAATAGCGACAAAGCGATTAATGCCAGAACATTGGTCCGGTGAGAAGATCTTCCACCACCGGACCGAGCCGTAAGCCAGGATCATGGCTACGTAAAGCGGCACCACCGCAGTGAAGACGGTGTAAAGATCGTGCCATGAAATCATGGTCTAGTTTGCAGATCTAACGGATAAGATATCGATATTTATTTTAGCTAGTGGTGTAGGTTTTGATAGTAGTGTGAAATAATGAGGATAGCAAGGGCAGAATGGGGATAAAAAAGCCGTTATGTAACTGGATGGACAAGACAGTACTGATAAGTGTTGGTTTATTATAGCTGCTGTTGCAGCAGCTTATTATAGGGGAATGGGGATGAAATCAAAGAGTGTACTGTTTGGCTAAAGTACAGATCCACTGAGAAAGAAGGGTTCTGATTTTTTTCTATTTTTTTTCGGGAATATTTGTAGAGTTTTTGTTTTGCAGAAATGGAATAAAGTGAAATTACGAACAAGAGATGTAGGAAATGAAGACTTTATATAGGCAGCATTGAATGGTGTGGTAGGGACCATATTAGGCATTGAGTGGGGCCACATCATTATTGAAATCAAATGTATACTAACTGCTCTGTACGAATTAATTAACACAGTTGATCGTTACTCACTGCGTTAAATTTTTAATTAGGTTTATGTTTAATTATTGCTTACAAAGTGTCAAAAATTACGAATGAGCTAGTACGTTAATTGGTACGACTTTATCATGTGTTTCATAATTTCAATTTTACTAGCTTATAATTCGTGCGATGCATGGATTTATTTTGATATATAATAAATTTTATTTTATGTTATAAATATATTTTTATATAATCATTATTTACAATATTTTATTTAATTTTAATATTAATAATTCATTACAAATTTAATTAATGATATGCATGGTTTAAAACTTATATTATAAAATTTTAAAATAAATATGTTGTTGATTGAATTCGAACATTGAAATTTTAGTAAATTAATTTAATCATTAGATCTAACGCTTCTGATTTTTTACTAAAAATCTAATAGTTATAATTCATAATATACGGATTTCTGTTATATTTTGTTAGAGATTATATGATATGGGTTTATATTTTTGGGTATATATAAATTATTGCTAGATATTATATGATTGATGTTTTTAGGTGTTTATAAAAGTTAATATCTTTAACTAAAAGTAAATGTGAAAAAGACAATCGACTAATTACCATTAATTATAAATTTATATTACGTTATTATTTAATTTAGGTGTTTTAATAGTATAGATATCATATACTCCCTCCGTCCAAAAAAGATTGACACACGTTCCTTTTTGGGACGTCCCAAAACTAATGAACCTACTATACTTACAATATTTGAACACTACTTTTCACTATTACACCCACTAACTTTACTAGCTTAAAACCCGTGCGATGCACGGATTTTTTAAATATTATATTAGTTTTTATTAATTTGAATTAATTTATTTAAAATATGAATTTTGGAGACTTAAATTTGTGAATGAGATGATGATCATAATTATATAAATATTATTCGTGATATTTCTAGAAAAGCAGTGATTTTATTTTAAAAAAAATAGAAAATGTGATAGGTTTTAGTTAAAAAGGTAATCAGTTAATTATTAGTAATTATAAAATTATTATTTTATTTTATTAAATAGAATGTGCGTTATATAATTGTAAAAAGAGAGGACTTAGTTAGAGAAAATTAAAAAGTAACATGTTTTAGGTGAAAAAGGTAATTGATTATTTTATAGTAATTATAATTTAATTATGTTATTTTACGCATGTTATTATTAATTATAAAATTATTATTTTATTTTATTAAATAGAATGCGCGTTATATAATTGTAAAAATAGAGGACTTAGTTAGAAAAAATTAAAAAGGTAACATGTTTTAGATGAAAAAGGTAATTGATTAGTTTATAGTATTTATAATTTAATTATGTTATTTTACAAAATAAAATTGCTCGTATTGTTTTTAGAAAAAGAGAAATTCCCATGATATTTCTAGAGTGGGGTTTTAGTTAGAAAATATAGAAAAAATGATAAGTTTTAGTTGAAACGGATAATCAGTTAATTATTAGTATTATTATATTATTATTTTATTTTATTAAATAGAACCGTCTGTGATATAATTGGAAAAATAGATATTTTAGTTTGAGAAAATAGAAAAAGATAAGGTGAAAATTAAAAAGATGACATATTTTAAGTGAAAAAGGTAATTGATTAGTTTATAGTAATTATAATTTAATTGTTATTTTATTAAAATTGCTCGTAGTGTTTTTAGAAAATGAGAAATTAATGTTACCCGTGATATATCTAGAGAAGAAAAGGAAATTGGTTAATTAATAGCATTATATTATTATTATTATTTTATTAAATAGAATCGCCCATGATATAATTTGAAAAAGAGAGGTTTTAATTAGAGAAAATAAAAAAGATAACTTGTTTTGACTGAAAAAGATAACCCGTCTAAATAAATGGATGGGACGGATGGAGTAATTGATTAGTTAATAGTAATTATAATATACTTTTTAGTTAGATAAAATATAAAATATTTTATATTTTATCTAAAAAAAGGAAAGTGCTTACTTATTAAAAAAATGAAAAAGAGAGAAAAAATTATTTGATTAGTTAATAGTAATTATAATATACTTTTTAGTTAGATAAAATATAAAAAAAAATTATATTTTATTTCAAAAAAGGAAAGTGCTTACTTATTAAAAAAATGAAAAAGAGAGGTTTTAGTTAGAGAAAATAAAAAAAAGATAACTTGTCTGAAAAAAGGAAAGTGCTTACTTATTAAAAAAATGAAAAAGAGAGAAAAAATTATTTGATTAGTTAATAGTAATTATAATATACTTTTTAGTTAGATAAAATATAAAAAAATTATATTTTATTTCAAAAAAGGAAAGTGCTTACTTATTAAAAAAATGAAAAAGAGAGGTTTTAGTTAGAGAAAATAAAAAAAGGTAACTTGTTTTGGCTGAAAAAGGTAACCCGTGATATAATTGGAAAAATAGATATTTTAGTTAGAAAAAAGCTTAAAGGTAACTGAAAAAATTAATTAATTAATTAATAGTAATTATAATATACTTTTTAGTTAGATAATATAAAAGATATTATATTTTATCTGAAAAAGGAAAGTGCTTAATTATTAAAAGAAAAGATAATATGTTTAACCTGAAAGAGAAGTTAGATAAAATATTAAAGAAGATTTTTATTTATAATTAAGTAAGGGTAAATAAGTAAAATCAATAGGTACCGACCAACCAAACTTTTAATGTTAGGAATTTATATAATAGTATAGATTCCTTTTTTATTAAACAAATACTATAAACACTATTACACCCATTACTTTACTCTCACTATCTCAAATCTATTTTTAAATATTCATAAGTCCCACTACTTACCCACTTTTCATCTAACTTTACTCATTTTTTAACAAGTCAATTGTAACTTTCTTAATCTCCGTGAAAGTCAAACCAGCTCAAACTTTATGGGACGGAGGGAGTATATTTTTCTTTATAATGAAGGGTAAATAAGTGAAATCACGACATACCAAAAAACATAGAGAGAATTACCAAAATACTGATTTTTGGGATGAAGTTGCCCAAAATACTGATTCTGGAAAAAATGGCCGAAAATACCGACGGGATACGGAGTTTCGGCCTCCGTATTAGATGGATACGGTACATGGTGTTCCGTATCACCTCTATCACGGTACATGGTATTTCGTAACACCTCCTATCAAGGTACATGGTGTTCCGTATCACCTCCTATCACGGTACACGAAGTATCGTATTACCCCTCCTATCACGTTACACGATTTGACGTGCCCCGTAGCATGGCTCCCATATGAATATTTTGGGTCATCACCCAAAAACATATACCAAAAATTAGGTACCAAAATTTTTAAAGTTTTGGCTAATATATAATAAATTAATTTTAATTTAATATAATTTAATGTACTCATGTTTACGGATTATACTAATGTTTCCTTATTATAAACAACATATACAATTTTTTAATATATTTTATTAATAATTGAAATAATTGACTGATTACCATTAATTTTATTATATTAATGTGAAAAGATAATCGACTAATTACCATTAATTTTATTATGTAAATCGAGTAATTATTATTAATTATATTATGTTATTATTTATTTTAGGTGTTATATTTTTCTTGAAAATTATGGTGTGATATTTTCGGGTATATATTAATGATTGTAAGATTTGTTTTAAATTAAAATGGTAACGTGTTTAATTCAAAAGGAAATATTAATGATGGAAAGATATGATACGATTGATGTTTTTAGGTGTTTATAAAAGGTAATATCTCGATTGATTATCATTAATTATATTATGTTATTCTTTATTTCAGGTGTATTTTTTTTTATAATGAAGGATAAATAAGTAAATTGACGAAGTACCAAAAAACAGGTAAAAAAAATTGGTACCAAAAAATAGGTACCAAATTTTTTAATTTCTCCACTTTTATATAATACTCCCTCCGTCGCTTTTGATTCTTAACACTTTCTATTTTGGGATGTCCCCATAGATTGTTAACATTTTCTAAAATAGTAAGTTTTAACACTATTACACCCATACTTCACTTATTTTAACATTACTTTACACTATTACATCCACTACTTAACTTATTTTAACTATAAAATCACAATTACACCCACTACTTCATTTATTTTAACAATATTACACTCATTATCTTGGTTTCCGTGCAAAAAGCAAACGTTAACATCTCATTGGGACGGTGGGAGTAGTATAGATAGATTTAACCCATCAATTTGAATGTGGGATTACTAATAGTGGATTTTGTTAACGTGACTTTGCAAGTACAGATGCGATAGTGATGTAATATTGCGGGTTTGCGATAGCCGATAGTGGTGCGGTGCATAGTCGATAGTGGTGCGGTGCTAGAAATTTATTGTAATAATGACACATCCAATAATAATAAAATATAGTATATGAATTATTTATCAAAGTAATTTTATTTATGCAATTTAGTTGAAGTATTATAAAAGAGAATAAGAAACTCTGCACATACTTACTGCACTTGAAATATATAAAGAGAAAAAAGATCATGAGATTGATCTCAGGAAACTTTTTCTAAGATATGTACAAAATATACTCTAAATATGAATGGGCCCGCAGGACTAATTAAAAATATTTGATTTTACAAAATTGCCCATCTTATTTTTACATGTAAATCCTATATATCTCAGATAATTTACTTGAGATACATCTTAGGTTCCCTATCCTCGTATATAAAAACTTAATAATTAATTTGTGTGATTCCAGAAATCGAAAAATGACCTCTTATTCGAAGCTCAATTAAAATATATATGATGCAAAGTCAATTTTGTTTAGGAGAATCATGTGACACAATGTTTACAAAGGAATAGATCGACCAAGTTATACAGATGAAATGTGTGTGTAATTCATGTGATGAAATTTGGTAATCTACTAATATATAAAAAATTACTATATGAATTTGACTTCCAAGTTCAAACACGCATGTTAGAGATTTAGGCTGCCGCAGTATTAGATTTGCATCTTAATTAATGTTTTATGCTCTCTATAGCATTCGCATACGCTCTCATGTACTTATTCTCATATTTTTATTAAAACTAATAATTTTTTAAATTTTTTCCTATAATTTACATAACATCTAAAAATTTACTATATTCCATTTCTCATTTTTATTTTTATATTTTTTTATTACTTCTTATTACTTCTTTTTTTCACTTTCCTTTACAATTTTAGCTACTAACTATTACAGTATTATATTACTTTTTACACAACTACTTACATATTAAACTTGTATAGAATATAAATGGGAAATGAATAATTACCAAATTTGAGACTCATTTGTCTATCCTTAAATATCTTTTCCAAAATAAAGAACTGAATGTAGATCGATTTTTAGAGGAAATGCTAAAATTACTAAAATTGTTTCCAAAAATTTTTCAAATGTTGGATTGCCTGAATATTATTGGTTATTTCCTCATAAATAAGATGGATCCCTCATATATATATATATATATCTCACAAATAAAATTACGTCACGTGTTATTCGGAAAAATTTTCAAGAACCATTTCGGGATATGTTGCATTATTCCAATTAAGAACCGAAAACAATTTTTTTTAAAAACCAAAAAATATTTTTTTAAAAAACAAATATATTTTTCTGATTTTTTTTTCATTTTTTCTGAAAAATAAATTTCTAAATACCGAAAATATTCCTGTCAATTTTTAAAAAAAAAATCAAAATTAACAGTGTTAAAAATTGTTAACGGAAAAAGTGGAAATCAAAACAATATTTAAAATTAAGGGTGTAATATAATAAGATACATACTAGTGACACAAATCGTAAAAATGTCCGAATAAAAAAAATTGCACTAATTACTTGATAGCTCCCACGGCTGATTAGAGGCTTTCGACTACTGTTCCGAGACGTGTCACCTGAGTTTGGGTATCTGCAAAACAATGCTTGCCCGGGGGTGGTGGCCGTCAAGCACCTCCGGTGTAAAAATCAGTAATCGGAAATGATAATAATCAAGCTGGTAAGAGTGTATCAGATGTAAAAGGAGAGAATATGTAGAGAGCTTTTGTCTTGTTTAAAGTTGTGTATGCTTAATTGTTCCCTCCTCCCTTATGTGCAGAATGAGGTATTTATAGGTCAAGCCTCCCAGCCACTGTAGGCCACTTGGTAGCCGCAAAAGCTACAGTGAGCCCCACTTGATAGCCGCAAAAGCTACAGTGAGCCCCACTTGGCAGCCGCACAAACTACAGTGATTGGTGTGACATTTCCTGACATGCCGCCATTCTACAACTTGCTTTGTACTGTTCAGAGTTTGTCTGCTACAACTTGATGTCCTTGTGTTCCCTTGAATAGTGTATTGTCCCCTGTCTTGTAGAGCAAGATAACAAGATATTTTGACAAGAATATTTTTGTAACGATATTTTATTGTCAAGTTGAATAATTTAAGAAGTTGAATATCTTTATGACACGTGCTGTGAGAGTGACAAATATTGAGCTGTAGGCGGGCATCTATTCGCGGGCGCGTGCCCGCGAATGGACCGTCTTTTACAGCGGGTACCTATCATTGCCCCCCACTCCCTCTATGCGCTTTTTAAGCGGATGGGGGAGGAGAAAAAGTGGTAGATGTTTGAGTATGCTTTTTTAGAATTTTTTGCAATATGATGCCCCCCAAGTGTTGGCGGACAACACTTAGGAGTTAGAAAAAATTTTGTTGGCGGGCCGCCTATGCAGTGGATGCTGGTGCTTGACGGGCTTGTAATTTGAAACGTTTTTGTTTTATACTCGTAACTGTTGTGAAATAAATGCCATTTCTGCTAATAAATGATAATCGAAATAAATGAAAGAATAATATTTAATGCCAATAATATGTAAAATGATAAGTGATAGTGCGTATTAATGAGTGAAGTGAACTTTGGGTGGAAAGAGAATGTACTTTTTGTGATGTAATATGAGAAGCAAGGTGAGAAGTTATTACCCCGTGGGTGGTTGTGGCTTGTACCGAGGAAGTTACTATTTGCTTTTGACGTGGGCAAATTAGAAGCTGCCACGTTTTGGCCTGTAATTTCTCCCATTTTTTCACGCGCCTCACGTAAAAAAAAGGGGAGTTGAGCAGTTTCTTTTTATCTTTTCAATGTCTTCGTATCATTTGCTTTCTATATTTTCTGGTTTGCTCTTGGATTTTGTGTGCTGCGCTTTTTTCGGTGATCGACAATATCTCTACCTTTCGAAGCCATTTCTATCTCCTGCTTCGAGGTGAGATTCTTGCTTCTTTGTATTTTTTTTGTGATTTCTGTTTCCTAGATAATTGTGCCATGTTTGTATCTCCATTTTTGTTATATTTGTGTGAGTATATGGGTTTTTTGAGATGGGTTTGTGTTTTGCTTTTTTGGTATGGTATGTGGGTTGTAGTTAATGTGGTTTGATTGCGTAGGTTGTAAATATTTCGATTTGTTGTTTGGTAACTTGTTCTTGTGTTTGGTCGTATATTGTCTGTGTTTTGTGATTGCGATTCTTGTGAAACGATGATGTAAGAGTGTGTTCATGTAAGTGATGGTCTGTATATGTGTATGTATGTATTGGATAAAGTGTATAAATTGGTTTATGATGCTAGGGTTTTGTTGTTTGTGGAGGGAAATAGAATATGAATTGTTTTGTTGATAAATAAAAAAGAAAAATGTAAATTATTGAGAATATCCACGTGTACCTTGTTTTGTTTTGCGGGTTCTTTGTAGGCGGTGTTTGTACTGTGACTTAGAATTTCTTTGTAGATGGGTGATGAATTTACCAATGTCGCGACCAGCGAGAAAAGAGCTTTGATAAACGGGTATGGTCGCTGGGTAGACCCCAATCAGTTAACATTTCCAGCCGTTCTGCCAAGAAACCGCTATCAGTATTTCGAGAGTAGTGAGAGTTTATTTCGGGCGACCAAAATGGCTCCTACGCTTTATTCGAATGCGGAAATGCACAAGGAATTTGCTGAATTCTCCCATCTTCAGCATGATAGTACTTTCAAGGCTAATGAGTGGGCCGAGTATGTACCGAGGATGTTTAGGATCGAAGATGGTTACTTTTGGAGGCGTGCAGAGCCTGGGGAAAGATTATACCACCGGTTTGATGACGGGTCCATGTGTATACCCGTCAGTCACTTGAAGGCAGGGTTTCGCTTGCCTCCCCATAAATTTGTCATGGATTTGTTTCGTATTCATTTCCAGTGTCCGCTAGCCCAATTTACATCGAACTCTATCAGGGCTATAAATTGGTTTATAGCTAGTTGTGAGAGAAAGAGGAAGCAGCCTACGTTCAAGGCATTTTTTTGTTTATTTGATGTGAAAGCCAGCCGTGCAAAACCGTTCTACGAGCTGCAGTTTGTGAAGCCCAAGAGTCGTATTGGGAAGGCCTTGCGTGGTCATCGACCGTTTGTATTTCCCAAAGGTATGGCCGGATGGCAAGAGGAGTTTCTAGTAATTGGTGGTGGGGAGTTTGCTTGGCAGAGGAATTTCACGAAAAAGGTCGAGTGTGCTTATAAGGTGAACCGTAGTCGGCTGAGCCGCAATGAAATTGACGTCCTTGTTAACCTTGTGATGGTACTGGGTGAAGTGTGGACAGAGAATAATTTTATTGATCCCGCTGACTTGAGAAGGAATTGTTGTAAGTTTCTTTCTTATACTTTGTCGATTTTTTGTTGTGTCTTGTGACTGACATTGCTGTTTATTTTTGTAGTGTTGGATCCTCGTAAGCAGGAGCTAGATCTACACCCAACTCTGGGTTTGGGGGAGGCAAAGTTATATGCTGACGTCATGCTTACTGTGCCGCCAAGACCTAAACGGGTTCGTGCCGGGTTATTTGCTTTTGATCTTTCCGGTAATGCTGAGGTTGGTGAAAACTCTGCCCATGTTGTTGACCCTGAAACCGCCATTGAAAAGCCCACTTCTGAAGAGGAATTTTCTGAGGATGACATAGATTCTGAAGCTGAGTCTTTGTCGGAGGAATTAGTAGGTGGTTCTAATGCTGAGGTTGTGGGTAGAGAGGGTCAACCAATTGATGAGAGTGCAAGTTCTGAGCAGGAGGAAGGAGAGAGCTTTTCGAAAGAGGATAGTGGTGAGGATAATGTTGCTGTTGAAGTTGAAGATTTCACTGAGGTTGATGTAGCCGTTGAGGGCGGTGTGCCCGCTGAGATCGAAATTGAGAGGGATGTGGTCGCTGATGTTGGTGTTGCCGTTGAGACGGATGTGGGCGTTGATACTGGTGCCAACAGTCCCGGTATTGTGGCGAGGCTATATGCTGCTAGCCTGGAAGTAGGTGCGGAGGAACCAAATATTCTTTCAAGGGAATATAGAGCATCAATCCGAAGGGTTGAGCGGGGGTCATTTGATATTCCTGAAGCGGTTCCCACTACTGGGAGCAAAGTAACTGTTGATTTGGATGCTGAGGAAACCATGCCGACCGCTCAAACGGCTGAGGTCGTAGTGGATACAAATGTTGCAGATGTGTCGTGTGATGCTCCGCCTCAAGGGTCCAAACGGAAGGCTGTTGATGATGTTGGTCCTTCCAAACGGAGACGGATTGAGGCTACCAGGATGGGTGACTACGTTCCTTCAAACCGGGTTATTGATGAGGCCGTTGGTACCACTTCTGCTGATACTGAGAAAGAAGATGGTGAGGATGGTGGAGAGTCTTCCGAAGAGATCGTTTATTATACGAGTAGTGATGATGAAGTCGATGATGCGGAGGTTGGAGCAAGGCCTGGTTATGGCTTTCTGTTCAAATCTAGGCCTAACACCTTTACCGTTGATTCCATGACCGATGATGATCTGGTGATGATGAACGGCTTGAGTTGGGAGCGGATGTGCCGCCTGTCCCAAAAATATGCCGCGCGAGTAAGAATTTTTGTAACAGTAATGTTTGACTCAATTTTTGTGGTGTGTCCGCTACTAACTTGTTTGTTTTTGCTTCTTGTGTAGAACCAATGCATGTATACGGGTCTGATGGCTCGAGGCAATCAATACCGCAGTAATAACTTGGCTTTGAAAGAGAGGGTGAAGCAGCTAGAGGCGGAGGTGGCCGCTGAGAGGATGATGAAGGATAATGCTGCTAAAGCTCTGCACGATATTGAGACGGAAAAGACTGATATAAAGGCGAGCTATGCGTATAGCTTAGATCTCTGGCGTTTCCTGGCCGAGGATAAAATTGAGCTAATGGCGGATAAGGAGACTTTATCCGAAGAGATACGCAAGTTGAAAGTTTTGTTAAGGTTTGAGAAGGAGCGTGCTGAAGAAGCTGAGGCTCATCTTAACTCTCGCCCCACCGAAGAGGATGCAATAAGGAAATTCAGAAATAGCCCTGAGTTTGCCGAGATTGTGAAAGAGGAAGCCGCCAAGGTGCGCGTAGCGGTAACTGGGGAAGAGACAGCTGAACTTGTTGAGCTAAGGCAAAGGGCCACTGAGAATGTTGAAGAAATTGCCCGCTTGAAGAATAAAACGTCCAAACTTAAGTCAAAGGCAAGGAAAGCCAAACGAAAAGTGAAGTCGCTAGAAGCCCGTGTTGGGGAAGTGTCTCGAGTAAGTGTTGGTTGCCAAGTTGATGCCGCTGTAAGTGATGTTGGGGTGCAAACCGCTGAAGAGGGCGTGACTGTTGATGAAATTCCAGTTGTAGAAGCTGCTACTCCGCTGTCAGCCATAGCGGCTGTTTATGGTGAAGAAGAAGATGCAGGGGAAGAGGAGCGTTGAGAGGCATGACAAGCCCGTTGAGCGCTTCTCGTTGGGGATGATTTGCTTTGTACTTGTGTAGATTTTTCTTTTCATTTGTTTAGAAATCACTCAGCGGGTCTGTCCGTTGTGCGACTTGTAAACAGGTTGATGTAAACTCTGAAGTTTTTTGTGTTTGGTGGAATATATTTTCGATTTTTGCAGAGAAATGTGTATTATTTTGTTGTCAAAGGAGAAGTAAATAAGCTTTTGGGAAATGTTACCTGGAAATCACGCGTTTGACTGTGGGAATTTGTTTTGAGCATTTAATACTGCATGAGAATCATAGTCTTTTGACTGTGCATTTACTACAGTCTGCATGGGGATGGAGAACTTTTGACTGTGGTTTATTTTAACCTTCTTTCACCCCCTATAAAAGGGAGGGTAATTTGCTTGATCCTGAGTATTCTTCTCTCCCTCCTTTAGAAAAATCTTTCTTTATAAACTGTAGCATGGATATCTCTGATATGAATGATTTCTTCACCCCTTTTTCATGGGGTCGCGAGCTCAGTATCTCGAAGGAGAGCGAGAGTGCTTGGAGAGCCTTAGCTAACGTGCACGAGGAGGAGGGTGATTTGTACCATGCTGAAGAGTGCCGAAAGGCTGCTCAGAAAGTCGCCGCCGCTCGTGCTGCGAAGGAGGCGCCGGATACGGATGCAACTGACTTCCGTTTTTGTGCACCGAAGCAGGGTGAGAGCTCTGGCCAGAAGGATGCGGATGCTGAGAAGAAGGCTCCTCAAGCATGAAGGGTTGTAGATGTAGGAATCTCAATCCTTGTAACCCGTGCTTGTAATAAAAATATTTTTCTGAATAAAATATTGTTTTTCCCATCGCATCCGTTTGTATTTTCCTTTTGCTTTATATTGCACATATTGCCTTTGTACTTGCGTAGTTCTTTGTAGACCATTTGTAATAGTTTGCCTTAGTGTCCTTGTTTTGCTAGATAACTTTTGGTGAGACTTTATTGCTTCTGTTCGCCGAGGATGCTGACTTTTGTTGTGTGTCCGTTTATGGGACTTAGCTTTTGAAGTTGACTGCGGCTACAGAGTAACTTGCTTTGCGCAGTACTTAGCTTTTGTAGATAGATATTTGTCCGTGTAGGGGATTTTGCTATTATAGACGGATGCTTGCCCTCTTAGGGACTTTGATATTGTAGATGGTTGCTTGCCCGCTTAGGGACTTTGCTATTGAAGTTGGTTGCTTGCCCGTCTAGGGACTTTGCTATTGTAGTAGGATGCTTGCCCGTCTAGGGACTTTGCTATTGAAGTTGGTTGCTTGCCCGTCTAGGGACTTTGCTATTGTAGTAGGATGCTTGCCCGTCTAGGGACTTTGCTATTGAAGTTGGTTGCTTGCCCGTCTAGGAACTTTGCTATTGTAGTAGGATGCTTGCCCGTCTAGGGACTTTGCTATTGAAGTTGGTTGCTTGTCCGTCTAGGGACTTTGCTATTGTAGTAGGATGCTTGCCCGTCTAGGGACTTTGCTATTGAAGTTGGTTGCTTGCTCGTCTAGGGACTTTGCTATTGTAGTAGGATGCTTGCCCGTCTAGGGACTTTGCTATTGAAGTTGCTTGCTTGCCCGTCTAGGGACTTTGCTATTGTAGTAGGATGCTTGCCCGTCTAGGGACTTTGCTATTGAAGTAGATTGTCTTTGTGCAAAAGATGTTTTATTAGAACATAATACCATTGACTACAAATAAGAGAGAGTATAGACTTCATAACCATCTACTGGTAATATTTTCTCAGCTTGTCTCCATGCCAAGTATTGTTGACCTCCGTGCCATCCAGGCGTGCTAGCTTGTAAGAACCCGGCCTTAATACTTGAATGATTTTATAGGGACCCTCCCACTTTGGCATAAGTTTGCCAATGTGTCTAGGGTCGGACGCTTTAGTTGCCCGATTAACCAAATCGCCTTGCACATAAGCTTTGACTCTAGCCCTTTTGCCAAAAAATTCTTTTGTTTTTTTTTGTAGACGGCCATTTTCTCGACGGCGGCCTCCCTTGATTCATCTAGAAGGTCAAGGTTTGTTTTGAGTCCATGGTTATTTACATCTTCTTCAAAACTGATGGCACGGTAAGAGGGGGACCCTATCTCAATTGGGGCAAGGGCTTCGGTACCAAAAGCTAACTTGAAAGGGGATTCTCCCGTACTTGTCCTGGCTGATGTCCGGTAGGACCAAAGGACGTTAGGCAACTCATGTGGCCATTTTTTCTTGGAAGTAGTTAACCTTTTTTCTAGGCCCCTGATAATGATGCGGTTGGTTACTTCGACTTGACCGTTGCTTTGAGGATGGCATACAGAAGCCTTTTTGTGTTTGATCCCATAATCTGATAGGAACTTTGTGAATTTTGATCCAACGAATTGTGTGCCATTGTCGGATATGAGTACTATCGAAATCCCAAATCTTGTAATAACTTGCTATGTGACAAAACGGATTGCATCATCTTGTGTAATGTTTTTGAGTGCCTTTGCTTCGGCCCACTTGGTCATGTAATCAATAGCGACCATCACATATTGTAGGTCACCTTTGGCCTTTGGGAAAGGTCCCGTGATATCGATGCCCCAAACTGTAAACGGTATAGGTGATAATATTGTTGCTGGAAGGGCTGGTGCTTTCCTGGACATGTTGCTGAATAGCTGGCATTGGTGGCATTTCTTGGTGAATGTTTTGCATTCCTTATGCATTTTAGGCCAGTAATAACCTTGTCTGAGTATTTTATGTGCCAGTGCCTTCCCAGCCATGTGGTCGCCATAGATGCCTTCGTGGACTTCTCTCATACAATATAGAGCTTCTTCTTTATCGATACATTTGAGTATGGGAGAGTCAAAACTCCTTTTGTACAGGGTGCCTTCTTGGATAAAGTACTTTGTTGCTTGAGATTTGAGTATTTTAGCTTTTATGTTGTCGTCTGGTAGGGCACCGTTTTCTAAGTAGCGGATATAAGGAGTCATCCAGCTTTCTACTGGTGGGCTTATTTCCATAACGGGCAGGTCATTTATACTGGGAGCCTGCAACTCTTCGAAATACACTGTGTCAGAATCCATCTGTTCCCCTTGTGTTAATTTGGATAGCATGTCCGCCATTGTGATATCTGTCCTGTCTATCTATTCCAGAATGTATTTTTCAAATTGGGAGAGCATTGCTTGTACCATCTCTTGGTATTTGCTAAGATTTGTATCTTTTGTTGAGTAATCTCCCGTCGTCTAGCGAACAACTAATTGTGAGTCGCTGTAGATGGTGATTTTCTTTACTTGTAAGTTTTTTGTCAATGTTAAGCCGGCCAAGAGCGCCTCGTACTCTGCTTGATTATTTATGGCTTTGAAATTTAGTTGTATTGCTTGCTTGACTTGGAAACCGTCGGGGCTAGTAAGGATAAGACCCGCCCCACAACGAGTGTTTGTGGAGGAACCGTCTACATATAGTTGCCAATTGCTGTCCGTCGTGGCAATGTCTTTTGTGGGAGTTTCTTTCTCTATTTCCGAAAATGAGCATTTGACTATGAAGTTCGCTAGTGCTTGTGCTTTAATGGCGGTTCGTGGTTTGTACCTTAGGTCGAATTGGCCGAGTTCTACGGCCCAATTAATCAACCTGCCAGATAGGTCCGGTTTGTGCAATATTTTTTTTAGCGGTTGGTCCGTGATGACCCTGATTTGTCTGCCTTGGAAGCAATGTCTCAATTTTCTACTTGCTATCAACAAAGCTAGAGCAAATTTTTGGACGTTTGGATAGCGAGTTTCCGCATCTTTGAGCACTTGGCTAACATAGTAGTCTGGTTTTTGCTCGCCATTTTCTTCTTTGATGAGTACTGCCCCTACGGCTTTATCGGTGGCGGATAAGTATAGTGATAGTGGTTCTGAAGGAGCCGCGACCGCAAGTAATGGAGCAGTAGAGAGATAAGTTTTGAGGTCTTCGAAGGCTTTCTGGCATTCGTCTGTCCACGATATTGCCTTAGTTTTTGTTGCCCCTTTTAATGTGTCAAAAAATGGGAGACACCTGTCTGCCAATTTAGCGATGAATCTTCTGAGAGCGGCCAACCTTCCTATCAACTTTTGTATGTCTTTCAAGGTTTTGGGCGGTTGCATGTCGATTATAGCCTTTATTTTTTCGAGGTTGGCCTCGATGCCTCTGTGTGATACCAGGAAACCAAGGAATTTGCCTGCGTCTAGTGTGAACGCGCATTTGTCTGGATTGAGTTTCATGTTGTGTTTTCTGAGAGTTGAGAAACACTCTTCTAAGTCTTGAAGGTGAGAAGCCGTTAAGAGAGACTTTACTATGAGATCATCCACATATACTTCCATATTGCGGCCCAACTGACCACTGAAGATTTTATTCATGGTTTTTTGGAAGGTGGCACCGACGTTGATTAGTCCGAACGACATGACTTTGTAGCAATATACCCCCTATGTGTGATGAAAGCTGTCTTTTCTCTGTCTTCGGGGGTCATTTTGATTTGATTGTAGCCGGAGTAGGCATCCATGAAGCTTAACATCAAATGGCCTGCTGTTGCATCAATGAGTTGGTCTATCGAAGGGAATGGATATGGATCCTTTGGGCATGCTACATTTAAATCAATGTAATCCACGCATATTCTCCATTTTCCGTTAGCTTTTTTCACTAGTACCACATTTGCAACCCACTTAGGGTAGGTGACTTCGCAAATTAAATCTACGTCCAAGAGTTTGTCAATCTCAACATCGATTGCCTGATGTCGCTCTGGCGCAAAGTTCCTTCTCTTTTGTATCTTTGGAGCTTTGGGCTCCATGTGAAAACATCGGCATATTGCCTTAAAAGGTCTGTGAGGCCGGCCTTAAAGATTGAGTCCAAACCTGCTCCTATACTTACGCTTTTGCTTGGGTCTCCGAGCACAATTTCTATTTTTTCCGTTTGTACCGCGGGGCTGATTGGAGGTTTCTCTTCTCGTTTAAGACATTTTAAAAGTTTCGCATCTATCCGAGGTGGATCCTCCAATGCCGAGTCGTGCTCGTCTATGAATTGTACCTCTTTCTTTCTTTTGTTATGATTTTGCTGATGTTCAGCGTGTTTTGCCTTTTCTCTCGCCTTCTTTTGTTTGCTTTCTCTCGGCGGAGATTGCTAGGTTCAGTTTTTCCCAAGGTGAGTGCTATGCCATAGCATCTCTTTGAAGTTTCTGAGTCTCCCTTGATTTCTCCAACTCCGTTTAGAGTGGGGAATTTGATTTTAAGATGAGGGGTAGATGGTGACTACCTTTAGCATGTTCAGGATAGGCCTTCCCAAGATCATGTTGTAAGAGGAGGCGGTGTTAATGAAATAGAATTTGACGATTCGACACACTTGCCTGGGAGATTCGCCAAAATAGACAGGGAGCCTGGCGATGCCCGCTATTGGGACGGCATTGTGCCCGAAACCGTAAAGAGGTGTCTCATCAGGACATGTTTCCAATTTTTCACCGTCCAGCTTTAGTCGATCCCATGTGTGTTTGAAGCATATATCAACTGAGGACCCGTTATCCACAAGGATACGTTTTACTTCGTTGTTGGCGATGCCCAATGACACGACTAGCGCCTCAGTGTGATTCGGATTTATGCCTTCATAATCCACGTCTGTGAAAGTAATTATGCTTGGCGGTCCCTCAGATATTGCATATACGGTGTGTCTTCCCTTGGTGGTGAGGCCTGGCCGCCAAAGACGGTATGTACGATATTTTTGTTCTACCCTTGCGAGGAGGACGCCCCTTGCACTTGTCTTGGCAAATACTGAGACAGGTTGCCAGCCTTAACTTGTCTCTCCAAGAAATATTTGAGAGACAAACAACTGTCTGTGTAGTGTCCGTGCGTCTCATGGTAATCACAGTGTTTGTCTTTTGGCCTGTCATCGGGCGAAGAGAATATTGGGGCCGGAGGCATGTAAAAAGGTTTTCCCCTGATTTCTCGAAGAATGGTCGCCCTTGGGAGTGTGAATTTTGTCCATTCTAGCTCCGGGCGTTTGTCCGCTCTGGGCAGGTTGGTTGGCCCCAAGCGGTCTCTGACTGGGGTCTCAGATTGCGACCTCTGGGAGAAAGGCGACGTCCCATAAGTAGTTTGTACCTGATGTTGATCCGGTGTTTGCCTTTGATAGGGCGTAAATCTTTCCCTTTGGAAGAATGGGGATTGAGTTGGTGGGCTCCTGGATTGTTTTCCCTTTAGAAATACGGTATGAACCTCATGCTGTTGGTTCGCCTTGAATTTATTCAAGAATAGCTTTTTAAACTCGAGCCAAGTATCTATGGACCTGGCGGTTATTCTGCAGAACCATCTCTGTGCATTCCCGCGGAGAGTCGCGGCAAAGAAACGACATCGCGTTAGATCATTATATTCGTAGTGGAGAGCTAGCTGGTCAAAGTAGCTAAGATGCTCTTCCGGGTCGCCCAACCCGTCGAAAGAATTGAAGCTGTGATGTTTGATGTCTTTTTGACGGGGCTTGGCCTCCAGCCTTATGGTAAAAGGCGTGCCGCCCAACTCTGGCTCGCTATTATCCTCTATCATTTTCTTAAGTTCTATAATAGTACGCATCATATCTGCGTTGGTTGGCTGTGCGCTGTCGATCTCTATCGGGCGGACAGGGGATCGTTCTCTCTTTTTTTGCTTTTCGTATTCGGCTACAACCTTTTCATAGGCGGCTTTTTTGTCGATGATCACCTTCCTCAGGTCCCTCTGTTTTCTATTTTCTTCCCATGTCTCGGGTTGATGATGCTTTTTATTGTGCCTGTCATGATTTGTCTCTTGAGAAGAGCCTTGGCGGGAAAAGGCGGAATTGGCCCTCCGAGGTCGGCTGTGTGCCTCACTGCGGTCATCGTGCAGGTTTACTTGGGAATCTCTTTGCACAGGTGGTGGCTCTTGGGCTTGTTGTGGGAAAGCCGAGGCTATCTGCATGAGTAAATCTATCTGTTGCTGATTATAGCCCGTTAAGTTCAGGCTAAGGATTTGTTCGTGGTTGTCTCCCCGAGGGGGGTTAGTCTGTATGCGCTGTTCTGGGTTTAGTAGCGGGTTCTTCGGTGGAACGCCATTTGTGTTTCCTTCTTTTTCTATTAGTGGTATTTCATCTGGGTTTGCTGACGTACTGCCTCTAGATCTGGTGTTATGGGCCATTTTAATAGGGTATGTTCTGTTTGTTTGGGATTGTTTTGTTCGCGCTTTGTCTCGTGAAGTTAGTTCGGGTAGAGCAGGCGAGGGATTTCTCTTTAAGAAAATTTTTTCCCTACTTCCAGCGCCAAATGATAGCTCCCATGACTGATTAGAGGCTTCCGACTACTGTTCCGAGACGTGTCACCTGAGTTGGGGTATCTGCAAAACAATGCTTGCCCGGGGGTGGTGGCCGTCAAGCACCTCCGGTGTAAGAATCAGTAATCGGAAATGATAATAATCAAGCTGGTAAGAGTGTATCGGATGTAAAAGGAGAGAATATGTAGAGAGCTTTTGTCTTGTTTAAAGTTGTGTATGCTTAATTGTTCCCTCCTCCCTTATGTGCAGAATGGGGTATTTATAGGTCAAGCCTCCCAGCCACTGTAGGCCACTTGGTAGCCGCAAAAGCTACAGTGAGCCCCACTTGATAGCCGCAAAAGCTACAGTGAGCCCCACTTGGCAGCCGCACAAACTACAGTGATTGGTGTGACCTTTCTTGACATGCCGTCATTCTACAACTTGCTTTGTACTGTTCAGAGTTTGTCTGCTACAACTTGATGTCCTTGTGTTCCCTTGAATAGTGTATTGTCCCCTGTCTTATAGAGTAAGATAACAAGATATTTTGTACAAGAATATTTTTGTAACGATATTTTATTGTCAAGTTGAATAATTTAAGAAGCTGCATATCTTTATGACACGTGCTGTGAGAGTGACAAATATTGAGCTGTAGGCAAACATCTATTCGCGAGCGCATACCCACGAATGGACCGTCTTTTATAGTCTTTTTATAACACTGCACCCAATTATTGATTATAAATCTACTACGTGTGTAAAATACATTTGTCTGAAACCTGTCACAAATTTCCATCAAGTCCACATTTTCAATCAATCAAACACTCAATTGCGATTAGGAATAAATACAACCAAATACTCCCTCTATCCGGCCAGATAATATACAACGGGGACGGGGGCGTGGCACGCATTTTAATGTACATTTTAAGGATAGTTTCATAACTTATTTTTTAAATTTTCTTTTTTTGTATAAAAATAGGTATGTTAAATTTTTATACAAAAAAAGAAAATTTTAAAAATAAGTTATGAAATTATACTTTATAGGAGCCTTAAAATGCGTGCCAAGCAGTAAAAAAAAACTATATAGAATCTGATGGAACGGAGGTAGTAATTATTTGTGTATGCTGTGCAAGCATACTGAAATGACACTAATTAGCGTACCTAAGAGCATCCGCAGCGCGAGCCCAACTGACGCCTTGAGCCACGTGAAATGACTTGGTAAATGAAATGAGGCACTGGACAACACTGGAGCATTTACAAAAAACTGGGTTGGTGTCACTGCGCCGGGCCGGTGTCATTTCAATTTTTTATTATATTTTATGAATGAAAACCTGCTCCAGCCTGCTGCCTTGTCTGTTTTCAGTCAATAAACAAGAGTAACGTTACTATATTACTCCCTCGTCTCATAAAACTTTTCCTGTTTACTATTTCGGAATATTCAAAATACTTTTGCTCTTTCTATTTTAAGCCACCCACTACTCTTTAAAAACAATATTCAATACCCACTACTCCATCCACTACTCCATTTAATAACCACTACTTCACCCACTACTCTTTAAAAACAATACTCCCTCTGTCCATTTCATTTCTTTACACTTTCTATTTTGGACCGTCCATTCCATTTCTTTACATTACTAAAAATAGTAACTTTTAACAATAAAATACATTATTACATCCATTACTTCATTCCACCTTTTCAACCCTTTACACTATTACACCCACTACTTCACTTATTTTAACAATAAAATTACTATTACACCCACTATTTCATTTATTTTAACAATATTACATCCACTATCTTGGTTTCCGTGCAAAAAGCAAATGTAAAGAACTCAAAAAAACGGAGGGAGTAGTATTCAATACCCACTACTCCACCCACTATTCTTTAAAAACTATATTCAATATCCACTACTCCACACACTACTCTTTAAAAATAATATTCAATACCCACTACTCCTTAAAAACAATATTCAATACCCACTATTCCATTAAAATCCGTGTTTTTAGTTAAACAAGAAACGTTTAATGAGACGGAGGGAGTACTAAATAATATAATATAATAACAATGTAACAGGTCCTACAAATTATGGAAAGTGGGTAGCATTGGAGTTTCTGGGGTCACTTTTTTTGTAAACCCATTTCAGCTGAGTTGGCAACGAATTGTCAGGTGGGGGAGGGGGAAATGACCCCTGGCGCTGGGGTTGCTCTAATTATAACAGCAAATAAGAACCATTAAAATTTATTTTGTTTACTTTTAATAATAAGTTTTAACAAAATAATTGCGTTGAACTTAACTTTAATTTAGTGTATTAAATTTATATATATCTGAAAAGGAACGATTTTTTTCTTCTTTTTCTCTAAAAGTTCACGTGCAACAATTTTGTAAAGCTTCTCCGTCCGTGATCAGCTTTGGTTTAAAGATTAAAAAAAATCCTGTGCTAATAATATATAGTACATTCTTATATATCGTTGGCAATCAATTGGTTGTTTTACATATTCTGAGTTTCTACCTTGCATACAACACAGTTAATAAGTGCATTGCGTACAAGTATGTAGATATCTAGAGTTCTAAGAATATTAACAGCTTTAAAAAAAATACGAAAATATAACATTAAAATTCAATTTTGTGCAACCATTTTTATTTATTGTATTAGTATTGTATTTGTTAGAGGCCCATCTCCTTAATGGGCCGACCCAATAATCCAGTGCCTCGAGCCCGAATGGAAGCCCATATTCGTCCGGCCCAGATATCAACAACAATCATACCGTTCACCCTCCTGCGAACGTGGGACACGTCGGCGCACGACGCCCACTCTTCGGGTAACCGCCTGGAGGAAAGAATATGTTTAAGTCAGGTTCATTCTCTAATTCTATATACACAATTTACACACAACACAAACTCTCTACGTTCAATATTACTCATCAAAAACCGACTAATTTATTCTCACACCGGAGGTGAATCGGGGGGCCAAACCCTCGCATTCTTCTCATTTGCAGGTCCGACCGAACTCAGGTCCGGCGAAATACAGTCGTAACATTTGGCGCCGTCTGTGGGAACGTAGAGATACGTTTGTGCTGAGTTATACAGTCAATCATGGCGAATGAAACCGAGATACCAACAGCTGACGATAGCACTATGGCCGGAAATAATCGCATCACTCCTCCCATCACCCCAAGGCTCCTGATTTTTGATGAAGAGGGAGACATACCGTCTCCCGAAGAGCAACGGGAGATACTCATGAAGTGGCGAGAGGAACAAAAGGCCAAGGGGAAACGAAAAGAGATAGAAAAAGAGAAGAGCTGCAGGGAGGCCGAACGTCTGGCCAAAAAGAGGGAGGCCGACCGTTTAAGGCTAGAGGCCCTTAAGCTCCAAAGGGAGGAAATCGAGTTACAGGAGAAGGCACTCCGCGAGGCTCTAGAAGCCGAAGACCCGGGGTTGGATGACCGAAGAGATAAGAGGCCAAGAACCAGAAATGATGAAGATGAGTCAGGGGACTCTGAATCAAACTCGAGGAGAACCCGGTCAAGGGTAGTTTATTCTTCCGATTCGGAGGAGGAGGGTCCACATACGGACGATCGCATCCGAAGGATTGAGAAGGCCATGTTTGGAGAGAGAAAGGTCAGCCACGAGCCAGTGGTGACCGAGGACGTTGAACATTTTCGACCGCCTCCCGGAAGGCAGTTCCCGAAGATGAACGAATTTAACGGAAAAGGTGACCCCGAAGACCACTGTGAGAAGTATGAATCGCTCATGACTGGGATGGGGCACTGTGATGTGATGCTCTGCAAGATGTTCAAGACCTACCTAAAGGGGAATGCATCCATGTGGTACAGGTCATTAAGACCTAGGTCGATAGGCTCATATGAACAAGTAAAGAAAAAATTCTTGAGGCACTACTCACATTTGTGCCGAAGAGAGAAGGATACGGAAGCCCTGATCCACTGCAGGCAGGGACCGAACGAAGATTTGGGTGATTACTTAGCAAGGTTCAAAGAAGAAGCTGGTATGGTGACCAACTTGGATAAAGTCAAGGCAGCTGGATTCCTCGCAGCAGGCCTCGACCCTGTTAAAGGTAAGAAGCTTCGATCTTCTCTTTACGATATGCCTCCCAAATCTTTGAATGATATATATGTGAGAGGAGAGCCTATTAGGAGAAAATTAGAATCAATTGGGGGGTACAAGGAGAACAAAAAAAATGATAGATATGACCGAAGGGACGACCGGAGGGATGATAGAAGGGATGACCGAAGGGGTCGAGGAGACATTAAGAGCAGACTGAATGATACGAGGCCCGACAAAGGGGCCGAACGAAGAAGAGATAGGGATAGTACCGTGTTCACACCACTGAACACACCTATCTCAAAAATTCTCCATGAGATAAAGGGTAAACCTGGGTTTGTTAGACCACCCAAGTTAAAGACCCTTGAAAATAGAAGAAGCGACAGCAAATATTGTGATTATCATCGGGATAAAGGTCACAATACTGATGAATGTTACCACTTGAAGAAACTGATTGAGAAAATGATAAAAGACGGGGAACTGACCAAGTTTGTGGGAGATCTGAGGGACAGGTTAGACGAAAATGAAAAGAAGAGAGATAACAGAGATGCCGAAGGTTTAGAAAAATATCGGGGTGAAGTCAGAACTATATCCGGAGGAACCATCCTTGATCGGGACAGCAAAACAGCCCGAAAGAAGTATGCCAGGCAAATCTACAATCTCTACCAGTCAAATGCCGCCAAGCAAGCACTTCCGATATCATTCACGGAAGATGATTTTGAAGACGTGATATGGCCACACGAAGACCCTCTTGTCATAAACCCCGTAATTGGGGAAAACAAGATTTGGAGAGTGTTGGTCGATGAGGGAAGTTCGGTCAACATATTGTGTCACCGAACGTATTACAAGATGAATTTGGGTGGTGAACAGCTGGAGCCGTGCCATGAGGCACCACTGTACGGCTTCGGCAATCAACCTGTACCGATTGAAGGCACGATTACGCTGAATATTTTGTTGGGAAAAGCTCCGTACACTGTGGTTAAGGAGGCAAAGTTCTACGTCGTTCGGGTGGACAGCCCATATAACGGGATCCTGGGGAGGCCAGCCTTGTCACTCTTTCAGGCTGTTTCATCCATTCCCCACCTCAAGTTGAAGTTCCCGACCGAGTATGGGGTCGGAGAGATGAGGGGCGATCAAAAAGCCGCCCGAATTATTATGCTGGAGGATCTAGAGAAAGATAAGGACACTGAAAGGAACGAAGCTGGAAAAAGGAAAAGAGGAGAAAATGACACTGGGGGCAGCCACCGACTACTGAACATTGAGTTGGAAAAATTTGGTGCCGACCTGTCGAGCCCGATTGCTGAGCCGGCTGCCGAAACCGAAGATGTAGAGCTGTACGTGGGTCAGTCGGGAAAGATGATCCAAATTGGAAAAAGCATGGAGCCGGAATTGAAAGAGAAATTCATCAAGGTCATTATGGAATTCCACGACGTATTTGCATGGAATCCCGAAGATATGCCAGGTTTGGACCCTGCGGTGGCCAAACATTGCTTAAATGTAGCTCCTGAAGCCAAGCCCGTCAGACAAAAGAAGAGGAATTTCGCCATGGAAAGGCAGAAAGTAATTCAAGTTGAAGTTGAAAAATTGCTGGAAGCAAAGTTCATCGAAGAGATAGACTATCCCGATTGGTTGGCGAATGTAGTGGTGGTGAAGAAATCAAATGGCAAGTGGAGAATGTGTGTGGACTACACCGACCTGAATAAGCATTGTCCGAAAGACCACTATCCCTTGCCGAACATTGATCAACTGATAGATGCTACTTCGGGGCATCAAATACTCAGTTTCCTGGATGCATTCTCAGGATACCACTAAATTGCCATGAATGCCGAGGACATCCCAAAGACAGCATTCATCACACCGAATGGCACTTATGCCTATATAAAGATGCCTTTCGGCCTGAAGAACGTCAGGGCAACATTTCAAAAGATGATCAACAAGGTGTTCAAAGCCCAGATCGGTCGGAACATGGAGTGCTACGTGGACGATATGATTGTTAAGTCCCTTTTCAGGGATCATGCCGAGGATCTGAGGGAATGTTTTGAAACGCTCAGAAGAAACAACATGAGGATCGACCCGAACAAGTGTACATTTGGAGTAAATAGTGGGAAGTTTCTGGGATACATGGTTAGTGCCCGAGGAATTGAAGCAAACCCAGAGAAGATTAAAGCAGTCATTGACATGGAAGCGCCGAAGACGATCAAGGACATTCAAAAGCTGACCGGACGGCTAGCAGCCCTGAGGAGGTTCATTTCCAGATCGGCCGAAAAGGCCTTACCATTCTTTGAAGTACTTCGGGGGTCCAAGAATTTTGAGTGGGGGCCAAATTGCCAGAAAGCATTCGAGGAGGTTAAAGAGTACTTAGTAAAAGCTCCACTCTTAATGAGACCCGACCCGAAAGAAACATTGCAGCTGTACTTGGCTGTGAACGACCGAACACCCGGAGCCGTGTTGGTCAAAGAGCACGAAGGGAACCAGCATCCGGTGTTCTATGTTTCTCATATTCTCAAAGATGCAGAAACAAGATATCCGAATGCAGAGAAGTTCGTCTATGGATTGGTAATGGCCGCAAGAAAGTTAAGGCACTATTTCCAAGGAAGGACGATCAAAGTTGTAACCGATCAGCCGTTAAAGAAAATCTTGCAAAGGCCAGAGGCATCGGGCAGAGTGGTTGCTTGGGCGATCGAACTGGGGGAGCATGATTTGGAGTATACACCAAGGACTTCGATCAAAGCCCAAGCACTAGCGGATTTCATGGTAGAATGCTCTTTCTCGGGGCCGAACGACTTGGCTCCAGAAGAGCAAATAATTCAGACACCGGGAAAATGGAAGTTGTTTGTCGACGGGTCGGTCGCCAAGGAAAAGTGCGGGGCAGGGTTAATTCTAACAAGCCCAGAAGGATTTGAGATTTGTCAAGCTATCAGGTTCACTTTCCCGTTGACGAACAATGAGGCCGAATATGAAGCACTGTTGGCAGGACTAGATTTGGCGAGAAATCTGGAAGTTAAGCACATCAGGGCGTTCAGTGATTCCATGTTGGTGGTAAAACAGTTCTCAGGAGAGTATGGGCAAAAAGATCCCCGAACCAAGGCATATGCCCTTAAGGTACGTGAACAATCGTTGTTGTTTGAAACTTTCGAGTTAACCCAAGTAGCCAGAGAAAACAACAGTCGGGCAGACGCCCTCTCAAGGCTAGCTTCGGCAGAAACCCAGAACCTAAATGGGTCCATCTATCTGACCGAAGTAAAGACGCCTTCGATAGACAAGAAGCAGTGCATGGAAATTCATCAAGGGGTCAATTGGATGACTCTCATCAGGGCATTCTTGGAGAAAGGTACCCTACCACTTGATCGAAGGGAAGCACAGAAGGTGAAGTATCGGTCGGGAAATTATACTCTGGTCGGAGGCCGCTTATTTAGACGATCGGCAAGCCAACCACTACTTAGGTGTTTAGACCAAGCTGAACAGCAACTAGCCTTGGAGACGGTTCACGAAGGAATTTGTGGAGAACATTTGGCAGGAAGATCGTTAGCCTTCAAAATTCTCAGGCAAGGGTTTTTCTGGCCAAAGATGAAAGAAGATGCATCCGAATATGCCAAGAAGTGTAGACAGTGCCAACTTTTCAGCACAATACCAAAACAACCACCCGAAGAAATGTCCTCAGTCCTTAGCCTGATTCCATTTGCTATGTGGGCGGTTGATATTGTGGGGATCCTACCCACCAGCACTAAGCATGCGAAGTACTGTATTGTGGCAATCGACTATATGACTAAGTGGATAGAAGCAAAACCCCTTTCGGCCATTACCGAAGAGGCCGCGAAGAAATTCATGCTGGAACAGGTCATCCTGAGGTTTGGCATTCCTATGGTGTGTGTGTCCGATAACGGTACTCAATTCATTGGGAGCAAGTTCAGAAAATTCCTGGCTCAATTCGGGATAAAACAGAAGTTCAGTTCGGTAGGGCATCCCCAGGGAAATGGAGCGATCGAGGCGGCCAACAAAATTATTTTTGATGGAATCAAGAAAAGACTAGGGGAAGCTAAGGGACTTTGGGCTGAAGAACTACCATGGGTCCTATGGGCTTACCGAACCACTACAAGATCTTCAACCGGAGAAACGCCTTTCAAACTGGCCTTCGGGACTAATGCCCTTCTACCTGTTGAAGTTGGTTTAGAGTCTTACCGAACAGAAGTGTTTAACGTGGAGACAAATGAGTTGGACTCCGAGCGAATGTGGACTTACTGGAAGAAGAAAGAGAGGTTGCCCACCAAAGAAACTTAAGGTACCAGCTGCAGGCAGCCCAGTACTATGATTCGGGGGTGAAGAAGAGATCGTTCCGAGTCGGGGACTTAGTACTTCGGGAGTTAGCCACCTCAATGCCAGCCAAAAAGGGCAAGCTTATGCCCAACTGGGAAGGTCCATATGTGGTAATTGAAGTGGTTCGATCGGGCACCTACAAATTGGCTCATCCGGACGGCAGCCCAATCAAAAACACCTGGCATGCCGCTCGCCTTCGCCGTTTTTACCAGTAAGCTTACTGGACAAATTTTATTGCTTTTTACTTCAGTATTTTGTTTTATGCAACTTTATTCTGAATTCCATAAGATAGCATCAATCTGTAATCGAATCTATGTAAGAGTTGCATGATTAATGAAAAGATTGTTTTGCTCCATTTTTTATCCGGTATTGTTAAGCTAAGTACATTTACAGCCAAAAAGCTAAGTACGCAATATTAAGCTTAATAGACCCACGTTTGGGGCCGACCGTATAAAACATGCGCCCTTTAACTTATTGGTAGTGTTCAAGTACATTGCATTTTAAGCTACAAATACTTGGTGAATCCAAATTTGGGGCCGACCGAATGAAATTTGACCTCTTACAAAATTGTCTTAGTATTCAAGTTGCTTTGACATTAATTAAGGTCGGGAAGAAATATTTTTCAGCCGACTGAACGAGACCTTAATCATTTACAAAACCCCTTAAATACTGGGGGACAGCTAGGTTACGACCAAAAATGCACATACATGCTAGGCCGAAGCCGAAGATGCACAAACATATGAGTAATTATGCCAAGGCAATATAATGCCGAAGACGCATAAAAGTAAAATAAATATGCTAAGGCAAAATGAAGCCGAAGACGCATAAAAACAAGCAAAAATTATGCTAAGGCCAATTGAAGCCGAAGATGCGTAAAAGAGAAAATTATGCTAAGCCAAATCAAAGCTAAAGATGCATGAACAAAAGCAAAAGCCAATTTAAGGCCGAAGCCGACGACGCATAAATAAGGATATTATGCTAAAGCAAACTTAAATAAACAAGCCCGAAGGCAAAGTAAAGTAGTACAAGCCCGAAGGCACGAATAGAGAGCCCGAAGGCAAAGTTAAGCATTACAAGTCCAAAGGCATTAAAAATCTACAAAATTACAAGACTTCGTCAGCTGGAGGTTCGTCGGAAAGAGACTCATCTTCGCCCGAAGAAACCTCTAAAGGTTGATCAGAGTCCTCTCGACCGACCGGATCCGTCATCCCGAGTGTAAGATCAATCAGCTGAGTATGATCGAGGCCTAGAGAATGTGCCTTCAGCACAGCGCCATCATATCCCATTTGATAGCATCTTTCTTCGGTCAGTTCAAGGGTCTTCTTCAGTTTCCGAACGTTATTCCTTGTAGATTTGAGTTGTTTGTTTCTCCATTCAACCCTAGCCCTCAAGGTGTCCATCTCCTGCAGCCTTTCCTTCAAGGAATCATTCTCGGCCTTCAAGGAGTTAGCCTGGCCGGTGACCCTCTCTAAGTCAGTGGTTGAATTCCGGAGGTCCTCTTCAGCCTTGACTGCCCGAACTTCAAGTTGGTTGGCCGCCTCCAACTTATTCTGCATCCCCTCCATCCGTTCGGCCACAACGGCTGACCAAGAGACCCCCTAAAACAAACAAGGGAAAAGAATTAAACATTGAAGGCAAGTGGAAGGAATAATACCGAAGAATAAAAAGCTTACCATGGAGAGCAAAGCCAACATCTCGGTACAAGCCTCAAGGTCGTTCGCCTTGGCAAACGTAGGCCTATCGGCTGGAAGGATGAGACCCCGGCAGAGATCGGGACCCACGATAGTAGACAGCTGCGGAGCGGGGACAATGATCTGTTCAGTCTCGATAACTCCCCAAGGAGGAGAATACACCTTCGGATCGGCATCTCCCGACCGGAATCTCTTTCGGGAATCGGTCGAGGTAGCCAAGTCCAAAATCAGGTCCCGAGGAGGAGAAGAAACAGGTGGAGTTTCAGTTCTCTCTCCCTGATCGGGGACCGACTTCCCCTCCCCATCGGTCGGGTGAGTAGCAGCCTCTTCTTCGACCGTAGCTGTTGTAGAAATCTGAATCGCCTTCTTACGCTTGCGCTCAATAATCTCCTGAAGAGAAGACACTGCACAATACAACAGAGTGTTACACAGCAGAAGATTGAAATTGGAAACAAATATCTTTGCCCAAACATATAAAGCTGAAAACAAGCATGTTATGACAAGATAGAAATGGATGTTATGTTACCACTACCCCAAAGGGCGACCAGCTAGTCGTTATTCCTGTCGTCCGATCGTGGGACCTTGCCCATGTCAAGCTCGCAGAGTAGGCGGTAATCGTGCACGTCCGCCTGCAACAGGTCGGGATATGTCAACCTGGACGGGTCTAAATCATACCATCGGCCGTATTTTTCCATCTTCGGCCCCGAAATGAATGTCCATCTCTCATGAGTCCCCTTGTTGCTAGAGTTGGTTTGAGCCCAATCGGCCCTACCCGTTCGACGGGCTATGGTGTAATAGCCGTTGCTCTTCGAGTTCCTTCGCAGCTCATAATGGTGCCAGAACAAGGTTGTCCTTGGAGTCATTTTCTTGGCCAGACACCGAGCTTGGAAAGCGTTGATGTGGAAGAAACTGTTCGGGTCTAATTGCCCTATGGCGATCTTCAATTGCTTCAGTATCTTCTTCAAGATCGGCAACATCGGTAACCGGAAGCCACACTTGAACGCCATCTCAGAAATACCGGTCGCCACGCTCCCTCCGCAGAGAGCGGAAATCTCGGGATTGTGCCAGATGCGGTCCTTCTTCCGCGGTGCGAAGAAGTACCAGACATTCTTCTCCACCATGTACTTGGAATGAAAGCGTTCAATTTGCTCCTCGGTCAGCTGTGACCGAAGGTTAGCGGCTGGGAATAATTTGGCGTCGCTGAAGGGCGAAACCTCCGAAGGACCAGCACCCTCGGTTGACCGATCCATGTCCCTGCATTCGGAAATGAAGAGACATTAGCCTTGTACTCGGACAAAGAAGAAGAAAACAAAAAGAGGGGAGGCCGAGTACAGTGAGCCAGGATCGGTCGGAGCATCCTACGATCTAAGGTGAAGGAAGTCGGAAACCTACAAACTACGGGAATTAGGACATTCTAAGAGAAGCCACAAAAGATCGAAATGGTCCGAAAATTGTTCTTAAGATTTCAAGATCCCGAAGGAAGTTCTTGCCCAAATTATCTTCGGACCGGTTCTAGAATCTTGGGGAATGCCAATACAAGAGGAAAAGAGCACATCAAAAAGAATCTAAAAGCTTCTTGGACATGTGAGCATTTCGTTTAGCACTTAACAGACTCAAATGATTTCATACAGATACATACATGAAGATACGTGCAGAAATATATAGTATACAGGTATATAATGGTAAAGGAACAAAGGAGAGAATAGCACTTACTGGTTTGAAGATTTCTAATAAGACTGAGTTCCTGAGGATATACCGCTTGGACGTAAACGTCGATCGGAGCCGGAGAATCGAAGATAACTGGTGAAGAAACGACGGTTCCAATTGCTGCCAAAATGCTTTTGTGAAAAAGTTTTTGCTCCAAATGCTTAAGAAATGTTTTGTGCGTAAAGTGAAAAAGGAAGAGATTATGAGTTTAAGAAGGGGAGGTGTGACGTTTGGACAGAGCCGTTTCGTATTCAACGGCGGAGATTAAAGCGTGAATCTTGAGATTAGACAGCTGTTAACCACAAGGGGACACGGCTTCCAAGGAAACGTTTCAACCTTGTCCATCGTCCTTATTATCTGAATAAGACGTCCGAAGAGTGAACTCCGAAGATGGGCCTAGGCTTTAGCCTCCGTCCTAAGGATAACTCCGAACGAAGCCCAGGGACATGTTAGAGGCCCATCTCCTTAATGGGCCGACCCAATAATCCAGTGCCTCGAGCCCGAATGGAAGCCCATATTCGTCCGGCCCAGATATCAACAACGGTCATACCGTTCACCCTCCTGCGAACGTGGAACACGTCGGTGCACGACGCCCACTCTTCGGGTAACCGCCTGGAGGAAAGAATATGTTTAAGTCAGGTTCATTCTCTAATTCTATATACACAATTTACACACAACACAAACTCTCTACGTTCAATATTACTCATCAAAAATCGACTAATTTATTCTCACACCGGAGGTGAATCGGGGGGCCAAACCCTCGCATTCTTCTCATTTGCAGGTCCGACCAAACTCAGGTCCGGCGAAATACAGTTGTAACAGTATTAAATAGGATTTTGTGGAGATGCATATTAAAAAAAATATATATGTCCGTATAACTTAAAAGAATCCAAAAACCATTATATATAAATTTTAATAATTTAACTCTTTAAATATTTTCAAATTTTAAAATACACATAAATTTCATTCAAAATTTGGTATCAAAATTCAAAACTAGTAATTGATATTCCAAAATAAGAAACACAGGATAGTGACCTTCCTAAAACAAAATTTAACATTTTTTTTCATCAATAAAATTAAAATTATGAAAATATATTAATATTTTTTCACAATTTATAAAGAAAAGGTGTTATCTAAGGCATTCTCGTTATTTTTTCGATGAGTATTTCTTGGATTCGCACCTGATTATAACCATTGTATAGTTTTTTTTTTTTTTTTTTAATAATTCCGTGTCCAGATCATTGTATAGTTAACCATTATGTGGCAGGAAAAGTTGATACTCAATTATGTTAAGACATATGGGGAGCAATTTTTATAATAATAATATACTCAATAAAATGTACTAGAGATTTCATCACAGATCCTCGATCGCTAGTATTTCAAGTAGGTTGACACTGATTATTCGTTGGCAGTATCTTGTGCATGTCTGCTCTAGAATTCATATGCAGCTGTAAAACACATGTCCCTTTCTCCTTTAGCCCCGAAAACATAACATCATATCATGACTCGTCTTGCTTCAATCTAATCTGGAAAGAATTCTTCTTTTGCGCCAGCATCGTTTAGTCCATCTCTCTACTTAGCTTGATGGGTGACTTAAAAATATCTACATGTCATGTGATCCTACTGATCGGAAATTCGAAAAACGGTAAGTATATACTGTAAGTCTGTAACAATTATTACGAGAACATGAATTCTTTTGTAAACATATGATTTGTCCATTATTAACAAATTTATATGGATTTTCATAGTACATATTTTCTTGGTCTCTGCATATGGCTGTCAAAGAATAATTAGTCACGAACTGAGACTAGCTTAATCACCTTTTTAAAATTAAGTTAAGAAGCTTATTACATGATTAATCGGTAACGACAAGAAATAATAAAGAGGGTCTAAGACAATAAAGTAACAACAAAATCATAGAAAATCATTGGCCTGGAATCCATGTCAGTCTCACTCTTGGCACTGATCATGCAAATACCAACACAAAGATAACTCGAAGAAGATTAAAACAATCTTGTTAATTCCCACGAATCCCACCATAGGAGTTGTTAGTAGATTCATGCAACAACCATATCCATATCCCTATTATTCAACCTTTTTAAGATGTTCGATTGATTAGATTTGTCACCAAATTAATTATTTGCCTAATTACTTGTTGGTCCTATGCGCAACTGTGCATATACAGTCTAAGGTTGTAAAAATCGAAACTCGGTTCGATTCGGTTTTGTTCTGGAAAAACGAGTATTCGAAAACTCGAAAAATACTTGGAATGAGTATTCGGAGAACAAATCAGATTTTTTTTAAAAAAGAAATTCATATGTTAAATTCATTCATTCATATTTAATCTACATGTGTTAAAATTTAGAATTTAGCGATAATATATATTATATATATGAGGAAGGTTCTATGAAGTACTGTTTTACTTGAAATACTTGGAGTACATATACGTTCTGCATTCAAAATTTTGCAAACTTTATTATTTTGCAAAACTTATTACATGAATATCATTATTTCATTGAAAATCTTGAAAATTTTGTATATTTTGCTAACAAAATATTGCAAAACGAATTGTTCTACGAAACACATTTGGGTTGCAAAACATATATGTTATGATTGCAAAACATAAAGGATTTCAAGATGATATATGATTTTCAAGATTATCATATGATATTCGTATAACAAGGTTTGCAAAATAATATATTTTAATATATTTTAAATGCATAACATATATGTACTCCAAGTACTCCAATTAAAACAGTACTCCATATAACTTTTCTCTATATATATATACTAATAATAATTATTTAATAATATTAAAACCAATAGTTAAACATTAAAAATACGAGTACGTGTAATTCGATTTGACTCCGAAACATAAATCGAACGAGGGGTTAAAAACAAGTACTTGGAATGAGCACTCGGCTGACTCGGAAATTTTTAGAGCCTTGTATACCGTCCGTGTATGTTGATCATTAGTTACTTGAAAATTGAAATATTAAATACTAGCTTATAATCCTTATAACTCGTGTAAAATACGGGTTATCATATATTATTATTATGAATTATTATATTAGTTACTTGATTTAATATAAAATTTTAATAAATTTTATTATTAATTTTAAATTTTATTATTAATTTTAAATTTTATTATTAATTTATTTTATATATGTTTCATACTTAATTTCATGATATAAATACATATCACTATTTAATGTTATTTTTAAATTTATTTTTCAATATCTTAAGAATTCAATAGATATATTAATAAAAATTAGTTAGTGTAACCTAAAATCGTAGAATAAAGAATTGTAGGAAGAACTTTTTGCGTACGATGATTCTAATCGGGAGCTAATTGAAAACGTTTATAATTTTATAAAACATGTGATTTTTTATTTTTAATAAATTATGTACTCCCTCCGTCCCGTTTATATTGGCCACGTCCCAAAAGTATTGATCATGTTTAATTTACTTAATGAAACGAATTAAGGTTTAAATATGTTATGTTTTTCTAAACATGTAAACAATTGAGAGTAAGAGCATCTCCGAGGGTATAAAATCCTTAGCTAAATTATCCATGTGGCATGTAGGTGGCATTTAATGGCACTATTTAGATAATATGTAAAAGTTTGAGCACTCCAACCATCAAACCTTTAGCAAAAAATTATAGATAACCATTTTATATTGGTTATATTTGTTGAACTAAGAGCATCTCCAAGGATGATATGTAAAATTGTTAGCTAAAATGGTCTTTTATAATTATTATGTAAAATTTTAGCTAAAAGGAAGGACATTCACTCCAATGATGTTATCTATAATAATAATCATGTAAAATTATACATAAGAGGTCTATTGGTTCAACAAATATAGAAGATCAAATATGATTATCTATAATTTTTTGCTAAGGGGAAGAAGGTTGGAGTGCATCAATTTTTAGATATCCTCTAAAGAGTGACACATAGATGCCACCTATGCACCACATAGATAATTTAGCTAATAGCTTTTAGTCCTTGGAGATGCTCTAAGAGCATCTCCAATGGTGTAAAGCCCTTAGTTAAAATTCAAAATAAATTACCTTAAATAAGATATATAGAAAATTTGTAAAATTTTGTCCACTCCAATGGGACAAAACTCTTAGGTAAAAATATAGATAACCACAATAGGTTGGCTATATTTGTCGAACCTTTAGCAACTTGTAGTTTAACTTCACATCATCAATTACCATATAAAAATAATACATTCTATTTTTAACAACTTGAAATAATAATAACATACCATTTTTAAAATACAGGCAACCAATATAGTCAATCCCATTGGAGTAAAACACGTTACAGGTTCAACAAATTTTACATAATCAATATTTAGCCAATCATTTTACAAAACACCGTTGGAGATGCTCTAATGAACCCCTTATGTATAATTTTACATAATCATAATTATAGATAATACCATTAGAGTACACATCTTCATGCTTAGCAAAAAATTTACAATACCAAGATAGCCAACCATTTTACATAATACCTTTGGAGATGCTCCAAGTTTAACAGTTTTCACTTGATTTCTAAATACACATTTTTTGATTGATCACTAATATAAAAGGGATGCAGGAAGTACAATTTAATTGATTTTGGAATTTTTAACACGTGTTTTTAATTTTTTAAAAATGTACTAGTAAATTTTGTTGTTTATAGTAAATAAATTAATATTTTTAATATATTATTTTAACTTGTTATTTTTAAAAAGGTTTTAACACCATATTGGTAAATTTTGTTATTTATAATAAATAATAACTTAATATTTTTAATATAATTTTTTTAACTTGTTATTTTTAACAAAGTGTTAACAATTTTTTTGAAAGGTGTTAACCAACCAATCAACTAACCGAATATACCTTATAGTATACAATACAGAATTTGGAATTTTTAACACATTTTTTTAATATTTTAAAAATGTACTTTTGCGTCTTATTGGTAAATTTTGTTGTTTATAGTAAATAAATTAATATTTTTAATATATATTTTTTTAACTTGTTATTTTTAGGAAGATGTTATCAAGTTTATTGGTAAATTTTGTTATTTATAATAAATAAATTATTATTTTTAAAATAATAATTTTAACTTATTATTTTTAGGAAGGTATTAACATTATTTTGGAAGGTTTTAACCAACTAACTAACCTAATATGTTTTGTTTTGCTTATAATAGTATGGTATAGATTGGAATTTAATGACTTAGAGCAACTCCAAAAGACTCTTTATATGAGCTCTTAAACAAAAATTTAAGGAATATAATCTAATTTTGCACTCCAACAATCTCCTAAATGACCCCTTAAAATTTAGCATATGTCTTCCATGCATTATTTTTAAGGATCTCCTAATCCTCCCTTATTTAATTTTCACCAATAAAATATTCAATTCCCTCCTTTTTTTCAACATCTTTTTATCTCTCTTTCTAACTTTTCTCTCTCTCTTTATTATTATAATAATAATAAGAAACACATATAAGGAGTATTGTTGGAGTAACTACTCCTAAACTTATCCTAAATGACTAAGAGTTCTATTGTTTATAATTGTTTTAAGGAATTTGCAAAGAGTCTCTTGGAGTTGCTTCATCAACATTTGTTTGTGAAATAATACTAGAGTGTCTAGATATCCAGGGTATATTATTGCCCCGAGTTCTGCTATTTTCTTCAGTTTTGATGGTTCTGCAATCGAGTTCATCATGGGTAGACCGTATCTCAACCATCTGTGGTCCCCTTAATGTGCCTCTAGCCAAAATTTCTCCTTCCTCCAGAGGTATATTTGTCGAGGATGAATCTGAATGATGCAAATTAGAACACGGTTCTCCAGATTCAGATTCGTTAATTGGATTGTCGGGTACCTCATTACTATATTTTACGATACAAATTATTTAGTTACAACCTATGTTAGTAGCAACTCTAAGTGACTAGCTATTAGACCTCCTAAATCAAAATATAAGGATTTTGACACAAAAATGTACTCCAACAGTATCTTAAGTGACTCCTTAAAATTTAAGACATGTGTCTCTTCTTCCTTATTTATAAGAGAATCCTAATTCTCTCTTATATTATTTTCACCAATAAAATATTCATTTCCCTCCTTTATTTTGACATTTTTTTCCTTTCTCTCCTATTTCTTTCTTTCCCTTTAATATTATAATAATAATAAAGAACATATATAAAGAACATTGTTGGAATAAGTATTACTTAACTTGTCCTAAATTACTAAGAGGTCAATTATTTATAATATTTTTAAAAAATTCATTAGGCCTGGAGTTGCTGTTAGACCTCTCACTGTATATGATCTATTGCAAGATGGAAATGATTTATCTTAGTTAGGACTTGTAGGCCGAGCAAGCTAAGTAGCCATCATGTACGTTAAATCTCAATCGATATGAGAAGGACACGACTAGTGCACATGCATGCATGCATTGATGTTTGTGTATTGTTGTTGTTTGTTTCATTCAGCCATGATTTTGTGGTTGTAGCCTTTTCCTCATCTTTAACCATATCCCTCATGTGCGATCATATTTGCTAGCTACATACTGTGTATATCTAATCCCTCCAAATAAGAACTCCATGGCACGTAGCTTCCTTTCAATTTTCAACTAGAGGCCAAGTCAGAAAACAAGTAGTAACTGTTTTTTTGGAAGCTCTAAATTTTCGTATCAAATTTTGACCATAGTCATAATTTTCATTCAAATATTTTTCACCCCAAATCTCTTTATAAAACTTGGTCTAGTATAAATTATTATTAGCTATCACTTAATTTTTTTAAAAAAATATTTTATGAAAATATTTAAATACACCTTAATCTACGTGTAAAAATATGAAAATGTAATCAGTGGGGGAAAGAGTATCAATTATTGGTTCTTGTGCAAAGGATTGAGATTTCAGATTAGTATGTAATTAAAATGGTTAAACTTTGTAATCAATTAGGTACCACAAAGTCACAAACAAATAAGTTGAAACTGGAGCAGAGAGAAATGAGTTTGATGGGGGTTAGTTGGGAAAAGGAAAGAAGTTGAGGACTCCAAACAGTGCAACAGCCAAGGCTGCATGGGTTTGTGGGGATGGCCTGGTGGGCATGCCAATGGGCCGACAGCCCTACCTCTTCTCACTCTCACATGCTATCCATATCCCCCTATCAACCCCAACCTCCCAACTTTGAATTATTAAATGAGTTTGTCTAGTGTGTGCCCAAGGGTACATGCTATGAATCCGTACTTGATTAGTTGTCAAATTTTTATTGGTGGATATTTATGTGAATGTAGATTGCAGGGGGTCCATCATTATTAATTAAATCTCCATCAATCAAAATTTGACAACTAAGCTAGCACGGATTCTTAACATGTGCGCTTGAACACACACTAGAAAATTCTTTATTAAATTTGTAAAATAATTACTCAATCTTCTTTTCCAATTACACTGAGTACTCCCTCAGTAGTCATCACTCATCAGAGTATTGAGTACCTTGCTGTTTACACTGAGTATTGATCCGTCAAAAATCAAAAGAAACATACATAATAGAACGTGAAAGTACAAATTACAAATGAAAGTGATAAATCAAACACATGACACTGCTCATAAATTACTTTTCGATTTTTCACCACTAAATTAGGACCTTCGACATTTAAAATATGTAGTAATACGTTGATTACATCTCGAGCTCAACGCTACTATGCAGGAGTATACATATAAACTAGTAGTCTAGTACTAGGCCATATAGAAAACCATGCACGGCAATTTGTTGGAATTGTAAGAAATTGGGTAACGAGATGTAGACTTCGTGCTTGCAGGGGATTCTTATATGTACATCTAAAAAAAAAAAAAAAAAACTTACCCCAAGTCCCACCACCATGTGAAAAAAGAACATTCCTCTCATCAGATTGGACCATATCTCATCTTCTCTTTTCTCATCATATAGTCCCAAAACACAGCTAAGTTTTGTATACTGCCATTAATCTCATCTTCTTGGATACTCACCCACAATGGGTGTGCAATGTGCATATATATTTATACTTTAGTCCAGGTTCAATGTAAATGATCTTTGGGACATGATTTCCAAATCATATTGTCTTCAACATAAGTAAATAGGTCACCACACTAGCACATCACAAGTCGGGTGAAGTGCCAAAATGGCACAAATTGGGAGAAAAATGCCTAAAATGACACAATTTGAGAATACTATCCGCGCTTGGCACACGCTTCACGCATACACTGACTGCGTTAGGGGTGTAACGCATGTACCCGTGTTTTTCCACCCTCACCTGCTTTTTCAACACAAATAACGCAATCAGCACCTGCGTTTTGGGGTAACGCAAGTGTGTGATGCGTTATACCGCATCACATACTTGCGTTACCCCAAAACGCAGGTGTTGATTGCGTTTTTGTTGTTTTTTCAGTTGGGGGGCTGTAACCAATACACGGGTAACGCATGTTGAACATGCGTTACCCCCAAACGCAGTTCCAAGTTGCGTGATGTAAGTGCCTAGCGTGGATAGTGTTTCCTAGAAGTGCTATTTTGAACATCCAACCCCCATTTTTGTGCCATTTTGGGCATTTTCTCTCACAAGTCCTCATACGTACCTTTAAATTGTCAGAGCATCTCCAACAGCTACCTTGTAAAGGGTCTTTACCTAAAATTATAAGGATTTGATCAAAAAACACATTCCAAGAGTCTTCTAGCAATTTCCTAAAAACTTAAGATCCTCTTTTCATTTCTTATTTTTAAGGAGTGCATAACCATTCCTGGTCTCAATTTTATTAATTAAATATTCATTTCCCTTCTTTTTCATATTTTGTTTCTCTCTCTTTCTTTCTCTCTCTCCTTTAAAAAATATGGATGAATATTGAATTTAATAATATAATAATATTAAGGAACCAAAATAAGAATTGTTGTTGGAATTCTCCTACCCTATAATGTCTTAAATTACTAGGATCCTATTTATTTATATTACTTTTAAGCAATGCATTAGCACACTCTTGGAGTTGCTCTTAACCAACCTATCTATTACAATAGCCGCACTGTTTATTTAATTACAAATTCGCGTCAGTATTTTATTTCGGCAAAATAAATACATTTGTATAATTATTGATCACATCTAAGCACGGATGGACCCTGGGTTCCCGGGGTCCCCGGCCCCTTCTAGGTTGGGGAAATTTAAATAACTTTTTTTTTTTTGAAAAATCTATGCATGCACTATCATTTACTTGTCCATGGTCCCTCATAGATGGTTTATTTGTCTTCTTTTATATTCATTTTTGTATGATTTAGTGGAAAATATCCATTTTTTGCATGATTTAGTGAAAAATTTTCATTTTTTGCATGATTTAGTGGGAATAAAATCCACGCGTGAAGTTCGAATTTTTTAAGAATTTTTGGATCCCCTCGCATTATGCTCTAGATCCGTCAGTTCATCTAAGCATACCCAATTCTGAGGCAATTGTAAATTTGTAATGCAATTGACAATACTAGGGTGCATATTTAGTGGGACTTGGGGGACATGTCGAGCTTCTGCTTTTAAACACAAATTTAGGATAAGAGATATAATTATACAGGATAGTTATAAAGCAAGGAATTTTGGACAATTTGTACTGTACTAAACACGTATGACTGTACGGAGCATGTGATATTGTTGAGTTGTAGTCGGGTGGGAAATTCATACAAGTGTTGGGTTGTAAGGGAGTTTATGCAACAACCCTAATAAATCATGTTGTCTTGTGTTAAATCTTTAAGATCATGTAAGCCCCATTGCTGATGTTCAAGCCATACAAAGGAGGTTTCTTTTAAGCAGTTGAATCATTTTCTAGGTAACAGCCCTAATAAATTATGTTGTCTTTTTGGTAACGCTCTACGGTCATGCAAGCCCCATTGTATGTACAGTATGTCATATGTTCATGGAATACTAATGAGGTTTCCTGTAAACAGTTTCTTGTTTATGCATAGGTATATGACAAACTCATTTGACTGTATGCAAGATAGTGAAGTTTCAGCTAGAATGGCATTGAATGAATTGGGTTGCCTTTGATTTTGCCTTCAATTTCCTACTCATTATTGACATTTAAATAGGTTATCCAAACATTGTCTACTAACAATGTTTATTGGTGAACTTACCTAAGAATATGGCAGTGTGCATCAGTGAAAACAATGTCCTGGCATAAAAATTAAACATTCCATGTAACCACCATCTCAAGACAGCGAGCCTCAAAAACATGTCAACGAGTTTTTGTCTCTGGTTACATCACATTATTAAACCAACTGCCATTTCAACCCCAGAGTACTGTTAGGAACAATGTATATAGAAAAATAAAACATCATTCTTCCACATTTTGAAAACTCGGCAAGTAGTGCAGTTCTAATAGAACTATAAATATGTCATTAAGAACTAAGTTTCTTATAGGAGCATCTCTAACTGTACACTAATACCAAATGGTGTGATTTTAACTTGGACTAGAGTGGCTAATTCTGTCACATGTCCGGGACTAGGGAAATCCAGAAACAAAACTAGTAATCTAAATGGTTCCATTATCTTCTACTTGGCTATCAATATCTTTGACTAACTTATTTTATGAACCCAAACACAATATTTCTACTTGTTTTTGCAAAGCACACGAGCTTCTGAGAATTTACACATCTATATAAATTATAGAAAGAAGTAATAAATTTAGTACTGGAAGCCGGAAGGGCACAGTATTAGGCACAGAGATTAAAAACACAACACATATTCACGAACTGCTAGACTTCAACTTCCAAGTGTAATTTTGTTTTCAGTCTTCTTTCCTTCTCCCTTATTATGTTCAAAACACAAATGTACCTTGATCTGACATAGAGATCCTCTTCAGGCGGAGAGACAAAAAGTCACATCTTATGTCAATCACCAAGAATGCAAAGCGGTTGTCTCATGCTAAGCTCCGCTTTAAGCTCAGGGAATTTCTCCAAATCATGGGACATGCCTAAAGTTCTCTGCACATATGGCAAAAAAAAAAAAAGAACTAAGGACTTTAATCAAAATATATTATATAAAAATCTGTGATACACCATAACATAAGGTGGTAAAGCAATTAAGAAAGCATTTGACTTCGAGAACTATCAGTCAAATTTATTATTCAAGGAGTTAATAATGGATGGAGGAAAGGTTTTGAACTTGTTACTAATTAAGATAACAGAGAAAAAAAAAGGGAAAGTTACCAAGGCGGCAGCATGTGCATCTTGTAGAATATTCCCATCTATCTCCAGTCTGGCAATAGGAAAATCTGGAAGGTGTCCTGACTGTTTCTTACCAAGCAAGTCACCAGGCCCACGAAGAATAAGATCCATGTTTGCTAGGTGAAAACCATCTTGCGAGCTTTCAAGCACCTTTAACCGACTTAAGCTACTGACAGTAGACGCTACTAATATACATTTTGATTTTCTCACTCCACGACCTACTCGTCCTCTAAGTTGGTGCAATTGGGCCATCCCAAATCTTTCAGCATTCATAACAACCATCATAGATGCATCTGGAACATCCACACCAATCTCAATAACCTGTGTAGCTAGCAGTATATGAGTTTCACCAGATCTAAAACGTCTCAATGCTTCATCTTTCTCGTCACTTTTCATTTTCCCATGCAGCAGCCCACAATTATAATCTCTAAACTTACTAGATATAGTTTCGAAATCAGCTGAAGCAGCACGAAGTTGAGGCAGCTGCTCAGAGAGCTCAATTACCGGATACACCAAATATATTTTCCCTCCTGCTTTTAGTTCATCTAACATAATCTGTTGCATTAAAGATCTCTGCGTCAGATAAGAATAGGATAACGTGACTTTAGAAGGTCTTTTATACAACGAAGCTGCTTCGTAAATACAAATTAATCCTCCAGAATTTAGCACACTAAACATTTTCACGGAACCCAGAAGCATTGGTCGATAAGTGAAGAGCAGCAACATGGATAACTACATACGGATCAAGTAACTTCTTACATTTTGAGAAGTTCTTCGAGGTGTCACTATGTGCATGGGATATTTTAGCACTACTAGATCTTTTGGGAAAATGTAAATAACAAACATGACGGGGAGATGAGAGCATGTAGAGAGCTTTAGATTGTTTTGACTTTGTGAAGGCAGATCACTAAAAGCTTACTGGAGGGGAAAGTTCAAGGCTAAATCAAACTCTATACTTAGTTGATTAAACAACCGATGCAGGACACCAATTTATGGCTAAACCATCGTTCCATAATTCAAGTCATTTTGTACTGGTCAATGCACTGGCCGGCTTTTGCTTCAAAAAGTAGTGGCATAACTAATTAACTATTCATTAAATATACCTATATCTTGGTACAACGATTACACAAAGGTTAATATCAATGTTTCTCATCACAGAAGGCTTAAACTGACCTGGTAGACCTTCGAAAAGCCAGATTCATTCCCTTGAATAATACATGTCTCAATAGGTATCCTTCCAGGAGGCAAGTCAGTGATCTGTGAATTCAAGAAATTGGCAGTCAACACAGAGCACTTACGAATAAAATATATCAGCTTATAGTAAACAATACCCAGGTTATAGGAAAAAATTGAATAAATAAACTATGTTGGTTAAGTTATTAAAGTTTCTAGTAACAGCAACGTTCCAATATACATGTTTTGCTACACAGATCAATATCTTTAAGATCAACAATAACACCGCAAACAGTTTGAGCCAACATTATGTCTTCTTGCTTTAACAGCATACATGTTTCTTTGAGATTTATACGTTATAACACAATTTTATACATACTTGGGTCAAGGACATATCGCCATACAAGGCCAGAGCAAGTGTCCTTGGAATTGGGGTGGCCGACATAGCGAGAATATGAGGAGCCATATACTCGCCCTTGGGAGAGGCACTTGAATCACTCCCCGCTAGTGTCGAACTCAAAGAGTTAAAATATAACTGCAAAATATTAATGTGTCAGTCAGTTAATAATACAGTAAATTAAATGTCACGAGGATACTACTACTACAATAAAACTCATCAACTTCTGGCAAAATAAATAAATTATTGAGCATCCTTCGAAATATATTATCGAGCACCCCTCATTCTTGAATAGTCGGACATAATTTTGGGGTCTTTGAGCAACTATCAAAATTTGATGTTGGGTGATAAGAATAGATTAAAATACTCTGGAAATACAACTTCATTGCATTCTACTTGAAGTAGTGTCCAACACTGTGATATTTTACAAAACACAAGTACATAATCTATATACAGTTATAGGTTGACAAATTAATGATTTTTATTTCTGTTTGTTCCAAAATAACAAACACATTTCTAACACCTCAAGCCCAAATTCACTGGACTTCCGGCCTGTAGGGCCCTGAAACCATTTGTAACACCCAAACTCAAAATTCTTAAGGCCCTATATATAAACGCCTATACAACAATAAACCAACACTCAATCCTAAAGTGTACCTGCTCTGATACACCTGAACCAAGCTTAATAGGCATCTATATAGCATTATAGCTAATTTTCCAATCTGGGATGTAACAAGTTTGTGGTCGCATGAAGTTCCAATTATGTCAAAGATGTGTAAGATATTAAGCACTGTCCTAAAACAACCCAATATGGACTTATAATACTACTCTATAAAATTGTGCACAACAGTGGGCCTGCAAGGTTATTAGAAACAATTGCTTTGTTAGATCAATTACAGCAGAAGGAAAAGACTGAAAAACCTGTAAATATGTGTTTTTTTTTTTGTAATTCTCTAACGAATTAAGATAATATATATTACACAGTGTGATTGTTCCCAAGCAATTTACTTGGTTCCAATATTAAGATAAGATTGGCTTTTCCAAAAGGATTCTATGGTAGGTGCTTCTAGGAGGAATATTGTTCATAGTGACTAGAAACTACAGCAAATGACTGTTTTTCAGAAAGTAAACGGGAAAATACTTTAATATTTCGGGCAGCAAATTAGTCACAGCCTCGTTATATTATTAATCACAAAGAAAAAAAATTCTAGCTGCACGCAGTAGAGAGGTATCACTCAACTAACCCCGAGATAAATTCCAACATTGGCACTGGTTTTTACGGATTTTTATGTCCACGACTTCAGATTCATAGAGATACAATGCTTACGATTCATAGAGATACAATGCTTACCCTTTACAATTAAAATTTTGTCCTCCATATACACACACATATATATACATACATATAATATAGTTCATTGTACCTTAAGAACTCTTATATAAAGAACTAGAGAGACCTAGCATACAACTTAGCTATAATCTCATTTGAAATCTAAAATTAAGAACTAGACTTTTTTTTGGCCAACATATATGCACACAAACAGAATCTAGTATTTAGTTAGCAAAAATAAGGCTTTACCATAATAATGTAAAATCTCATTAGGACAAAAACATATATCAGACTCTATGTTAATTCTGTAACATATTGATCTTTAAATTCTAGATGAGATTTTAGTATTTTACAGTAGATTCAATATGTTAAGCCTAATTGTTGTTAAATTCTGTCATCCTAATCTTAACCATCCTTTACGTTGTTAAAAACGAAGGGTGATGATGGTGTTCCTTCGAGTTCTTTATATAAGAGTGTTCTTTCTAGAACGCAACCCATACATGATACATACATATATCATCTAGACAAAAAACTATAATCTGAAAAGTTAAACTGAAGCAAGATTCAAAAAAACAAATCATTTTTTTCTTCCACACAGTATCATTAGAATCTTTAAATCATCACCTATGATTGATGCATGCCACAAGGATAAACAGGCACTTCTCCAAATAAAAAATATCGTGCACAAACTTGCATTTAAATAAGGGTCCTGGTCCCTTGCAAGTGTAGGCTGCAATATACTTACCGCAGGTATTAAGCGTGGTAAGACATGCTAGATTTTTTTATGTGAATACAGGGGAGCCTATTTACTCTCACCGCACTATGGTTAGGGGTTTTGATTGTATTTTGCTTCACCGCATTTAAAAAAGGCGGTAAGTATGCTATTGCATACGTCTATTATGGACCATCACCCTTTAAAAAATACTTCCAAGCTAACAAATTTTCACCCTCTTTTTCCCTTCAATTTCAATCTGTGTGGGGAATGGGAGTCGAGGGATCTATATTCCTCGAGGCACTAGAAGCAAACGCACCTTGCTGTTGAACCTCCCTCTCTGAATCACACCAAAACGGTGTTGTTCGTCCACCACAGCAATGCGCAAAGCTGAGAACTCTACTTTCTCTGCAATCAAACTGTGAGTTCCAATGACCAATGAGATGTCGCCGGCTCGCAGACCCTGTTAATCAAAGATGACATATATGTGAATCATAACTGTAACAGCAGATCAATGAGATACTGGGAACATGCCTCACGAATTAGCCGTGACTGCTTTGATGGGGTCGACCCTGTCAGCAGAGCAACAGAAGGTTTGTCATGCTCATTCCCCATATTCTCTAGCAAATTAAGAAAGTGCTCATAGTGCTGGACTGCAAGTAACTCAGTGGGAACCATAAAAGCAGCCTACAAATAAGTAAAGATAAAAGTCTAATTTAAATATGAGCTTTATATCAATAAGATACCATGCACATTAAAATCCTAAGCTTGTGTTCACTTGGAAGAAAATAATATAGGGTTGGTATAGAATGAAAATTTATGAAGATAAAAAAGAGGTGTAATAGGAGGTTGATGGAGATGAGAATGCACAAGAACCTTAATGGAGTATTATAAAACAATGATCAAGATTGTGAAGAAAATAAGTGGGACTAAAGAACCGACATTGCTTAAAAATTGGAAGGAAAATGAACTTGTTATACGCGCTTCATAGGATGGTAAGGAATGAAATTTAAACTATTTTTATGTACAATTATGCATCATACACATTCCTTCTTTTCATCCAGATCTATCAATCTAAACTAGCCTTTACTCACTGAGTTTGAAGTAAATAAACTAATAAACCATTGAATTCTTCCACTCACATCATCACAAAAACTTATGATTTATCTTATTTTTCACAATCACCTCTTTCACTCTCACTTCTGCCTCTAATTTTATCCACACGCATTAAATTCTTTATGTTCCTTCCAACTCAACATCACCTTAGTAGAAGATGATAAAACAGATGGAAGGAAGGGATATTATGCATAAAATAAATGTTTACAAAACAGCCTATATTTGATTCCATCCATTCCAAGTGATCACAAACTAAAGAAATGGCAATGAACTCAAATGATGTACAACCTTTACAGCAGTGACAATAGGTATCAAGGTTGAAGACAACAAACCTGAAAACCTGAAGCAATGACTTCCATGCATGCCAAGAAAGCCACCACAGTTTTCCCACATCCCACATCACCCTGAGAACAAACAAGTTCTATAATTTAGATATAGCGCATATGCATGTAGCTAAACAAGTACTATTTACTTTCTAATAAACAAGTATCTGGTCAACCAATTGCAATATATTAATGACCAATTCTGAAATATCAATCATCTCAGACTACATAGAGAACTCATACTCGGCCAACCAACTGACAAATTTTACCAGATCGCCTCAGATGCAGCTGTGCTCTTTTATTACCATTACGATATAGAAGGCATGATGAAGAATTAATTTTGACATGTGACAGCCAATAACGGAACAATCTCCATTACCATATGTAGATCATTCAAACATGGGAGGCTACTACCCTTAGCTTCTAATTACAATAAGAACTAGGATATATACACACACACATGACATGCCCATCAAAAAGTTTTATACTAGAGTGAAACATGAGAATGATTAAAAAAATTGAATTAAAATATAAATCAGAACCTGCAAAAGTCGATACATAGGAATCTGTCGCTTAAGATCCCAGATAATTTCTGAAGCAGCATTCAGTTGACTACGTGTAAGTGAATATGGAAGAGCCCTTAAAAAATGCTTGGTAAGATTACACCAGTTTTCAGAAAAAACTGCATTCACTTCAGGCTTCCTGTACTTATCTAGTAATTTGTCCTTTTCTATTTGTGTACCAAGCCCTTCAAGCATTTGGAACAAACGTCCTAACTGTTAAATATTAATCATGTAGTAGTTAGCATTGCGACTTAAGGGTTGGAAAGGTGGTTAAGATATTAGTGACCCAATAATATTGTAGAGATTTAAATGAAAACAGTAATATATATATATATATATATATATATATATATATGTATATGTATGTATGTATAGTGAATCTCATGCGCGTGTATGATACATAGTAAATGTGCAGACTGACTTAAAGATGGTATCACTAAAAGTGAATTTTCCCCATTTCAACATTATTAATCCAATCACCTGAAGATAAAAGAAGTCATCAAAGATGAGCCTTCTGCGAGCTGAATCGGCCATGTCTATGTTCTCTGGCTGGTGTATTCCGAGATAAGCCTGCATGAAAAGTAGCGATCTTGACTTTCTACAATATAATGGATAAATATTTGTCCGAGATAACTACAATATACGAGGCTACTTCTCCCTGAATCCTGATATGATGTATCGGCTAAAAAGTTCGTAAACAAAATTATGGAATAACAAGATATGAAGATCACATAAAGCCCATCTTCTAACACTACACCCATATAATCCATTTTAAAAGGCCATTTGTCACATATATGAACACCAATGCAGTTATTATTTTCTTCACTTGATCACTCTACCAATGTGTAACAGCCTTAAAGTAAAACGTAAGATTTAAACACTTGGGTCGACAAGAAACCCTCCATGCACATATTTTTGATTAGTTATTTTTATATACTAATCAAAGTAGAACTGACATAAAGTACTTCACATCCATTTCAATGTGTAAGAACTAAGATGGTTTCTTTTAATAGGTTTGCGATATTAACATATCATACAAAAATTGCCCAGAAATTATTAGATTATCAACATTCAACTAAGTATTACTCCGTTGTCATTGAGATTTCAGTATTTCACAATCCATAAAGTCGCCATTTACAATTTGAGATTAGCAGCAGAAAATACCCAAGTCATTTCGTACTCAGATTTTTTATCAAGCTATGAATTTAGTCAAACTCCTTGAATATAAAACATAAAATGACACTAACATACATATTACCAAATTAATTATTTTTTCATCTATTGCTCTGCTTGTTGACTTGTTATGACTTAATCTTAATTAAATTATAGAAGTGAAAATAAGTTTTTTTATTTCAATGAGCATCTTGTATTTGATTAATATATATAGGAATTTTAGGGTGTAGCTGGACTCGAAATTGTTTGCCTGTTAGGTGACACCTCTTTGGATTCTGCTGTCTTGTTTAAATCGAATTACCACGCTTATCAATATAACAACAATAAAAAAAAAACAAAAAAAAAAACTGCTACATGGTATCATCTTTTACAAAAGTTTTTACTTACATCCCGGAGGGGTACAAGTCCAAATTCCTCAGTAATACTCCTCGGAATAGGATCAATATTGCCAGGCAAGACTGGTAGCACTCTGCTGGAGAATTGAGATGACTGAGTTGTAAGAATATCAAAAAGAGAAGAATAATTTGCAACAACATATGCCACATTCTTTATTTTCAGTACAAAGAGATTAGAAATTAAAGGGGAAAAAAATCTCAAGTCACTGGTGGCAGCTACATGTTGCATAAAGTGCATAACTTATTACCGACATCAGTAATCCACGAAACGGCACATATATAACATTGTCATCAGTAAACTTTTAAATTTAAGTTGCAAACAAATTTATAATCCAATGATATGTCTGAGTCTTTATTAGTCTCTCATTTAAGAAGAAACAAAAACGATAAAGAGAAGTCGAAAATTATGAGAAGATGGAATTATGCACTTTCGAGTGAACTGCGTCATTCTCGTATATGATTACATCATATCACACCACATAACAAAATAAAGTGCCATCTTTTATATTGATATCGATAATACAATCAGTATTTACACCAACAGCATAATTCACCTAGCCAATTTCACATTTGAATCTCAGTGAATGACTCATGAAATCAAGAAGATAAACAAGGAACAACTTTGATTTCAAGACAGGTAGAGAAGATTCCTATCGCAGGAAAGAATGGAGTCCAAACAACGGTGTGCATGAACTTATATAAGACATTAATTTACTAGAGGTTCGATGAACAAACCTTGAAATTATACTTTTAAGAATATTCGGGTTTATGCCACCTTTGGAAGGGTAGATCGGATATGGTCTTTCTGTTCCAGAAGCATACGAGGCATCTGGAATCACATCCATATTATATTCCCTCATCTCGTAGTGGTCTTTGGCTTGCATAGACCTCACCTAGATTAAAACAAAAAATGCATCATTCAAGAAAGTGGTCTCACCAAACATCACTCCCAGATAGATAAAACATGAAGTAAACTAATGGAAGGAGAATTTAAAAAATATAGATCTATTGTACTACAAAACTAAATGTAGAAGTCTGTATTAAGATTATTATATCTATAGAATCCAACTTTTTTTATCTTGTTGCACAAAAATTGATAGGCAGGTGAACGAGGATTAACTTGGCATAGGATCAACATCTTGCCTGTAAAAGATACAGGCTATGCTCACCATAAGCCGTCCAAGATATGTAAGTATATCCCTGTGCTGTTAAAGACTTAAAGGTATTTAAAAGTTGGTTAATATTTTGCTTATTATTGGTCCTTGCAAAGAGGAAAAGTATAAAACTATCTAAGCAATATGATTCCAGAAATAGGTGGACAAGTTATATATAGTTGTCACTGCATGATGTTTTTGGCATGTATAACCTTGTACCTTAATTCTAGTAACAAGGACCAGGCTAAGAGACGACAATGTTTGTAGAGTGCTTTGTAGCCTATTCGACAACTACTTCTAAGAACTTTGAAAATCATGTGCTCCCCACATCTCAAAATGGATTTCATCAATTTCCATGCAATTCAAAGAATCCAACATTTGCTTTTCCATGTTTCAGCTTTAAGGACCACACACACCCTTATCACAACTACTTAAAATCCTTAGCGGAAACTGATTCGCACACTGCTACATCATAAGTGAGGATAGAAAACATGGTATGTACTGGATCTGGAATTTTACATAGAAATTTGTAGATAACACCGATCTATTATACACTATAAGTGTACCACTGTATGTGCTCCTATGATAGCTCTTATCTTAGCATATCTAATTACAAATAATAATGCCATAAATTCAACAGAAAGCATATATGAAGACAAAAGTATTAACAGTGTGTAATTAGTATGGGGTTGGAAGGAGACTATAACCGAGACAGTAAGTGCAATTTTTATCCACATCACTGCATTCTAATTTGCCTGAAAAAGGAACATAATTACTGACCTTACCACTAACACAGACAATTTCTCCCTCCTTATGCTTAGCCTGAAGACTTTTGAGAAATGGCTGAAATGTGAAACGAGTCCCACGGAAAAATTTCATTAAATGTAGGTAAACAGTTTTCTTTCTTTTGTAATCAATTTCATCAGCGTACTGTTCAGAAGTAGAATCAATCTCCGTAATCTCACAGCCTACAACGACCTCGAGAAAAGACAAGGTAAAGCTAGCCCTCACTCCCCTGCATTATTCAGAATCCAAAGTCACAATTTATTTTAGTTCATCAAAAAAATATTTTTTGCAATGCAAGACGAGATTTGTACAACAGAAGAATATATAACTAGAGTTATACAATGTGAAATGCCCAATCTTTGATATTTAATATCAAAATTGTTTACTTATTATTTGTTAATATTATCTCCTTGATGTTGAAGATGTTGATCACCTTGAGGATAAAACTTTCCCAACAAAACTAAAGTATTGCCCATCCTCAATTCCAATCTGTGCATCATGTAGATCGGCATAGGTCCGAGGGAAATGGTGAAGCAGTTTCCGCAGCTACATTATTGAATTATAATTTCAAATTTCAGCAGCTCATTAAAGTAAAACAAGCCAAATTAAAACTATATTGTTGGAAATCTCGTCACCTCACCGTGTGCAAACCACAATTTTCCAGCTGACTGCTCTGCCTTTTACTCAATTTAGGAATGAAGCTAATAGGTTTGTCAAGAAATAAGTCAACTGATGAAGTAGTTTGCTGGTTTTCAAGTGTAGTAGCATCGTCAACAAAGGGCTCTCGATCTAATTTAGGTTCAACCTTTGAAGAAGAAGATTTTGCAACACGAAGGCTGGCAGCTTGAGAAAGCCAAATTTCACCTGTACCACTACTACCTGAAACTGAATCGGTCTCCAAGGTCTGAGAGTCCAAAGATGCAGATACGTTAAAATTGTCTTCACTATTCGATGAGAGAGATTCTAAATTATGAATGTTTGCCATAGAAGGCCATGACTCATAGAAACTATCAGGATTAGCCCACATTGCACTGACAGCAGTTGGGGGAAAATCCTTATGAATTTGACCTGCTAAAAGATCAATCCTTTCAGGGATATGAGTGTTCTCATCATACAACTTCACTTTTGGAGATTGACCCAAGATGATAGAAGGAAATCGTTTACGTGCAAAATTAAAATCACCCACTGTAGCTGTCTGGTTCATGCCAGATATTGTCGGGGCGCTTTCATTCTCAAATAAATCATTTAGATCACCGTAGCCCATCAGGATAGAAACCTGTTAATCATAGTGTAGTTATTGATACAGGAATTTTTATTCACAAAGAACAAAAACCAGATGTGATAAGTTACATCAAGTTATGACAAGCAGAGAAGAAATAATAACTAAAAAATTGTTCATGCAAATAGAACCAGTTAAAACGAGACACGACTAATTATAATAGCACTGCTGCAGTAGAATAGTAGATATAATGACACCGTCAAAAAAGGGTGCAAATCAACGTGAGCTGTTGCATCTCAGAATAGATGCTAAGATTAAGTGCATGTCCCTAAACTTGAACTACGCACCTTATTTAGCAGCTTGGATCGATCTGTAATGCTTGCCCGCTCATAACTTCCCACCTCCTTTAACAAGCTTTCTGAAAACTTATGCTTTGATCGAGAGCACAATTTTGAAACCTTAGAGAAGAGGAAATTATTAAACCTGAAATAAAGCCCAAACAATTTAATACGATTAGCTACTAAAGTATGGATTGTGGAGCTTAAGTCATTAAAACGTAAGTTCCTGAGATATCATTCTTCGGCTTAAAGATTTAAAAAAAAACATACCTCATTTTCCTTCCCAATGCATTTGTATAGCCTCTCTCAGCTTCAAATATTATAGCACTTCTCAGACATTTCTCACTGAAAGACTGCAAATATAAACAATCGACAAACTAGTTTATTTTAGATAACCATGTAAGGTAGAATATTAAAAATAAAGTGTCACCATACACATCATGTTACAGTTAAAGCATTCAACCAATTTTCATTGAAGTTATAGTCAGTTAGTAATATAGGTAAATATTGAAACCTTTAACAAAAGATTCTTATTTTCATATTTTCCAATTTTCTATGCAAAAACTTTTCTCTACTAAATACTAATGAATCATCAATATAGTTTTCTATCTGATTAACACATATGGACATTTGAAGTACAGGCTCTACAGGCCTAAGGAGGATTGTTGATGGGAAACACAAGTGATAATAAAACTTATTTTTCCACATTTATAAATAATATTTTAAATATTTATAGCATAGAGAAAATTAAAAATATCTTTAGTCGATATGTGGGGTTTATATTTATTCTAATGTTTATATGTTTATTTGTAAAAAACCCAGATGTATCTGGCTTTAGTAGATTAGGTTATTATTTTAGGTGGTTGATCACTTGATCCCATAGAAGTCATGTAATATCCCACATATTAGAGTTTAAAATTAATTTGGAGAACTGAATCACTCAATATTGGGAGCCAATCTCTTCATCCATGGGTTGCAAAGTTGCAACCCATCATCTTTTCTCCCTTCAATGGTTTGGATACCTAAGTGGTAGCGACTGGTCTGTAGTTGAATCACCCTAGTTGTTCTTTATTCATTTTTCCCATTTTTGTCCTGCATTATCTGTGTCCTTGCTAGAAACTAAGTCAATTCATCCTTTCCTTATCTGTCAATAACAAAATTACCTTTCTGGTACTTCTTTATTCCCGCTCCCCATTCCTGTCCTGCCTCATCTGTATCCTAACTATGAACTACTGCCAACTCATCCTTTTTCTAAAATGTCAATCATGTATATTCAGGTAAAACTTTTTCACCTTTTTTAATCCAAAAATTATAATATTTCTTAATATCTATACTTCTGGTCACATAATATAGAAACTGCTAAATACAAAGAAAATTAAAGGTAACAGGATATTACACTACAAGATTGCACAATAGAGACAGTCAGAGCCATCCGCTACAGATGTCCTGCGCGTAGATGCTTGTTGAAATAACACAACAAACCTATAAAAAACACGTTACACTCGTTACACTTCAACAACAGCAATATTTTAAATAAACAATCATTGAAGTCGCAGATTAATGTCATAGGTTACGACCATTAAAAGTTTCAAAAAAAAAAAAAAAAATTGAATCACATTTGTGGTTCTCTGGTGTTCTGGACCACGAGGACAGTTGAATCTTCAACAACCGGTCCAAATTTCACTTACAAGTTACAACTAACGGCATACTCTTATTGGAATTAAAAGAATACCGAGATATGAAGTGCATAGATCGAATGTCATATTGCATATTTCATCAGTAGACGAAAGTTCTCCTTATCAAAGGCTTCCTATTTCTTAACCATGTCCGATATATTCGATTCACAGTAATCAATAATACCTAAATTAATAGTATTGGAAACTATTCTTCGATTAAGGGCATAAGCAGCACAATTATTCATCCGAAAACTATACAGCAATCAGATACATAACAAATTTATCAACAATTAGCTCTAAATTTTAAAGGAGGTATCTAAGTTGCTAGTGGACATAACAACATCATTACGAAAAACTAAATAAGTTTACGAGTTTCGATAAATCGCAACATACAGACTTATTAAGTAAAGCTCCTAGTAATCACGCAATCACACAATAAGCAAACACAATTAAACTAGTAACTAACAGTGTCACGGTGTAAACAAAACTATACAAGCGGAGCGAGAAAGTGAAATTGAATAAGATAAAATGAGAATGAGATTTTTACCATGTAATTTCGAAAAGCTAGGGCTTGCAGAATGAGATATTAATATAGGCGGGAGAGATTTTTATTTAGCTGAAGGAAGCACAGGTATAATAATTAATAACATGTGAATGGGGGAGACTTGAACATTCCCTCTAATCCTCTCTATCTTTGCTTCTGTTCTTTACAGTCTAGACTTCCAAATTATGCAAAATGAGAATTTTTCTTTTTGAAAAAGAAGAACTAATATATTAATCAAAAATCAAACCACATCTATAAATACAATTTCAATTGAACAGACGATTTAAAATATTTTGATAGGATGATTTGTAGAAATTAAAAGCTACAGTAGTAGTATTAATTACTTCGACTTTTTGTTTGGAAAACGATGTTCTTTAAATTTTTTTTAATTTTAACCTTGAGATGTCAATTTATTTAATCATATAATACAATTAAACCTTTTTAAAGTATAAGTTTTGGAATCAAGAAAAAAAATCGTGATTATTATTTTTTTGAGAGTGTATTATTTATGTTAGACCAAAAAAATATTATTTTAACAAAATTATTATTTTATCAACATTCAACTATATGTAATATTTATCAAATAATTATTTTTTCACTTCTTAAAACACAAAGAAATATACATTTGTGATATTAAAAGTAACATTTTCAATGACTTAAGAAGAGAAAAAATAATTATTTCTTTAATCACAAAACAAGAATATTTTGCTCAAGAAATCAAAGGATGTTCTTTTATTGATAAGCAAATTAGTAATAGAAAAAAAATATTTAATATCATTTACGTTCTCTTGTCAGAACAATGGATCATTATCAAGACATTTTACTGAGTCTTTTATTTATTCTGGTATACTTCCTTGAAACTTGAATAGATAATTTAAAAAAAAAAAAAAAACTTTCTCAGAACATAAAATATGAAGGAAATGAAGTGAACAGTGAACTTGCACAAACAATGAGGACAAATTCCTAGCTTTACATTACCAGCCATCAAGAAAAAATTCCGGATAAAGGACCATTCTCAAATCTCAAGTTTGCTAATGCAGCAATGCTTTAACACCTGAAAGAGGAAAAAAGTTTCCACCTAGCTAAAAAGAATCAAATCCTAACATGGGATAATAAGCTCATGAGCATGATCTTACTTCACCATTGGAAAACAAATATAACATGAGTTGTTCAAAATGCAAATTTCAATTTTGAAATTTAGATGCCCATGTTAACCTATCTTCAATGACATGTACAGACTTTCTCTATGGTGATATCAAGTTTAACCAACTAAATTTAGCAAGGAAAAAAAAATTAAAGTAGTAACACTTATTTGGGAATTCAATATGTTGATTCAAGAATTTTGCATTGACCTCTGTCCCAATTTCACCTTAGGAGGCCTACCACGGCCTCTCCCTCGGCCCCGGCCCCCATGCACTTGTGGCCGTCTTTGATGTGAAGGTGGCATGTCCATTGTACTTGTATCTGCTTCCAACTCAGTTCTACCAGGCAGCTTTGTGAGTGCTTGCTGCTGCATTGACAGTTCATTTGAAGCTACTGGTTGTTGATAGTACTCTAAACACAGGGGTTCTTGTTGCACTTGCTCTGTCTGCACTAGAGCCAATGAAGAGCCAGGGCAAGCAGTCTGTATGTTTTCGTGGGATGTACACAACTTTTGCCAACTACGAAGTTTTGAACGTTGTTGTGAAGCTTTAGTTGTCTTAACCATCTGCACCTGAGCCGGAGATGATTCTGAGGAATTCGTCTCCGTTTGCTTTGTTGTCTGAACACTGTCAACGGCAGGAAGTTGCAGTTGTTGCAGTTTCTGGGCCAAGTTAACATAATCTACCTCCATCTTCATTTGGGGAACTTGTTCAACTTGTAAGGATGACTGATCATTTTTCACCTCCGGTTGATGATGATAGTGTGACAGTGAGCTTGGCAACAAGTCCAGTGACAAGGTAAAAGTTCGTGTAGGTTTAGCAAGCCTTTGACTACGACGTACCACTTGGCCTACCTTTTTTGCCCCTTGTTGCTCAATAGGATTATTTGAAACTGATTTATCGTGCTGTTCAAGTACATGCTGCTGCTTCGTATCCATACCTACATTGTTATAAGTGGATGTTACCTGCTGTCTAGATTCAGGTATTTGTTTCTCTTTGCAAAATTCCAATTGTTGCTGACTTTCAGCAGAAAATGGTTGGGACGATTTATCTAGATCTGAAAGATCCAGTTGTTTTGTCTTCTGTTCGAGTTCAGCAGTCACACCTTGGATTTCCTTTTCCTTAGTCATGGATTTCAGCTTCTTCCGCCTTCCATACTGCTTAAATTTCGGTGGATGTGGTTCCAAAAGTTTTACATCGTTATATTTTACACCTTGTAAACCATCTGAATTTGATGGATCCATTTGTTGCTGCTGATTTCGAGAGGGCAACAACTCCGTTGAAACATCTGATGATCCTGATTTGGAGCCTGTTTAAAAATACGTAAATATTACATAATTTGCAATTGAATTACTCAAACTAAAGGTTTAAATTTTGGCATATCTAAATATCCCTTTTAACGCTTCTTTCAAGTTATAATTGACTTTTTGCTGGCAAACCTGATTTGTGACAAATAATTTAACCAAACAAGTAACTGTGGACTTCAAAATATTTATACACAAATTAAAACAATCAAAGTATTAGAAGTTACAGGCCTCAATATTAAAACTATAAACTTTCATCCGCGATGTCTCGGATCAATCTAGTTATTAGGTACTGTCTTAGAGACCTAAATACTAAAAGTAATGTGCTCCGTACTAAATTTTAAGCAAAAATGAATTGATTCTAAGATACTGGCAATAAATTTCACTTTTGTAAAAGTAAATGCTTTACCGTAGAAGATTCTTTTGTTTCCTTTCGAAACTTTAAGAGTCCGTAGACATAATATAAATCGTAACTGGAGCATCACAATGCCCCTTAATTTGTAAGCTTTTTAGTAATATCTTACACAACAAAATCTTAGAAGGCAACTATACAACATGTAACCATCTAAAAACTTTTTCTTGCACAAGATTTCCTTGACATGGCTAACAGATATTAGGAAATGATTACCGTCATTGGTCTCACTTTCAAATGAATATACAACATTACAAAAAATTGGATGCAATAACTAGCATAATTATTCAACAAGGTTTTGGGAAGCCAACATATTCGATTTCAGTTCTACTTAAAAGTTAAAATTTGTGATGCGCTCTGTATTTAACAGTATGAAAGAATGTAAAGATGTTGACAAAAACTAGTAGATTTTAATATGGAGGATATTCTTATCATTTCTCCACCCTATCTGTTTGATGGCTAATTCCCCACCCAAATAATGTGTATCAAAGATTCAAAAATTCCATTTGAGTACTAGAATTTTCCATACATTATAGATATGTACACCATTCGCAACCTTAACTATATACATTGAATGATAAAAAGAATTGGCAGCAGTAGCAGCATAATTTTGAGAGCTAATCAAGCGAATTAATAGTCAATATGAAATTATCACTTATCATAGCAAAGAGGCCTTACACTCGGAGAGAAGTTGATATTTGCAGTTTGGTTTTCCCCGACGCCATTGCTCCTGATCTACCTGCAGTACTGTTTCAGACTCGGAAAGCCTTCCAGAATTGAAAATTGTTTCTGGTTCTTCTCTTGCAATTAAATCTGTTAGCATCGACTCAAATCCAGGAGGCCTGCCAGGACCTGAGAGTTCTGGTTCTTTTAAGTCAACGACAGGTGCACATATTGCATGTGATAGCTGTTGGTGTAGCTGACTTTGTTCATCAAGCATTCTATTTTCCTCAGTTTGTTTTCCTACCTGACAAAGTTCTCCAACCCTGTTGACTTTGTTATCTACTTTCATCTCATTATTGTCTCCAATTGTCTCATCATTCACTTTATAACACCTATCAGTTTCTCCATGTACCTCAACACATGTTTCCCCATGCTTATCGGTCTCCATCCGAAATTTTTTACTTACCCTGCCACGACCCTTCCTTCCCCTTCTCTTTCTTGTTAGCCTACCTTTCTCAGTTCTAACACGGGTCTCCAGTGCAGGGTTGCAGCCAGGAAGTAAATATAAATGTTTACCAGTCACCACAACCTCACCAGAGTCGCACAACTTACCCAAGTGATGTTTCAATAATGAACTGTGAGCCAAAGGTAAGTCAGTATGCTGCTTTTTGATAAACTCCGATATTGACTCTTCACTGGAACCTCTCTTCTCATTCAACTCTTCAATTGCCCTATGTATCATCTACATCATGAACCAACAAACCTTTCAATTAAAATCATCCGAAATAAAACAAAATTGGAACATGCAAAAAAGATACCAATATGTAAAAAAGGGGGAAAAAATGAAATTTATCATCGGTAACCATCACCCTTATATAAACCCTGCCATATGTTTTCTAATTGTGGTTTAGAGGGTATTCTCAGACAACTGATTGTCTTGCATAGAAGCCGCAATGCACTACGTAAATATGTAATACAAGATCTTTCCCAGAGATTTTAAACTCACATGCAAAAACTGAATTTTGTTAATTTCTCAATCAGGCCAACAAGTCTAATAAATTGACTGATAAAACCTTTCGAAATTAAGGATTCGGGGTTTTTACGGAAACAATTTCGTATAAGTAGTTACCCATACATCTTCATAAAATATGAATTCATTAACATTCCATTGTAATAGGCATAAAGCTTCAAAATTTACTAATTTCAAGAAACCAGCATTGCCCTCACACATCAAAGAATCAAGAAAACAAAATATAAAACAAAATCATAAACACCAAAACCCAAACATGAATTGTATGTATATATGCATTACTTACAGCAGCATAAGGAGGATGATCAGGAGTGTGAAAGCCAGAGGTGAACTTGTTGAGGTGTTCTTGAATCAAGATTTTCAAATCAGGGGATGCATTTTCAGAAAGCTTCATTACAACATCTTTGAATTTCTCCATTGGGTTTTGTGTTTTGTGGGTTTGGAGATTAGGGTTTAAGGAGGCTAAGGATGTTTTGTAATTGTAAGTGAGAGTTTAGAGTTCATCATGGATTGAAACACTAATGTTTGTTGGAATTGCAAACGGAACGGAGAGAAACTTATGGGATGTTTGGCTGTTTCGGAATGTTTCTGCTTCTTGTGTCAGAAATTTATTTTCTTTCTTTTTTAGGATATCAAGAGTGCATGAGGTGATATTTAATTTAATAAAATAAAATTAAATCATTGGAAAGGCAATAAATACGAGCAATAAGTTGCGTTATGATGGTAAAATTATTATATGGCTGGGATTATTTGGTTTGTGATTAATTTTTATATTTTCATCTTTTTTTTCTGTATAATAAAAGTAATGGAGAAAAATATTGTGGATTGAAAAAGTGGTATAGAATTTGAAAACGATCGTTTATTAATTGAAAATTGATGAATAAATTATATATTTAGCTGATTAATTTAAGAAATATAAAATATTACATGATCGATGTAACACATGAAATATTACATGATGAATTATTAAAAAATTGTAATTTGATTGTTGATAAATTTTACGATGTTTTGATTGCAAAACATAAAATTTTTATTGAAATAATGTTTTGACATTTCAATGACTGTTTTGTTTGCTGATAAATATTAATTTTTAACAATTGCAATTTTGACAAAAAAAAAAAGTAAGACATTTTAGTTTTTATTAACAAAAAAAATGATGAAATTGAAACTTAATATACCATTTTACTGAATATATAATATTATTAATAATAAAATGTATAATTTCATTTGATTTAAAGTTGAAATGGTCAGTTTCACCTCCTCTCAACAAGTGTTCAACATAAGAAAGTAAATCCAAAGTTGAAATGGTCAGTTTCACCTCCTCTTAACAGGTGTTCAACGTAAGAAAGAAAGTAAATCGTTAATTAGTTTTTTTACTTAGGGTATGTTTGGTCCCCCTTAATTACTTAATTCAGAAAAAAAGCACGTATTAATATATTCTTTATAAAAGCATAAAAAAATACATCTTTACATGCTTTTTTCGAGTAACTTATTTAAGATAAGTTTACGGGACTTTAGATGTGTTTGTTTCCTATTTCTTTGACGCTTAAAATTTCAAGCATGAAACTTCTGCTTAACTCAAAGTTGTTCTCTCTTTATTTAACCACAACAGGGGTGTATTCCCATCAGCATCTACTTATGTTCAAGCTGATATCTTTTCATTCTTCTTGCTCACATGCACTCCGTAAAGCTTGCCTAGGTAGTAAACAGATGCTTGACTCTTCTTTTTTTGTTCCGTTCCTTTTTTTCTTTATCTTTTGATATTGCATTTATTTAAATTTTTAAAATGTCATCCTCATACAGATAACAGGATCAGTTGTGTATCTTGAATACTCATATAGACGTTAATAAAAGGGAGTATAGTCATATATACTCATGTAGGCTGTAAATTAATGAACTTTGTTGTTAAGCTTGAGCAGGTTTTAAGTCCGTCCGTCCATATCATATCATGTTGTCTAGACATTGATCAATCCGATTGATGGTCATTTCAATTATCGTATAAGTCTTGATCACTGCATCTGGTCATGCATTTGAAACAAAAAAATAAGCCAACTTCCGCAGTATTCCAAGCAGTTCATCTTAACAGTATAAACAAATGATTTTTCTTTTTTCAAAGCAAATTATACACATGCATGTAACAGCTAAGAGCTTCAGCATATTCATATCAATTTGTTGTGTTCCACCGAATGATAAGAAGTTCGTAGATTCATCACACTTGTTAAAGAAAGACTCAATGCAATGCAGAGAAGACTAATGTTAGGTGCACATAATTGGCTACATAAATTTTGTAGAGAATGAGTTGGATTCCACTAATGTGAATTTTTATTGATTGATATTAATGTAAATGCGGAGGATCCATTGAATTATAAGCAATTAAATCGAGACACTTATCATTTTGTGAAAATTTATGTAACTCTAGCATTTTCCATGCAGAGAATGTCGGAAGTTACCAATATTACTCCAACGAGTTGCTTCTTTATTTGCAAACAATTGTTCCTGATAAGCTGGAGTCATTTACATACATTACATTACATTGATATGATATTCCAGGTCGTCCTCCATAATATCAGCAACATTTTCATCAAAATTTCTCCATGAAAGATTGCTCTTGTCATGTATCTGTCTTGTTACACTACTATAGCATGATTGCATACACAACTTGGTCAGCTGAGTAACTTGATCTTTAACCTTGATGAATTTAGAGGTGGGATCTCAAACTCTAATAATATTAATATTTTTACAAGTGACCGAACCGGAACTAAAACAAATCAACCTAGTGAGAGTGGAACTAGGTGGAGACACATACATCACAGTAGAAAGAAAAAGAAAATTTACCTCACTTGTTAAAAGATGTAGGGATTCAAGTGTATAACAGTATGTGCAAGTTTTTAATTCACATGCTCAGATACTCTTAGTGATCTTAACACAATTGTGTTCTGTCGATGTTAGTATTAATAATTTAAATCAAGTAGTATTTATTTTTAAGAAAATTTAAAATGAAACATTTTATTTAGAAAAATTCTAGACCATTTAAAATTTAAGGCAAAATCTAATCTTGACCTCAAGTCAACCACCTCTCGTCTCTTTCAAGTTTCAAGTCCATGTACATATGCTTTACTTTTGTTAGTTATCCAGTAAGCTAGATTTGTACAGAGCACCATGAACAAGCCAGTAGTGGGTGTTCATGAGCTGAACAAGGCATCCAAACAGATACTCAAAAGTAACAAGAAGCAATTTGGAGTGGTTGACTCATCAAATACAATAATAATCAACACTGAAGTTTCCCAGTTCAGAGCCGTGGTTGAACAACTAACCGGAAGAGAATCAAGACATGAATCCTGCATGCAGTCGCCTATTGATTTTTTGTTTTATCGTCTATTAGGAGAAGTAAACAGGCTTTTTACCTATCCTGATTGGCTTCCTATAGAACGATGTCAAATTTCTTTTTACTGTCAAAAGCTCAGCTACTTGTCTAAGGAGTTATTCCGAGGAAGTTTAAACACATGTCATGACGGTTATCTATCTGAGTTGTTAACTGATCCAACACTAAACATTCTTGTTACTAGGATCCTTGTGCATAAGAATCTGAGAACAAGAAGCGTTGACCTTTTAAAATGTGATCAACCTCCGGATCTTACCCATGTTGGAGACCGACTAGCATTTGAAGTGTCTGTGACTTTTAAAGGACCCTGGATGCAAGGTTTTTCTAAGCCGGCCAAAGACTTTGCTTCCATCTTTCATTTTGATAAGAGCAAATTTCGAGAAGACGAGGAGGAAGTTTTCATTGGATTCCAAGAGGAGGCAAATATTTTACTTCAACAACTTGCTTGTATTACAAAAAAGCAGCTTCAAGTGATCTCAATTGTTGGGATGGCTGGGAATGGTAAGACTACATTAGCTAGGCGACTTTATAATGATCCTTATGTAGTATCCTACTTCTATCTTCGAGCATGGGTCACTTGCTCTCAGGTTTATCATAAGAGAGATTCATTGCTTTCCATTCTAAAGTCAGTTGTTGAGATCACTGATGATCAAGTCTGTAGTATGAATGATAATATGTTAGCCCATGCCTTGCATCGTGCTTTGAAGGGTAAGAGATACCTTATTGTCATCGATGATATATGGAGTAACGAAGCATGGGATGATCTTAAACGATCTTTTCCAAATGACAATATTGGGAGTAGAATCATGCTGACAACCCGGCTCAACGATGTTGCTTTGCATGCACAGCCTGATGGGAATCCGCTTTGTTTGCGTTTCCTAACAGAAGAAGAGAGTTTTGATCTGTTCAGAAGGAAAGCTTTTATAACCGAATATTTCTTTGATGATTTGAGGTTGATTGGAAAGAGCATTGCAAGAAAATGTCGTGGTTTGCCTTTAACTGTTGTTGTAATTGCTGGACTACTCAAACACAAATTGGAGATTGATTGGTGGGTGCACGTTGAGGAAAGTGTAAGCGCATACATCATAACCGATGAAAATCAATACATGGATACACTAGCATTGAGTTATAACCACCTGCCTCAACACTTGAGACCTTGTTTCCTCTCTTTCGGAGCATTCCCAGAAGATCATGACATCCCAGTACACAAATTGATTTGGTTATGGATTGCAGAAGGATTCATAACTCCGGATGTCACAAAAAGAGCTTAGAGGATGTTGCAGAGGAGTACTTGATGGATCTTGTAAGTAGAAGTTTAATTATTGCAGGAAAAATAGGGACTAATGGTGCAATCAAAACTTGTCGTATCCACGACCTCTTGCGTAATTTGTGCTTTAAAAAAGCTGAGGAGGAGAATTTTTTGCCAAATATTTACAACTACAACAGATATTCTCGTTCTTTGACTAATCCCCTTACGGGATCCCAGCTTTTGCTCAGCCCAAATGTCCTTACTGTTCCATCAAAATGTTCTTCGTATTCTTCTGGATTTTTCCAGTCATTTTTTAAGGATTTATCAATCGGTATGGAAACATCCAAACTAATTAGGGTTTTGGATATATCATCCTTAGAATTGTCTGTAATTCCAAGTGAATTATTACAACTAGTATACTTGAGGTACTTAGAAATTCGGTTAAGGTCCAGTAACCTTCCCGAAACAATATCACAACTTACTGAACTCCGAACACTTATCGTGTCATCAAAGATGAATATAGTTGTTCCAGAGACTACATGGAAGATGATAAACTTGAGGCATCTTTGTATCAAAACAGGGGAAAATCTTGTGAATTTTTGTAATGAAGAAACTAGTTTCTTAGAAAACTTGCAGACCATGTCACTAGTAAGCCCTACTAGGCTGAGTCCACATATTTTAGCCAGAACTCCTAATTTGAGGAAATTAGGTCTTTGTGGGCCATTGACAACAAAGAGTGGGGAGTTGAAATTACCTGATCTTGGCCTCTTAATGCATCTCAGAATGTTGAAGTTGTTAAACACAAATGCTTTGTGCAAAGCAGGAAAATTAAGCCACTCAATTATGTTCCCTGAAACTCTTAAAAGTCTTACTGTTTCAAATACTTATCTGGACTGGAAGGAAGCTTGGGTCTTTGAAATGATACCTAACCTTGAAGTTCTCAAATTGAAGTTTCATGCCTTTGTTGGTAAATATTGGGAAACAAGTTCCCAAGCATTTACTCATCTCAGAATTCTAAAACTTGATGAACTGGATTTTGAGAATTGGACAAGTTTTCGTAATCACTTTCCAGTGCTTCAGCGCTTGCAAGTGTTGCGATGTCCATATCTGATGGAGATTCCGGAAGACCTTGGTAATATATGCACACTCGAGTGGATTGAATTAAGCGGGTGTAGTGAGGCTGCAACCAATTCTGCAAGGGAAATTCAGAAAGAACAAGAAAACAATGGTAACGATTGGCTTAAGATCCTTCTCAGCCCTGGACTAACTCCTGGAAAAATATATTCACAAAAGCACAGGTCAGGTTACTAAATATTTATGAGGAACCTTAGTAAGGAATATAATTAAGATTTTTTTTCTTCAAGTGAGTGAGGTTGCTGAAAATTGAATATATTCTTGCACTTGATGTTTCTTTATAAGTGACCAAGTGTGAAGTTCCAGCAAGCACTAAGTGACCAAGTGTGAAGTTCCAGCAAGCACTCTTGTTGTACTTTATTTTGTTCCATTTTATAGTTTACAACACAATTGCTATAAATCTATATTCAGTTCCAATAGCTGCTTTTGATGTGCACATAAAAACTGGTGTGGCTGTTTCAGCTGTTGTAGAAAGTTTGATATACTTGACCACATTCTTCTTTTTGTAAAAGCTGCCTGTGCTTCTTGTATTATAGAACCCGTCTTCTATTTGCTTTTTCTAGTTTTTGACAAGAAAGGAATGTTTAAAATTATGACTTAGGACGAAATCTTAAAATTAAAGTTGGGCAACAAATTGTTGTGGAATATTAATACTCTAATATTTCTGAAGGTTACTTGATGGAACTTAGAATCGTTGTCGGTAAGAAAAGGTCTAATGGTGCAACTGAAACATGTCGTATTAATGACCTTTTGCGTGACTTGTGCTTCAAAAAAGCCTTCCTCAGGCTTTTACATATTAATATTTACATATCAAGCCTGGTTAGTTAAGCTTGCAAAATCCAAAGTAACTCAAGTAACCATTATTTATGAACCAGTTCTGTTCGTTTACTCCAATAATACTGATTTCATGTTAACTGATTAAGCACAAATTAAAAATGCTAGATGTTACATAGATATTCCAACAAAGTTATATTCATCAAGGTTCCAAGTCGGTAGTAGATAAAAACTAAACAGCATAGCCTGAAAAGAAAAACACTAAACACCATCCAATCCGGTAGAGCATTCTGTTGCAGATGCCTAACATGCAAAATCAGGCCTAGAGAAATATCTTTGAACCAAATTCTTTGCCGTACCATAAACCATGCACCAACAAGTCTGCAACACTGATTTCTGCTTCATTTAAACACCTTCTTCCTGGACATTAGCAATAAGAAATATAATTTGATGTTTTACTTCAGTTTTGCAGGTGATTCTAATTATCGAGAACAGGCTACTGCAACAGAGATTATGTATAGCATCATTTTTACACACCACTCGCCAAAACATCTCAAAATAAATATACAGAGACATCAAATTTTGTAGGTTATAAGTAAGCCTGCACAAAAACCATACCTGTTCAATTATCGCAGTCTGAATTTTTATCATCTTCTCTGGTGCAATTTGTTGGCTTACCAGACACCCCACAGCTTTGCTTCTTTGGTTGATCCAACTGTTCATCGTTAAAATATTGATATTCAGACTGTAGCAATTCCATGAATGTAGATGTCTCTTCTTCAGTTTCAAGTAATTGTTTTTTTCCTACAAGTATTTGTTGTTGCCCTACATCTTCATGCTGATAATCTGACACAGTGAGTGGTGCTATAGTTGCCACGTTTTCAAATCCAGGTGGCCCGCCCTGACCAATGCACTCTGGTTGTTGCTCTTCATGCACAACCTGTGAAGGTGCAATTTCCTTCATTGTTGTATATTCATCTGCTTCAGATTCACAAGCTTGTAAATGTAACTGACAAGGATATGCCTCATTCTCTGTACCTTCTTGAGGCAGCTGAATTGGTGTCTGTGATGATTTTTCCATGTCTTCTAGAATTTGGGACCTCTCGGGTAGCTTTGTCCAATCATGTTTATCAAATAACTTTACTCCTCTTACTGAACTCTGAATTTGTTGCTCCCTTTCTTTCTTTAATTTATCTTCCATCACCGGTTCACAAGACTTGCAAGGGGAACTTGGAGAAACAGCACCATAAACAGTCTCACCATCATCAAATATTCGGATTTTCATTCTCTCAAACATCTCTTTCAACACGGTCAACTCAAGTTGGTCTAAATATTTATTAACTTCTTTTATCTCATCTTTGCGCCTAAACCGTCTTCTTCTCTGCTTCACCTTCATCCCATCTTCGGTTGTTTGATCACGTATCTCAAACACCACCGTCTGTCCTCCAGAATTCTTAGGTGGCCTACCACGCCCTCTCTTCTGTCTCAGCTTCTCCATGCTATCCATTTGATCATGTCCTTCAATCACTTCCCTTTGTGCTTCTTTCTGTCCAATACTTGTCTCATTCCCCGAATTTTTGGGCGGCCTGCCACGTCCCCTCTTCTCTATTGGCCTCTTCAAATCTTCTGTTGCTTGATTAAATGCTTTGAACACCTCCTTGTGTACTTCTTTGGGTGTAATATCTGCATCAGTCCCAATTTTCTTAGGTGGGCTGCTTCTTTCTCTGCTCTGTTCTGGCCTATCCAGGACTCCCCTCATTTGATTATGTGTTTCCGATAATTGCCCTTGTGTTTCTTCAAGTCTAGTTTCTGTCTCAAATCCAGTACTCTTAGATGGTCGGCCGCGTCCCCTCTTTAGTTTAAGCCTATTAGCAACTTCTGCTACTTGATTGTGTGGTTCAATCAGTTTTACTTGTGCTTCTTTAGGGCCAACAAATGTCTTAGGTTTAGGACATTTAGGTGGTCGGCCGCGTCCCCTCTTTCGTTTAAGCCTCTTAGCAACTTCTTCTACTTGATTGTGTGGTTCAAACAGTTTTACTTGTGCTTCTTTAGGGCCAACAAATGTCTTAGGTTTAGGACATTTAGGTGATCGGCCGCGTCCCCTTACTAATTTTGTCCCCCTGTTATACGTTTCACTCACTTGATTTTTGACTGGAAAGACTCTCATGTGCTCATCTCTGAATTCAGAATTTTCTTCGGCCTTGTTCTTTTTGGCACCTTCAGTCCTATGTGTACGCTTCCCTTCATATCTTATTAATCGGTTTTCTACTTCAGTTACCTCCACTTCCTCTTCTGTGTAATAAAATTCTTCAGATTGGTCTTCAGATTCTTCTTCCTCTTCTGTCTCTTCAAAATGTTCTTCTTCAATATTTTCAAATTCTTCTTCAGACTCTGGCTTCCTTTTATCAGTGCGACGTTTCTTTCCGTACTTACGTCCTGTCCTCTTTTGCGTCCTTCTCTTTGCATTAGGGGTGTAGTCAGAATAGCTACTAGAAGAACTACTGCTAGGACTAGAATTAGGACTGGGAATAGGGGATGCACTGATCTTATTAGGATTAAAGGCTACAATAGAATGAGGTTCAAAGGTTTCAATCTGATTATGAATGTTTGTTACGCAAGAGGTTTTAAGCGTATAGCATTTCTCACCCGTCACAACAACATCGCCATTTTCACAAAGTTTTTGAAGATGGTGTGTCAGTAATGTGGCGTGAGCCCATGGCAAATCATTCTGCTCTTTCCTAATAAAAAGTGATATAGCTTCCTCCGTAGAACCTCCTGCTTCATCAAGTTCTGTAATTGCTTTGTGAATCATCTGCACGCAAAGTACAAGCTGAAAACTATGGCCCATCAATTACTTATGAAGCCATCTACAATACACATGCCTCAAACAAACATATATGAAAAATACAGTCCAGGAAACAAATAATTGAAACTCACAACATAACAATGAAACCATGTTGAAGACTGAGTTCAATCAGAAGGGATTCCACTTTTTATGATTTTTCAAATTGGCACAGATTTCTTTGAAATTGACAGCATAACTTCATTGTCTTGTCAACACTTTACCAAAATATCAATTTATACCATGTTACAGGACTGCATTTTATGTGCAAATTGTGCCATGTAGCCATCTAAAACACACACACACGCAATAATAAAAACGTATACTGCATAGTTCATAACTTCATATGGTTGTTGCACGACATAATATGAAAAACTACAAGAGTAAGGCTGCTATTCCCATCTTTACTATTTATATATTCCGTTCTGTATTAGTACTTTAATACACTTAAAATGAATAGGAGCAATTTATTCAGTTATAGAGATTTTATGAAGGTAAACAATACATCCTTTTTATTATTTTCCAGAGGTTAACTAATAATCTATCAAGGTTATTCATTTCTACTGTAATTTTTTCGAATCGAAAAAAAATAACATGCATGTATTGATCAAATGGATAAAACATGAAAGAGAGGTTACAGCTGCATATGGAGGATGATTAGGAACATGGAACTCAGGAAAGAAATCTGGGAAGCTTTGTTCAATAAGTAAGATTTGTTCCTGTGACATTCTTGAATCTCGTGCAAACTCCAACAATTTTGTTCTAAAGGTCTCCAAGGTTTTCGACTCCTTTGTGTCTTCATTTTCACAATGGGTGCTTTCAATACCCTTACAATCCACCAATGCATGCTCATCACTTTTATTTTCTTGATTTTCCGGCAACGATGACCGGTTTTCATGTGTTTCCTCTGGCTGGGGTTTGGGGTCCATTGTGGTTGTGGTGTTTTTAGATTTGGTAAAGTTAACTTTACTTATCTCTACTGCTTGTCTTTATTTTTGTTTAGACTTTAGACTGATGTTTGACGGGGATTGGTGGGACCTGTACTTTTCATCCACGTGTTTTGCATTGCCGCTCTCCACATGTAACTTTAGTGTTCTATCTCAATTCTCACACAAATAGTTTTGTACTAATTTTGTAAAATATTTAGATAGATAAGAGTATAGAATTGTAATTAGTGAAATTATAAATTGAAATTATTAATTGATAATTTGATATCATAAAATTATGATACTTCATTGTTCTAACAAAATATATATTTTTTGTTCATGAATTGATAAAAACTATTAATTCAAAGACTTTTTTCCCAACTAAGTATTATAAGTTTGATGCTAATGTAACAAAATAATTGTACTAAAAAATGTATATGTGTACAAGCATAAAAGATATATTATGTATATGATATTTATTTAAAAGAATTCTAACGGTGAGCACAATTTTAATATATGTTTGACCATATAGCATCTCTTGCTTTGTACATCTACCGTTTTATTAATCACACAAAAAGAAGAAATAGACAAAACTCTAGATACTTCCAAAGAAAATTGTTTAGCATTTCACATGTCCGATACTGATATTAAGTAGATCAGTAGTTGCTTGAATTAAAAAAATGTGAAGATTTTTTATTTTAACCACAAACAATTAAAAAAAAGTTAAAAATAAAAATTATTTTTCATGTTTAATATTTTAATTAAATAAGCCTCAACTTTAAAATTGTGACTTAGGCCACCAATTATTCTGGGCCAGCCCTGATCACTACTGGAAAAATACAACAAAGTTCAATACAGTTACTATTTAAATGTGCTTGGTTATGTTATGCTGCTCTGAAAAGATAGTGTTAAAGAGTACTAAATATTGGACAAATAGCTTCAATAATAATGCCTAAATTTGTAAAGGTTTAAAATGACAAATCCATTTACAAACAGCAACCTCGATGGAATCAGGACACTACTACAATTTCATATCCAGAAACGACTATTTACCACTTTGTTGATTGACATTTAGCAGGTATTCCATTTACGCTCAAGTAAGACCTGAAGGTTCTCATAACTTCCTCATATGTTGGCCTCTTGTAATCCACTGCCTGTTCAGTTATAATCATGTTAAGCCTTCTGCATTAAATAAAAGGTTGCTGGTAATTCAACTGGGGCTAAAAATACCTGCTCGATTACATCTTCGGGGTTTGCCCATTTCCACTCTGCAAATTCTGGATCTACTTCACCATTGGCCAAGTTGATCTCGCCTTCATCTTTTGTAAATCTCATAAGGAACCTGTAAATTTCAAAATCTTTAATCCTTACAAAAGTCAATCACCGCAAATTTTATGATCTTTGATCACTTTGGAGAGCATTGGCAACTTCACTTTTCATCTAAAACTAAAAGTAATCCGTTGAACCCACAAAAAACATAGTACAAATTTTAGACAGGTTCCATAAGTTCGCTAATTGCATAATCATGTAGAGTCTTTGTATTGTTGCATAGATCTAATAGCACTAGCTAGAGACACTGTCAAATGGGGTGAAGAAACAGAGCTTCTTGCGCATGAGATGGAAACTGAAAGACAAACATTCAAAAGAGATTGCAATATAAGAACTATGCCTAAACCCATTCTTAATCTGGGAAATGAGATGCTAAGTTTATGCCTTTTAGTCTTTTACTAACATCCTTTAAAAAAAAAAATTGTAGTCAGCGACTGGTCAGAAACTTTTGTACACAGGAATATACTGAGTCACTAGAGATAGATGGGGGAAAATATACATTTTCCATTTCTCCTTGTTACTAATTATAAATTTGTCTGGATTGACATCTTGTCATGTTGATCCGCGAATGCTGGTTACCAGTACTTAGATGGCAATACAACATGTAATCCTAAACTAGAACTTGGCTACACGCCTACACCATGTAATCCTAAACTAGAACTTGGCTACACCATGTAATCCTAAACTAGAACTTGGCTACACCATATGGCATATATAACGTAAAATAAATAGCATACAGAGCCTTTTAGGTATTGGAACAATGGAACTTACCACTTCTGTGCCTGTCCATGCCATTCACCTCCTCCCCATAGCCGATTTACTTTCGCTTTAACAGCAGGCGGGAAGTCATAAGTAAGCCAATTTGGCACCTGCCAATCAGCATGATCATAAAGCATGTAAAAGAAAACTGAAAGAATGATATTCTAATTCCTTAGGCATCTAACGTATTGTACAATATTCACTAATAGCTTGTGATTCATAAATCATATAGTTGATAAAAGTGGGATCCTTGTGAATAATTTATGAATTCTAACAATAATATCCTTATTTTTTCACCTATGATCCACAAGCAGCTAGACTACAGACTGTACTTCTTAACTTCTTAGAGCAAGTCCAACAATGTCCTAAATTGATGTCCTTAGCTAAAATTTAGGGCATTTGGGAAAAAATATGCTCCAACAATGTCTTAGTGGTGCCTTAAAACACTAAGACATTCATCTCATGCCCTATTTTTAGGACACCACCAATCATGCCTTATTTCATTTTTTATCAATAAAAAAATCCACTTTCCTCCTTTTCTTCCCTTCTTTTATCAAATATATTATTATTTTAATAATAAGGCACAAGGATAAGGCATATTGTTGGAATTGATACATAAAAATAATGTCTTAAATCACTAGGACACTAATTTTTATAATATTTATAGGGCATAATGTAGGACATTGTTGGACTTGCTCTTACAACTTCAAGGACACCCGTACATTGTTAGATCAATGTAAGATCCACCCAGATCCATGAGAGATCAGTCTTAAGCATTTTCCTTCTAAAATAGTCACAATTTCAGAGTAAAAGAAATACAACTACTAATTTCAGTTTTAGTAGTGATGGACCTCAAGAGTGATTGGAGAAGTGCTGAAAAGTGATTACAAGAGTCAACCATACTTTAGGGCCATCACTACTAAAACTGATTGGAGAAGTGCTGAAAAGTGAAAAGTTTAGGCATTGCATTTATGCACAGGGTAGCACAGCACCCATCAGCAAGTAAAATAGCAAAAAATGAGAACTGACAAACTAACCTCCGCAATAACTTCAGCTGAAACTATACCAGTTTCTTCACGCAATTCCCTAATTGCAGCAGAGACTGGCTCCTCGCCATCTTCAATTCCACCCTAAAATTGAAAAGTTTAAAGGTGAGCGAGCAACTACAGTTTAACTTTGTCGTAAGTTATGGACTTGTAACTTGTTTAAGTAACTCGCTTTCCAGTTTTTATTCGATAACCCGGTATTCTTCCTCCTCATGGACAAAATAGGAAGCTTAAGCCAATAATTTAGTAAAGGAGGCATCTAATTAATCACGGGAACCAGTCAAATGTAAGTGAAACCACTACATCGAAAATTAAAAGGTGAATTGTTTATGGACATTAACTCAAGGTTCCAATCATCACCTACAAATGCATAGAGATATCTGATATATGTGTTTAGGTGATATGGCTATTCTAACTGATGTATGCTTGTTACTTTGCAGAGTGTGGAAAGTTGAACCAACAAATCTAAAGCCATCAGATAATAAAGCTAATAGTGACGGGAAATAACTTGAAGGAGAAAGAAGAGGGGTGATATCTACTTCTGAAAAATGAAAATTACAAAGAAATTTTTGCAAGGTAGGTCTGGGGTGTCAAGAAACCAATTACTTTTTGGGTTGCATAAAATAGACAAATATTCTTTCATTTGCATGACAAAAGTTTCAAGCAAAAACATTTTCCATTTACTTGTGTTTTTCTTCGTCACAAGCATTATACTCAATTAGCCGCATTGGAAATCCTCTGTATCGCAAAGTTGCTGGTATACTATGAAGAGGTCATTTGACAAATGATCCAAGTATTTTACTAAACATGTCTGACCCGAAAGCTGTTATCTAACTTACCTAAACCGGATAGCGGACATTCCATTCTTACTTAATTTTTTTCTAGATCTAGAGACAATCAATAATATGCCAAAAGCCGCAAAATTACATAGATTATTATATTGTGTATCATATTTATACAACCATACCTGGGGCATTTGCCATGCTCCTGGAACATTCAATCTAGAAGCAACAAAGACCTACAAGATTAAGGATATATCAACTCTTTGCATATAATTGAAATAGCTAACAACAAACCCTCGGTGCTACATCATTTCAATTTGCCATCGCATATATCTACAGCAGGCCATGATGCTAGACCTAATCAGAACATAATGGCAAAAAAAAAAAAAAAAAACAGATCTATCACACTTTTAAGATGGAGAGGAGAAAACGATGTTTCTCCTGATGTACTACGTCAAGACTACCAACAAACATATTATACTGCGGTATTCAGAAGTTTAAGGACACACGATAAATACATGTTCAAATCAGGTGCAAATATCCAAATCTACTGACACATCTTTATCATTCCTCTGCTCTGAACAATTGTATCATATTTTAACATATGGTAACCAAAATTTTCCCACAATGAATTAAATCAGAACTGAAACTAGAAAAGAAAAAATTTAGTTTCATTTCACTTGAGTAGTAGTAAATCTGTACTCAAAACAAGCATATAAAAAACACAATAACTGTCAGAATATTGTGAGCATATCATGTCAGTTCTTAATGAAAATAAATGATTGAATAGCAAGCTGCAAGAAAACAATAAATCAATAATTTTACTTAGAATATTTTTTTTTATGAAATTCGACTATAAAGGGAAGTCCGAAAAAAATAAACTACTATACTAAATTTTGAAATTTAGCCGGATTTCGGGCCCCCGTTGCTTCTGCGCATGCAAAAACTTAAAAGTATAGCAAAACACATACAAGTTCCTAGACTGTAAGTAAAACAGAGTGTATTAACAAGTAGTACAACATAAATTCAAAGAATGAACAAGACAACGGATCAGTAGAAACAGATACCCCAACTGATAGAAAATACTACTATTTTACCTGATTATCGGAGTTGATGAGACAGACACCGACGTTGGGACGGTACCCAGAAGGCAGATTCTCCATTGAAGTAGGAGCAATCTTTTACTACAGTAGTTTACAGAGAGAGTACTTAAGGGGATGCACAAAGTCAATAAGTGATAGATTGAGATGGTGAGGGCATCAGAATATTGGTAGAAAGTCAATATGAAATGTGAACAAGAGTTGGTGTCATGTGGGTCAATATATAATACAAACACGAATAGGAGTATGCTTTTGTACTTTGGTACAATATACGAATGCGTACGTGGGGTTCTTCTGTCAAGTCCTTATCCTGCACACCCCCCACTGTGGACAACGAGAATCTATCCACCCAACCAAAATGATATCATAACTACTTTCTTCCTAAATTATTTTCTCCTCCGCCTACTTTGCTTTTGATGGTTCTAGATTTTAAATATTTTTTATGAATTTTAAAAATTTAAAGATATTTTATTTAAATTTTAAATAATATATCAAAATTTGATAATATTTATATTTTGAGGTGTTCAATCAGCATTTTAAAAATTCATTTAAAATTTGATATATCCAATTAAAATTTAAAACAATTTTTTAAAATTTCATGATATTCTAAAAATTGTGGATTTTTTTGGATTCTAAATTTTGATAGATTTCATTGTGTTTTCTTTATTGAAAATGCTAAAGATCCTAAAAAAAAATTCAAAACTTTCCCCAACGTACCACACATATATTTGATAACTTCATGATAATAAAATAATATCCCGTGCATCCACGAATTAAAATTTGAAAATCCTACCAATATGTAATTTGAAAATCCTACCAATATGTATGAGATTATGAAGGATTCTGGTAAAATCAACAAGACTTTATGTAAATTTTATGAGATTTTACATCAAATTTGACAAACTTCGTATATAATTAAAATCAACAACGATTTTTAAAAATCCATCGATTATTATCAATTCGTTAAAATATACATCACTTAAGATTTTCGAATTCATTTGAAATTGTATTAAATTTAATTTTTCTCGTAGGAGACAGGAAAATTTATTTATTTGCATTGTTTAAATAAAAGGAAAATGATAACCATAGCCCTTAGTAATAAATATTCTCATATTGTCAACATTAACTTTAGTTATTTAATTAATTTTTGATTTCTCAATGCTCTTTTACAATATCAATTTAATTTTTTAAGTAATAATAGTGGACCCCCTGCATTCACATTAATTTCCACTAATAAAAACATCCCAAATTGCTAAATAATTATATTGAAATTCGCGTAAACTTGATGAATTAAGTGCAAAATTGACATTTTAACTGCATTTATCCGTTAACCATAGCCCTAACCGCTATGTTTAGCATTATCCTAAATAAAATAGGGAAACACGACATTCAATTTTAAACTTAGAACTTCAAAACAACAATTTAATTTATACTTCCTCCGGTCCATTATATAAGACATTTGACTTTTCTGCACGTAAGTTTAGGTGTTTTGAATACATAGTTAAAATTATTATTTTTTAAAATTTCTTTTTCTAAATAAAAATAAAAATATTATATTTTTATTCAAAAAAAGAAAATTTAAAAAATAATTATTTTAGCTATGTAGTCAAAGCACCTAAAGTTACGTGCAGAAAAGTCAAATGCCTTATATAATGGACCGGAAGAAGTATTATTTAAAGTGAAAATCATGTTCTCCCCGTCGACCTTAGAAAATGTGTGTACAATATAACTCCATAATCAACTTTATGAAATTATTATAGTAGAATAGGAGTATATATTATAATTAATATTATAATTAAAATATGTTCAAAATGAAAATATAAAAGTACTTGCAAGGAAGGCTCAGATAACAGATTTATGAAAGAATTTAATTAAAAAAATGGAATGATACTGGCGCATGATAGCGGAAGATGAACAGGGGGTAATAATAATCAAGAGAGAGTGCGAGGTGGGGAAGAGAAACCAAGAAGACGATAGATACGACACAATTAGTGGGGAATGAAGAGTTGACTTTGCAGGAAAAACAAGATAGAGGTGGAAGCACCTCAATGTCAATGATGACTAATTATTATTGTAAGTATCTATCCTTTTTATTAATTTAACAAAATTAATTAAAGATTTTTTTTTAATTTATGTTCATAATACATTCTAATGCTTACTTTTTACTTAAAAAATAATTATTTTTTTATGAATTTATTAATTTTAATTAGATGGGATTTTTATGTAGACAGGAAATCATCATTATTAATAAAATTAAAATTAAAATTAATCAAAAAATATAATAAGAAATAAGTATTTTTTAATTAATTTTAAATTTAATTCAAAATTATTAAAAATATTAATTTATTAAGAAAAGTACGCAGGCTTCCTATAAAATATTAATTTGAAATAACTACTTTTTTATTAATTTTAATTTTAATAAGATATTAATAAAAATCTTAATTTATTAAAAAGTACTTTTCTTGATAAGCCTGCCTACTTGACATGCTTTGAATTGCTGTTGTTTCTTGCGCACTATCGCAGGCATATTCGATCATAAGATTCATAACTTGTAAATTGCACTATCATAATAATTACATAATTTTATTGTTTTAGCTCGATCAACTATGGAGTAACCAAGTTTGTTTAACTTAAAATTGCGGCAGATTTTTCAACTACTGTCCTTTTAATATCGTCCAGACTCCAGGGTGGTACCATTATAATTAAAAACTCTATGTAAAAACTCTATATGTATAGTAAATGAAAAAGTTCTATCATTTTTTTAAAAATTTGTTAGAATTCTATCATAATTATAATTCTTTTTTTATAACTATACTATATTCAGTTGACTTTAATATAATCATGCATTTACGTTTTCTCGATTTTATTAAAATTTAATTTTAAAGAAATAATAAGTTTAATGATATTAATGATATTTCAATACCAAATTTTATTTTGTTTCTATTTTGATTTCATCCCTAAATCCATATAAAATAATAAATTTAAATAAATTCTCTTGTGCTTCCGGTACTACTTCCTCCGGTCCATTATATAAGGCATTTGATTTTTCTGCACGTAACTTTAGGTGCTTTGACTATATAGCTAAAATTATTATTTTTTAATTTTTCCTTTTTTGAATAAAAATATGATACTTTAATTTTTATTTAAAAAAGAAATTTTAAAAAATAATAATTTTAGCTATGTAGTCAAAACACCTAAAGTTACGTGCAGAAAAGTCAAATGCCTTATATAATGGACCGGAGGGAGTATGATTGAATATTAAGAATATGGATACATAGAGCTGAGCTACTGAAGAGTTTATTTTTTAACCATATATAAGGGGAAAAAATTATGCAATACAAATACGCATTATGCACCATTCACTAATTTGTCCAGGTACAGAGCTTACAACTGACCATTGCTATGACCAGAAATAAAAAAAACTTGAAACAGCACTTACTGATTCAAGTCTGCATCACTCATCCAATATATCAAATTAATCTAAAGCGTTCCTAAGTTACAAAATCAGATATTTTGTTGTAATTTAAAGACAGGAAAACCAAAATATCATGATCCACTTGAAAGATATTCCACACATTTTCCAGCAGGATTGCTCTAAGAAAGCAATTCTACCAATTTTGTGTAATACATTGCTATCGCCAGCAATATCATGAACAAAATGACCCACAAGCTTAATCCTGCAGTTGATTGAAAGTGGATAATTAACAATCATTTCAAAATAAGCCAACAGTAAAAACACATTTCGTAGATTAATACTTAACAAACACTGTGTTCAAGCCAATTGATTCTATGGGAACTTATCTTCCCAAAGAATGGTGAAAATATAAACTGCTTTGGCATGGAAGCGGGCTCAATAAAGGATTTTGGAGAAACCATTTGGTCACCTCAGTACTGCAAGTCCCTGCTGAGGTCCTACTGGAGGATGATTATAGAAAGGGTTTCCGTGTTTCAATCTTCCAACAGTAATTTTCGTTAGGCAAATGCAACCAAGAAATACCGAGGGGGGTTGGTCCAGGAAGCTATCTTAACGTATTTGTTTTTCTTCTCACTTATTTGAATGCATAGCTGGGCTAAAAGGCTTAAATCTACAAGAGAATGGTACCATTGGCATATTAAAATGGTTCACTTGGCTATACTCCCTAAACTCAGTTTTGATAAGGTGGAGATCTAAGGAAACTGACATTTAGCTGTGCTTATAGTTTGTTTTTTGGACAGATACTTGCACATGCATATACTAATATAGCAAATTTGATTTCTAAATACTTGCAAATATTATACTACAGCAGTCAACAACCAACTTGTCAAGGAATACGTACCTCTTTCCTTCTTATCTTCAACTAGTGTCACTCTTGCACTTGAATCAAAAGATGTTGACAAAAGAGCCCTGTAAACAAAATCATTTTAACAATCAATCGGAACTTCTTAAGGTGCTGGTGCAAATTATTTTAAATATTTATTCAAAGAGGGACACAAATTTGCACGAGAACCTTGAATCATGTGAAAACATCAGTGATGTGATTATGCCAAGATGAGCTTTCTTAACTACCGTATGTACCCGCATACTGGAAGAATGTAAAACTAAGATGTCGCCTTCCATTGTCCCCCTGCAAGTTGAAAAACAAAGGAAATGTTAATTTGGTAACGGAATGAGCTCATCAAGTGCAACTTTGTGTTTTAGTCTGACTGTTTTTTACTGAAATAGAAAATAACACTAGATCGGTGGGGCAATAGCTCATTAGCTACAGAAAAGAAAATCCTGATATATGACCACCATACATAAATCCCCAATAAAAAAAACTTTATAGGACATACTTGTTCCTTCAGACCAGTTTCTATAAATCATGCTTACTAGAGGACAGAAATTAAGACACAAATAAAAAGACAAGCAATCTTCATTCCTCGGTGACCTATCATCCAAGAGCAAAATATCGTGATCCTAAACATGGTCACTTAAGCTATCGTAAGCTTATTCTATATTTATTGGCAGTTCCAGGTCAAGTATATATCCACAGATACATTAAAAAAACATGATACATGGTTACTGCCATCAGTTTGTCAGGTTATCTTTAGTGTAAAAAAAATCAAATGTTCGAGTGTATCCACCTGATTCTCTGCATATATGATGTTTTAACATACAGTTACCTTAAAAAGCTAACCAGTCTGACATCCACACTAAAAAATCTTGAACAAATTATCAAATGTGATTCATGCGAGAGCAAGGAGTTCTTACACGGCAAGGTATTTTCCGTCGGGTGAAACATTAAAAGCAGTTACCGAGTCACGGGTTATATGCTTCGAGCTGATCCGCGTCCATGATGTGGTGTTCCACTTTATTATACTTCCACCATTACCTAATCAAGAGGAAATATAACCAATTAACCAGTGAATTAAGCTTGTATCAGGTATATACAAGAAAAAAATAATTATATTATGTACATAAAGATAATTCTTTTTATATTCTATAGAAGAATAAGACATAACATGTAGAGAAAGAACAACGTTTCCCCACCCTTTTTACATAAAAATGACACAGATGAGGGGTCCCCATTGATTCTGCTCATACATAACAGTATAACACATTCAACTTAAAGATAAAGCCCTGTGGGAAGAAAATTTACTATTTTACCACATTAAGCCATAAAATTAAATTCATAGTAATGAAAAGCACACTTAAGCCCAAAGCCCGCTGGAATGTGGGGTATGCGCATCGATTTGTAATAATCCTGCCCCTTCCAGAAAGCACCGCTTAAGGACTAATAAGAGGGGAGCTCTTAGCGCTTTTTACCGGAGGCGATGCAGGACTAATTAATATATAGAGAGAGTTCTCTTAATTACAAATAATTTATCTTTATAAATTTATAATATATAATGCTTAATTCTATAGATCCAATTTCCGCGTCAAGAAGGAGCTTGGATCTTGATTCACTTTTTGAATCATGGTCGTCATTTTACTCAACAAAATAAAGGAAGCACCAACCACGCGAAAGATTTAAGAATCTTCAAAGAAGATGAAGATGTTTAACGAATGATGTCTAGTATTTTAATTTTTGCTGTTATCGTGACAGTAGTTGTGTATTGTTGACTACATACTACTTGAACTTGTTTGTCTTGCACAAAGTCATTTACTTTCTTAGGCATAATAATAACATGACTTCTGTTCTTCTGGACATAAGTACCAAGAAGTCCACTAATTAATATTTACCTTGCATTGCAGTGATATATAGAACTTGATGGTTCTCAACACTTTGTGAGAATCTGCAGAAGCCAAACCGCTCATCCTGGTGATAAATAAATCAAGTATACGAGCAAAGCTGGTTAAAGAAAATTAAATGGATATAGAGAACTTGGGACAAATCACCATAGATACATACTGACACACACATATACATGCAGTGTGTTAGAACGAAACTAATGAAGTGTAGATACGTGAATATCACATGAAATGATAACAGTTCAATTCACTGACCAGTATAACGCTACCAACAATTTCACTGCACGCTAGTAGATTATGTTCATACTAATAATTGGGAACTACCGAGCAGTATATACTGCCAAGGTCTTACAAAATCTATATGTAAGCCAGATATCTTGTGGATAGGAAGCCATCGGACATGCAAAGTCAAGGAATCTGCTTGCTCATTGAGTGTAATTTACATTTTTTCATTTGGTAAATACTATCAACAATTCAATATGGTGTCTAACCTTTACTTTCTGCAAAGCAGCTACAGGTGTTGATGACGCAATATCCCAAATCCTGCCAGGCCCACTACTTCCAACAGAAGCTAGAAATTTTCCATCGGGGCTGCAAAATAATGAAAGCCGTTGATATCAAATAATATTATATATTACACTAATTTAGTGAGATTTTTTAAAAATGTAATTTGCAAGATGGGTGATACTAAACTAATTCAATTATATATGAACCTGAAAGACAAATCCTTCACAGACGCATGAGCATTAGATTCATCTAGAATGCTGTCCATACTAGGCCACTTGAAAACCCTTAATTTTCCATCCTGTACTGTACCAAAATCATATCACCAACAAATATATTTCTTTAGGAGTTTCATAAATCAACTTTAGAGTGTTAAATACGGATGCATAGCAACACACTGCATGAAATATAGTATAAATCCAACATAACAGAAGTATTCCTACAAGCAAAAACCCATCTCCAACTCCCCAATATGCTTTTCTTTTATATGAGCGATTAAAGCAAAACAAACTGAACCAGGTATAGCAGGAATGATGAACCCTACCTCGCCACCAACAGCAAGCACAGATCCCTCATCATCGAAAGTAAGTGCTAACTGTTGTCCAACATCTTCCAGTTGACTAAGAATTTTTTCAGATGATTTTAGACCCCACCCGCGAACATCATCATCGCTCTTTACCGCATCCCATTCAAACCATCTACACAAGTAAATCATAATAGTAACTGTTATTTCAAAATAGGCCTGGTCATTGTATATTTTGTTAGTCTTGAAATGAATATGATCATTTCCCACAACTACAAGTAGGATGTTTATTGTTTACAAAGAATGAGAAAAAAAACTATAATGATTGAGGAAATGCAGCAATATTGTTATGTAATGTTTCGTTCCTCAGGAAAAAAATATTGGCTATGCATCATAGCAATCAAGTGGTATAATACTGACAAGTGACAAATCAGATCATTGATGATCGTCTTTGATTTGATTCCACTATGCTGGACAGAGTTCATTTTGCAAGTCTGTAAAATTGAATATTGAGGCCTAAGCTTGGAGGCAAAAAAAAAACATAAATGCTGCAAAAAGAAAACTAAACAGTGGCACAGAACATCAACACAATCCTCAATTTGTGGAAAAGTCAAAATCAGCAACTTAAAATCCTGTTGTTGGAAAGAACTGCATTATACATCCTCTAACAGCCTTCACCAGCCTCCAAGGTTCCAATAAGCAGAAATGAAATTTTAGAGTTTACTAGTCTAGTATTACATAATAGTAGTGCAGATATTTACCTACAGCTTTGGGGCATTGAGCAAATAAGGCCTTCTCCGCCAGGGTGGACAGCCATTCTATAGGGCAGATCGGCCCCGGTACCAAGCTTTGCAACCTTAAAAGCAGAAAGCATAATTAGTACCATCAAGTGATGTACCAAAGGCCACGGCAGTATTATCTACAATGACTGCTCTGTCTCATGAATGTGATATTAGAGTGCATAATATTCAAGTTATCAAACAAAGGGAGATAAATGCGACTATAAAGGAAGCACTATGTTGCCCCTTTTAGGCTTTTTTATTCCGCAGCAAACAGTGTTTCTGAAATTGTAATTCTGTATTTACTATTTCGTAAGAAAAAATTGCATTAGATCAAAATCAAATGTACTCAGGTCTGTAAAGACATACATAGACTTTCATACAGGTAAATCTTTTCAAGTAAAGCAGTATTCCAATCCAACATACTAAGTTACTATTTATTTGTCAGTTTGGTTTTGTCAGCATAGGTTAAGGTTTCTGAGAAAGTACATACAAAAAAATTGTATCCTGAATGGAAAGTAAAAAATAAATCTTGATTCAAGCCAAAAGTTATTTTTGAAAGTGCATGTTTTCCCAATCTTCAAAGAAGTTAGAAAAGTCAAAGAAACAAGTGTTCAAGACCTAATTGAAATTGAGTATAACAGTAAGAGGAAATATAAGTACAGTATATTAAGGACCCTGAACCTGTCTGTTTGAGGTTGGTGAAACCAACATACATGCCCAAACTAACTTAATTGATCCATTTGGAAATTAGGAAGTAAGATTGTAAAACCTGCTTTTAAGTTATGTTCTAAGACATTGGTATTAGCTTCTTTTTTATTATTAAAAAAAAACCTACGGTCTGTGCTACTTGTTTTCGCATTACATGTTTATTTTTATAGGGATTTAGTATCAAATTGCCCATTATATAACTAGCAGAATATCAAATTTACCACCGATAAATTTGGGGTAACAAATTGGCCCCTTTCAGACAAAATTGTTGATTTTCGATGGTAAATTTGATATTTTATTAACTTATCACCGACTTAGAAGCGGCCAATTTGAGACCCCAAATTTATTGGTGGTATATTTGAAACATTGTTAATTATATAGTGGTCAACTTGATAATCAACTGATTTTTTTTATAGCTATATGTAAGTTTTGAGGGGACAAAACAAAATATTACACTCACAACCTACATGATTGAAGGTGTGCGAATAGGACTGTAATTCGCACGTGATTGAAGGGGTGAGACTAACGTTTAATCAAGGTTCCATCTTTTCATCGTTTAATTTGCTCTCAATAACGTATAAGATACGTATTACAAAACAGTGAAACACATAACTGGCTTAAAAATGAAGCTATAACTTATTCAAAACAGAAATTACCTTCGAATGCTAAACAAAATTCGCAATTAAAATCACCGAATAAAAAGGATAAGATAAATTATTCAGAGAAGCGAGATTAATTAATACTCCTAATTAATTAATTAAAGAATGAGAGATCACATACAGGCTGATCGGAGAGAGAATTAGAATGGACATAGAATTGAGAAACGAGAATAGCGTTGGGAATTCCACTCTTTCCTTCGCCGCCACCGCCGGAGAGAACGACGTGTCTTGTGGTGTCGATCGACGGTGGAGATTCATCGGAGTCATCTTGAGATTTGGATCGGGATAAGCTGAGTGGGAGCCATGATGCTCCATAGAGAGGGACGCCGTAGCTTTTGGAATTGGCAATCACCATTACTAACTCACTGGTTATTCCAAATCCAGATTATTGTGTTTTTACTTTTCTCCGGGTTTTCCTGTTGAAATCTGTGGGAGTAAATGTGTGTGCTGGAGTGTTTCTCGTGTTTATAGTCTGTGCAATACTGCCCGGTAAAAAATTATGTACAACTGAAGGTGTGTGTATTCAACCATGAGACTTTTTTTTTTTTTTAGAAGAAAGACTTTTTTTTTGTTGTTTTAGCAAATGAAGTGACACGTTTTTTTATTTAGGGATTCTGGTTTATTTCATTTAAATTTATAACAAATTATTAACATAATAATTTAAGAAGGTCACCAAAAAAATACTAATGATAATTTAAGGGGACACAAATAACCTTAAACCAATTTCAAAGCACTTCAATAACCTGTTATAAAAGATGATAACCCGTGCGAAGCACGGATTGAGATAATTTATTAAAATTGATCTTTTTTTTATTAAATTTTATAAGAATTATTTTATTTATCATTAAAAAATGAACAAAGAAAACAACGTTATTTATGCAATACAGTAGTTTATAATAAAAGAATTGTAATTACATCAGAATTTCAATAATTCTATGAGACAAAAATCTAGAAGGAAGTACCATTAAAATGAGATTTCACTTATTAATAAGATACTAGCTTAAAACCCGTGCGATGTAAAAATTATGAAAAAATTAGCAAACTCATTGATGCAAGATTCGAGTTAGGAAATCAGGAAATCCAACCTCAGCAAGAGCAAGTGAGAGTGATCTTGATACTAGACTTCCTTCTTTTTTTATTGGAAGAGTATGAGAGTTTAAAAATTACTCCCTTGGAATCCATTTCTACCGGTATAGCGAAACTATGCGGGATGGATTTCACTTAGAATCCATTTCTTCTTCCTCTTAATTCCACTTATTCTTCTCCTTGATTCTCATAACCTAAAAACCATATATCTACAAATAAGAGTTGTGTGATTAATCTCTCTCTCTCTCTCTCTTTCTCTTTCCAATACTTGTTCTTCACACTGAACCTGTTTGTTTAAATGCCTCACTGAATTTTGTCTTGCATATTTGCAAGGGCATTTGTCTTGCAATTTTGCAAGTGTATTTGTCTTGCATATTTGCAAATTGTGTCGTGTTATGTCTTTTGTATCGATTTACTGTTGTCATTACTAACCGCTCTTTGTATCTAAAGCTTCGACGAGGGCCCGCCTCTCCTCATGAGTTCGATAAGTTGGAACTGCCAAGGCATGGGGTCACCTTGGAAGGTTCGGTTCCTTAGAGACTTTATTCGTCAAGAAAGACCTGCTATAATTTTTTTGTGTGAGACTTTGAGTAGTAGGGTGCAGATGGAACGTATCAGAATGCAAATAAATTTTCAGGGCATGATTGTGGTGGAGCCTCAAGGGCGCAGCGGGGGATTGGCATTATTATGGAAAGAGAATGATCAAGCTAAGTTACTTAGTATGTCGAAAAACCATATTGATGTGGAACTGAATATTAAGGATATGCAAGTTTGGCGTTTAACTGGTTTCTACGGGGAGCCTAATAGAAACCAGAGACAAAGAACCTGGGATCTTCTGAGGCACTTGGCAAGGGACTCCAATTTGCCTTGGTGCATCATTGGTGATATGAACAACATAGTTTCTCAGCTAGATAAAAGAGGTGGAGCAGCATACCCTCAAAGTTTGATAGATGGTTTCAACACAGTGCTGGAGGACACAGGTCTTCAAGACATGGAGTTACATGGGCATCAATTCACGTGGGAAAGAGGTCGAAATACGGAGAATTGGTTAGAAATCAAGCTTGACAGGGCTCTGGTTACACATAGCTAGTTTGACTTATTTCCTATGGCTAAACTTTATTCGATGGAAGGGACACCCTCAGACCACAGTCCTATTTTTCTAGAACCTAAAGTTAATTAGCGCTGGCAAGGGAGAAAACGATTTCGCTTTGAAAACGCTTAGTTAACAGAACCTTTGTGTATGCAAATTGTCATGGACAACTGGGAGGTTCATGCAGATTCCCACATCGTTTATAAAGTACAGCAGTGTGGTGAAAAGCTGGAAGTCTGGGGGAAGGAAGTTACAGGTTGTTTTAGCAAGAGAATAAAAGAATGTAAGATACTTCTGAAGCAGTATCGAAATGGGAGGGATGTGCAGTCGTTACAGAAATACAAAGAGGCTAAGCAACGACTTCACTTGATTCTGGATCAGAAAGAGATATTTTGGAGACAACGATCGAAGCAACTATGGCTGCAATCAGGAGATAAAAATACAAAATATTTTCACGCTGTTAGCAGTTCTCGAAGACGAACAAATCGAATCCAGAAACTGAAAGATGAGAATGACAATTGGGTAGAATGGCACAACGGGTTAGAGGAGCTGATCAGGAACTATTACCAGGAGTTATTCAATTCTACTCAGGTCAATAGTGATGAGGTGGTCAGTTGTGTTAAACAGAAAATTTCGGTGGAACAGAATGCGGAGCTAATGAAGGAGATTACGGAGGAGGAGGTTAGAGAGTCCATTTTTCAAATGCATCCAGACAAAGCCTCGGGCCCGGATGGCATGACACCGGCATTTTTTCAGAAACATTGGAACATTGTGGGGAAGGATGTGATTAAGATGATGAGAGATTTTTTTCGTACTGGCATAATGGTAGGAGGCTTGAATGAAACGAATGTAGTGCTGCTACCGAAAAAGAAAAATCCAACAGTGGTTGGAGACCTTCGACCCATAGCACTTTGTAATGTGCTAGTCAAAATAATTACGAAGGTCTTGGTAAATCGTATGAAAGAACTCTTGGACGTAGTGGTGTCGGACACACAAAGTGCTTTTATCCCGGGTAGATTAATCTCAGACAATATTATGATATCTTACGAGGTAATGCACTACCTAAAGAGGAAGAAATTTGGCAAAGAAGGGTTAATGGCGCTTAAGCTTGACATGAGCAAGGCCTACGATAGGATTGAATGGAAGTTCTTGGAGGCAATGTTAAGGAATATGGGTTTTTGTGACTGGTGGGTTTATCTTGTAATGCAATGTGTTACCACGATTTCATATTCTATAGTACATGGAGAGCATGAGATTGGTACAATCATTCCTACGCGAGGCATTCGACAAGGGGATCCATTATCTCCTTACCTCTTTATAATCTGTGCAGAGGGGTTGCCTTCTTTAATAAGCAAATATGAGGCCAAGCAATGGATTCATGGGATTAAGGTTTGTCGTAAAGCTCCTATAATCTCTCATATGTTATTTGCTGATGACTCTTATTTCTACTGTAAATCCAACACAACTGAAGCTTCTAAAGTTATCGAGTTGTTAAATGTCTATGAAAACGCGTCTGGCCAAAAAATTAACAGGGGGAAATCATCAGTGTTTTTCAGTTCAAATGTGATGGACTATAACAGGCAATCGGTCTGTCAGACGTTATAAATGGGGGAAGCCGGTGTGAATACTACATACCTAGGGCTACCTAGTATCTTGGACAGAAACAAGTCAGCTATACTGGGTTATCTCAAAGAAAAAGCTTGCGCAAAAGTGAAGAGTTGGGATGGTAATTATATTTTGAGGTCAGGTAAAGAAGTGTTGATCAAATCAGTGGCTCAGGCTTTACCTACATATGCTATGAATGTGTTCCTCCTGCCCTTAGAGATCAAAAAAAACATTGAGCAAACACTGTCAAACTATTGGTGGAAATTGTCTCAAAAAAACAACTCTCGATTAAATTGGATGAGTTGGGAGCGGCTGACAAAGCACAAATCTGCAGGGGGTATGGGATTTCGAGACTTTCGTGATTTCAATCTAGCCATGCTAGGTAAACAAGGGTGGAGATTTCTCTCCAATCCAAACAGTCTAGTCACGAGATTATATAAGGCCAGATATTTTGCTGATATGGATTTCTTGAATTCTGAGATGGGGCATAGCCCCAGTTTCATATGGCGCAGCATTTGTGAAGCTAAAAATCTGATTGTTGATGGGGCCAGATGGAGAATTGGGACGGGTAAGAAGATTAACATCTTTAATCAGCCTGTTTGTCAAATAAAACTGATCCATATGTCTCGACTATGTCTCAGAAGTTGGAAGGGAAGACAGTGGACTATTTTTTTCAGGGTGAAAGCAAAGCTTGGGATGTAGACATTATTAAATCTGAATTTAATGAGAGAGATCAGAAGTGTATCCTGGATACACGAGTTCCGGTTACGAACAGTGAAGACATGTTGTTCTGGAACCAGGAAGATACAGGTAATTATTCGGTTCGAAGTGCTTACAAATGATTACAGCAGAAAAAGGGAGCCTGGAGGGCTGAATATTCGACAAGCATCTGGGCAAAATTGTGGAAAATCAGAGCACCACTAAAGACAATCAATGTAGTCTGGAGAGCCACATCAAACTGTCTCCCCACCCTTGTTCAACTACAATTAAAATGCGTACAAGTTCAAACGGAGTGCCCGGTTTGTCATGAGGATGACGAAACAATTCTGCATAGCCTAGTAACATGTTCTTTTGCTAAACAGTGCTGGTTGACGATCAAATTGGATATTCAGGGGATGGTTTTTGCAGACTTTGGTACATGGCTGGAGGAAGCGTTACAAGCTGTTAACGTGAAAGAGAGAGCTGTTATTATCTCACTATGTTGGGCAATATGGCGTAACCGCAACGATCTTGTTTGGAACCAAAGATTCTCTTCTGTCAACAAAACAGTAGCTGCAGCGAAGCAGTACCTTACACAATGGTCAATAGCCCAGAGTAGGTCATCTGTAGTTCTTCTTCAACCTATTCACGAAGGAGACGGTGATGTTATTTGGGTCAATCCTTAGCAGAACTCAGTTAAGGTATCAGTTGACGCGGCTGTTTTCGAAGATAAGGAGGTGTTAGGTTTTGGGTTAATTGCCAGAGATTCTGAAGGAATGATTCTTCAAGCCAAAGCAGGTATACATGCAGGCTATGTCACCCCAGTGCTAGCAGAAGCTATGGCAGTGAAGGAGGCGCTCAGCTGGATTGACAGAATGAAGTGGGTGGATGTTATCTTGGTTACAGATTGTCTTGTAGTCGTTCAAGCAATCAGAAGCACAACAACTACGAGATCTCAGTTTGGGATCATCATTGAAGAATGTCGGGATTATCTTCGACGATTGAACAAAATTGTTTTGTACCATGTTAAACGATCTGCAAATAGGGCTGCCCATCAGCTTGCTAGGGAGTCATATACTTACCCAGGTCGTAGTTTTGACCCGTTGTCAGTTAAGCATTGTATTGAGTTGGATTTGATCAGTTTATAAAACTCCAGCTTTTCGTCAACAAAAAAAACCCGTGCGATGTACGGATTTTTTTAATATTATATAAAAAAAATTATTAATTTTTTTAAATACGAATTTTGGAGGCTTAAATATTTAAATGAGATGATGATCATAATTATATAAATGTTATCCGTGATATTTCTTAAAAATGAATGATTTTAGTTAAAAAAATATAGAAAATGTGATAGGTTTTAGTTGAAAAGGTAATAAGTTATTTATTGGTAATTATAAAATTATTATTTTGTTTTATTAAATAGAATGTTCGTGATATAATTGGAAAAAGAGAGGATTTAGTTGGAGAAAATTAAAAAGGTAATATGTTTTAGGTGAAAAGGGTAATTGATTAGTTAATAGTAATTATAATTTAATTATGTTATTTTACAAAATAAAATTGCTCGTAATGTTTTTATAAAAAGAGAAATTAAAGTTGCCTGTAATATTTCTAAAGAGAAATTGTAGTTAGATAATATAGGAAAAAGATGATACATTTTAGCTAAAAAGGATAATCGGTTTATATTAGTATTATAATATTATTATTTAATTTTATTAAATAGAACCGTCCGTGATATCATTGGAAAAAGAGAGATTTTAGTTTGAAAAAATAGAAAAAGATAACGTGAAATTAAAAGGTGACATACTTTAGATGAAAAAGGTAATTGATTAGTTTATAGTAATTATAATTTAATTGTTATTTAACTAAATAAAATTGCTGGTAGTATTTTTAGAAAATGAAAAATTAATGTTACCCTCGATATTTCTAAAAAAGGAATTTAATTAGAAAAAATAAAAAAGATGATACGTTTTTTGCTGAAAAGGCAATCGGTTAATTAACAGCATTATAATATAATGATTTTATTTTTATTAAATATAATCGCTCGTGATATAATTTGAAAAAGAGAGGTTTTAGTTAGAGAAAATAAAAAAGGTAAGTTGTTTTGACTGAAAAAGGTAACCCATGGGAAAAAAAATTAATTAGAGAAAAGATAAAAAAAAAAAATTTATTAGTTAACAGTAATTATAATTTATTTTTAAATTAGATAAAATTTAAAAAATATTATATTTTACCTGAAAAAGGAAACTGCTTAGTTATTAAAAAAAGTTAACATGTTTAACCTGAAAAAGGAGATTGATTAGTAAAGTAAAAAAGAAGATTTTTAAAAGGTAATCCGTGATATAATTGGAAAAGGAGATATTTTAGTTAAAGAAAAGAGAAAAGATAATTTGAATGCAAAAATTAATTAATTAGTTAATAGTAATTATAATATGCTTTTTAGTTAGATAAAATATAAAAAAATTTATATTTTACATGAAAAAAGAAACTGCTTAGTTATTAAAAAGAAAAAAAAAGGTAACATGTTTAGCCTGAAAAAGGAAATTGATTAGTAAAGTAAAAATTTTAGTTAGATAAAATATAAAAAAAGATTTTATCTGTAATTAAGTAAAGGTAAATAAGTAAAATCAACAGGTACCGACCAACCAACCAACCAAAATTTTAATGTTTCGGCTTTTATATAATAGTATAGATTAGATGATAAGGGCCCGAGAAAATTCAATTAAATTGATCATTAATTTATTATAAAGAATTACGTTATTTACAAAGAATTTGCTTATTAATGAAGGGAATTATTTATTTAAGTTTATTTAAGAAAATCGAGAAAAAAACTAAATAATTTCGATATATACATAAAAATGTAAATGATTATGATAAATACGTTATTTGTGAACTGAATAGAGGTATATTAAAAAATTACAATTATAGTAGTATTAACAATTTTATTATTTTATTAAAAATTAATATAGAAATCTCGGACAAATAGGAATCTTAGGGGTGGAAGCAAATTTGGTACCGAATTACCATTAAAAATGTATTCTGTTTGTTATAGATAAGCATGTCACCGTAGATCAACATATGTATTTATAGTCTTTTTTGATTAAATTGTAATAAAAGAATTATAATTGTAATAGGATTCTTTTTATTTTATTTTATAAAATAACATAGAATTCCAGGGGAAATATGAGTCCTAAAATATCATATCTTCCAATCAAAATTATTTTTTTCTCTCTAATTAAAACACGTTGACTTTTAATTTAAAACATAATATTGCAATAATTAATACATACCCAAAATATGACATCATATCTTCTAACCACTAACAAAATATAATAAAAATTCATGTACACTGAATAATATCCGTTAGATTTTTAGTTAAAATTAGAACGGTTAGATCTAATGATTAAATATATTACATGATTAAATTTATTTACTAAAATTTCAAGGTTCGAATTCCAACGGTACTATTATCCTTCATTTCTTAATCTTCTTTATTTATTTGATGCCCCTTTTTACCATTACACAGCATTTGGAGCGACCCAATTTTGATTGGATCGACCCAAATCTAAACATATACTATTTTTTGGCATTACACAACATTTGGAGTAACCCAATTGGATCGACCCAAATCTAAACCTCTACTATTATCCTTTATTTTTTTATCTTTCTTTTTTCTTTGATTCTCCTTTTTGTCATTACTCAAATCTATCTCTGTCATTTTTCACCTTCAAGTCCAAGCCGCTCAAATCTTCACACTGCTGGATTTTGACGCATGTTTGCACTTTTAGATTTGAAAGCTGGGTTTTTCACCAAATTAACATCTCAACCCCTGAAGTAGGGTTAAGGTGTACTAGACCTCCGTACGGGTCATATATGTTTGGTTTCGGTTTTTAGTTTGGCCATAAGAGTTAAGTTTTTATTGATTTCACAGTATTAAAAATTAGACAGGATAATATTTGTTTGGTTTTGATTTTGGTTTGAAATTTAAGAATTAAAGTTTTAATGAATTACCCGATGTTATAATAATATACAGGACACCAGAAAGGTACCTTTAAAATATTTTCTTGGCCTTTCAATTTTCGATTTTACATGTCATAGTAACAAAAGTAGTTGGAAAGATTACCAGTTAATAACATTGACACATTACAGACCATGTTATTTGTAAATAATCTTGGGACTCAATTTGATACTTATAGACATTATTTTGTTTTCAAGCAAGTTTATGTTCTTTATGGATTTGTTCAACTTAAGGTTCATGGGGTAGACATGCTACGTACCAGAAGGTCTTATGGAATAGAATACTTTTTATCGGATGTCTCCGAAGGGACTATGGAATAGCATACTTAGAAGCTCAGAACCACGTCACAAGCCTCACCCTCTGGGTCAGGCAACATTGCTCTTATTTATGCTCTAAATATCTTCTTTACTCGCGTTCAATTTCACTTCATATATGATCTCATATTTAGCACTTTCACTTGAGCTCCATATTAAAATATAAAAGCACTAACTTTTCCCTTTTTCAGTTTAGTTGGCTTTTTGAGAGAGAATTGGTAGTGGAAAATGTGATTGTTATAATTTGTAATCATACATTATTTGAAGATAAAAGTGAATAAGTGAGCTTCTTGCGGAGACCTGTGTTTTTGGTAAACAGTATTATCCTTCATTTTTTAATCTTCTTTATTTCTTTAATGCCCCTTTTGTCATTACACAGCATTTGGAGCGACCCAATTTAGATTGGAACAAAAATTCTATTATGATATTGTACTTATTTTCAGTAATGTTGTAGTACTACGATTGCACCTCCAGCCTTTCTCTTCTCCTCCAGCTACATAATTTTAAATATTGAAAACAAAATACAATACAAGAAGAAGTTTGCATTTATAAATATAGATTACAAGTAGGGAGAAATGTTAAGTTACAGATAGACTACATAGCAACAACATAAGTGATAAAAAGAAAGATGTTAGTTACAGATAGACTACATAGCAGCAACATAAGTGATAAAAAGAAAGATGGTCCACATGATAATCAAGCTAATGAAGTATTGAAGTACTCCCTCCGTCCCATCCATTTCTTAACATAAATTTTTTACTTGCGTGGCACGCATTTTAAGGCTCTTATAAAGTATAGTTCCATAACTTATTTTAAATTTTTTTTTTGTATAAAAATAGGATTGTTCTATTTTTATACAAAAAAAGAAAATTTCAAAAATAAGTTATGGAACTATCCTTAAAATACACCTTAAAATGCGTGTCGAACCCCCGTCCCCCAATGTTAACTATTGGCTGGGACGGAGGGAGTAATTAACAAGCCTGAACCACATAAGCAACTTCCATTTTATAGGTATTGTAATAACCCTAACTTTAGCAATGCTACAGTGATCACATGAATAGTAAATTTTGAGGATTTAGGGAAATGGTATGTAGGTACCCTATAAGTGAAACAGAAAATGAATAATCGGAAACCATATTAGTGATGTACTATGAAAATAAGTGACTTGAAACGATGTCAGACTTCAGAAATTCCTGAGTATGGATTTTAAGGATTTTCGATTTCAATTGAGGCTCTATGGAATATGATATTAAGGAGTATAGAAATATTAAAGGATTTATATCTTGAGGAAATATTAAAATTAGGTTAAACCAAGGAGTGATTAAGTTAAGGAAATCCCAAGGGAATTTGGATTGTTAAACAATTTAGAACCACTTAGATAACGAGGCGTATTCGAGACGAATCATGATTAAACGAGTATGGAAACAACGCAACCAAGATTAGCAATATAACAAGGATACATACCACAATATTATTCACCAATATGATTGGCATTTTACTTAGAAAATTAAGAGATTAGAGTATTAGATCATCCAAGTGACATAAGCAGTGATATCACCTTCCATTAACACTTGTTTAAGGGGTAAATTAGTCATTAACTGTAGCACTTATCTACAAGACTCTAGAACACGCAAGATTAAGCTAGATAATTAGCAAACCAACACAAAAATCTCTCCCCGTCCTCTTCCTCACTCCATTCGGCAAAACAAAAAAAAAAGAAAAATAAAAATCAAAACCCTAGCAAACATTAACTACAAATCAAGGAAAAATTTGTGAAGATGCTTGGAGGTTAGAAAGGATCATCCACAAAGTTTTATAGCAAACCAACATCATTTAGTAAGGTAATAAATTCATCAAAGTTGCTAGATGAATAGTAATGAATAGTGATTTCCAAGAACTAACTTTATTTTTATGGTTTCTTTAGTTAATCCAAGCTAGTGTAAGGTTGTTTAAGGATTTCCCAAGGCTTATTAAGAGTGATTAAAGCTTCAAGAAGGTATAAATGTTCTTGCCCTTTTGTATTTATGTAGGATATTAGTTGTGTTAGTAGAGATGTTGAAAGTGGTGAAATCATGGTTATATGTGTGTATTTATAAGTGCTTGATTGAATATGGAAGTGTGTTGTGCTTGTAACCATGGTTGGTATGATGACCACATGGTGTAGGTGATGATGTATGTTTTGGGTGATGGATTTGGAGGAGTGAGATTTTGGAAAGTATGAAAATATATCCGTTATAATGCCCGATTTTCGTTAAACCAAAAGATGCCCTATTTTTGGCACCCATATTCGTACGGTAGGTTTTTGTACAGAGCACCAACTGACCATGAGAGGGTAGATCTTGGTTCATAGATCGTTTTGATATAAAGCACGTTAAAATCTGATGAACGGTTTAGGAGAAAAGTGAATTTTAGTGAAAGACATTCGAAAACCGAGGAAACGTAATTGTTTCAACTTTGAGGCTATAATGACCATACTTAAACATTTTTAAAAATTATAAAATTTTGGAATATTGTAGTAGGGTGGTCAGAGAGCTATTACCAGTTGACCTTATATTAAAATTCAGAATTTATATTTTCTAAGAATTTTTACAATCGAGTGTGGTTATTAAGGGAAATGGTGGAATACACTAAAACTTTGAGCGAGTTTAAAAATGGTTAAGTTCTTGGAACTTTTGGTACATAAAGGCTATGTTAAACATATGTTATGTGACAAGGGTATTACTATATAAGGGTAGGTGGTTAAGTGGAATATATTCTAACGACGATCCTTTTCGTGTTTATAGAAACTCAAGGGGAACCACGAGCCATACCTCTGGGATATAGAGATCGAGGCAAGATTTCTTCTATCTTTACTTTGGAAAAGTATTTACCTTCAAAGAAAAATGATTTCATGGAATATATATGTGATTCTATTGTTACTATATTGTTAAGAATTTATTTCCTGATTTTGGGAATTAAAGAGAAATGTATATGGATTATGGATTATGAATATGGATATATAGATATGATTATGAATAGAGCGAACATGCTTTATGTTTAAAAAGGATATGAAGGAATGGTATCAGTTGTTATCTAGGGTTATATGATTTATAATATTATGTTAAAAATATTCTCTTTAAATAATTTTGATTTAATAAATATTATTTGATTATTATTTAATACTTTTAAAATAGATGGAATATTTCATATATACTAGTTTATTGCCCGTGCTTCGCACACGGGAGTTCATATTTTAAATAAAATTTATTTTAAATTTTAATAAATTATAGTATATAATTTTACAATATAGAAATAAAAATTGGTAGTATTATTAAAAAGTTGCCTACTTTAATAAATTAAAATGTTAAATTCTTTAAGAACATGAGTTTGTTTTGATAATTTAAATTACAATTAATATAAGAAATTATTAATATATTAATTTATTTTAAAAACATCAAAAAATTGAACACTATAACATTATTTTAGTGATGTCAACTATATCATGAATGTAATCGTAGTAGATATAAAGAATAAATTAAAATAATTAAACCATAATATCAAAAAAATTAAAGTTATACCGCACTATAACCTAATCCTAAGCATATAATTTACTACTATAATAGGTCATGGATATCTATCAAACCTGAATATGGATTAAAAAAAAAATTAAAATAATTTAAAATTTGTGGAAGGAAATAATTTTTGGCAAGAATGTTAAGAAAATAATTTGTGTTTTGTGAAGGAAATAATATTTTGGCATTTTGAAATATTTTAATTGGATGGTCCTGGCGGGCACATTATAATTATAACCAATCAAAATCATTTGTTAATATTTTTTTGGTATTATCAAGGAAATAATTTTTGGCAAGAGTGGTTTGTCATGATGTGTATTTTATATAATATCGAGTCAATATATTTTAAAATATGGATCATATCATATAAATGGATGGGTAATATAAACGGATTTGGCAAGAATGTTTTAATTGGATGGCCCTGGCGGGCCCATTATAATTACAATTGACAATTGTTAGAAAGGAAATAATTTTTGGAAACAAAATAATTCGTGTTTTGTCAAGGAAATTTTTTTTGGCAAGATTTTTTTTGTCAAGGAATTTTTTTTGGCAAGATTGTTTTAATTGAATGGCCCTGGCGGGCCCATTATAATTATAACCAATTATTTGGCATTAATAATAACAACTGCCAAATTTTTGGTATTATCAAGGAAATAATTTTTGGCAAGAGTCGTTTGTCATGATGTGTATTTTATATAATATCGGGTCAATATATTTTAAAATATGGATCATATCATATAACTGTATGGGTAATTTAAACGGATCCCGAACCTAATCCTAAGCATATAATTTAATACTATAATGGGTCATGGATATCTATCAAACCTGAATATGGATCCCGAACTTGAGGAAAGGGTTATCCAGTTTGTTAGCAGTCATATGCATAATATTTTTTCCTTCTATGGTGTTAAAGTATGATAAGTTACTATTTTTTTTTTGCTAACTAATAAGTTAATATTTCATGTTATGCCGTGGGTACACTTGGTCACTTCCAACCTTTACAGATTTTCTCATCTGTATCCATAGTTCATTGATTAAGTTGCTGAAACTAATTTGAGTTCTAAATCCCGCAAATGTCATAGTTAATTGATTAAAATGCTGTTATTAGTTTGAATTCTTAAGCGTGCAAATTTCTTCACAAATTTACTGCTTTTATGGAGCTTCTGTCATGGCTATTATATCTAATGCTCAGCCATCAAAGAAGAAATTCAAGATGATTGTATGAGCAGGAAAATCCAATGCCTCAGGTTTAATGTGTTTTACAAATATAATTTTATTCTTTTCAGGGATCAAAACTTGAATCTGATGAGAGCAGCCCTGAAACGCCACCGTTGAGTAAAGAGCAGAAGCCTCGCAATTTGTGCCGTCCTGATGGGAAGGGCTCATCTTCGGATTCACTTGAACACTATATTTTAAAATATGGATCCTATCATATAACTGGATGGGTAATTTAAAAGGATCCCGAACCTAATCCTAAGCATATAATTTAATACTATAATGGGTCATGGAAATCTATCAAACCTGAATATGGATCCCGAACCTGAGGAAAGGGTTATCCAGCAATTTATAATATATAGATAAGAGCGTATTTGATTTCATTGAATACAGAGGAGATGTCTGAGTCATAATCAAAGTATTATGACATTTATATTTTTAAAGGTGATGATAAATGGAAATGGAAATGATATATGTGAATGGAAATGGAAACGGAAAAATGGAAAATGTGGAATGGTGTTTTATAAATGGAATAATGATTTGACAAAGAGGGGGATTGCAATAGAAAGCGTAAGAGGCTGTGTGCGGCACAGTCCGGCACGCAATATTTTATTACGGCCCAAGAGTTGCCGAAGGAGGATGTAGCGGGTGGCCTTCCTCCAGGGTTGATGACCAGGTGGGATCATCCCTTCTACTAGTAGTAAACAGAGAGCAGGTACGGTCAGGCGACTGATCATCGTCCTACGTATCTTGCGCTAACGGATATCCCCAAATATAACGCCTTAGAAATTTCGATTTTTTTAAAAAAAAATTATTTATTTATTATAAATTATAAATTATATTATGTGAGTATTGTTGGAAAGTGGAATGTATGTAAATTTGTGCTTATGTGCTTATGTGATGATCTGGATAAGTTGTGAAGGCCCATGTATTTTTATTTGTATTTTTGAGGATTGAGTATATTTAAATCATGTATTTTTGATCCTCTGTAAATTTTATAAAATTATCGGAGGGCTTAAAAATCATGAAATCTTTTGTAAAATTATCTTTATATATTTATTGAGTTTTTAAAATTGTTGGGTGAATTAATTTGGGTGTTGTGGTATTTTAAAATGATTTTAAGAGTTTTATTGTTTTTAAAGGATCAGAACTTGTAAAATTCATATTTAATTCATTTTTGATCCCAAATATATTTTAAAAATATGTGTGTGTTCGTAATTTTATACTTTTTATGGTAAAAATGAAAAGTTTAATCTTTCACCAAATTTATGTTTAAATTCGATTTTTAAAAGTTATTTACTTGATTTTCGAATTGTTTTTCAGAGAAATTACGAAATTGCCCTGCCTTATCTTCATAGAACACCAACCACCAGTCTTCTCCATTCTTCTTGCAGACTCGCGAAGGTTCTCTCCCTTCCTCTAATATCTCTCGTCTCTCTCCCATTCCAATCTCTCTCTCGAGTAAAATCCCTCCCTCCCACAAGAATCTCTCCCTCTCGCCTCACTCATTTCTCCTGTGTATGAGCGTGTGTGTGTGTCGCGCGTGTATATGCGTAGCAGTGTATGTATTCGTACTGGTGTGCAGAAATTGGGGCTTTCGTTGTGTGGGTTCAGCTGATTGATGAGAGCTATGGCGTGGTTTAATTGGGTCAGTGTGGATGCAGTGTGTATGTATGTATGTGCGCACGAACAGTGGTTGTGTGTGGGTGTGCGTATAGCTGCGTGTTGTGTTTATACGTGGTCGTATGGCTGTGTCGAGCTTGGAGCTCTAAGTTGTGGCTTGAATGATCCATCTCTCCCTCGTTCGTTACTGCTGGCTACGACTTCTGTGTGTGTGTAGACTGTGTTTTCGTGCGTGTTTAAGGTGTGGGTGTTGGATTCGACGGGATCTAATCCATTATTTATGGCCCATCGGGTTTTATTATTAATCATCTAAATAAGACTTGAGCCTAATTAATAATTAAATATATAAATAGCACTTAATATATATTTAATTATTACATCTAATATATATCTATTTAGATATATTTATTTATAATGGCTTAAGTACCCAAGCCCATAACTTTGATGGACGGTTATGGGTTTAGCCCATTAGGGTTGGTCCCATTATTCCCTCTATATAATGAATCTTATGCAAGAACAAAAGTTACGCGTCTCATAATATTCAGAAAATACACACACCCCATCCTTACGTATAGAGGAGAATAGTGAAGATCAAAGACCTCAAGTACTTGCGCTCTTCGGACTCTCTCAAGATCATTAATGGCCTCTTTCGATTCTGGTACGCTTCCGCTATTTATTTATACTCATAGTTTTGATCAAGAGATTCATGTATATATATTATGTTATATTTATATACATTATTTATTCTAACAATTGGTATCCGAGCCAACTCCTTGATTGATTCTTTGAGTTAACAAATTTTAATTACGCATTAGATTTGTTAAAACGATTAAATTTTAGTTATCTATCTTGTCCTCTGGACCTAAATCTTGATACTTGATATGCATGTCTATCTTAATCGAATTATGCTTTGTAAGTTGAATGATTAGTTTTTAATTATTCTAGAACTTCGATGTGCGTGATTGATGACCTAGCCATGTTATAAGTTTACATATTTACAACAATAATAAAAGGGGAAGGATATAGTTGATACGATGTTTGTTAATTAACAATTTAAGTTGCATCCCATCGTACTATTATAGGTTTCCTTCTATTTGCCTGGTATATGATTAATTTGGCTGTACTATGCATGATTTTCTTTAACTGTTAAATCAAAACTTCTGGCGACCAAACTTCCTGCCATATTAATCATCTAATTACATACTCATGTTATTGTCTGGTTAATTCATTGTTATATTTAATTATTTATGAATTATTTTTACTAGATCTATGTCGCTTCTAGTATAAATTAATTTATAAATAATTAAATATAACAATGAATTAACCAGACTATAACATGAGTATGTAATTAGATGATTAATATGGCAGGAAGTTTGGTCGCCAGAAGTTTTGATTTAACAGTTAAAGAAAATCATGCATAGTACAACCAAATTAATCATATACCAGGCAAATAGAAGGAAACCTATAATAGTACGATGGGATGCAACTTAAATTGTTAATTAACAAACATCGTATCAACTATATCCTTCCCCTTTTATTATTGTTGTAAATATGTAAACTTATAAAGTTTACATATTTACAACAATAATAAAAGGGGAGTTTACATAATGAGTCCAGGATCAACTGCGTCCTAGGAGTACTCTCCCACAATGAGTCTGCTTCTCTCTAGCTAGCTTCTAGATCTTTCTGCTATCTATGCTCATGAACCTACGTCTCGGAACCTGGTTCTCAGGAACCTCTCTACAGGAAACTGTACCTGCACAAATAACAAATTTGTTAGTCTGGGGAGCCTTTCTATAGTTCCCATGTACTTCTTGTTGTCCTCATTGCTGCTGCTAGGCTGACTCGGGCTCTTCTGCGGGGAGGAACCTGGTCCATTCGTAATCTGCTCAACTACTGCTTCATCAGGAACGTCTTGATACTCATAATCTCTTGACAGTCTTCTCAGCTAATGCTCATTTCTCTGCGTTTCGTCTTCATATATGATACTGGAAACAATCTGTCTCGTGGCTCATACAATACTTGTTGATCGGAACCTATGACTTAATTGGTATAAATCTAGCCCATGGTGATTTTGGGCACAACACCAAGAAAACTAGAAAAAATAGGTTAGTAATACGATCTGAAGAGCTCACATATAAGTGATGCATGTATGCAAGTATGAACGATTATCTACATTATATATGTTGCTACCTTCTCAAGTGGCATATCAATTATATACTTGACTGATTCAACTAACACGTTCGAGATCATAAACTAAGCATATATGTTACGTAAACTGCAAACCTATAGGGCATGACAACATCCTAAGTACAAGTTCACATAAATTTCATTTCTAAGGATCATGCAATATACGTATTATAAGCTATATGTATCTAAGCATGACAGAACATAAGATCTCATTGACAGGTAATGTGCATGATAGTTAAGGATATAAAGGCATGAAAGTAGAACTTATCTGTGCTTCATTGTGCCGGTTTGGATTGAGGTTCCGTTGCTGAACCTGGAAGATGGAAGCTCTCTTCTCTGTGCAAACGTAGGGGAATTGAGCTACCCCCCGAGTCGTCATGATGCGTGAACCTCCTATAGCTTGTTGAAGCGGTTGACTGAAAACTGCTTGTTACGGCTGAATATCACTGAACTTGGAAGCTGTAGCTATAAACTGGAAGCTTCTGATGATCATCAAGGATGTTGCAAGCTACTTTATCAAGAACATGTTAGCAGTACGGTACCTCTTTCAATCATATACAAGCTTTATAAGTGGGAGAATTCATTTACGTATCGCTTCGATGAGGGCACAAGGCGAATCCAATTGAGCTCTAGGTGAATCCTGGAAAGGGCACTTAGAGAATTCAATTGGGCGTCAAATGAATCCTTGACAGGGCATAAGACGAATCCAGTTGAGCTTTAAGTGAATCCTGAGAAGGGCACTTAAAGAATTCGACTGGGCGTCAAATGAATCCTTTTTGGCTTTAGGAAGCACGAAGTGAATCCATCCGGGCTCTAGGTGAATCATGGCAAGAGCACGAAGAGAATCCGATTGGGCACTAAGTGAATTCCTTTGTGGCATCAAGTGAATCCTTATAGGCTCTAAGTGAATCCTGCAGAGGGCACAAAGAGAATCTATAGGGCACATGATGAATCATTTCAAACTCTAGGGGCACCAAGTGAATCCGTAAGGGCACAAGGTGAATCCCTTCAAATGCTAGGGGCACCAAGTGAATCCGTACGGGCACAAGGTGAATCCCTTCAAATGCTAGGGGCACCAAGTGAATCCGTATGGGCACAAGGTGAATCCCTTTAAAGGCTTTTCAGGTACAAGCGAACTCTAGGTTAGGTTACCCATGCTCAGGTTTCCAAAACCCTTAACTAGGTGCCCACATGCTTATGGGACTTTTGAATGCGTGCCTACGATTCATAGGGCTTTTCGATGTGGATCTTTCGTGCTTGCAAGTCTTTCCTGGCTATCGAGTACATGTAGCTGATAGGGCTTTTCTAGGTGAATCTTTCTGGGCTCTATGCAAATCCTTGTAAGGGCATAAGGTGAATCCAACTGGTTGTTTATATGAACCTCTGCTTAGGACAAAAACTGAAACCAATTGGGCACCAAATGAATCCCTAAAAGGGTACAAAGAGAATCCATCAAGATACCAAACAAATGCGTGTGGATGCATGAAGCACCAAGTGAATCCTTTTGGGCTCTAGGTGAACCTATACGGGCACATAGAGAATCCATAAGGGCACTGGGTGAATACATGGATATGCTTAGGGAACCTAGTGAATCCTTCTAGGCTCTAAGTGAATCCTTGGATGGAGCACAAAGAGAATCCAGAAGGGCACTAGATTAATCGTCTACAGGCATGGAGCTCTTGCTATAAGCACATTCTCTTCTATTCAGGTATCGGCTGGTTGGGAACTTCAAGTAGGAAGCTGCTAATCAGAAACTATCAATAATTGGCTTCTAACAAATGTCAATGAACTTGGAAGCTGTTACATACAAGCTTCAAGTATATATGAATGAACCTGCAAGATGTCAGTTACAGGAAAATAACAAGGAATCTACTAGACACATGCAACTAGACCTGGAAGCTTAAATACATGGAACCTGTAAGCTACAGGTAAATATCAAGGAACCTGCGAGGTGCAGGTAAATATCAAGGAACCTGGGAGGTTTTCTACGAGTATCTTAGCATAAAAGGAGAGGCATCACCTGGATCTTTCTGTAGACTGATCAGATGTGAAGTGGAAGCATCCGTTAAGATTTGGAAACTCATTGATGTGTTCATGATGCAAGCATGCTGCTCTTCAAGATACTAGACCAAATCAATCCTCAAGGTTCCTGAACCAAATACAAACTATGAGATTTCCAAACTGCATCCTAGCCGTGAGGTTCGTGAATCAAAACTTTGAAATCCTCAACTTTCAAAGTACCATGTGCTATAGTAATTGTACTACCCCCCAGTTCTTCAGGGAAGCTTGTCTTTGATGAAGAACTAACTCCAAGAAGCTTCACAATTCTTCGATAATTTCTAATAAGTCGTTGAATATTCATCCATGAAGTTGAGTACTGTGTGTTTTCTTCAAGATGCTCATATCATATTCCTGTAGATACTCTTCATCAAAATTTTCAACTATGTCGAATTTTCTTTAACGCTCGAATAAATACTATAACCTCTTCACATCATTCTTGCTTGTAGCTTTAACACGTCTTCTCCTTTCTTCTTTATCTTCTTACGAAACATGCTGAGAATGAACCTCTATACAAATATCCCAATACAGTAACTCATTGTAAGAAACAAGAGATACTTAAAGAGATTACTTGTGAGGTATTTCTCGTATGTCACTGAATTGAATGAGGTATGTTCCTTGTTTTACAAGCTAAATGTATGACGTAATACAAGGAAAAGAACTACTCATAATTTCGTTGAAAACTACTAGAAAGAAATAGGTTTACTTGCTAGGAAGGTATACATGCACTACCCCTAGTTCTAAGAAGGAAATACATATATAAATAAAGGTCTCTCAACTATACTTTAAGGAAGCTCTCAAACTTTCAACTACTGGTCACCTCGAGCTATCCATTCCGCGAGCTTCCCGGCTTTAATCAATTCCTCAATTTGGTCTTTCAGTGCTCTGCATTCAGAAGTATCATGGCAATTATCCTCATGGAAGTCACAATATTTCTTCAGATCTTTCCTTGCTCCTACAGGTAAAGGTGTAGGCTTCACAAATATTCCTTCTTTCCCATAAACCATGAAGATGTGGTCTACTGGAGCGACCAAAGACGTATAATTGTCGCACTTTGTCTTCAATTTTGCTTTACTTCTTTTGGAGGAAGCTCGATCCCCAATAACATATGCTTGCGGGCTTGGAGACCTCTCTCGCTTGATTCCTTTATGACTAGCTTCATCTCCAAGATCTTCTGTTTCTCTCAACTTCAACAAGGATTCTTCCACACATTTATATAGTTCAGCTTGTTTGTAGAACTCACCTAGTGTACCAGGTTCACGTACTTGTAGCTCCTTCCAGAAGTCTGAACCAGCTCTAACTCCAGCAATCAGGAAGCTCATAATGACCTCGTCAGGAGCTTTCTTAACTCTGGGAACCTCTGCATTAAAACGTTTGAGGTACTCTGTCAAGGTCTCATCTGCTCTCTGCTTGATGTTGGCCAATGTATTGGTTGGGGGTGCAAAAGCGACGGAAGCTCTAAACTGAGTGACGAAGAGTTTCCCCATATTCTCCCAGGAATTTATAGAATCTGATGGTAACCTCTTAAACCACTGATGAGCTCCACCATAAAGGGTTGCAGCCAATAATCTACACCTTGTTAGCTCCTTAACTTAATAAACATCCATCTCAGTATTGAAACGACCCAGATACTCCACAGGATCCGTAGTGCCATCAAATTTAAACTCGTTTGACATACGATAGGATTTTGGTAACGGGGATTTTCTAACCTTCTTGGTGAATGGAGATGAGGTCATCACACATGTTATTGACTGCTTTTCTTCCTTGAGTTTCACTAGAATCTTCTTGATGTCTTCAGCATTCAAATCACTAGCTCCACCGTCCTTTGCTTCCTTATCTTTATCATCGGCTTCCTGTGAATCTGCTATACACGAATCGTTCGTGGTCTCGACTGAACTTGAATCATCTTTAATTATCTCGATGGAAGGTTCCTTAACAGGAGGTTGTTTATCCTTCGTTTCACCATCTTCTTCACCTTCAGTATCTTTCTTTGGGTCTTCGATCTCCTCCTCAGCCTTTTCTTCATGTTCTTCTTCATCGACACCTAACTGCTTGAGATTAATCTTAGCTTTTTTACCCTTCTTACCAGCTGTTAACTTTGACTTCTTCTTCTTCGGTGTTATTTGTTCGAGGGTTGTAAGCCTCTTTTCAATCGACTTTAGATGCTCTAGGACGTCAGCATGAGTAATCTTCTTCGTTTTCGGGGTTTGATCTTTCTCTACAGATTGCGTTGCTTCGCTATCAGAACTGCCTGCCATCTTTCCACTCTTAAGATGATAACTCTCCCCTCCTTCTAGCGCCAATGTTGATGAGTGGATTTCGTAACAACTTTTGAGAGGTTTATGGTGAGTTGTAAAGGCTAACGATCAACTAATCTATGGAGAATGGAGGTTTTTTGTAGGGGTTGAACTGAGCTCGAGAGCGTTTACAAGAATCTCGCGAGTTCCTTTGAGGCTTGTGTCGTGTGTTCTCAAGAATCTCGTAGGTGTATTGCGAGGCTTGTAACAACATCCTCCTCAAGGTGCCTACGTACCCTTGTATATATAGGGATCAAGTTCACGTAGTTCTTTTTAGACTAGAAGTCTGGTTAGGCGGCAATAAACTAGGTTCCTAATTCGTGGGGAACTCCTTTTCTCCAGATTTCAGCCACGAATAGGCGACCTAAGTCGAATAGAACTCGAGTTCTAGTCCGACTAGGGGTATGTTTACAAGTTCTCGTCCTATTAGATGTATTCAAGGATCATCTGCGCCCAAGGAATACATTCCAATAAGGAGTTGATGTTCATGACTTGCTCCTAAAGAATAGGAGGCTTAATCATACTAGAATTCTACTGGAATAAATCTGTTCTCGTACAGGAAGCTGTCTCACAGGAACCTGTCTGCAGGAACCTGTTTCTCGGGAAGCTGTCTGCAGGAAGCTGTCTTTCGGGAAGCTGTCTCTCGGGAACCTGAACCTGTCCAGATCCATTTCACATGCTATTTAGCCCCATTTAACTTAAGGGACCTCAATCATAACTCATATTACTCATACGGATTGGATCCTTAAGCCTAATGGGTCTAAATCTAGCCCATGGAGATTTTGGGCACAACAAATGAGAACAGTGAGTACACACATATTCACTACATTTCAAGCTATTTTAAAGGGCCCCGCTAGGGGTATCTTCAAAAAAAAAAAGTCTTATAATTCTACCCTCTATCAATTCCTAAAAAAAATTAACAAAAAAAAATTAAAATGAGAACAGTAAGAACACACATATTCGCTACATTTCAAATTATTTTAAAGGGCCCCGCTAGGGGCATTTTCACACAAAAGTCTTATAATTCTACCCTATATCCATTCATAAAAAATTAGCAAAAAAAAAAATTGCTTGAATTGTGGTCTCATTGTTCTCCAACATTTACGTATTATATTAACTATGAGGTCTCATAGTCAATATAATATGTTGTTGATATTATATGAGATTTAATGTTTTGGAGCCATTTAATGTTTTGAAGCCATTGGGGGTGAAGGGATTATCATTTCCGCATTTGAATAATGAAGACAATTTATTATTGTTTTCAATTAGAGAACAATATTTGTAAAAATATTTAATACTTTTATTGCAGATTTTGATGGATTAAATAAATTTTCAACATTGTTAAAATAGAATTGTATGCTGCTTTTTTATATAAATTTTAACATATCATTACTTATTAAATACTTATATAACTATATATAATATCTTTCTAAGAATTGATTATTTATATAATTGCATACAATATCTTTTTAAGAAATCAATCAAATTTGTTAAATTTTTGGTATTTTCAATTTAAATTAAATAAGATGTTTTAAGAAATCAATCAAATTTATTAAATTTTTGGTATTATCATTTTAAATTAAATAAGATGCTGTGTACGAATTACGGGGAAAATGCTAGTTTTATAAACAAATCATTTAAAAAAAAACGAAACTTACTCAGTTATAATATCACTCAAAGTGGTGTCTGAGGAGGGTAGATGTACGGAGACCATGCCCCTATACAATAGGAAGGCCAAATACAAAGAAAGAAAACTAATACAAACTAACCTCACACACCCAGGGGTTGAACTCTTGACCTCCTACAAAGGAAACAATGGTTCAACCCACTACACCAGCAACATGTTGGTCAAAACAAATCATTAAAGTCTCGGCTAAAAATATGTAGAGTTCCTAACACTTGGATATAAAGTTTCAAACATTTTTTTCTTAGGTTTAGATAGCCCATCAATCTCATAAACCACAACCAAACAACAGCCCATTAAGTTGTGACCCGATTGAGCAAATCTGGGTTGCTTGGGCAAAAACTTCGAGCATCTCAAAACCCTACCTAAACCCTCAAGCCTAGAACCTTCTATCTCATCTCTACATACATATACACACAACAAACAATATTACCCATCATTTCCACATAAAATTAAATTGCAACTTTAAATTATAAATAAAAATAAGCAAGATCGATGGCAAAGCGTTTGATCCCAACACTTAACAGAGTCCTGGTGGAGAAAATCGTTCCTCCTTCCAAAACTACCGCTGGAATTCTCCTCCCCGAGAAAGCAGCTTCTAAGGTAAGATTAAGTTGTAATTACATTGTTTTCATATGATTTGATGGTTATAAATATGATATATTTGTATGGTTTTAGTTGAACTCGGCGAAAGTGGTGGCGGTTGGACCGGGGGATATTGATAAAGCTGGAAATAAGATTCCGGTGTCTGTTAAGGAAGGTGATACTGTTCTCTTGCCTGAATACGGTGGTACCCAAGTCAAGCTCGGCGACAAAGAGTATGAATTTTACCCACAATTATACATTACCATTTTCTTTGCATTATACTAGTAGTTCTGATATATGTTTATTGATACATTACCAGTTTAGCAGATAACAAATTATAGTAATTAGGTTTTTTTTTTGGGGTGGTTAAGTTTGGTTATTTTTAGCGTAGTTATATTCTTACGTGCTGGATGTTGCACTTGCTTATCTACGGGTTGGTATTATTGTGCAGGTATCACTTGTTCAGGGATGATGATATCTTGGGAACTCTTCATGATTGATTGATGATCAATTTGGGTTTTCTGAGGAGATAATGTTAATCGTCGGAGGTTTCTATCTATTACTAAGACTGTTGTTTGATTGTTTTAAGAAACTTAGTTTGGTTTCTGAATTTAGCTTCTCCAAGTGTATCAGATTTTAAATGATATTTACCTGTGATATGGGATCAAGGAAATGAAAGACGATCTCCTTACTTATTCTCTTCACATGTTCCATTTTGTTGATTTGGTATACGTTATTTTTAAATGATATTTACCTGTGATATGGGATCAAAGAAATGAAAGACGATCTCCTTATACTCTTCACATGTTCCATTTTGTTGATTTGGTATACGTTATTTTAAATCCTTGGGGTGCTACTGTTTCTAAGTTTATTATAGTCTTGTTTGGTACTTACGGAAAATTTTGGATTAGAGACCGAATTGTTATACTCTATGATTGCTGCTGATTAAATTTATATCATAGTTTCAGTATATTGTGCAATTAGCGAGTAGGAGAAAATGAAATAAACGTATATGGTCATTTGTGATTCAAGCATCTAAGTCATTACTAAGACTTGTAAACAATTGAGTCATGTTTAGGATTCCTTCTGCTACAACACCGCTGTATTTTATTCTTCTTTTTATTTGCATACTCCATCTTTGCATTTCCTTCTTTTTTAATATGTATATACCAGTACATTCTACATCTAAGAAGAAATTGTCTGTGTGTAATTTTTGTCGCGTCTTGATAGTGTGAAATGTGATTTTGATCGTGTAATTTTTGTCGCGTCTTGATAGTGTGAAATGTGATTTCGATTGTACGTGACATCACTTGTTTTTGCTATATTTAGATATTGATATGATGTCGGTTGATTATCATACAACATGTTTGTTCTAGAAATATCGAAAAAAAATGTTTGTTTTAGTGCTTTAAGTATTGTATTTCCCTGGTGATAGAGTAACTGGCGTTGGATTATTTAAGCTACTACTGGACAATTATAGCTCCCTGGCTTGAAACAGATCAGGGAAGTACTTGTTGGTAAAGTGAATGGCTTAGTTATTCATTAGGAGCCAGAACTCTCAGCCATATTAATGGGTCTAGGCCTTTGATCCTTGCCTACAGGTATACCCTTGGCATGATTCTTTTTTTATTCTTTTAAAATAAGAAATCATCTTCCTCTTATGTCATGGTACCGCCGATCGGGTCATAGATACCTCTACATTCTTGTAACTTGCAGCAACCAAAACAGACTAAATGTCCAGTGGCATGATGCTGCTGATTGCTGACATGTTCTGGTAGCTTGTTTGTTTTGCTAGAATTAAATTGTTATTTTTGATTGTTATGCCGTAAAGAAAAAACAAAATTAAGGATCAATGAAAGAGTTCTATTAATTTAGTCGGAATGTTGACAGAATCAATAATTTTGTGATAGTTGATGCTATATGTGTGAGTGTAGGATGTAGGATTTATTCTGAAGTGGTTAATGCTATTCAATTGAGTTATTAATTGTGTATTTGTGTTGGTTTAAGCCTGAAAATCGGATTCGGAAGAGTCTTGAAGAAGACAATACTTTGAATAGTATCCTAAAGAGAAGGAATGTGTCAATCATTCAGTATCAGTCAGAATTTGTTTGTTTTCGTTTTTTTTATTTTATTTTTATTACAAATTCTTTTCTTGTATTAAATGTCTATTAATGACATTTTAATTAATCATTAATTACATCAATTAAACATATATTAAATTTACTCTATTTAATTTGTTTAAAAATTAGCAAACTTTATTTGAACTTTATAGTTACTAGGCAACTTATCCGCGCTTCGCGCGGTTCATAAATTTTCATTTAAAAATATTGAAAATAGATATTTTTTTTAGTTTTTAAAAATTGATTGGTTTCTTAAGAAATATTTTAAAAAAATTTATTCAAAACAATTTATATGAATTATAAGTTTGAAAATACTCTCTTTATATATCTAAAATTTTCATAATCTCAAAAATATCATAAACATAGAAAGTAGCAATTATATTAATACAAACGTAGTCTTTACGATCAAAAATTATAAATGTAATAACACTTTTTAAAGCCGACGCCCCTATCATAACATATATGTTCAATAGTACTGTAAGAATTTATTAAATTTGAATATTAATTTATTTTGACACAATATAATGAACAATGGGTGAATAACTTTTTTTTTAATTTTTATCGATTTAATCTACCGATAAAATTGGATTTTTTCAATGTAATAAGTTTGATCATAACCCATGTGTAATTTATTCATATGTAAAAATAAAAAAACTATTTGTTTTATTTTTATTACAAGCGAAGATGTATATACTTCTATAATTCATTGTGATTTCCATAATCACTATTAATAAAAATTGTTTAAGAAGTTAAGGATCATCTTTGCTACAATTGTCCGAAAAGAAATTAGAGTGGTATTCGATAGGGAATAAAAAAGGATGCAAAATAAATAATTTTTACTCGTCATTTTACCTAAAAATAAACTTAACTATATGTATAATTAATATTTAATAATGAAATAATAATTATACTGCTCAAATAAAATTTTAAATTTTTTAATATAAATAAATAAATTATATTTAACACATATTTATTAGGTATAATTCATGACTAATTAATATATCATTAAGAGCTATTTAATGTAAGAAAATAATTTTAATAAAAAATTCAAAATAACGAAAATTCAAGAAAAATATTTTAAACGCTTCTGGTAATTTTCCGATCTACATAATTTTCTTGAATTTTCGTTTTTTTGAATTTTGCAAGATCTTTACTTAATTTCTGGAATTGTATACAAACAATATATACAGATTTTTAATTTTGCACATGAATAAACTATACATGTGATATTATCAAATCGATTAAATTTAATAAATCCAGCCATATATTTATCGAAAGATAAATTCGATAAAAAAAGCTACACACCTATTGTTTCATTATATTAAGTCGAAATAAATTTACACTCTAATTAAACAAATTCGTACACTATTTTTAAATATGTATATTTATGAGAAAGGTGTTGGTTCTAAACAATGTTATTAATCTTAACTTCTCAAGCATCTTCATTATCAATGATTGTGAAATCTTAATAATTTATGGAAGTACTCAGATCTTTATTTAATATTTGAAATTTGTATACAAATAATATAAATAGATTTTTACTTTCGCACATGAATAAATCACAGTTATGACCAAACTAATTAAATTGAACAAATTACCCAACCATTTTATCAGAAGATTAAATCGATAAAAAATTTATACACATGTTGTTTCATATAATGTGTCAAAATTAATTAATTTTCAAATTAAATAAATTTTTACACTATTATTGAAGATGTATATTATGAAAGGGGTGTCGGCTTTAAAAAAACGTTAATAAGTTATAATCAATATTTATAATTTTATATCGTAAAGATTACATTTATATTGAAATTTTCATTTTTATATGTTTGTGATATTTTTAAGATTATCAATATTTTATATATATAATAAGAATATTTTTCAACTAATAATTCATATAAAATATTTTAAATTAATTTTTTTTAAAAATTCACATGAGACCAATCAATTTTTAAGAATAAAAGGAATTTATTTATTTATTTTCAATACTTTAAAATAAAAAAAATCATAAACCGCACGAAGCGCGGATAAGTTTGCTAGTTAATATAAGGCATGGAGTTTCTAAAGCACATTATAGAGAAGTTCTCTATTACTGCATTTTAAATCTTGTATTTTATTATTATTTTTGATAATCCAACCGTACGGATGAAAAGTTTATGTGGAACTAACGTTGTATACAAATTTTTATTATACTAGTTAAAACCCGTGCGATGCACGGATGTTCTTTAATATAACAGATTTTTTTTTAATTAAAAATTTTAAAACATAAACTTTCTTGGATTAAAATTTTAGCAAAATATGTTCTGATATAATTATATATATGTTGTCCGTGATATTTTTAGAAAACGATGGATTTTAGTTTGAAAATATTAAAAAGATGAAATATTTTAACTGAAAAACGTAATCGGTTAGTTATTAGTTATTATATTGTTATTATTTTATTGTACTTAAATAAAGAAAACCAAATAGGTTTTTCTGAAAAAAAAAATAAAAAAATAGAAAAGATAATGTATTTTAGCTGAAAATGGTAATTGGTTAATTATTAGTAATTATAATATTTTATTTTATTAAACATAATTGCTCATAGTTTTTTTAGAAAAGGAAAAATTTTAGCTAGATAAACTGTATTTTACGTAAAAAAAAAATTGGCTATTGAAAAATAGAAAAGGTAGCATATTTTACTTGAAAAAGGAAGAATTCCTCATATTTTATGTGATAAAAGATTAGTTATTGAAAAATAAAAAAGGTAACATGTTTTACCTAAAGAAGGAAATTTATTAGTTATTAGTAATTATAAATAATTAAGTAAGGATAACATGAAGATGACATGATTTATGTGAAAATGGCAATTGATTAGTTTATAGTAATTATAATTTAATTATGTTATTTTACTAAATAAAATTGCTCATAGTTTTTAGAAAGAGAAATTAATGTTGCCCGTTATATTTCTAGAAAAAAGGGAATTTTATTAGAAAAAATTGATTAGTTTATAATAATTATAATTTAATTATGTTATTTTACTAAATAAAATTGCTCATAATTTTTAGAAATTGAGAAATTTAATGTTGCCCGTTATATTTCTAGAAAAAAGGAAATTTAATTAGAAAAAATAGAAAAGATTATATATTTTATTTGAATTGGTTAATTATTAGTATTATAATATTATTATTGTTTTATTTTTATTAAATAGAAACGCCCGTGATATTATTGGAAAAAGGAGGTTTTAGTAAGAGAAAAGAAAAAAGGTAACGTGTTTGAAAGATTTTAGTAAGAGAAAAGAGAAAAGGTAACGTGTTTTGAATGAAAAAGGTAATTGATTAGTTAATAGTAATTATAATATAATTACGTTATTTTATTAAACAAAATTGCTCGTAGTGTTTTTAAAAAAGAGAAATTTTAGTTAGATAAAATGTAAAAGATATTCTAATTTACCTGAAAAAGGAAATTATTTAATTATTGAAAAATAGAAAAGGTAATATGACCTGAAAAAGAAAATTGATTGATAAATGAGAAATTTTAGTTAGATAAAATATAAAAGATATTGTATTTTACTTGAAAAAGGAAATTATTTAATTCTTGAAAAGTAGAAAATATAATATGTTTATTTGGAAAAGGAAATTGATTAGTTAGTAGTAATTGAGTAAGGGTAAATACGTAAAATCAACAGGTACCGTACCGACCGACCAACCGACTAACCAAACTTTTAATGTTTCGGCTTTTATATAATAGTATAGATTTGAAATAGTGGAGCATCACTTTTATAATAATACTATATTTTATATATATTCAACAACACAGATTTTTCATAATCTTATTGTTATAAATTTATAGTTTCAAATAATTAAATTACACGAAAATTTGTACATTCACATATTTTTTGTATGAATTTAACATCCGTATGGTTGAATTGTTCAAACAATAATTAATTTATCATATTTTAAATCGCATTAATAAAAAACTTCTATATTATATGATTTAAATACTCTTTTCCATATCAAAAGTTATTTACTGGTGAGCCCTTAGATCTACATCTTTTGGGGGCTAACGAGTAATGACGACAATTCCAGTGGAGCTATCACCTGCTCCAAATTACTCCGTATAAAGTCATGGCCTCATGGATCCATCATACATCCCCCACATGATTGCTAAAACTAGTACTCCTTCCTCCTTCCGTCTCTTTTTAAGTTGCTCGTTTGATATGTCGGGACTGTTCATAACATGAGATAAACTACTAATTTATGCATAATCTATAAGATCAAATATAGTCATGAGTGATCTTGTTGGATTCATATTTATGAGTACTTTAATACAGTGAAGTTTTTATATTTAAAACTAATACAAAATTGAAGATATTAATGATTAAAAGTGTGCATTGGCAAACGTGTCCAAAAGAAACATGCAACATATTTAGAGACGGGAGGGAGTATAAACTGGCCGCAAATTCACAAGACCCGTCCTTTTCATCCCATCATCCCCGGAGCAGAAATGAAAATTTAATACAGTACTATAGACAAGAGAAAAAGAAAATACTACTATCATTATTCATTACAGATCCGAGGGGTCTAAAATATCTCACACTAAACGGTTTTTTCCTTTAAATATTTTGGCCTTAACGATGTAACGTTGCTCATCCTTATATGAAATATTCTCTAGTGACATCTTGCAAAATTTATGTGGTACTAAAAAATTTGTCTTCAAGTTGTAATTTTTTCTTAAAAAAATGCATACACATTTTGCATTTTAAATATTTCCATATTAAAATGTTTTACACATGAGTCCAAATCTTCTACACCATTTTGGTTGTGCCACTCCATGTGTCATTGTTTTTGATTGGGTGGTTGATGTGAATGTAGGGGGTCCCATTTATATTAATGAATGGAACCCCTACATTCACACCAACCACCCAATCAAAAACGACACTTGGAGTGGCTTTAGGTGGTGTAGAAGATTTGGACTCTTTACACATCCCCACAACTTTATATACTCCCTCCGTCCCAATTTACATGTCCCTTTTCTAAAAAGCACACATATTAAGATAAAGTTAGTTGAATAAATTTTTCCAACTAATACCCTTATTTAATACATTGAAAAATGAGAATAGAGTTAAGTTTAAAAAAATCAAATTTTTAATACAATAAATGTAGGGATAGTTTTGTAAAACTACACTTAAATTTGCATTGAAAATAGAAAAGGGACATGTAATTTGGGACAAATTTGTTTTAGAAAAGGGACATGTATTTTGGGACGGAGGGAGTATTAACTTGTACAAAAATACGATTTAAAATTTACTGAAATACTTTATATGAAATTATAATGTAATTTAGAATGTCATAAAAAAAAAAATAAATCAGAAAATGCATTTGTATGTTGCACATAAATGATGATTTGATATATATAAATGAGAGAGAACGAGAGAGAAAGAGACGGGGAGAGAGTCTGAGAGGAGAGAGATGAGTAGTTATTAGTAGTTGTGATGATAGTTAAGATGTGATTAAGGCAGGGGCAGCGATGCACGCATACAACAGGCTCCCAAACAGCGGACACACCTCTCCTTCTCCCCCAGCCTCTCCTCGCCGTTCTCCTCGCTTCCGTCACTCCCGCATCAAAACCGGCCGCTTCAACTCCCCTTCCTCCTCCGCCGCCGTCTCTCCCAAAACTCCATCTCAACGCATAACCAGGACTCTTCTCTCCATCTTACTCCGTCGCCAGGGCGTCTTTCTATTCGCTCCGCTCATTTACATTGTCTGTATGTTATTTTATATCGGCACTGTGTCGTTCGACGTCGTTCCGTTTATTAATCACCGCCCTGCCCCTGGCTCTGTTTACAAAAGTCCTCAGGTTTATGCTAATCTCAAACCTGAGATGGAAGCTGATGATTCGGCTGACGATGCGGTGAGAGCTTATCTTCATCTTGTTTCGATTTGATTATATTTTGTTCGATTATTTAATTGTTTCCAGTTAGGATCTAGAAGGATCGTTTACGCAATGCTGTTGATTTTATCGTGTTTAGCTAATTTGCATTCTACTTATGTTTTTGATTTCGCGAATTGTGCATTGAATTCAGTTTAGTGTTCGATTATTATTAATTTAGGGGATGCTTGTGTAGTTTTGTTTATTAATGTTTTAGTTTGAAGTAGAAGGCTAGAAGCATTGTTATGGATGTACAGATTTAGACTGCCAGGTACGAAATCGAAATCTTTGCTTTAGTGAAGCATTATGGAATTAGTAAGTTAATTTAGACTGTTGGTGAAGTTTCTTTGACATCTTCGAGAAGAGACTCGGAATTTTTTACATTATCCTTTATGATCTCCATATTACCAATTTGTACCTCTTTACAATCTTTTATGAAACTAATTGAATAATTATACAGGTTCCTAAACCCTAGTAGATGATTATTACCATATATTCGAATTCTAGAATATTCTTACACTTGCATCTAAATAATAATATAGATAATTACATCTAAATACACTTACATTTAAATAATAATTTTGTATAATATTTTATGTGTTGCATAAGGCCGTTCAGTAGAAACTGTAGCCTTAGGTAAGTTAGGCCTTTCGATCTCACATGTTGATACCAGTTACAACGGTGTGAGATGTGTTTGATGAACTGTAATTCTTATCTAACTGTGATGTAGAATGGTCCATGAATATTTACTTATATTAATGTCACATTCTATGGTGGCATGGTGCTGTACTTTCATTGGAGTAATTATAAGTAATAAGTTTATAAGGTGGTAAGATTTTCAATTTTCGGTATTAAGTTCAAAGTGTATACTCAAGGTCTGATAAGCTTAAACAGTGAGAATTGGGGAACATACCAATGACCTGTATACGGGATTGACTAGTTTGTGCTATTTGTAGTTTTAGCTTGTAACATGGATAAAACTATGATGAATAATTGTTGCACATGCCATCTTTTCTCAAGATTTGGGATCTTAAATTTATTGTTTTCCTTTTTTGCAATTTCTTTTTGACACAAGGCACTTTATCAACTGTAGATATCAACCACATGGAAACTTAGCCATAAAGGTGGTCAGTGGAGGCCATGTTTAAGCAAGTCTTCTGGAGGTATGAGCACGTACTGTCATGCCATCGAAATAGGAGGCTACTATGTTTTTATTTTAACAAAATCTGTTGGTCAATATTATTAAAGATGTTTTGTTTCACTCTGTATGCTCATTACTTCCAAAACAGCATACTGTTAACCACACCGACTCACTGATTATATCTTGTGCCATGGATTGGAACCACAAATACCAGATGGGTAAAGTTGTTACTACTGCGATCATATTACTTCTTTGTTGACCAGCTAACAAAAGGAGGTCTGTGACCACCCAAGAACAATATTAACACATTTACATTGCAATTGATGCCATGCTGTTCATTGAGGTTTCTCTTCATCAATGGCAATCCATTATGTTCTATTTTTTTTGTGATGTAAAAACTGGCCAAGGAGACTCATGATCTTCTGGTCACAGTTTTTTGTTTGCATAGACATATGTAATGATCATGCTATATAATTCAGGTCACGAACTTCCTACAATACTTTGAGTTGGACATTTTGAGGATTGTATACTTCAGTTTTGATCTTTCGGAAAGATGTTTACATTTCAAACATATATGTATTTAATTTAAGAAGGTCATTGATGCATATTGATTTAAGGTAGTCTTTCACTGTAGGATTACCAGAATCAAATGGTTATATTTACGTCGAGGCAAATGGTGGCTTGAATCAACAGAGGACGTCGGTAATTTAAGTGCTTTCTTTGCTACTGACTTGATTATTTCTGACACTGCCTAAATTTTTTATAAATAAGTGCTCACATATTGCATTTCTTCATGGTTTATATCTGTGTTACATAGATATGCAATGCAGTTGCTGTGGCCGCGTATCTTAATGCTACGCTTGTTATTCCCGAGTTTCGTTATCATAGCATCTGGAAAGACTCTAGGTGTGTATACATATGTTTGTAGTTTTTTTTTTGGCAATTTGCAGTGATAGGTTGTCTGATGGTGCAATATTTTTGTAATTTTAATTTGTTTTGGTAAATGAATTGCGTTGCCAACAAAGCTACTGAATATGATTATGCATTAATTTCTTTAGAGTAGTGCTCTTTTTACTTAACTATGAAAATGATATATGTTTATGATTTACTATATTTGTACACACACATATACAGTAAATTATGGATGTGTTTTAAATTCTAACTTAAATGTTATTGTAAGTTTACTCAAACCTATAATATACTTTGCACTAATATTGTTATATTCAAAATTCTTAGTCCTCACATGTCTTCAGCTTTAAGATCTGATTTGGCTGATAGGAATTTTAGGTGTTGCTAGTTTATGTAATCCATGGTTCTCTGATTCTTGAACATGTAGATGTTCATCTTAACATAGTACTATACTACTATATAATCCTGCTAAGCCACCCTCTCAAAATTGTATGGTATTAGGAGGAGGGATTAACATTGATCATATAGTATATGCTAACATCCCTCATCCCCCTCACCGGAAAGTGTTGGGCTTGCTAAGCATGCCTTAACTCTACATTAGTATGATATTGTCCGCTTTGGGCCGAGCCCGCACGGATTTATTTTTGGGCTTCTCCCAAAAGACCTCATACTAATGGAGTTATCTGGCTGCTTATAAACTAGCAATCTGCCCCTCCCACAAACGATGTGGGACAACTCCTAACAGAAAGCCCATTTTTTGGTTCAAGCGTGGATCACTAAGCGCTCATCTCTAGAGCAATATTTTTCCATAGTATATGTTAAGAGTTCACTCATTGACTGCCGAAATTGAGCAGCAGACTTTTTAACCTGCCGAAAGGAAGATCCAGTGTAGTTGGCACTCTTATTCATTTTAATACATGCTAAACAAATGGTTGATGCAGTTTACGTTATATTAGCTGATTGTTGATTTTTTTTTTGGTTCCTGGAAAATTTCATTATGGCCCTGTTTGGCAATTAGCTGATAGCTGATAGCGGATTGAATTAGCTGTTTTGACTAGCGGATTGAATTAGCTGTTTTGACTAGCGGATTGAATTAGCTCTTTTGAATAAAAGTGTTTGGTAAATAGCTTTTTGAATAACTTTTTGTGACACATAGCAAACCTCTAATTGAAAAAGCTCCTAAAATGAGCTTTTTGATCCAAAACCTCTAACTCAAACCTCTAACAACCAAACACTCACATTAGAGGTTTTATTTGGTCAAACCTCTAATCTACCCCCAAACCTCTAATTTCATCTCAAACCTCTAACTTCCAAACACCCCCTATATATCTCCTTCACCCGTGCTGACTTGGATTTTGATTAATAGTAAGAGGTGCTTTGAAACATTGGCCTGTAGGCATCATTGTTGTATACAGTTTTACAGCTGTTTCATTTACTTATCTTGTTAGCAAATTAACTAAGAGTTTCTTCAAGGTGAATTTTGTTTTCAAAGATGGTCATTGTACTAAAAATTTGAATTTGTTTGCCTCACTTTTTCCATGGACAGTGAATTCAAAGACATCTATGATGAAGAATTTTTTCTTAGAATCTTGAAAAATGATGTAAGAGTAGTCGATAAAGTTCCTGGTTACTTGATGGAACGGTACGATAGCAATACAAGTAATATACTCAATTTCAGAGTAAAAGCCTGGGCCCCCATTCAGTACTACAAGGATGAAATACTTCCCAGGCTACTTGAAGAAAAGTGAGTTGACATGCATATTACATTTGTATTTGTGTAGTAATAGTTGTTGTCATTTCTACTCTTGTTACAACCACCAAAAATACTAGAAGAATAAACTAAATGCATCTGTCTGAAGTGGGTATATGTTGGTCGATAATATAAGAGCATGACACATTTGTTTTCTGTACTTCCACTTGCTATTACATTAGTTCTTTGTTCTACAGTTGTAGTTTACTGGGTTCATTTACAATTGAATTAGATAGCCTCATTTATCTATTGCCTGTTGAATGTTTTCTTTTAGTAAAAACAGTTGGTGGATCATGCTTACTGATTAGTGTTACTTTTCGCCTTTTCTACTTTTGTTGAACACTTGTCACTTCTTTTCTAAATTCATCTCTTTGACTGCAATCTGTCTGTTTTATGTATCTTACTTTTGAATAATATAATAAATTTTTAAATCAGGGTGATAAGGATTTCTCCTTTTGCAAATCGTTTGTCGTATGATGCTCCTCTACCTGTTCAACAACTTAGATGCATAGCAAATTATGAAGCTTTACGGTTTTCTAGTGCTATATTAAGTTTGGGTGAATCTCTAGTTGCAAGGATGAAAAATCACAGCTTGAAAAATAGTGGCAAGTACATTTCTGTCCATCTTCGTTTTGAGGAGGTTGGTTTTTACTATGTTAAAGTCTTATCCCCAGTTTCTCGTTTAGCAGTTTTTTATTATATCCTTCCAGTGCAGGATATGGTTGCTTTTTCTTGTTGCGTTTACAATGGTGGAAAAAAGGAACAGGAAGACATGAATGCTGCAAGGGAGAGAGGTTGGAAGGGGAAATTCACAAGGGCTGGTCGAGTTATTCGCCCTGGAGCAAACAGAATAGATGGCAAGTGTCCACTAACACCTTTAGAGGTATATCATCTCTATAGCTCATCTTGTATACATTGTGGCAATTTAAATATTTTCACAGTTAGCATTGATATTTATGTACCCTGCCTTATATCTTATGACTTCTGCCACTGTATTATCAAATTTTGTATTCTGTTGGTGAATCCTTTTATTGCTATAGTTTATATAGATATAAAATTAGTTTTATATAAACCTTGTTTTTATATAGTTTTATATAGATATAGTTTTGTTAAGTTTGTTAAACGGTCTGGGAACAAGGTAGCTCACTATTTAGCGAGATACAATTGTTCTCCTTTATGAAGTCTCATTTTTTTCATGGCAAAAAAATATATAGAAATAAAACTAGTTTGTTATATACTGATTTGGTATCCACTTACCTAGAATTTGGTCTTTCCCAAAATTTTTTGTTCTCCACAGTTGCACCTTTTTGTGAATGAATATATGAAGAGAGTTGTAGTGACTTCAACTTAATTAATATAGTACGGATTATATGGATCACAGATCTCTCTCGCTGCTAAAAATCTTCGATCGTTGTTTAGTAATATAAAATGAAAAATCACCAGAAATTGTCTTGTAAAGTTTGACCTTGCAAAAATTAGATTTGAGAATTTCCCTCTTAGTTTGATTATAGACACTTGAGATCTTACTCGAACAGACCACACAGTTCTTGATAACATCTGCTGATAGGCATCTATTCCCTACCTGTACCTACATCTTATTTATCTGTTTCTCTTATTGTTTGCTACAAAATAGTAACTATACAAAAATCTGAGTAGATTTTCTGCGATAGAAGTTGGGCTAGATCAGTCACGATATTTATGTGCTTTTACTTGCTACAATAAATCTTGTACCACTCCATAGGGATAACATATTGGTTTCTCTGCTGACCCCTGCACTCCACAGTTTTACCACACTTAACAAATCTCGGATATCGTAACCTAGTCTAAATGTTCACTGTCGTCAGGTTGGTTTGATGCTCAGAGGGATGGGGTTTGACAACACCACATCTTTATATTTGGCATCCGGAGAAATATACAATGCGGATACTTATATGGGCCCCCTATTGGAAATGTTTCCCCTTTTACAAACAAAAGAGACCCTGGCATCTGCGATAGAACTAGCTCCATTTAAGGTTTGAGAGTTAATTATAGTTTTGTCTTGTATACGTTATATATCTTGCTTTGAAACAGATGTATTGTTTTCTAGAATTTCTCTTCCAGGATGGCTGCCATAGATTATACTGTTTGTCTTCATAGCGAAGTATTTGTGACAACTCAGGGGGGTAACTTCCCTCAGTCTCTTTTGGGCCATAGAAGATATATGTATGGTGGACACTCAAAAACAATCAGGCCTGACAAGAGGAAGTTAGTCTTGTTTCTTGACAATCCTAATATAGGGTATGCATCTAATCTTATGTACAGTACAATTTTAGCATTTAGTAAATCAAATTGGTTACTGTCTTAAGGAGACTAAATGCATTTTTAGCTTTTTAGTACAGCGAAAGAGTCGAGATTTTGGTAGGCAATATGATTGAAATTGAATGTAGTTAGATGTTGCACTTAGTTACAAAGGTTACCCAGAACTACGCAAAAACCAATATAAGTTTGGATAAAACCCTCTGCTCTTGCTAGCTGTCCAAAAGTCGTATTTAGATTAGTTGAGAAGTTCCCAGCGCTATTTGATCTTTGATACATATCTGGATTCAATTTGCCTTGTGTCTTCTTCCAGGTGGAAAAATTTTAAGCGCCAGATGCTACTTATGCGAGCTCATAGCGATTCGAAAGGGTTTGAACTCAAACGACCGCATGACTCCATATATTCGTTCCCATGTCCATATTGCATGTGCCATGTGAATAAAACAGAAGATCGAGTGCGTACGTGACGTAGTGCTTGTGTTTGCGTGATGATAGCTGGCTTAATATATTCACTTCTCTTTGGCAAGATGCAGATAATCGGAACTTCAATGATTAATTAGAAGGCAGGCTGAACTTCTATTTAATTCAGAAAATCAAAATTTTAACTGAAAGTGCATCTTCTATTGGAAATGCAATGAATCATTAGAAGGCTCATCTGTTACTAGAAGGAGCGGAGCAAATATCGCATGGGCTCATGTGGCAGCTGCTGTGTTAAACAAGCTGTGAGATGACATATTGCGGATTTTTGACGGGTGTTTTAGAAGTGCACATAAGATTAACATGTATCATTACCTATCAGAGATGATTCTTTGTTTTTCCTTTTAGGTAGAGTGTGAATGGTAGTTGCCAGGCGCTAGAAAATTTTCCCAACAAGTTAACTGTAATTTAGCAATCTCAGAAATTTTTTGATTTGGTAATGATTTACTTTTATAGTTCTTCCAACATGATTACTGTGTAGTGTGTAGTGCGTGTAATTCCTCTTTTCAGTTTTTTTTTTTTTTATTATGTTATCTCTTTTCAGTTTTATTCATGAAAGAAAAATGACTGAAACATGTATTACCTATAATAAACAAAAATGAAATTTTTTTTTTTGTGGGAAAACAAAAATGAATTTTGAATAACTTATAGGTAAGAATTCTAAAAAGTAGACAATGTGCCTGTTTGGCAATTGGCACAACTTTTCTTAAGGAGAATAAAAATTTTATATTTTGATAAATTTTTTTATACAAATATTTAATTTATGTTTGAGATTCAATAAGTTGCAAAAATAAGTTGAAAAATAAGTTGAAAAGTTAGGAATAAGTTGGAAAATAAGTTGAAAAGTTAGGAATCTCTAACTTTGACCTGTTTGGGAACTCATTTTAGTGTGGACTTATGCCTTATAAGTCCATAAGTCCTTAGGGGATGTTTGCCAAAATAAGTTTTAGCTAAACTTATACTCCCTCCGTCCCCATGAGTTCTTAACATTTGTTTTTTGCACGGAAACCAAGATAATGAGTGTAATATTATTAAAATAAATGAAGTAGTGGGTGTAATAGTGATTTTATTGTTAAAATAAATTAAGTAGTGGGTGTAATAGTGTAAAGTATTGTTAAAATAAGTGGAGTAGTGGGTGTAATAGTGTTAAAACTTACTATTTTAGGAAATGTTAAGAATCTATTGGGACATCCCAAAATAGAAAGTGTTAAGAATCAAAAGGGACGGAGGGAGTAATACGTTGAATGTTAAGTGCCCGTTTGGCAAATCTGCCTATTTACTTATTTCGGAAAAAATTTTGTATTTATATTTTTTTTTAGAGAAAAATGTGTATTGGGAGTTTAATATTCATTGTCTTGCAAAAATAAGTTACTTTTTTCAGAAAAAAGTACATGTCTTAAAATAAGTTGACTTATTCTGAGAAAAAGTTCCCCAAATATCTCCATGTGTCTTTTTGCAATTTGACTTCAGAAAAATGTATACAAACTCTTCAAAAAAATGATTTTAGTATTTAATTATTATATTATAAATTTTTACACCTAAATTATAAATTGCTAATAAATTTCTTTACTGATATTAACTTTTATAAAATAAAATTAAAATTACATTATATATTAAAATAAACATAACCGCTACTTAAAGTTAAAATCAAAACTCTTCGTCCTTACCAATATCGGATATGCAGATTCCATATATTCTTGATTCACGGGCATATAATTTCTAGCTGGACACAGTAGCAACTTGATAGTTTCAACCCCAACAACTGGTGATTTATCAAATTCCAATTTGCTCTGTAAACAAAAATGTCGCAAATGTGAAATACAAGGATTGTGATTAAATAAAGGAAAGCTTGTCATATTGACCTCCTGTAGTACCTGTTCTGTATACAAAGTTGTACACAAGGATTACAGATGAAGGTTAAAAACAACAATGGTTGCAAACTTAAAAACCATAATTTAGAGAAATAATCTAAAATATTACAGACAGTTTCATTCACATCCAAAGCAAAGTAGACTGAATCCAGACAAAATAACAAAGGAAACTAGGAAAGAGTCCTTCAGCTGCAAAGCATATAACTTTTTCTTGCCAGTCATGGCTCCAACTGCATACCAACTTTAAACAATCTAGAAAAGAAAAATCCCAATTGCATTAAATAAATCTATGGTATTTTTACTATTCACAAGCCCATTTTGTGTCGAAGCTACTCAGGCATATAGCGAAGGCCTGAAATGCGGAAAGAGGATACCGATAATCCATTGTAAACATATCTTTCCCAACCTTTCCAAACTGCAGTATAACCTTATCATGATCAGGTTGTGGCGGCTGCGATGGTGTTGGTGCACCAGCAGGAGGCTGTGTAGCAGCAATCAATTGGAAATTCTTAACTGAGGCAACGGTTACTCTTCCACGGAAATTAAGGCACCAGCACTGCAACTGTTGATGCCATCGAGGCCGTTTGTTCCGAAGAACCAAGGGTCTTTCTTTTCCCTCTTCTCCTTCCTCGCATGGACCTTTAACAATGTCGGAGAATCGAGAGCTGCTGAACTCAGTCGAGTTATAGATTGATTTTGGAATGGAGTGCATGACACAGTGCATCCTGCGTGGACGTCTGGTGCCTAGTACATTTAGCTCGTATGTAACTTGGGCTATATTGAAACTCCCGGTAGGAACTTTTGGAGAAACCTTTTTCGAGTAAAATCGACGACTTGAATGACCGGGTGGAGTCGGAGATATATGAGCACCATTATATGGAGGTTGTGTGTCATAAATTATGAACTTGGTGCCAAGGAAATTAGATCTGAAAAGAAGTAAAGGAAATGCAAATCATTGCTACAGAATAAAGCATAAAGCAGGCAAAAAGCTTTAAATCAAACCAGATGCTTTGTACATGACTCAGCATGTTAGAAACATGATCAACGTTTAAGGAAGAAGATGTTTGGACAAACCCCCCCCCCCCCCCCCCCCCAGTAAAATCAAATAACAAATACTCACTAGCTTTGTCCAACAATTAAACTAGCTAAATCATTAATCAAGTGATGATTTCTGAGTAACTTGGCAATATTTTTTTTTTTTTTTTGAAAATGAAAGGTCTGAAACGGTATATACACATCCCCAATTATACATGTAATAATAATCTCATTCATAAAATGTCAGAGTAGTATCTAACAAAGAGGTTCAGCAGTAACGTGTTGTTAAGTACTACGAAATGCCTCAGATCGAAGTCAAAGAACTACAATATGAATGATTCTCATGGAGTAATTCTCAACTATATGTTATATTAAAAAAGGCTCCCGGTCCCTGGCAAACGCATGTCAGGGACGGGTTATGGAGCATACGGCTTTTAAGCCGTTGGATCGTTACTGTGATTTAAAAAAAAACAACAACGTACCGCATAAACTTTATGCGGTACGGAGTAATTACCAAAATGCCCCCCTGTTTTCATATAAAAAATCTATTGTTCACCGTACCGCAGAAAGTTTTTGCGGTACGTGAACAATAGGGACATTTTGGTAATTACTCCGTACGATCCAACGGCTTAAAAACCGTATGCTCGATAACCCGTCCCTGACATGCGTTTGCCAGGGACCGGGACCCATTAAAAAAATGCTACAGCATTAGAAAGAGTAGCAAGGATTAGAAGTTGGGGGATAGGGACACGGAAAGTGATGTTATAGGGCATCATTCAAATTTTATTGAAAGACTGATGAAGCTTAAAAACAGGGCAATATTAGCTATAATATCTTACAGGTTTTGCAACAAATTCTACCTCAGTTTTCCAATGTAAGTGCTGCTTGATTTCGATATGTTATCTGCATCCATCGAGATCACATACTCTGTACAGGTAGTTCTTCTAATACGTTTTGCAGATAGAAGAAACTTTCCATTTTCTACAAGCAAGGCTGCAAAGAAGCATAGAAGAAGTGCACAAAATCATGAGACCGTGAAGAAAACAATAACCGCCACCCCATTATACTGCGAGAAACCAATGATGCATATGTAGTAAGTACAACATAACTAGCACACGTTTAAATCTCGTTCTGCACTAGATTTCAATTATTGTATTTTAATAACATGAGTAGCAAATACTTACTTTCAAGTAGTTGCATCATACAGTATAAATAAATTAGTGGCAAGCAAAACGAATTTTAAATCGATAAAGTAAAGGGGAAGAAATTGTCACTAGTAACTCATTAATATAATTTGTAATAGTCACCTAGATCAGTTGTATACCATCCAAATTTCAAGACAAAGTCAAGATGCCGTAATATTATCCACAGAACAATATTTCGAAAGCTCAGGAACCCTTAGCCTGAATCGAATCATTTAAAAGGGCATACAATTATGGTTTATAGATCTACTTCTTCACCCAGTGCATTTATAGTTTCCACACCTAATCATTTATCGCAATGCATATATCTCCAGCAAAACAAACTGACAAATTAAACCATCACTCTGGCAATTGACAGATTCCTTTAAAGCTAGATCTGTACAAGTCCGGCAAATATATTTGAGTGATTCACATTTCCTTGAAAATTAATAAAACCTGGGCTTTCCAACTAAAACAGATTCCATTTCGCATAAAAATTGTTCAAGAAAGCAAGCACATTACATCATTAAAATCACAATGATGCAGGTACATCAGTCATAAATTGACTGCGGTCATAATATGAATTTTCTAAGTCCTATGATGGTCCAAGCACATGCACACAGAAATAATATTGAGAAAATAATAAAACTAATAACAAGTGAAAAATATCCAGAGACACTTACCAGGACTAATAACAAGTGAAAAATATCGAGAGACTCAGAGACACTTACCATACCAGGACTAATAACAAGTGAAAAATATCGAGAGACTTAGAGACACTTACCAGGACTGAGACAAATAAACAGACGATAAGTCAAGTTAGCTTTGTCTCTCTTGATAAAACACTGTATAGTGCCATCCCGAGTTCCTGGCTGTATGGTAGAAAACAGTGAATCATAGAATAAGACAAACAATAGGGCTAAACTCAAACTTACATATACACAAGATAAATTTACAAATATGCATGTTTAATTGATACGATCATGGTTAAGATTCTTTCTATATAGCTTAATAGAAACCAAATAAACGTGCATATCTGTGTATCAGACCTCAAGGTTTTTGTACATATTTTTATCTTTTTCCCCAATGGATGTACTTAATTATTAAAGCCAAGTTGATGCAGGAGCAGCAGGATAGCGGTAAAAAAAACAATGATTAAAACAGAGATTATACGTATATCCAAGAACAATAATGGTTCGGTCTATATATACCGAATATCAAACCTAAAGTCAAAAGACAAATTCCTAAACATATGGATCACATGAAATCAAATCACAAAGTCAAATCACAAGTAATAAAGGAAATTCCTAAACATATCAGATAACATCAAATCAAATCTCTAGAGATAATACGATAAGATGGTCCCTATCACAAGTTGACAAGATGTGTAAAAATTAAACAAAGGAAAAAAAGAGCATACATTCTTATATCCAATCCTCCACCTAGATTCCTAGACTTCAGTATTTTAAAAAGATTTGTAACTGACTTATTTAAACAAATTATTGATCCTAATAATTAGCATTAACATTATAGAATCATCCAATTAAAGAAACAAATACATAAATTTGTGCCTATATACAACTAAAAATAACTTAAATAACATTTATCTATGAGTTACATTCTTCAAATATGGTAAGTAACTTTCAATTGAAGATTTAAATTCGAAATTCAATCTTTTTTTAATAAATGTCTTTTAATCAATTTATTAATATTATAAACATTTATTAATGATTATAAATTACGAATATAGTTCTTTAATTTACCTGTCTTCTAGACCATTTTAAAATTGGATTGATTTGAATTCATATTGGAGGCTAGAGGTTTTTTTTTTTTTTTAAGAACAAAGATATTAATTCAATAATAAAAAACCATACGACATCTACACCAATGATCGAGTCGAACAAACAGTAAATTGTAATCGCCTGTTCTCATTTAACGATATTTTGAAGATAAAGTATATACAAATACAAGTACCCACTTCATGCATCATCGGATTACCGGTACCCTCTTCATTATGCCCCAATGAAGCTATTTAGAGATTTAAAATACAAACGTACATAATATATTACTTTATAAATAATCTCTCCCAAGTAATGTTTTAGTTAAATAGGTGTTCTACCAAAGGGATACCCTTTCGTTAGATTGTTATTATATCTTATAATATTATTTAAAAAAAATACTGTTTTTAATATTTTTGAGATTTGTTTTTATTCACGTGTTCTCTTTTCATACATTAAAGTTTTATTGCCTAAATTTCCGAGGGCAACTTACATGCCTTTAGGTTAGATGATAAACTTTTCTGAATGAAGTCTATTCACCCGATATTGTATTCTTTTACGAGAATGTATCTCTTGATTATAAAAAATACCTTCAAATAACACTACATATTCCATTACGTTTTACGTAGAACCTTACCATATTTAGCATGTACGATGTATTAACCCTTTTGCTTTAAAGCTACCAAATGTAAATATGTGTTACTTAACAAATACCAACATCTTGTAACCAAAATATAGCACTTGCGGTATCAAATAACATATAAGACTATCTTTCAAATAATTTGATTCAAAAATTTAATTAAGTTTATATTACTGTTGTTGGAGACTTAAATAGGCTCTACTCGAGTTTGATTGAAAAAATGCATGCTCTTCACTGATCTAAAAATGAAAAAAAATAGTTTTTATGGTATTATTTACTTAATTAGGTGCAACTACTTTCAATAAATTTTGCAAGTTTATAATTTTACGGAAAATACTGGATATATATATTTACACATTATAAACCTCTATGCATGTTGTTTGCAGATAAATATGACAATAAAAATAAATGAAGAACCATATGGATGAGAATCGAGATCATCCTTCTTCAGTAAAGTTAAAACAACTTCCAGTTAAAAAGCATAAGTTTTAACTAAGGGTGTACACGGTTCGGGTTGGGCGGGTTGGAAGAATTTTATGACCCAATCCAATTTAATCGGTTTGAAAAATTTTCAACCCAATCCACTAAAATTAAATTCATAATCCAATCCAATCCAACCCAATCGGTTTGGACGGGTTATGAATAAATATTAAAAAAGCTGCATAAAAAATTGTTATCATTTTTGTGGTTGCTGAAAAAATTAATGAAAGGTTTTAGCATATGTTTAAAAAATTTAACATACAACTTGCATTTCATAGTTTCTATAACAGATAAAATGTTATTACTTTCTCTTAGTAAGATTCATGTATTTTAATGGTTTGCATGACAAAATACATGAATATACATGACTGGTACAAAGACTTGTTAGCACGTAGCAGTAGGCACTCTACTTTCAATCTTGATAGCCTCATAATACTTTCGAACACTTCTGGGTACACGAAACACTTCTGGGTGAACGGGGAAGAACAACAATCAGATCTAGGGTTGAATATTTGAATTAGTGTCGCGGCTTAGGATTAAGAGTTTTTATAGCAATGAGATCTCGGGTTGAATACTTGTTGCTGTTGGGTTGGGTCAATATTTCCTATTAGTCTGGGTCGTCTACTACTAATTTGTATTTTAATTGAACTGGGTCAATGTAAATAGGCCAGTGTAATAATGGATCATGAATATAAACAATATTTTATTAATTAAATTAATTTATTTTTTAAAAGGGTTGGGTTGGTTCGGGTAAAAAAAATTGAAGCCCGTACCCAACCCATTTAAATCGGGTTAACGTTTTTTCAATCCAATTATATATCGGTTTAAAAAGAATCGGTTTGGATCGGGTGAAATAGTGTCGGTTTGAATTGGTTTGGTCGGTTTTATCAACCCGTGTACACCCCTAGTTTTAACATTGAAATTTATAACAAAGGGTTTATTTCCTTATTCTCCTACAACCACCAACTGCCAGATTTGCTTATTCTCCACCAAATGAGGAGGTTTGTTTCCTTACTAGATGAGACACTAATTCCTCCTCTTAGATATGAATTACAGTTAATTAAATCTTCTCGAGGCATGATATACATGTGTTTGAAATTTCAACGTCATTTGAAACTCTATGTTTTTTATGATTATACTTAGTAAGCAAGCTGGATGTTTGCACTGGACTAATATTGTTTTGCAGGTGTTCTATCTATATCTATTCATAGCAAAACAGAGTAGCTCAGCTAGCTGACAGTTCAACTCAGCAAGCTGGCAGACTGTCCAGAATATAAAAAGGGAAGTTCGTACTTGTGGAAATAAATTGTTAGAATTAGGACTAATATATTTAAACATGGTTAAATATATATTAGAACTCTGCCCTATATCAGGAATCTTGGTAAACGACTTCCATTCATTAAAGTAAACTTTTAATTGTTTAATATTTTACTAAAGAACATCCCATGTGTTCTCTTTTTGAGCATGCTCTTGATAATAATCAAATATTCAATACACTTACAAGTCCTCCACCAGTTGTCTTGTAGAAATGTTTTTCAAAGAGAACACATGCACTCATCATGAAAACACATGCATTCATTATCTATCTATTGTGCTCTTTATGAATCACTAACAAATTTCTTCAAGAACAAAAAGGGTTTGTTATACACTTCTCATTACCTCTCCACTAAGTATATTCTCTGTATAAGAATCATTATATCTTCAGATTTAACAAACCTGCAGGTGAACGTTAGTAGAGCTTTTAATTTGAACAACCTAAACGTCAGAAGATGCTTTCAAGACCGTTGCAAAGATTGTTCATGAATTATAGCTCCAACACTTCACTATAAAAGGCTTGCTTATTTCTCCTCTGAAAGAGACAAGAACCTTCAAGCAAAATTCAAGAACATACAACAAACAACTCTGCACCTTCATTGCACATTCAACTAAAGAGCTCAAGCATTATATTCTATATCGAGATATTAGAGTTCATAGTTTTTGAGTTATAAATCTTCATATCCATTTGTATTGTTCAACTTGTAAAGTTGGTAATTGCTGGATTGTCAAGCTTGTGGAACAAGGGTTTAAGGAGCATTAGGCTAGAGAAGTTTATACTTGGTTTAGTATAGAACTTAGAGAGCTGTGTTCAGGAAACAAGGGGTTCCAGCTAGCTGCAGTCAGTAACTGGGTGATAAGGGAGATATATTATTGTATCTTGTAATTGGATTTCATTGTGATCAATAATATATTCTCTTACCAAGTTGGTAAGGGACTAGGACGTAGACCATAGAAGATTAGGGGTCGAACCTAGCTAAAATTCTTGGTGTTCTTTACTTACTGCATTTTTATTTTTCTGCATTGCATATCACAGCGCTGTCTATTCATTAATCTGTTACATTTGGTTAACTCAGTTAGCTGCCTATCGTACCTAGCTAACTGCCAGTTAAATTTTTATTAGGTCATTTTTAGTCATAACACCTATTCACCCCCTCCAGGTATGTATTTTCATCATTCCCATGTCAGCCTATCAAATAATTACCACCTCGTAAACCTTTTTCTATATGAGTAATACTGAGAGTGTAACACGCACAAAAAGGGTGTGAGACGGAGAAGGCTCTTCACAGTACAGAGCCAAAACACTCGCAACAAAGATCAACCCCTGACAAAAATTAACTAGAAAATGAACAATGCAAACTAGCCAAGTAGGATGGCAACGGGCCGGGTTCGGCTCGGGATTTGCAAAATCCAAATCCATATCCAAATATTTTTGGGTTTTAAAAATAAATCCATATCCATATCCAAATCCGAAACTCAATATCCAAATCCGTCGGGTTTCGGATCGGATCGGGTTTTTTTCGGGTATTCAAAATTAAAAATAGTGCAAGTAAGTTGCTTAACAAACAAAAAATAAAAATTAATGTTAGTAAATTTAAAAACACCTCTACATGCAAACTACGTTAATAATGTTTATATAAAAATTAAATAAAATATGATTAAGTAGTTAGATTTAACGTATTATACGGATTGATATATTAAGTAAAATATGAAATGTGTTAAATTAATAATTTCTAATCTACCAACACAAATGAAATTTTTATGTAAAATAAAGGAATTTACATCCTAAATATATTAATAAAATTTGATTTTGAGAAAGAGACGATTAATCCCTAGATTATTATTAATTATTTCTAATATGATAATAATTTATACATCTAAAATCTGAAATATTATATATAATAAATACAAATTATCATATTATATATAATTATTAAAATGTTTTATTAAAATTGAATTTGAATTACATGTATAATATTTTTATTAAAATGTATATATATAAAATAATGTGTATATATATATATATATATATATATATATATATATATATATATATATATATATATATCATGGTTGTAAAAATCGGTAATCGGTATAAATCGGTTGAGGTACCGATTTAAGATTAATCGGGTAATCGGGGATTAATCGGAAGGATTAATCGGAGTACTAATCGGATATTATAATAATATTTAATATATTAGTCTAATTTACAATTAAACATATCATTTTAAATAAATTCACGGGATTAATCGGATTTCAAAAATCAAATCGATTGGTTACCTTACAGAGGATTAATCGGGGATTAATCGGCTAAATCGGGGATTTTTAGAACCATGATAAATATAATTAAATTATACTTGGATGTGTATAAATCATCAATATATATATATATATATATATATATATATATATATATATATAAAGGAGGATAAGCGGGAGTTTAGGTGGCGCTCTAAGATCGTCTCAATCTACTTTTCTAATTTTCTAGAATTTTAGAATTTTAAACACTTATAAATATAAAAATATCATTTAACATATTAGAAGTTAAATAGGTGTTCGAATTTATAGAGGAGAAGAGTTCGAATTTATAGAAAGACATATGATTAGAAGTTCTATTGGAAGTAGAATAAGTATTTATAAAGTATATGATTAAAAGTTCTATTGAAAGTAGAATATGAGTTCGAATTTATAGAGATTAAGAGTTCAAATTTATAGAAAAGACATATAAATAAAAGTTTCTATTGGAAGTAGATAAGTATTTATAAAGCATAAGATTAAAAGTTCTATTGGAAGTAGAATAGGAGTTCGAATTTATAGAGAATAAGAGTTCGAATTTATAGAAAAACATATAAATAAAAGTTCTATTAGAAGTAGAATAGGTGTTTGAATATATAGAGCATCCATATAACTAAATATTTTATAGAAAGTGCGATTTTCTTAAATTATATATTTTTTATATAAGTTAATTATACTTTAGGAAAATTTATTCATAAATCCAATACTATTATCTTAAAAAAAAGTCATCGTATTTAAAAAGAAAAGAATTGATGTGTTAACATTATAAAAGAACATACTTATGGAGGAATCCTAAATAAAAATAGGAGTATCTATAATATAAAGAGAAAATAAGACGTGTTTTCATTTTCTAAAACTTCAAAATTTTAGAAATTCTAGATAAAGTATAAATTGGAATTCACTCTATTTTTTAGGTTTTAATTTTAAGGAAAATAGTTGTGAATTTGGAATTTCGACCTAAACGAGAGCGGCTCAAAACGTGTTTAACGGGAAGACTGTTCACTATAAAAGATTGTATTAACTATTAAAATATCATTTTGATGTTACAAATTTTATTTTATTTTTAGGATTTGATTTTTTTGAATAAACATTATCATACAAGTGATATATGTAAAAGTTAGGTTTTTTGTCTTAACGAGGGAGCGGATAAATAGTAATAACCGTGTTTAACAAGAAAGCGATTCATTAGAGAAGATCGCATAAAGATGTTTGAATATATAAGGAATACATAAAATAAAATGTTTTATTAAAAGTAGAATACGAGAACGGTGGAGACGTCTTAAACAATTTTTAAAACTATATACTTTATCTTTTTTCCTAGAAATCCTTTATTTTATTTTTTTATACAAGTTAATTATACTTGCATTAGAAAAATATATTTATAAATTTAATATCATTTCCGTAACGAAAAGTCTTCGAATTTAATTTTTTTATATGTTAGCAAAACAGAAAGACATTCCTATGCGGAAGTTGTAAATAAGTACATGAATATCTATAATATATAGAAAATATAAGATGTATTTTCATTTTTAAAACTCTATAAATATTAGAAAGTTTAAAGAATATAAATATTGAAATTTACTTTCTTTATATAATTAGTTAGAATTTCGGTTCAAAATAAGAGCGACTCAAAACGTATTTAACGGGAAGACGGCTCACTAGAAAAGATTGTATTAGCTATTAGAATTTGATATTGATGTCATATATTTTTTTTTATTTTTATTGTTCGATTTTATGGATAAAAAATATTATATAAGTCTTTATAATATATGTTAAAGTTGAGATTTCGATTTTAACGAGAGAGCGGCCCAATCGAAAGAATAGTGTTTAACAAAAAATCGATTCATTAGAAAATGATATTTAATTATTAAAATTTAATATTAATATTATAATATAACGTAAATGTATTAATTTAAAAAAAAATATTATAACGCCGCCGCGAAGCGCGGCTTTATCGACTAATATATATATATATATATATATATATATATATATATATATATATATATATATATATATATATATATATATATATGTATATATATAAAGGAGGATATGCGAGAGTTTAGGTGGCGCTCTAAGATCGTCTCAATCTATTTTTCTAATTTTTTAGAATTTTAAACACTAATAAATATAAAAATATCTTTTAACATAATAGAAGTAGAACAGATGTTCGAATTTATAGATAAGAAGAGTTCGAATATATATGAAAGAGATATATTTAAATATTTTATTAGAAGTAATAGGTATTAGAATTTATAAAGTAGAAGAGTCAATATATATAAATAAAGGAGGATACGCGGGAGTTTAGGTGGCTCTCTAAGATCGTTTCAATCTATTTTTCTATTTTTCTAGAATTTTAGAATTTTAAATACTAATAAATGTCAATATATATAAATAAAGGAGGATACGTGGGAGTTTAGGTGACGCTTTAAGATCGATTAAATCTATCTATTTTTCTAATTTTCTAGAATTTTAGAATTTTAAATACTAATAAATGTAAAAATATCATTTAACATATTAAAAGTAGAATAGGTGTTCGAATTTATAAAGGAAAAAAAATCGAATTTAAAGGGAAGACATCATGATTAGAAGGCCAACAACATGTTGGTGTAGTGGTTGAGCCACTGGTGAGTTTCCTAGTTTGTATTAGGTTTCCTTTCTGTATTTGTATTTCTGTATTTGTATTTCTGTATTTGTAATTCTGTACTTGGGCGGGGGTCCTTCGAAAACAGTCTCCCTATTGTATAGGGGCATGGTCTGCGTACATCTACCCTCCTCAGACACCACTTTGAGTGGTATTATAACTGAGTAAGTCTTGTTGTATACATCATGATTAGAAGTTCTATTGGAAGTAGAATCTATCTATTACTATATACTAGTTTTATACCCGTGCGATGCACGGGTTACTTTTATAATTTTTTTCGTAAGCTTTATTTTGGTTGTTATTGAAAATGTTTTGTTTTTGTTTTTTTTGAAATATATTAATAATAAAGCATTGTGTTCTAATATTTTTTTTCCCTAAACAATATTTGTAATATTTTAGTAATTATTATTGAATTTGTTGTTGAGTATTTTGATTTAATGATTATTTTTTTGTTTGTGTTTGAGAGTATTTTTTTGAAGGTGATTTTTTTTTGTAATATGTGTGATATTATGTGGGTTGCGGTGTATTTTGATTGTTATTTGTGTTTGTTTATTTTAATTTTTGCTAAAAATTATTTTAGATTGTATATTAAATTATTGTTTTGGGTTTGAAGTTTTTATTTATTTATTTTTGGTGTTTAAGAATAATGTATTTGGGTGCTCTGTGTATATATATATATATATATATATATATATATATATATATATATATATATTGTTTTGATCATGTAATTTTGATTTTATATTTTTTAAGTTATTAAATTATTTAAGAATTTTGTTGTGGTATTATTTTTAGTTAATAAATGTATTTTTTTGTTTGTTTTTTTTTGTCATTTTTTGTGTTTTTTAATGTTTTCGGTGTTCCCCATTTTTAGTATGATTTTTTTAGATTTGCTTGTTATTGAATTTTTAGTTTTTTTTCTTAAAAGGTGTTAATTGGGTCAAACAAATTTTTTATAAAATTAAAATTATTGTTCAAAGAATTTTAATTAGAGTATTATCCCAACATTTCATTTTTTTATTGGAAATTAATGTGTAATTCCTTGAAAGTGTTATTGGTTTTTACGTTTTATATCCCCTCCATAGATTAGTCATTTTAGAGCTTTCTAATATTTTTATTTTCAAAGTTTTCCAGGTAAAGTAATTAGATAACTATAATCACATTTATAGATTACATTGTTTTAATTTAATTTTTTTATTTGTTTATAGTTTTAGTTTTATAGTTTTATTGGTTGGTAAAGTTTATAAAAAAATTACATTTGTTAAGGATTTTTTATAGATTGCATTTTTATAGATACACTATTTATTGACAATATGTATCTTCACAATTTTAAAATATCAATAAAACAATTTATATTTGTTTATGTTTTTTTATAGATTGCGTTCTTATAGTTATAGATTGCATTTTTTTACAAAAACTATTTATTAACAATATGTACCTTCACAATTTTAAAATATCAATAAAACAATTTACATTTGTTTATGTTTTTTTATAGATTGCATTTTTGTTTATGTTTTTTTATAGATTGCATTTTTATAATTATAGATTGCATTTTTATAGATACACTATTTATTAATATGTATGATTAAGATTACTGTACATAAAACAACCTTGTATACTCCCACGAAAGTGTTTCACTCCTTCTCTTTTTACTCTTTCTCGACCTGACGACGACCACCCAAACTCCCTTACGCTAATTATATATAGGATATAAAAATATTTTTATATATTAATTTTATTAAACTGATTACTTGCCTTTTATTTACATGCATATTATAAATATATAAAATATTATTTTTGAATATTTTTTATTAATTTAATTTTTATTACAATATTTGAATGCTTTCTTTTATCATTGTGGCATATATCTTTTTTATAATTTTTTCTATTTTTATTTAATATCATGTGCTTAATACCCGTGCAAGACTACTTTTATTTTATCTAATTTGAATAATAATTATTATTTTTATTTTAAATTTTAAATTTTTGTTTATTTATTTTTCAGAATTTTTTTTTCATGTTAATTTTTTTAAATGATTAGTTATTTTTTGTTTACATCCATATTATAAAATTTTAGAATATTATTTTTGCATAATTTCTATTATTTTTATTTTTATTACAACATTTGAATATTTTCTTTTATCATTATGACTTATATTTTTTATAATATTTTCTAATTATATTTAATATCATGTGCTGATATGTTATTATATTATTTTTTCTTAAACAATTATTTTAAAATTTTATTCAAATATTTGTAAATTGTAAGGATATTAGAATATTAATATTAGTTTATATTACTATTTTTTTCCTTAAACACCTAACCATAACCGACCAACTAAACTAAATAGTTATTTTCTTAAGCCGTCAATATGACTTATTAATTGTTTTAATATTTTCTAATTATATTTAATATATTGGTATGTTATTATACTATATTTTTCTTAAATAGTTATATAAATTTTTATTCAAATAATTGTAAATTTCAACGATATTAGAATATGATTAGTAATGTATATTACTTAAACATTCCTTAACCTATATTTTAGCTGTGGGACCGGTGACGATCAAACCACCTAAAATCCCTTACGCTAATTATATATAGGATATAATTATAAGTTGACATAGGGGTAAAAATTGCCAGTTTATTGGTTGTAAAAGTACGTTTATAACCTTATATGACTCTGAATAACGAAATTGCCAGCCACGCTTTGTTAATTGTTATACCGCAAATTCCCAATTTTTCATCGTCTATCTATTATCATCTCTCCAGTTTAATCGCGTCTATCTATTATCCAGTCAATCGGGAAATTGCTCCGTCCACTCGCCGATCTTATCTCCTACTTCCAATATCTTCTCTTTCTCCTTCCTCAGTTTCACATTTTTGCCTGCATGTCAGTTTAATTTTCTTTATATATATGCTATATAATATCTTTGATTGTCTACATACGTGTGCTGGTAATGATGTATTAATTTGTTTAATTATGGACAACTTTTGCTTAGGATGTGGTATAAGCATGTATATGGGTTGTGTTATATGGGTTTTATTTGTATATGGGTTGTGTTATTTTTAGATTTCGGTGAAAGGGGAGAATGATGGGTGTTTGATTGTGGTAAAAAAGTTGTAATACTCATGCTAATCAAGGCACAAATTACAAAACAAATCTCTCTCCATACCGAATCATGTATAGATTTAGCCATAGACATACATGATACATCTCAAATTTTCAGAAGACTGTTGGATTTGGTTCTTGTATTGATAATATCTCTCAATGACTAGAGTAATGCTGTTTGTTAGGTCCGGAATAACGTAGAAGGGAGTTGAATACGTTATTTAAAAAATATTTCGATTTTTGATGTGGATATGAGATCAAAAATACTGAATCGAAATAACACAACTATTTGGGAAATATCTTTTAATAGATAAAACCCGGAGGTTTGTTACACAATCCTAAATTTGTATATGGGGAGAATGATGGGTGTTTGATTGTGGTAAAAAAGTTGTAATACTCATGCTAATCAAGGCACAAATTACAAAACAAATCTCTCTCCATACCGAATCATGTATAGATTTAGCCATAGACATACATGATACATCTCAAATTTTCAGAAGACTGTTGGATTTGGTTCTTGTATTGATAATATCTCTCAATGACTAGAGTAATGCTGTTTGTTAGGTCCGGAATAACGTAGAAGGGGGTTGAATACGTTATTTAAAAAATATTTCGATTTTTGATGTGGATATGAGATCAAAAATACTGAATCGAAATAACACAACTATTTGGGAAATATCTTTTAATAGATAAAACCCGGAGGTTTGTTACACAATCTAATCCTATGGATCAGCTACAAAATCAAACATTCCTAGGATAGTTTAGGCACGAGGACCTTCTACCCGACACTTCCTGAAAGCGGGCTAAGTCGGCTTTCCTACTAGATGGACTGTCTAGCAGCTTACACAGAGATGACATAAGAGAGAGATTAGAAAGCTGTGTGTTGAGGTGTATTTTTAAATGAAATACAACAAGCCTATTTATAGGTTTTAGAAAGTCACTATTTGGCACTATTCCAACAACCCCCAAATAGTAACCAAGCACTATTCCAACAACCCCAGCTACTATTCCAACAACCGCAGTTACTATTCCAACAACCGCAGTTACTATTCATATGAATAGTACTATTCATGTGAATAGTGATTTCGGTTACTATTCATATTAATAGTGACTTCGGTTACTATTCATATTCTCTTCTGTTTATTTTGCTGTTTTAATTCTTCTCAGAAAATAGTTCAAGTACCAGATTAATTTAATTATTTATTATAAATAATTAATTAATTTGTTACTTAGTTGATTTTCGGAGTAAATTAATTTTTGACAATACCTTGAAATATTATGTCTGTCCTTGATCGTCAATAGGCTTTGGCAATTCTTTATGTGAATTAATGTGTTGATCATTCTCTTATGTGCTGACACTTAGTGTACTGGTCTGGTTCACAAGTGACTACACTGATCTTGATCTTCACACCTTCGTTACATTCCAATTGATTAGCCTGCAGCAATATCTTCAAATAATATAAATACATGGAATCTTTTGGCCCTTCAACTGAATCATCTGTACATCTTATTCTGTCACTGAGGCTTGATCATGTTAATGAACTTCTTTCAGCGACTTGATCCTTGTCGGTGCCTGTTCTTCAAATTTCACGATCCCTGTATAGAGTTAATATTATTTATCTTTTATCCTAGTTGAGTTATATATGTCCTCTATTACATATTACATTCATTATGCTTTACAATCTCCCCCTATTTGATTGTTAGGGTTTGACAAGCAAATACCTAGAGGATAACTCAACTGATACAAATAAAATACAAAGATAAATAATATTAAAATGCATCCTGGATCATATATATACACTATCCAGATTTCTAAAATTTGAGCAAGTGCAAGTCAATTGTTCCTCTAGACTGAACATATCTTCAAGTTTGCCTTGTTTTCTTTCCACATAGCACTAATACTCCCATTAGCTTTTCCTTTCCCAAAATAAAGTTAATTCCGTGTCAACAACCTTTTCCTTGCCCTTACGCCTAGTAGATTTTTGGTCATCCACCTTCTCCCCCTCAGTTGGGTTATCCTCCAGAGTAGTAGGATGTGGAGTTGGTAAATTAGACGAAGCTGTCTTCCCCAAGGAATGAATTGCATGACTAAACTGGGATGCCATGGAACTTAATTGAACCTGGAATGCATCATGTTGAATAAGTTGCAAATTTTTGATTTCTGCAATGGACTTACATATATTTTGCAACTCTTTCTCCATTGTTTGGACCCGTGTAAGGAGTCTACTGTATTCCTTTCTGGTTACAGGTGCATGTGGTTTAGTAGGTTGCTCACTCGTACGTTCTGCAGGTGTTTCACTCAAAACTCTATATTCACTCGGTTTAGTGGTTTGGGTTACACTTACATGTTCTGTTTGTGTTTCCCTCAACTCTCCTCTAGAGCTTCCACCGATATGTGTACCTGCAAATGAAATCATCCTAGCCCCTTTTTCAGAGGTCACGGATGGTGCAATGAAAGTTCGTGAGCTTCCGTCCTCGCGTGAAGCGAGTTGCCAACCACTGGTAAAAAGTGGTAAATCTCGAAAGAGATCCATAGATTTTCCCTCTGGGAGGTTAAACTTGAATCGATTAAATGGCACAAAACCCAAGTTTCCCTCGTACGTCTGTGAAGACACTTGGTTCATAAAAGAACCTCCTACCGATGGAACTTTCCGTAAAATGGAAGATTCACCAGCAGTTATTGAGGTAGGTATTTCCACCTCGGATGCCTGTGAAGGTATTTGATCTTTAGAAAGATCATCAACTACTCTTATGTTCCGTGAAATGGAACTCAAGATAGTTGCTCCCGTCAATTCAACCTCATTTACATTTGCACTCATTGGATAAGAAAGAATTGTTTCACTAACAGTTGCCGTTACCTCAGGTTCATTGGGTTTACTCCGTTTAGAATGAGGTAGAGCGGCTGATGTAACTAACTCCTTATGTGGTGCTGCTGAGGCACTATCTCCCTCAATAATGTGAATAACTGGTCGTTTAAGTGACAATTGAGGTGTAGGAGTTTGTTGTGTTTGTGTTTGCATTTGTAGAATGGGCTCTTCGACCTGTGTTAGAGTCGGTGGGATTTCCTGCTCTTGGTCGGGTAAGATGGCCACTAGGGGTTGTAGAAACTGTATTTCCTGTGACACAATAGGGAATACAGAGGTTGGAATAGCATGGATTGAAATATTACCTTGTCGTATACTTGCTTTCACTGGTCGTGGTAACAACGGAAGTGGGACAGTCTTTAGATATTCAGTTAGGACTGTAGGCACATCCGTATATTTCTTTTTGCTTATGTAATTAATTACATTCGTCTTCATGGAAGAACATTCCACCTTTTGACCATTTTCAAAGCGTACCCTGTCTTCATCATTCAAAAAATCATTTAATATTAACTGTAGAAACCTTGGATATAGACATTTGACACTTTGAGTCCGAACATCTCTTGTTCCCAAGCGTTTCATTTTTAAAATGATTTGACCAAGCACTATTTTTCAAAAATTAATCCTCAAATTATTGGCGACCGCATACCCTATTTTTTGAATAAATTCAGGTGTTGTGCCCAAAATCTCCATGGGCTAGATTTAGGCCCATTAATCGATAGGGTCCGATCCATACAAGCTAGAAGAATGATCCAGTACGAGTTATGAAGATCAAATAGAAGAAATGAATAAGGAAGTACGAGTATTAGGAGGTTCCCAATGGTCAGGAAGCTGAGTTGAGCACTCGAAGACCAGGTTCCTCCCAACAGAAGAGTTCGAGTTAGCATAGCAACAGCCATAGAGGTGATAAAAGCATATAAAAAGTTATCCAATCTAACTAGTTTGTTATTTGTGCAGGTACTAACACCAAAAGGGAGGTCCCTAAGTGATATGTCCCGAAATAAGGAGGTCCCTGAGAAACAGGCTCCTGAAATGTAGGTTCCTGAGCACCAGGTTCCTACGAGTTGCCAGCAGAAAGTTCTAGGAGTCATCTAGAACAGATAAACAAATTGGTATCTGAGTATAATTCTAGGGCGCAGATGATCCTAGAATAACTCTAACCAATGAGAGAATCATAAGTGGAGTACGAACTCGAGTTCTACTCCACTTAGCCAAACTAGTTCGTGAAAGGCTCTAAAGGAACCTGAGTCCAACACGAACTAGGTGACCGAATACAGCTATTCCAGTAAGAGACAGAATCATATTAGAACTACGTGAGCTTGATCCCTATAAATACAAGGGTACGTAGGCACCTCAGGAAAAGACGCATTAAGTTCTCTAATCTTCTCTAAAGGCATCTGAGATTATTGGAGATACCCTCGAGCACAGCTCAACCCCTACAAACTCAACCCAAACCTTTTCGTAGAACAGTTGATCGCTAGCCTATACAACTACTTGTAAACCTCATTTAAGTTGATTACGAAATCCACTCATCAACATTGGCGCTAGAAGGAGGGGATAGTTAATATCTTAAGAGTGGAAAAGATGTCAGGCAACACGGATAGCGAAGCAACCGGTTCTGAACGACAGATTCATGAGGGGAACACATCTCCTCCCAGAGCACCGAAGGTTACTAAAGCAGCCATGATGGAAATCTTAAAGACTGTGGGAGAACGTTTGTCGACTTTGGAGCAGGCTTCAAGCAAAAAGAAGAAAAAGAAGGCAAAGAAAAGCAAGAAGTCGAAGGTTACTCCGAAGCAGTTGAATTTTGAAGAATCTGAGAATGGAGAGGAGGTTCCTGACGATGGTGGAGAACTGAAGCAAGATAATGGTGAAGAAGATATGGAGAACCCTGAGAAGAGTAAAACTGGTAGCAAGGGCCATACAGGGTCCAAGGAAAAGAAGAAAACCAAGACTGGAGGTTCCTCAAAGAAAAAGAAGAAAGATAAAGACCCGTCTGTCGAGGTAATCGAACAAGAAAGCACGGATTCAGATGAGGATACTGAAGAATCAAGCGCTGCAGAGTCGCAAGAGGAAGAAGGAACGAGTAAGAAGACAAAGGCGGAAGCTACTGGGGAGGTGACAGCGGAGGATGTCAAGAAAATTTTGGCTCAACTCAAGGACGAGAAGAATCTTGCTGTAAACCCTATAACAGCTTCTCCTTTCACCAAGAAGGTTCGAAAGTCGGCTCTGCCTAGGTCTTACAGGCCTTCGAATGAATTGAAATTCGATGGGACTACTGATCCCATTGAATATCTTAGTCGTTTTGACACAGAGATGGATGTTTATCAAGTGAAGGAAGCCACCAGATGTAGGTTACTGGCTGCAACTCTACAGGGCGGAGCCCATCAATGGTTCAAAAGGTTACCTGCAGATTCGATTGGTTCCTGGGCAGGTATGGGGAAGCTCTTTGTCACTCAATTTAGAGCATCTGTTGCATTCGCACCACCAACCAATACCTTAGCCAATATCAAGTAAAGACCTAGTGAGACATTAACAGAATATTTCAAGAGGTTTAATGCGGAGGTTCCTAAAGTTAGGAAAGCATCTGAGGAAACAATAAAGAATTTCTTAATTGCTGGAGTCAAAGGAGGCTCAGATTTTTGGAAAGCACTGCAAGGAAAAGAACCAGAGACGTTGGCAGATTTTTATGCCCAGGCAGAACCCTTTCGTCTGGTGGAGGAGTCTCTAGCTGAATTAAGGAAGGATCCAGATTTTGTAAGGCAGAGTGGAAGCAAGAGGCCGAGGCAAAGAAGCCCCAATGGTCGTGACAATAAAAAGGTGGTTAGTCGCACATCCCAGGTGAAGCCTGAAGCTGTGAATCCTACTAAACCTGTCATGAGTCAGGTACCGCCACCAGCTTCCTATAACAACAATAAACATGAGAGACCTGTCTATGAGACTTTCACCCCTTTGGTAGCTCCGATTGATCATATTTACGCAGTGAATGAGAAGTCCTCATGGTTTAAGAAGCCTTTCAGAACCGGTCCCCCAGGGAATAAGAATGAACGCCCCTACTGTGACTTCCATGATAATAATGGGCATAATACTGCAGATTGTCGTCACCTCAGAGATCTAATTGAAACCCTAATTAGACAAGGGCAATTGAGTGAATGGGTGGCTCAGGAAGGAAAGAAGTATAGAGATGAGAAGACTCAGAAGACACAGACACAGGAACCTGTCGTGATGGAGGGACCACCTAAGGCTGGGTGCATACGCACAATTATAGGAGGTCCCCACATTGGAGGAAGCAGCAGGAATGCCATGGAGAGGTATACCCGTGAGGCTAAAGAACGTCCTTTGACCAGTATTTACAATCTGTCCCAGAGGTCCCCAAAGTTGTTCGAAGGAGAGGATGCAGATATTACTTTCACTGAAGAAGATGCTTCCTGGGTACATCATCCCCATACTGATGCTTTGGTTGTTGAGGCAGGAATTGGGTCGTATGAGGTTCATCGAGTGTTAGTTGATAATGGAAGCTCTGTAAACTTGCTATCTTATTCAGCTTTCAAGAAGATGCATTTTCTGGATAAAGACTTAACTCCAACAAACGATACCTTGTACGGATTCACTAATAATCAGGTTCCTATTAAAGGTAAGATTCGTTTGCCAGTAACTTTAGGTGATAAACCATGTTGCATTACACAGTTGGCAGAATTCATCGTTATAGAAGAGAATATGAATTACAATGCTATTTTGGGAAGACCCATTTTGAAGGAGATGAGGGTAATAACCTCCATTTACCACCTCACTATGAAGTTCCCGACACCAAATGGAGTTGGTATAGTTCGAGGATGTCAGTATGAGTCTAGAGAGTGTTACACCAAAGCTTTGCAACATGCTGCTAGAGCTGCTAAATTGCCAGAACCTATGGACGAGGTTCCTGATAGTTTTCCAGGAAAGAACCCAGACAAGATAACGGTCGACCTGCGCAATTCACCTTTGGAAGGTTTTGTGTCAGCATCCTGTAGAGCTATAAGAATTGAAGAGATCATAGAAGAGGAACCTCATGATGAGATTCCCGTTTTTCGGGGACCAGCTACCCCCTACTTACTGATAGAAAGTGCACCCCCTACGGACAAGGATGGTGATGTGTGGATGGTAGAAGGGTTGGATGAAGAAAAATCCCGGAAACTGAAACATAATGGATGCAATGAAGACAGTCAGCCAGCATCAAAGAGAAGGAATGTCATGCACGAAGTGCAGGAACCGTCTACCGTCCAGGGACCTCAAGAGGACTCAACCACAGAGATGGAGGTAGACTTAGATCCTCGAATGCCAGAAACCATGGTTAAGGCTGGACCAGCTGGTGAAACTCTGGATGTGAAGATCAATGATAAAGATGGTACAAAGGTATTGAAGATTGGAGCTCAACTTGATCCAGCCTTAAAGGAATCTCTCATTACCTTTTTGGGCAAGAACCTGGATGTGTTCGCATGGTGTCATGCAGATATGGAAGGGATAGATCCAAGGGTCATGTGTCATAAGTTGAATATTGATCCAGAAAAGAAAGGAGTGAGACAGAAGCGAAGACCAGTTAGTGGAGAAAGAGCTCAGGCATTGAAAGAAGAGGTCGACAGGTTATTGGATGCAGGATTAGTTAAAGAATCTTTTTACCCAGTATGGTTGGCGAATCCTGTTCTGGTAAAGAAACCAAATGGAAAATGGAGAACCTGCGTGGACTTCACAGATCTCAACAAAGCATGCCCGAAGGACAGTTTCCCACTACCACGGATTGATCAGTTAGTGGATGCAACAGCTGGACATGCCCTCCTTAGCTTCATGGATGCATATTCATGTTACAATCAAATCCCTATGTATGAACCTGACCAGGAGCATACTTCTTTTATTACGGATAGAGGTCTTTATTGCTATGTATGCATGCCATTTGGATTGATTAATGCTGGAGCCACATACCAACGGTTAGTGAATATGATGTTTAAAGACCAAATTGGCCATACTATGGAAGTATATGTGGATGATATGCTAGTTAAGTCTAAGGAAGCTGTTGACCATGTGAAGCACTTAGAAGAAATGTTTGGAATCTTGCGGAAGTACAGAATGAAGCTGAACCCACAAAAATGTGTATTCGGGGTAGAATCAGGAAAGTTTCTAGGTTTCATGGTAAACCACAGGGGTATCGAAGCCAACCCAGCCAAGATTAAAGCGTTGATTGATATGAGGTCACCGAGAACTGTGAGAGAGGTTCAGTCTCTTACAGGTAGAGTTGCAGCCTTGAATAGATTCATTTCGAGGTCCACTGATAAGTGTCAGGAGTTCTTTAAAGCAATAAAGAAAGGAAACAAATTTGAGTGGACCGCAGAATGTGAAATAGCGTTTGGAAAGCTAAAGAAGCATTTGGGAAGCCCCCCATTGTTAGCCAAACCTGTGGATGGAGAAACATTGATACTTTATTTGGCTGTGTCAGAGTATTCTATTAGTGCAGTTCTGGTTCGAGAAGAGAATGGAAAGCAGAGCCCAGTTTACTATGTTAGTAAAAGGTTACTTGATGCAGAAACGAGGTACACAGGAATGGAGAAGTTGGTTTTCGCGTTGATTCTGGCTTCCAGGAAGCTGCGACCTTATTTCCAAGCTCACAAGATTGAAGTAAGAACCTCATATCCACTTAAGCAAGTGATGCATAGGCCAGAAACTTCTGGAAGAATGTTAAAGTGGGCTGTGGAGCTAGGTCAGTTCGACATAGAATATAAGCCAAAGACAGCAATCAAAGCTCAAGCTTTAGCAGATTTCTTAATCGAGTTTCCACCTCATGTAGAGGTTACTGGCCAAGAGGGGCCAAAAGAGGTGGTGGAAAAACAGGCAGACAATGACAACTGTGCACCTTGGTGGACACTGTATGTAGATGGAGCTGCTAACAGTGGTGGAGCAGGTGCAGGCATAGAACTAGTTAGTCCAGAAGGGCACCAACTCTATAGCTCGATTCATTTTGCTTTTAAAGCCACGAACAATGATGCAGAATATGAGGCATTGATTGCAGGCCTCAAGTTGGCTTTGGAGATGAAAGTAGAGAATATCAGGGTGTTTAGTGATTCGATGTTAGTAGTTTGGCAGATTCGTGGTGGTTTTCAGGCGAGAGGGCCAAGAACAGACTTATATTTGAGGTACTCCCAGGAGTTGATCGCAAGGTTCAAAGAGGTGAAGTTGGATCAGGTACCTCGAGGAAAGAATACCAAGGCGGATGCATTGGCCAAGCTAGGGTCACAGAGAGAATCCACGTTATTGGGAGTAATTCCACTTCAAATCCAGGAGCAACCAAGTGTTTTCAAGGAAGAGGTAATGGACATTGAATTTCCAGTTGAAGATTCCTGGATGACCCCAATATATCGTTACCTGGACAAAGGGGAGCTACCTCCCAATCAAAGTGATATCAGGAAGCTGAGGTATCGGGCAGCCAGGTATGTAATTTATGATGGAGTTCTGTATAAACGAGGATTCAATCAGCCTTTGCTCAAGTGTGTAGCTGGAGAACAATGCAAGTATATCCTCGAGGAAATTCATGAAGGAGTATGTGGAAATCACTCGGGGGGTAATTCTTTAGCCATGAAAGTCTTTCGACAAGGATATTATTGGCCAACCATCAAAGCAGATGCTACAAAGTTCGTGCAGGCATGCAGTAATTGTCAGAGGTTTGCCAATTTTGATAGTCGTCCGGTAGCACCTATCAAACCGATTGTTAGCCCTTGGCCATTCGCTGTTTGGGGAATAGACCTCATTGGTGAGCTCCCGAAAGGAAAAGGAGGAGTGAAATACGCAGTGGTCGCAGTCGATTACTTTACAAAGTGGGCAGAAGCAGAACCACTTGCTAAGATTACAACGTCAAAATTGACTGAATTTGTGTTTCGAGCTATTGTATGCAGGTTTGGCATTCCACAGAAGCTGATTTCTGACAATGGGAAACAGTTCGATAGTAGAGAGCTTAGAGGATTGTGTGAGCAGTTTGGAATCCAAAAAGCATTTTCAGCAGTGTATTATCCGCAGAGTAATGGACAGACTGAAGCAGTGAATAAGATTATCAAGCACACTTTGAAGACAAGGCTTGAAGATAAGAAGGGAAGCTGGCCAGAGGAGCTTCCTGGAGTCTTGTGGTCGTATAATACCACGCCTAGAACTACAACTGGTGAGTCTCCTTTTACCCTCACTTATGGTTGTGAAGCTATGGTACCTGTGGAAGTGGGAACAGGTTCCTTGAGAAGAAAGTATTTTGATCCCGAGAGCAATGAGGTCAATCATAGACTGTATTTGGACATGGTCGAAGAGTTGAGAGCAGATTCACAAGTGAAGTTAGCAGCATATCAACAGAGAGTTCGAAGGTATTACGACAAAAAGGTGAAGGCAAGACCTTTCAAGGTTGAAGACCTAGTTTTGAGGAAAGTCATGCCAAATACCAGGGTTCTGGCACATGGAGCTTTTGGAGCAAATTGGGAAGGGCCTTACCAGATAAAGTCAGCCATTTGGGAAGGAACCTACCACTTGATGGATATGGATGGGAACCTCATTCCGAGAGCTTGGAATGCAGAGCATCTCAAGAAGTATTATCAGTAACTCTTTTATGTGTTTTTCTTAGGAAAAGTAAGGCTCTTTCAGCCCAAGAATAAAGGCAGCTTGTTAGTTATAGCTGACCAGTATTTTGATTCCAGTATTCAATTATGCATGTACTCGGGGGGTACTTAATGTGAACCTCTCTACTTGCAAGACGATTTTTTTTTAGTATTGAGCGATGTATAGCTCTACGTTGAATATTTTGAGTGCATTATTTGCAGCTATAGCTCCTTAATAGTTCTTTTACGTAATAATCATTACCCAAAAGAACTGGGGGGTAGTATTCCTACTTAGACAGTATTGCACATGCTATTTGATATTTCATATGCCAATTTGAAATTTTTGAAACAGGTTACCTAGATTAACAGGTTCCTGTAGCATTGTGTTGCATTTTGCAGGTTACCTAAGCTGACAGGTTCCTGTAGCATTGACAGTATATGTGAAGTATGAATATGAATTGACAGAATGTGCAGACTACGATTGATTGATCAGAATTAGCTTGTGGACAGATTGTTGAGAAAAGTATAAAGTCCCAGGTAGCTTCCTGGGCATTGAGCAAAGTCCCAGGTAGCTTCCTGGGCATTGAGCGAAGTCCCAGGTAGCTTCCTGTGCATTGAGCAAAGTCCCAGGTAGCTTCCTGGGCATTGAGCAAAGTCCCAGGTAGCTTCCTGGGCATTGAGCAAAGTCCCAGGTAGCTTCCTGGGCATCGAGAAAAAGTCCCAGTTAGCTTCCTGGGCACGAGAAAAGCTTCAGGTAGCTTCCTGAGCAAATGAGATTGAAAAGCCTCAGTTGACTGAGCACGACATTGTTGCCAAAAGCCTCAAGTTCCTTGAGCACGAGAATTAAAGTCCTGACAAAAGGCACCTTAAAGAGAAGCCTAGCAAGCTCTCCCTCATGTGGAACCGCCTTTGGCACATGGGAAGAAGGGGTAAAATCCTTAGCATTTACCTTCATAAGATGTCTAGCCTGACACATGGAGAAGAGGAATCTGTGTGGACTCCCAGAATGGCACACAGGTTCCTAGAATCGCCCCGAGGCATAAAAAGGAACCAGCATGCCTCGAGGCATGTTGGGACCTAGAGAATAGGATTGGGAACCAAGCAGGTTACCTTTCCAGGAGGAAAAAGGAACCAACAAGCCTCGAGGCATGTTGGAACCTAGAGATTAGGATTGGGAGCCAAGCAGGCAACCTTTCCAAGAGGTGACCCGAATTAAACAAAAGAAAGCTTTTACTAACGTTAACTATTTTTTGTTTTATGTTTATTTTGCAGGATTAATACTCAAGGAACCTGGTCATGATGAAGAAGAAATTATTAAAGGAGACTACGGTTTAGATTATCGATACAAAATATAAACACAGAGGTTCCAGTTTTACAATTCAGCTGTAGTTTGTTGCATTTATTTTTGAGAATAGACAAGTGGAAATATGCATGTGTTCTGTTTCTTACAATGGGTTAGCCCACGTAAGCTTGATCATATGAATAAGGAAGCTGAATTATTCTCTAGTGCATAACAGTGAAGTATTTCATAAGGTTTTGAAGAAAAGTATGCAGCAAAAGCAAATATTATAAATCATAAAGAGAGTTATGGGTACAGAGACCCAGAAAACCAACATAAAAGTTAATGGCACGAAGGCCATGGAAACCAAATTTAAAGTTACATATTGCGAGGCGTTACGAGGAGCCCGCGACCTCATCGAAAGTTATCAAAAGTTCTTAAAGAATTTTGTTGAAATTATGAAGGAGGAACCTCACCAGAACCCTTGGAAGCAACAGGAGGAGTTGAAAGGATAGGTTGAATAACTTCTGGAGGGGGAACCTCTGCAGTCTCAAGGTTGACACCTGGAGACCTCTCAACCGTTTTCACGGGAGGTACAGAGGTCGCAGCAGCAGCTTCATTCCCAAAATCCTTGATCATCCCCACTACATCCTCGCCTAGGAGAGACCAGTTCAGCTCAGGCATTTTCTCCCACATGGATCTCATGTAGTCACGAACGCCCTCGTCATAACCTTCATCATACCTAGCTTTTTCCTGGACAAGCAGAGATGATTTGACAGTAACAGCTGCAGCATTTAAAGCATCAACCTGAGCTTTTAGTTCATTGACTTTCTCTAGCATGGATAGTTTCTCATCCTGCAAACTCTTCACCTGTTCCTGAAGCTCATCCCTGCTACTCTTTAGTGAGGTTTCAACAGCTTTAGCCCTCCTTACCGCAGCAGTGGCAACATTCACACTCTCCTCTTTAGCAGCCAGCTCCTCTTTGAGTTTCGAGATTTCTCCTTGTAACCTGAGGTCATATTGGATCTTCAAGGCAAAATCATCACAGAACCTGAGAGTAAAGAAGGCGTTCTGGGCCGCAGAGAACCTCATAGCTTCCAAAGCTTCAGTAGAGTCCATTTTTGACCAGCTGGTAATAGTCTCAGCAGGAACATGAGTGTCAATCAAGTCCTTAAACTGGTTCTGGGCAGCGGTAGGATCAGCCTTCACAGCTTTATTTTTCCTCATGGACCTGGTTTGGGAGCTCCCTGATAAGTCAAGTGTGGTCTGAGCCAATTTACGTTTTGAGGAACCTGATGGTTGAGTCTGGACAGATACAGGGGTCGGAACTTGATTAATTGGAGTTGCAGCAAGCGAAAGCTCCTTCATATTATCATCAACCTTGAAAATTTCTTCCACATTTTTAGATCTTTTCACAAATGAAGGAACTTTTGGAGCCATGTCTGCATAAGCCAATAGATTAAGGTTAGAGGTATATATATGAAGTAAGCGAATGAAATTGCACAAATACAGAGAATAAGAAAGGCATCACTATAAAGAAACTCCTACCAGAAGTCGAAGGAATAAAGCCTAAAGTCATCAGGTTATCAGGGGTCATTAAGACCAGACAATCTCTAGTGGAGGCTGACAGTTTTAAAATCTCAGTTGCTCTTTCCAAGCAGACTCCCGTGAGGACGGTTTGCTTAGGGATATTGGGACGACGATTAAACTCATATCTAACGTAGGGGCAGTCATAGCAATAGAGAAACTGTTCTGGCCATTGTTCAAAGTTTTGTTTGACATTTTTTATGCACTGACCCTGGTGACAAGGCCAGGCTGAAAGGTAAAAGCAGCCAGAATTTCTCCCAGTGTCTTTCAGTCTGAAGAAATAGCCCAATTCAGGGGCTGTCAAAGGAACTGTAAATTTGCTAGAATATAGTATAAAGGTGCTGATGGCTAACCGATAAGAATTAGGGGTGAGTTGCATTGGTGCTAATTCGTAAAAGTCAAGAACCTCTCGTAAGAAAGGATGAAGAGGCATGGAAACACCTACCCTCAAGAAAGCGGCAGATACAACAGCATGGGGGATACCTTGTTTTGGGATTTCAAATCAAACCTGTGAGCTCTTTCACCAGGTTCTGGGATTGTTATCTTACAGACAGGGCGGTGACATTCCTCAAATAGTTTTTCCAGTTTAACTGAGGTCATGATAGAATCAGATTTTTCACAAAAAGGGACAATCTCTTGTTTGAATGGTTCTCTTTCTACAGATATCTCACTTTGAAAGTCAGGTTCTAGGAAGGACTCAGGTTCAAATTCAGGTTTTGATACCTCTTCATTATCAGACCAGTCATCTCCTAAATCAATTAAGCTTAAAGGCCTTAGGGGATCAATAGCATTTGGAGGTTTCATCAGAATGTCTTGAGGATCACTAGTGTCGGGAATCAAGACCCTAGACCTAGTTCTATTACTTACAGATGCGACAAAAACAGGTTTTACGGAAGAGAGGTGGTCAGAATGTGTTGAATCAGAAGACATCTGCAAGAAACAGACGAAGAAAGGTCAGACCTTGGAATTCTTAAAGGGAGACCTGTGGTCTAGAGACGATTGAACTACTGTGACTATGTCAAGTAAGTTTTTTAAAGAGTTATATAGAGGTTATACATTCACAGAGATAAGTATTGACTATGACATGAATACGAAACAAATTGAGATAGAAGACAAACAGACAGTCAAAAGCATTTCAGTAAAATCATGGTGATGAAGCCACAAATCGGTGACGGAACTACCAATAGAGAAGGTATTATGGATGTTTGTGTGTGTGAGATATGAAGACTATATACAAACATTTATCAGATAAAAGACAGCATGCAAGATCGAAGCAATCAGATAGTTAAAAATGCAATCGAGATTATGAAAAAACAGAAAGAAAGGATTCAGAATCATACCTTGGATTGAAGAAAACGGCGACAGAGAGTTTTGATTAAGCAGATGACCGTCGGACTTTTTTTTTTTTCTCTCCGAGGGTTTTAAAAAAAATTTTTTGGTAAAGGTAAAAATGAAGATGAAGTCATTCATGTGTTTATATAATCGAGGTAAATAGGAGGCAGCAGTGAACACGTGGCAATAATCTACTGAGACAGTAATTAAAGGGATACACGCACCAGAGGCGTGTGAACCTTGGGAATTCATACATTAACTACAGCTTTGGTAAGTGATAAGTTTAATTCGAACTTTGAGTTATCTCCAGCTGCCAACCATTATCTCTTCCTATAAATTCTTAAACTATTAAATTTAAAGAGACGTGGAGTTGAGTGACGAATTAGATTTCCAGAGGAGCTAAATGCAAGCATCGAGTTGACTTCGAGAGCAGCTATCTGAAGAAGAAAATAGCAAGATAACAGGTTCCTTAATACAAAGGAAGCTTACTCAAGATTATATTAAGCTGAAAATATTTTATGTCCTGTTTCCTACGCCGAGTTAACTCATGTAGGCTTGGATATAAAATGTTGAAGCGAAGTATTGTTACTAGAGTGGTTTAGCATTGAACTTTTGATCGTAGAATTAGAATAGGTTCCTTTCACATTTACATGATTTCAAGGAACCGGGGGGTACTTGTTGTGCCCAAAATCTCCATGGGCTAGATTTAGGCCCATTAATCGATAGGGTCCGATCCATACAAGCTAGAAGAATGATCCAGTACGAGTTATGAAGATCAAATAGAAGAAATGAATAAGGAAGTACGAGTATTAGGAGGTTCCCAATGGTCAGGAAGCTGAGTTGAGCACTCGAAGACCAGGTTCCTCCCAACAGAAGAGTTCGAGTTAGCATAGCAACAGCCATAGAGGTGATAAAAGCATATAAAAAGTTATCCAATCTAACTAGTTTGTTATTTGTGCAGGTACTAACACCAAAAGGGAGGTCCCTAAGTGATATGTCCCGAAATAAGGAGGTCCCTGAGAAACAGGCTCCTGAAATGTAGGTTCCTGAGCACCAGGTTCCTACGAGTTGCCAGCAGAAAGTTCTAGGAGTCATCTAGAACAGATAAACAAATTGGTATCTGAGTATAATTCTAGGGCGCAGATGATCCTAGAATAACTCTAACCAATGAGAGAATCATAAGTGGAGTACGAACTCGAGTTCTACTCCACTTAGCCAAACTAGTTCGTGAAAGGCTCTAAAGGAACCTGAGTCCAACACGAACTAGGTGACCGAATACAGCTATTCCAGTAAGAGACAGAATCATATTAGAACTACGTGAGCTTGATCCCTATAAATACAAGGGTACGTAGGCACCTCAGGAAAAGACGCATTAAGTTCTCTAATCTTCTCTAAAGGCATCTGAGATTATTGGAGATACCCTCGAGCACAGCTCAACCCCTACAAACTCAACCCAAACCTTTTCGTAGAACAGTTGATCGCTAGCCTATACAACTACTTGTAAACCTCATATAAGTTGATTACGAAATCCACTCATCAACATCAGGTATTCGGTCTTGATTTGTTCTATTTGAGGAAAAAACATGGTTAAGAGTGTGAAAGAAGAAAAGTACTGGGTTAAAAACGTTCTAGAAAGATTACCAGTATTGAAATTGCCATCTTGGTACCTTATAAAACGAAAAAAATATTTCAATCTGTTCAGGTGTAGGATCAGAAATGAGATTTTCCATAGGAAAATGAAGAATTCGATTAACATCTCGTTCAGTGACCCTAATCGACCTACCAAACAGTCAATATGTGAGTGCACATCCGTCCTGTCCAGAAGTGTTAACCGCACTACAATATAGTTCATGCAATGCATCATGGTTAAGCTGTACCTGTGTAACTAAAGCATAGTGAATTAATGAATGTTCATTCAGAAATTGTGTCCAAGCCCGAAATTGCTCATCCTGAATGGTTTCGATTTGCTGAATGGAAACAGGATTAACTTTAGCAATTAAAAAGCTTCCCTGCAATGCCATTCTCAAAACTTTGAGGAAACTAAAAAACAAGGGTTAGTTTTTATAAAGGATGATATGTAAAGCAAGAATATGAAATCCGATCTAAAAACCACCAGCTAGATTGAGAGATATTTCCGATCAAAGCTCGAAATATTCAGCAATTGTGTGTATATGCTCTGTATATCTGAAAAATAATGATGTTAAACACAAACAAAAACTCATCATTTATAAGGTTTCAAGGTTTAGTGGTTTAGGTGTAATAGTGATAGGTTATGTTTGAAAAAACATCTAATCTCACCTAACACCCTAATTAGCCGAAAAAACATCTTATCGCCGAAACCTGTCGACCGAAAAACATCTTATCACCAAGACCTATCAGCCTATACACATATGCACATATTTAATACTTCTAATTATTATGGATTTAAAAATAATCACGTAGTGAATCAAGAAATAATCCACAATAATCAGATAAACTCACAATTAAATAGACATAAAATTAACAAAATATCATTAATTGATATATGTCAATAAAATATTTATTTAATTATGCTACAATTAACTTAATTATTTACTAACTAATTACCATAAAATATAGCATTTATAAGCATGGTAATTAATATAGAGATAACTGTAATATGAGGACTGGATGCAAATAAATTCACAAGTTCTAAACATATGGACATTTAAAATACATGTGAACTTATAACAAATTGCAGTTATTGATTATCCAAAATTAATTAGACAGATTTAACATCCCAAGTTCACCAACTAACCTGGAGAAACTGGATTCATCCAGTGGTTTAGTAAAGATGTCTGCAATTTGTTGATCTGTGGGAACAAAATATAATACCACAGTTCCATTCATGACATGCTCTCGTAAGAAATGATACCTGATATCAATGTGCTTAGTCCTGGTATGTTGAACTGGATTGTTGGCAATGGCAATGGCACTCGTGTTGTCGCATAGAATTGGAATTTTGTCCAACATGAGTCCATAATCCTGAAGTTGATTCCTCATCCACAGAATCTGAGCACAACAACTACCTGCCGCAATGTATTCTGCTTCGGCTATCGAGGTAGATACTGAGTGTTGCTTCTTGCTGTACCAAGATACCAACCTTCTTCCTAGAAATTGACAGCTTCCAGAAGTACTTTTCCGATCAATCTTACAACCTGCGAAGTCAGAATCTGTATAGCCAATTAGGTCAAAACCTGTTCCTTTACTAAATCCTAAGATTGGGGGTTCCCTTAAGGTATCTGAAAATACGTTTAACAGCTATAAGATGTGACTCTTTAGGGTTAGCCTGGAATCTAGCACATAAACAAGTTACGAACATAATATCTGGTCTAATAGCAGTTAAGTACAAGAGAGAGCCAATCATACCTCGATACTTCGTGATGTCAACTGACTTACCAGATTTGTCTTCATCAAGCTTGACAGCAGTAGGCATCGGGGTCTTGGCAGTAGCTGCTTCTTCCATCCTATACTTCTTCAGAAGATCCTTTATGTATTTTGACTCTTGTAAATCCATTTTCAAGTAAGAACTTGGAGAGAGTATCATACGATGTTCGAGGGGCTTGCTTGAGACCATAGAGAGCTTTGAAGAAAAAGTACACAAAACCTTCAGATTCCTTGTCTTCGAACCCAGGGGTTTGTTTAACATAGACTTTTCTTCTAGATCTCCGTTCAAAAATGCACTCTTCATATCCATCTGAAAAACCTTAAAGTTGGAGTGTGCAGCAAATGCTAAGAACATTCTGATTGCTTCAAGCCTTGCAACTGGAGCATAGGTTTCATCATAATCAATTCCTTCTTCTTGAGAGTAACCCTTTGCTACCAATCGAGCCTTGTTCCTCGTAACAACACCATTTTCATCCAGTTTATTTCTAAACACCCATCTAGTGCCAATTACAGATTTATCTTTTGGTCTTGGCACCAGCTTCCAAACTTTCTGCCTTTCGAACTGATTGAGTTCTTCCTGCATTGCAGCTACCCACACTACGCCATAGATGGCCTATAGCAACCTTTTGGCATGGGTGTTACCACTATGAGTGTTACCATAGCTATGAAAGTTTTGACCTATCGCAACCTTTTGATTGTGGTGTTACCATAGGCACAAAAGTATGTTACTTTAGTTATAAAAGGTGTTACATTGGCTAACACCATGAGGTGTGTTACCATAGAGTATTCATTAACAAATTTTTTATTTAATTTAAAATTAATGATTTAATAATTATTTGACTTTAAAAATAATTAATTTTAACAAAATCATTGAAATAATCAGTTTAAAACGTGATATTCCATCAAATAATTAAGCTATTGATTTTTCATAAATATTAAATTTTGTTTATAAATTTCACATAAAAAGGCCTTAAAATAAAGTAATATCCAAAAATTATTAAATTTTAACTAAATTCATTAAAAATTTAATAAAGAAAAATAAATTTTGTATAAATTGTGAATTATTACAAAATCATGAAAATAATATATTTAACAATTATATTTTAATTTCAGGAAATTGAAATAAATTATTTAGCAAAAAAATAAATTTATAATATTTAGAAAATAAAAAAGGAGAGTACATTTCTGAGCGGCAAACTGAAAACAGTGAGCGGGGGGCAAACCGAAAACAGAGAGCGGCAAACAAAAATTAGAATTGGGGAAAAATTAGAGTTAGTACACTTCACTATCATTTTATCTCAAACACTTTCAATTCACTTTCACGTTCATTTCTCTCAAACACTTCTCTCGCCACTCTCACAAGCAATTTAGGGTTCAATTAGGTTTCAAGCAGGTTCAATCAAAGTTTGGTTTCACGATTCAATTAGGGTTCGAGCTGGGTTTGACCTCTACGATTCATGGGCGCTTTATGTACCTCTCTCTCTCCCCCTCCCTCTCTCTCGCTCTCGCCCTCGCCCCCTCTCTCCCCCTCTCTCTCCCTCTTCCCCCCTCTCTCTCTCGCCCCCTCCCTCTCCCTCTCCCTTTGTAATTGCAGTGTGGCTATTCTTCTCCTACTCAAGATGCACTCTCCAGGGACCTCAAACTTAGTTTGTCTGAGGTTCAAATTCATATTTTTTGATGCTTTGTAAACTTATCCTTAATTTGTTTTGGAAATAATTACTAAATACATGTATCTGGTCAGTTTTCTTTGTTTGGTTCTTTGTCGAATGTAGGTGCTATGTTTGGGGCAATAGCTAGTGGAAAGATTTCTGAGTACATCGGACGGAAATGGGTAGTTTCTTTATTTTCTTAGATAACATATATCACCTTAATTTCTTATTGTTTGCCCTCTTGATACTTTTGGTTCATATTGGCATGCTTAATAGTAATTTTAAACTTTTTACCTGCAGTCTTTGTTTGCCCTCTGTACTTTGTAGATCTCAATGCTGTTTGCAGAATGGTATAGGATATGTGAACTTCCTGGTATAGGATACTTTCAAGAGCATTTTTGCAGCTTTGTAAGCTTGGTTTTGTTGCTAGTTAAAATCAGAGTGTTATGATTATCTTCTCTCTGTTTCAAGAGCATGTATGTTTTATTCATATTGCAAAAATATACTCTACACAGCTCCCTGGATGAGTACTGTTATTTTGGCAGCCACAGGTACAAGTTGGGCAAGGGACAATTGTTTCATTGTAGAAAGATGACAGAGAAACACAGCAAGTGGGAGTTTTCTGAGCCAGGAATTGTGAGTATGTACATGTAATATTCCATGTCACTGCATAGTTTAAGTGTACAGACACAATGTTAAGACAAATATCCTCCAACCATAACATAATTTCAAATGCCAGAATCGAGAATATGGTATTTATTGATGACTGTTATCTATATAAAAACAGAGAAATGGGAAGTCAATCTGCCTGTTGAGGAGGTGCCTCCTGAATTGCCAGAGCCAGCTCTAGGAATCAATTTTGCATTATACTCTTAACATACACCCATGTTATATAGGTATTTATTTCTTCTGCTACTGTTGAGGGTTATAGCAATTCCTCTTTCAAGTCAAGAAATAGTTGACTGAAGTGATTTTAAAATGTTCACATTCTTTTGTGATGAGTGATTGGGTAACGTGTGTAGACTTTACAAGTATTTTTGTCTTTCTTCCTGTTTAACATTCATGATACAAATATTCATGATGCATGTGGCAGGTTTGGAGGAATTTAATCATCCTTACCTTATTTTAATGGTTTTGAATCACATTTAAACATCATCTTATGCTACATAAGTATATGTTTTGTAATCAATAGTATTCCTTATATTACTTGACGTTATTGTTTGCTATATAATAACATGAATTATTAAAGTGATATTCACTCATCTATTTGACTGGGACTATGCTAGTTGTAGATATTTCCTTTCATAAACTTTCAAACAATATTGAACTTCCAAACTCAGATCCTATCACATATAGGACATCTACCTTGTCCGATGCTACAATGGGGGTATGCTGTTGAAACTTAATTATGTAATTACTATCGCTTATGTTTTTTGACTTGGTTCTTATCTGGCCTAATGAATATTATATCATTATATTGATGTTTTGATTAATAATTTCAAGTTCATTGATAAACAAACATTGTATTAGCAGAAACATTTATAAATACAGTTAATATTTAAAAAGTATCCTGTTAGAAAGATATCTTTTTCACACAACAAAACTGGTTATCTCACTTTGGTAATCAGCATTACCGCTGAAGATATGAGTTAAGAATGAGAGATCACTATTCCTCCAGCATATTTCTTTTCCAATGCTGTCTTTTGCTATTTTTGTTTTTGACAATGTGTATCATATTGAATATTACTTTGTCTTTACGGAATAGGGCTTAAATATTATTATTTGTAAACATTTCCAGGTTTAGAAAATGTATCCTTTGGGCTTCTACAGCATGCTTACTATACCTCCTGTGTTGGCAATGATGAATGCCTTCTGGTTCTGGAAAATCACCAAAGGAATGATAAAGACGCTTACGAAAGCAAGACACAGTGTGTAGTTGTTTTCAATCATCATAAAAGATGATTGTTTCCTATAGGTGTAAACTTGAGATTGGATTTTTGACCAAAACTCACTCTCCCTGCAAGCAGAAGTCCAATAAGGACTTTATCTAGCATGAAATCTGAAGGGAAGTGCAGTGTTCACTCGTTCAGGGACTATACCAAGCTTGAACATATCGGTGCGAAGGATTACTACTCTCGCTTCGAGTACAAAGCTGGTACTAAAGAACTCAAACCTGATCGTGTTCTAGTGTGAGTACTGTGTCACTCTTCCTTATTGTTATATATATTGATTATTGTGCGACATAGGTCATAACATATGTTTCAAAAGATGAAGCTCAACATGAGATCTTTCAAAAGATGGACATATTCTATTTGATAGTGGACCTCAACATGAATGTAAAACATATGTTTCATGTGACAGGTATATCTATGGAGGGTGATGAAGCTCTCTTGGCAGACATGGACACAAAAGTTGAAAAGAAAAGAGATAAATGGATGACGACACTACCTCCTGAGCGAAAAGTATGTATATCTTTTAATCTTGCTGCTTATGTATCTTGTTTTCTTAGTAGTTAAATATCAATTTTTTTCAAACACGACACGAACCTGGCCTACTTTAATCAAGTGTTCTAGTGAGGTATAGTCACACTGTGAGTTTTTTTTTGTATAAGCTCTGTATTGCTGGTCTGTCCTTTTTATAAATGCTTAAGTTAAAATTCAATTTTGTTCTTTTATGTATGCTTATATTCTTTACTTTTCTAGGATTTGAAATCAATTTTGGACGGTGGGAATAATCTTCCCTTTCCAGATGGGCTTCTTATTAATGGACAGTCAGCAAACTCCTACACATTTACCGTTGATCAAGGTAACTTAACTTGGCATTTGCAAAGAGAAAAGCTGACAACTTTTCATAGTTTCACAATCAATATAGAAATATTGAACTGCGAAGTTAAATATATTTATCATCAAAAGAAAGTAAACTTGTGTCGGCCATAGTAGCCTGTTTTAATATTCTCCTAAGCCTAGAAAAGGAGTTCCATTAAAGCAGTTAATATTCTCTATATTTTGTATGATGATTTAAATTTGCTGAGAGATATATGCCTGCAATCATTCAGGAGTTGTATACTGGCGGCAGTGACAGGCAAATTCTTGTCTGGTCTCCATTCAAGTCAAATTTTGAGTATGAGGTTCGCTTTCTGAAATTACAATTATCTTTGCATTAAAATCTATTCACATGGTAAGAGTGTCAGTCTTACGAAATGTGTTCTACTAAGCCACATATATGAGTATTTCTATGTTGAATTGCAGGACGAATGGAATAGTCAGCAGGACGTTGCACCTGAGCAAGATAATTGGAGTGATTAAGTGCTTCCAAGGTCACAAGGAGACGATGCAACTAAAAGATGGATCAAAGAATTCACATACATGGAAGCTGATTTTTTTTTTTTGTGTTTTTTATATCGGTAGAATTGTAAAGTTAGTATACATTCGTTAGATAAATGTTCTTGTCCATTCGTCAGATAAATGTTGTTGGTGAATTAAATTAGGATGTTAATTGTTGTTGGTTTGTTTTATGGAAATTCAATATTCTGTTGGTGCATTTTTATTTTGTTACATTTATGGTGTTATAATAGGTAAAATGTGTGTTATAATAGGGGTGTTGCAGTAGGTGATATTAGGTGTTGCAATAGGTAATATTAGGTGTTACAATAGGCCTTGCACAGTGAGCAGGTAGGCCCCATAATAGGTCCAAAAAGTGGGCCCCACATGTGGACCTAAATGTGAATCCCACGTGTCCCTACATGTGGGACCCACGTGTGGCCCCACGTGTGGGTCCCACGTGTGGGCCCCATAATATTATGCAAAATTGTATCATCTGTGGTAACACACAACCTATATTGCTATAAAGTGTTTAAGGTGTTGCTATAGAGGTTTTTGGTAACCACATTTGCTGTGTTACCTTAGGTTGGTTTTTTATGTTACCTTAGATACCTGTAGTTACTGCTGAGAACCTAACACAGCTGAAGTGTTACCATAGCCCTATTTTGGCCTATGGTAACTTAAAACAGGGGTCTATGGTAACACAGTTTGGGGGTTACTATAAGCAATCTATGGCGTAGTGCCAATCTGGATCATCAAGAGCTTCATTAACCTTTTTTGGTTCAATTTGAAATAAAATTCCTGCGAAATTGCATTCATTCTGTGTTGCTCTTCTAGTCTGTACACCCTTGTCCAGTTCACCAATGATCTGTTCAAAGGGATGCGCTCTACTCCATACCCTTTGTCTCGGCAGATTTGATCTTGATGATTCCCCAAGTTTATAATTGTTTTGAGTGTGGTGACTAGTAGATCCAAAATCATTGTTTGCTCCCCTTGAGCTGTTACTTTCAGAGTTTAAAGAATCATTAGCAGCAGATGTTTCTTCACTTGATTGGGGGTCATCGTTCACTTGCTCCCCCTCAACATGTGCTGCTGTATGATCTACTGGTATAGATTGAACAATATTGTCTAAAAGATTATCAGAATTTTGTAGATCAACATTTATTTCTTCATTCTCAAATCTCAGCTGGTCATGTTCATCAAAATCTTCAAGTCCTGTTATCTTTTTATCATCAAAAGACACATGGATAGATTCCATGACCACTTTTGTTCTCAGATTATAGACTCTGAATGCTTTTATCGATAGTGGCCGGGTATCCAACAAATATTCCTTCATCAGCTTTTAAATCAAATTTGGAAAGTTGTTCTGGATGAGTCTTAAGAACAAAACATTTACATCCAAACACATGAAAGTACTTCAGGTTCGGCTTCTTATTTTTCACCATCTCATATGGTGTTTTACCATGCTTGTTTATGAGTGTAGCATTCTGTGTGAAACAAGCAGCTTGCACAGCTTCAGCCCAGAAGTAAGTTGGCAGCTTTGCTTCATTAAGCATGGTCCTTGCAGCTTCTATGAGAGTCCTGTTCTTTCTCTCTACTACTCCATTTTGTTGTGGAGTTCCAGGTGCAGAGAATTCTTGCTTTATTCCATTTTCTTTACAAAACTCTTCCATGACTGCATTCTTGAACTCAGTGCCATTATCACTCCTTATGATTTTCACTGTATGCTTAGATCCTTTGTCCAGTTGTCTGACATGCTCTGTTAAGATTGATGCAGTTTCTTCTTTCTTGTGCATGAAATATACCCATGTATATCTGGTGTATTCATCAACAATAACCAAAGCATATCTTTTCTTTCCAATAGACATTATATTTACTGGACCAAATAAATCAACATGCAATAAGTGATATGGCTCAAGAATTGAGGATTCAGTCTTACTTTTGAATGAAGTTTTCCTTTGTTTTGCCTTTTGACATGAGTCACATAGGCCATCTGGAGTAAAAACTGATTTGGGCAATCCTCTCACAAGATCTTTCTTCACTAGCTCATTGATGCTGTTGAAATTCAGATGAGAAAGTCTCTTGTGCCAATCCCAGCTTTCTTCAATTGATGCTCTACTCAGTAGATAGATTGCAGAGCCATCAGAGTTTGTTGAAAGCTTGGCTTCATAAATGTTACCATGCCTGTATCCCTTCAGAACAACTTTTCCTGTAGATTTGATTACAACTTCACCGTGTTCTTCAAAGAAATCCACATGATAACCTCTGTCACAGATTTGACTCACACTTAGCAGATTATGTTTAAGTCCAAGATTGATATTGCCATATCCCAGAGTCCTTCCTATGTTGCCATCTCCATAAGAAACACTTGGGCCAGCTTTCTCCAAAAATTCTGATAGTAGGGCTTTATTTACAGTCATGTGTCCTGAGCATCCACTATCTAGAACAAGGATATTTTTCCTGTTACCCTGCAATCAAAAAGACCACTAATGATTAGTTTTAAGGACCCAGACTTGCTTGGATCCTTTGGCCTTATTAAGTTTGTTAGCTTTTGCAGCAGAAGTCTTATCAGAGTTTGTGCTAACATTTTTATCAGAGTTTATACATGTAGAATCAATCTTGAATTTATTCAAAGAGGGTTTAAGTTCATAATAAGCATAATACAAATTATGATACTCTTTGCATGTATAAATAGAATGCCAAATACTTCCACAGTGAAAACAAGGATTCTGTGGCTTAAACCTAACTGAACCACTCTTAACTCCTGACTTAGAAGGTATAGAGTTTATATTTTTATTCTTCCTGCAAAAAGTAGCAAGATGGTTAGGATTTCCACAGTTGTAACATTTCTTCCTAGGAGCATTGGGAATGGACATATAGTTGTTGCTTTTATTGATGACTACCTTTCCATTTCTGTTTTTCCTAGGTTCTTTTACCTTGTTCACTCTTTTTATCTCCTTCAGTTTGTGTTTAAGCTGTTTCTGAGACATTAAGTCAATATTTATTGATTTGACTTCCTGTTTTGGTTTGTCAGATTTTGGTACAAACCTCACATGATTAATTTTGGGCTTTGCAGCCCTTTCAGTAAATACAGGTTTAGAGGTCTCAACTTCTAGGTTGGCAGTTTTCTTTTTATCAGTGTAACCTAGACCTTCTTTCCAACAATCATTCTCTATGATAATCTGAGTAGTTTTCCCAGAGTTAGTCCAAGTTTTAATAATGTTTCTTTCTTTAGCATGTTCGGATTCAAGATAATCATGCCTTTTCAATAATTCAGTTTTAACAAAAATAGCATCATCTCTCTCTTTCTGAATTTGTAACATTTGGACTAATTCTAATTCTAGATAGTCATTTCTCTTTCTAAGGTCTAGACTTTCAGATTTTATTCTTTCATTTTCTAAAGTCTGATCTCTGTAGCTAACATGCAAGTTTTTAAGAAAGAGTCTTAACTCAGATATATCAGTTGTATCAAAAGCTAGAGTAGAATGAGGTACCTTGGTCTCAGTAGCTTCAGAGATACTATCAGCATTTGCCATCAAGGCATAGTTCACCTCATCTTCAGAGTCTGAAGTGTCAGCCCAGTCCTTCTTCTTTGTGATGTAAGCTTGACCTTTATCAACTTTGGCTTTCTTGCACTGAGGTGCAAAATGTCCTTTCTCACCACAATTATAGCATCTGATCTTGGACTTGTCCACTTTTCCAGACCTGCCTTCCTTTTCCTCAGTTTTTCTGAAATTCTTCTTTTCAGAATTTGAATCTCTTCGTGTGAACTTCTTTCCCTTCCTGAAGTTCTTGTAAGCCATTTTCTTGAAGCTTTTTACCATCAGGGCTGCAAGTTGTATCATCCCAGCATCACTTCTATCATCTTCAGAGTCTGTGAGATTGTTAGAGTTTGAGTCATCATCAGAGTTTGATGACTCAATATCAGACTTTGTAATAAGAGCCTTTCTATTGGATTGACTCTTTTTCACAGCAATTTCTTTAGAAGCTTTCTCCTCAGCTTTAAGAGCAATTGATTTGGACTTGCCTCCATGCCTCTTACTTCTTTGTTCCATCTCAAGCTCATGAGTCTTGAGCATTCCATAGATTTCATCAAGAGACATGTCTTTCGGATCATAATTGTCTCTGATGGTAGTGGCCTTTAAATCCCACTTCTCAGGAAGAGCCAACAAGAATTTCAGATTAGAGTCTTCAAGATCATACTCTTTATCTACCAGTGACAGATCATTCAGCAATTTCAGGAATATGTCATATATATCTGTTAATGACTCATTAGTATTTGAGTCAAAGTGCTCGTACTCCTGTGTGAGTATTGTTCTCCTGTTCTTTTTGATGGCTTTGGTTCCTTGACATCTGACTTCCAAAGCATCCCAAATCTCCTTAGCAATTTTGCATCCAATGACCCTGTTAGACATGACATTATCAAGGGCGTTATGTAATAAATGTCTTACCTTGGCATCTTTGCTAATAGAGGAGGTATCTTCATGGGTGTAGTCTTTCTTCTCCTTTGGAATCGTTTTTTGTTCCTCTCCAGCAACTGCAACAGACAATTTGGTAGGCTTATGTGGACCATCATGGATTCTGTCTAAGTACTCTGGATCTGTAGCCTCCAGAAACATTTCCATCTTCACCTTCCATATGGGATATTCTGATGCCCTGAGTATTGGAACTCTAATTGATTCATATCTGCTTGTTGTTCGAGTTTGTGTTTTCTCTGTCATGATTGTATAGCTTTTTGGATCTTAATTGTTGTATAATAACAGAGTGGCTCTGATGCCAATTGTTAGGTCCGGAATAACGTAGAAGGGGGGTTGAATACGTTATTTAAAAAATATTTCAATTTTTGATGTGGATATGAGATCAAAAATACTGAATCGAAATAACACAAATGTTTGGGAAATATCTTTTAATAGATAAAACCCGGAGGTTTGTTACACAATCTAATCCCATGGATCAGCTACAAAATCAAACACTCCTAGGATAGTTTAGGCACGAGGACCTTCTACCCGACACTTCCTGAAAGCGGGCTAAGTCGGCTTTCCTACTAGATCGACTGTCTAGCAGCTTACACAGAGATGATATAAGAGAGAGAATAGAAAGTTGTGTGTTGAGGTGTATTTTTAAATGAAATACAACAAGCCTATTTATAGGTTTTAGAAAGTCACTATTTGGCACTATTCCAACAACCCCAGCTACTATTCCAACAACCGCAGTTACTATTCCAACAACCGCAGTTACTATTCATATGAATAGTGCTATTCATGTGAATAGTGATTTCGGTTACTATTCATATGAATAGTGATTTCGGTTACTATTCATATTCTCTTCTGTTTATTTTGCTGTTTTAATTCTTCTCAGAAAATAGTTCAAGTACCAGATTAATTTAATTATTTATTATAAATAATTAATTAATCTGTTACTTAGTTGATTTTCGGAGTAAATTAATTTTTGACAATACCTTGAAATATTATGTCTGTCCTTGATCGTCAATAGGCTTTGGCAATTCTTTCTGTGAATTAATGTGTTGATCCTTCTCTTATGTGCTGACACTTAGTGCACTGGTCTGGTTCACAAGTGACTAGCACTGATCTTGATCTTCACACCTTCGTTACATTCTAATTGATTAGCCTGCAGCAATATCTTCAAATAATATAAATACATGGAATCTTTTGGCCCTTCAACTGAATCATCTGTACATCTTATTCTGTCACTGAGGCTTGATCATGTTAATGAACTTCTTTCAGCGACTTGATCCTTGTCGGTGCCTGTTCTTCAAATTTTACGATCCCTGTATAGAGTTAATATTATTTATCTTTTATCCTAGCTGAGTTATATATGTCCTCTATTACATAATACATTCATTATGCTTTACACTGTTATATGCAATTACAGAAATAAGAGTTACGTACAAGCACTGATTTGCAAGCATGTATAGTGCAATAGTGAGATCACTTCTGTCATTTTCGAAACAGAACAAAGCCATTAAACCTTTGCTTAGAAATTATTAACTATCTGAGAAGCACTAATATTGATAGCTTAAGATACTTCTTGTAAATAGAATTCTGTATACTCATATTGGTGAATGGTGATGATCCTGTATAGATTGACATGCTTTTGGTTTTTCAGATATACTATGGTGCCTGTTATTATGGCGATATGTAAAATGTGTGCCAGTACATGTACATAAAAATGCTCCAATGAACGTTACAGCCGATTAGTTAACCAGCAGAGCTTGAAAGTAAACAGTGAATCAAAAACTATAGTAGCCAGAGCTAGGACAAGCATTAAATTATGCATATTGACATACTGTAAAGGAAGTAAGGAACTAAATGATCAAACTACACTTAGCCAAGAGGAAGTTAAAAAGAGGTTATATAACCTACAGTATAGGTAAAGAATCAGATCAATTACAAAGTCTAGACTAATTTAAGGAAACCATGTAACTAAAACAGACAATAAACTTGATAGGGAAGAGACGCTTGATTTGTTCCACCATACATTCCTCCTCTATACATGCTATTTCCATACATTCCTCCCCCATAAGATCCTCCAGCCCCATAAGATCCGTAAGTTCCTGATCCATAACCTGAATTATAGTTTAGATCGGAACCATAACCAGCAACTGCGAGTTTCACATTAAGCTTAATTAGACATAAAATTAGCTGATTAAAATATTTAAAAAATGATTCCACTCTAATTAAAAATAGTCTATAAAATGGTAAATTGCAAACACAACAGCAAAAGAGTTGAAGGCCTCAACAAAAGTTAAAAGCACGATACCAGGATCATAACTATGCATACAATGGGAAAGTACAGTGATCAGTACACTACATCGTACTTATATACGTTATCTAAGAACTTTGTACATGGTAAATTATCCATGAAGACAAAGATAGATTGTGTGATTTTCTTGGGTGCAATACTTGATGGATCTTTTGGGTTTTTGTCAAATATCAACAAGAATAATGACATATGCATGCTTAGGGAAAATATTATGATGTCACAAGTTTAATAAGTTACTGCAGTAGTTTGTATGTACAGGCAGTAAATGTACATTATCATCATTTTTATGTTTACAGGAGCAAGTAGTGTAATGGGCAGGAATTTCTTCGGTTTGTTCAATTTATAGAGTCTTACCTTCATTGTTGTTATGAGAAAGTAGCAAGGTAGTAGTATGGCTAATTACAACAGATACATATACATATTCTGTAATAGCTGGTTATAAACATATGCTAATATAGTCATATATATGTAAATTTGTTCTGCCTTTATCCTTGTATCAACATAAACACTCATTTTTCTCATATATTCTACGTCATATTCATAGTTCGTAACAGTTTTCAATACAAGACTGTATGTATGATATAGGCATGATTTACAGAGCTTATTTAGGTTGGAAGATGTACTGTTTGTGAAAAGGGAGAAGCTTATACAATAATGTAATAATTTACACATGCAACTTGGAATATAGATAAGAATACCTCCTCCTAATGTGGTGGTGTTATGTTTTACCCACTACACCCCCCCCCCCGAATAGTCCAATTTTTCCTCCACGACGATAAGGGGCTAGAAGATCTACTACTTTAATTCTGATTTCAAAAATAGATAATTTTGTATCTATGAGATTTTAGTTTTGATGGGTTGTTTGTTTTCCTTGTAGTGTCTTTCTTCGATGGAGGATACACCAAGGAAGAAAGGACGTCCTAAACTTCTTCTGACCAAAGAAATGGTGGAGGAGCGGAGGGTATTGAAGCGTCTTTGCAAAAATTCTCGCCGAAACTTACGAGGTATATCTTTGTGGATAATCTGAATTTAATTGTGTACAAGATTCTTATTTAATGCTTAATGCCCTTCCCGTTGTTAGATAAGGATGAGAACCTTTTGATGTTGCGGGAGCAGATTACACAGGTACTTTAACGGCCCCTAATATTTTTGTGTTTTGAAATTTCCATAACTTGCATCAAATATCTATGTGGACTTGCAAAATAACTCTTATAACTGTGATGGCAAATTATTTGTATAAATAATTACATTTGTCATAGCATAAAGTTAGCGGGTTTTGTCATTGATTTGTGGTCGTTCTTGTCCACCGTGACATCCGGTTTGTTAGATTATGTGTTAAATACTTAAATGTTTCCTCCATATGTCACTTTTTTATTTGGTTTTCTATACCTATTTAGCTGAATCAAAAAATTGGCATTTATTATGATTTTCTTCAGTGATATCACCCTTGCCACTTATCATATTTACGCATTAAAAGTCATTTTTTTTAACTTTATAGATAATCTTATATAAAGAAACAAATAAATGCTATATAAGCCCAGTCCAATAATGATATAAAAATAATTAGTACGTGAACAATATTAGTGCAATATTACTGCAGTACTTGGCTTAGGATCATTATAAATAGATAACAAAATGTATATCTCTTTGGATATATGCATTATGTAATTGTGAATGCAGGTGTTAATCATAACTGTGAAAAGGAGGCTTCCTCATCATAGTAAAAAAGCTTGATTAAAGTCCAACTTCGGTTTATTACAAACTACTCATTCTTAGGACCAAAGAGGCATAACAACTTTGAATAAAACATCTATGTTGTTGTTCCCGTCTACGTATACTCTGTTGATTGCTTCATGCCCCGTGTTATTTTACATTTCTTTCCAACTCCTGGTGCAGATTGCCCGTGCCTTTCTTCAATGGAGCAAACGTCGAAGAAGAGGGGGAGATCTGAACTATTTATCCCCAAAGAATTGATGGCAGAACGAAGACTATTGAAACGTCTTTGTAAAATTCTTGCTGAAACTTGCAAGGTATATCATGTGAATAATGTAATTTTTAAATGTTTATAAGATATTTTTGTCTGACAATCAGTATAATGCCCCTTATAAGATAATCTAAACTTACAAGGCTCATGGGGAGAGGGCACATCACATCAACATTTAAAATAGGTAAAAAGATATTATAGATAAGGGAGGAACTTCGAGGAAGTATGAGAGGTATTTAAAAGCTTGTACCACCAGCTTAAGAGCACTTATGTATGCCATAAATTTTTTGTCTAAGAAAGAAACTAAATAGACTGTGAACTAATCAAGAAGGGTAAGATAATAGGTGATCCATAAGAAATGCATGGATGATATATAAAACATTATTTACAAATTTGAACAGTACAATAGTTTTATTCCTTTGGTATGCTTGATGCCAAAGGAAGGATGATCTTGCTATTAAATGATGATTTTGGACATTCAAGGTTGCTTCCTAATGAGTTTAAATGAATTAACTTTTGATTATGAGAAATAATAATAATTCAATGGAGGCAAGTTCATGAGTATCGTAAAGTGTAGCACATTAGCAGTAGTTTGTGTAAAAATTTCGTGGAACTACGCTTGGGGTAGATCTTACACTCTTAGTGGCTACTAACATTCAACCCCATATATGCAGATCCTAACACTAGCATGTACAAAGATTCTGGCAAGTAATTTTTTTCCAATTTTATTCCCTGACCCCTATACATGGTTAAGTTTATTTTATGTGCTAAAAAGGCATGCCCGTGGATTTGAAAATATAATTCAGGACTTTTTTTCTTGGTAAAATTATTTCTCAAATTCTTCTATTGTGACGCCCCCAAATCCGCCCTGTCCGGGGACCCGGGTCGCCACATCAGGTCTCAACATCCTGCAACACACGTTAGCTCGATAATAATAAAATCTTTATTACAACGGAGCGGAACAGTCCCACTCCACAGATCCAAGATCGGATTCACACTTTATTACAAAACGCTTATTACATCTCCGAATAAAAATCCTTCGAAAGTCTATAAAGATAGAAAAGATAAAAGGTTTTAGCTGGCCATTCTAGTCCTTGTCAGCATAGCCTGGAGCTTTCTCCTTCCCTTTATTTCTCTGGCTGGATGTCTCGCCTTTCTCCATCTTGACAGCTGAACAAATGTTGTAAAGCAAGAGTGAGCAACTATGGTGCTCAGCAAATTCTCTCCTGGCTCGGTACATAAATATAAAAATATATATACCGAAAGAAAATACTCGAATTTAAATAAAACTGGTAAGATAACAAACTCTGAAAACTTTGACTCAAGACTCGTCTCGAAAATAGAAATACTCGAAATGACTCTTTTTGAGAAACTCTGATGACTCATGATAAAAGAATAACTGGTCTTCCATCCTTTCGGTATCTCGGCGGGGCGATCAACTATCCGACCGGGAATACCGTCCTCCAATGACACCGCACTTCGCCCGATCACGGCTACAATACGATATCAACGAATATAATATATAGTATGAATGCTAGCATCATAGTGGGTGATTATATCAACCCTGGCATCATAGTGCCTAAATATTCTCGTGTCCTTAAAACGGATCACGAGTCTCTCTTTTTCTCTAAAATGGGCCTCTTTCCCAAAATTGACCAGTAGAATACAGAATTCCCGAATATTTAATGAACTGACATTTGTAGATAAACTTCACAGGAAAATATTTAACTGATCTGGCGGACTGCCAGTTTTACTCGATGTATCACCAATCCGAACAATGGACTGATGTAAACTCTCAATAAACATACTTTAATTGGTTGACACGAACAAAGTGCCAACCTTTGACAAGAAAGGCAACTATCTCGAAACAATGAGGATAGTCTCAAAATGAAATAAAACGAGTCGTACTGAACAAGTAGTACTGCTCGAATAATTGTAATACTCCAAATTGATGAACGTTAAATAGAATATTCTTCATTCGATACAAGAGTAACACTCTAACAGATTTTATATAGCATAATCCCTATTGATTGATTCGAACGATGAACCAATTAAAAGATAGTCAATAAACGTTGTCGAATTTGTACAATAAATCCGACTGAAAAGAATGAATTTAACTATCTCGAACGAATGAGAATAGTTCCACTGAATCGAAATAAATAGTCGTCTCGAATCAAAGAGACCGACCCGATAGCAACGAAATTGCTTCTACGCTTATAGGGATCGTATTTCGCAAGTAACTAATTTCACAGTATCGTAATGTTTAACGAAAAATAATACTCAAAAAGATATTATTGTATCATAAGGAGCAGCAAATAAATCTCAAAATTGATAGCTCGAAAATAAATATGGAATGAAATAATACGACAGAAATACAAAATTTCCGAGAATTAGGGTAGGAATGAACTTGCCTCTGTCTCGACGTTAAACGATTACCAGAAAATTAAAAGAGCGCTAACCGCGAGCAAACGTCTCAGTTCTCGAAAAGGGAAAACTCTATAATAATTATCAAAATAATTTCAGTGCTCGATTAAGAATTTAATCTCGTAGGGTCAAGTAGCAACAATAATCATGACGTTGATAATCAGGTCATTGATAAACAAATAATTCTCGAAAATAAAGTTTAAGATATTCCCGTAACTTTAAAATCTCACTGACGCCTAATTCTCAATTTAATAATTTACATGGAGGCTCTATTCGTTTTTCCTATTAATTTTAATAAATCGGATTTAGGGTATCGCGATGTCCGAAATAAGATTACATGTGCAAGCCTTGCTATAATTAATCACACGAAAAATTTCTCAATTTGAAGGTCTCCAATTATTCTTAATAAATAATGCTAATTGATTTATTTAACACACATCTCGGATAATAAAAGTTTGTACAAGAACGCCAATAATTATTTATCTCTCTCATTTTATAACCAAATTCTCAATTTAAATAATTTATTTAATTCGTGACTTTAATCTAAAATGGCTCGTATTCAAGTCTCTATGGTTTACACAAAAGATCACTAATTAGTCCTATTTATTTGCTAACAATTAATTAACTAATTAAATCACAAATAAATTAGCTCTTATGAGTTCTCTACAAGTCTCTAAAATTATCTAATTTAATTAAGTCCATTTTAGAGGAACAATATTATTACTCTCTATTTTATTCTCAAAACAATAATTCAAGGATCCATTTTTATTTGAATTTCAACCCATAATTATTATTCTCACTTTAGAAAAATGTAACTCTATTAAAAACAATCCTAATTTTATTATAAGTTAATCTCTTTTCTTTTCCTTTTAATGAAACAAAAACACAATTAAATCTCATATTTTATTCCACTTTTATTCCTTTTTAGACAAATCTCTCATTATTATTAATCCTATTATTTAACAATAATTAAAACAATTATACATACATACATGTAAGTATCTACGCCACCACCTACCACCAGAACTGGCGGTCGCCGGCCGGACGCCGTGGCGGCGCCGGCGGCTTCCGCCTCCACTCCCTCACTGCCTCACTCTTCTCTCTCTCTCTCTGCCCGTCTCTCCCTCTTTCTCTCTCTCTCTCAGTCTCTCTCAACCTCACTCTCTCGATCTCTCTTCCTCCCTCAATCTCTCCCCGTCGCCGTCTCTCTCTCTCCCTCTCCGGTCAATCTCTCCTCTCCCTTCTCTCTTTCTCCGTCTATCTCTCTCGCCTCTCTCTCTCGCTCTCTCTCTCTCTCTCTCTCTCTCTCTCTCTCTCTCCCTCTCTCGACTGCTCTCCATCTCCCCCTCAATCCCTCGATTTCTCGACCTCCCCCTCTAATCTCTCCGGCCGCCTCTCCCTCTCCCTCTCAATCTCCGATCTCCCTCTCTCCCTCGTCTCTTTCGTTCACTCTCTCCCTCCGCCCTCATCTCTCTCTCCTCTCTGCTCTCGCCCCTCTTTCTCCCTTCTCTCTCAAACCCCTCGTGTCTCTCTCCCTCTCGCCTCACTCTCTCCCTCCGACTGCACACCCACCATCGCCGACCACCATCGCCGTCGCGGTGGTTACCCCCTCTCCCTCCATCATCGACATGCAACCACAATTACACCCTCAACAACCAATCCCCAATTGGAAACAATACCCACATCATAAAAATCAACCAAAACCATTAGATTTACAAATCTCTAATTAATCAATAAAAAGCCCTAATTTAAAAACAATAGTTTCCAAGCAATAGCCAATAAAACTACATAAAAACATGCTTATAAAAAGATTTAAGGTCATAGGCTCATACCCTTTTAAGAAAATCAGATTTTAAGGCTTGATCAAAAATCAATTTCTTGGAAAACCCTTTAATATATATATCAATTTGTAGAGAATAATGAGGGCTATCTAAATTTCTAAATGCATGTATGATCAAGCAAGAACTTGGGATGCTATGAGATTTTTAAGATTTTTGTGTTTATGGAGGTTTTGGTTTTTCTCTCTCTAATTTCTTTTCTCTCGGTGTAAAATGAGGGAGATGATCATTTGTTTACCTCAATTTCCTTTAATAGCATAAAAATAAGATTTGGGCTCTAGTGGGCTACAATATTATTGGGCTTTGTCACACTCCTCTCATCAACTTGCAATTTAATCAAGCACCTAATTATTAAATAAAAAAAACTAACATTTGCCCATTAACTCATGAAAATCCTAATTATAATAGGGATTGCATATTAACTATAAATCTTGTAGCAATAAAAGTAATAATAAATATAATCACTATAATATTTTTAGTAAGCCATAATCTTAATAATAAGACTCGAATTAATAGAAGTGTGGTGCGGCACTAAATAATCATTAAAGTCTAGTAGTGCAATAAAATAAATACTTGCAAGGCCCCTAATAATAATTAGAACAACTTACGAAAATTTATTTAAAGAGACTTGAATTATTATGAGAATTTTGCGGTTATTACAGTCTCCCCTCCTTAAAAGGATTCCGTCCGCGGGATCAACATTATTGGCTAAACAACTCGGGGTACTTACTACGCATTTCGTCTTCTAGCTCCCAAGTGGCTTCTTCAATTTGACGGTTCCTCCAAATCACTTTTACTAAATTTATTTTCATGTTTCGCAACTCATGCACTTTGAAATCCACAACCTCCACTGGTTGCTCTACGTAGGTCAGGTCGGCTTTGACATCGATAGGTTCGTACTCTAACACGTGTCGGTGATCCGGATGATACGCTCTCAATATTGATACGTGGAATACATCATGTACGTGTTGAAGATCTGGCGGTAAGGCCAATTGATATGACACGGCTCCAACCTTCTTAAGAATCTCAAATGGTCCGATATACCTGGGACTCAGTTTCCCTTTCTTCCCGAATCTCATCGCCCCTTTCCATGGGGAAATCTTCAGTAACACTTTATCTCCTATCTCAAATGATTTATCCTTTCTCTTCAGATCTGCATATTTTCTCTGACGGTTCTGAGCAGCAACTAATCTTTTCCGAATCGTTTCTACGGATTACTTTGTCTGATGGACCATGTCTGGCCCTAGTAATCTTCCTTCACCGACTTCAACCCAACAAAGCGGAGATCTACACTTCCTTCCATATAAAGCTTCATAAGGGGCCATACCGGTACTGGAGTGATAGCTATTATTGTAAGCAAACTCTACTAGTGGCAGATGATCATCCTAACTTCCCTTGAAATCTAAGGTGCAAGCTCGCAGCATATCTTCTGTTGTCTGAATTGTCCTTTCGCTCTGTCCGTCTGTCTGCGGATGATAGGCAGTACTCAAATTTAACTTGGTGCCAAGGCATTCTTGAAAACTCTTCCAAAATCTAGAAGTAAAACGGGCATCTCTGTCTGACACGATTGACACGGGCACTCCATAACGGACTACAACTTCCTTCAGATACAGACCTACCAGTCTCTCCACTGAATACCTTTCACTGATCGGCAGAAAATGCGCGGACTTCGTAAGTCTATCAACTATAACCCAAATAGCATCGTGATTCGCTCTGGTTCGAGGTAAACCTACTACAAAGTCCATGGTGATGTGCTCCCATTTCCATTATGGAATCTCTAATGATTGGAGTAATCCACTGGGTCGTTGATGTTCTGCTTTCACTCTTTGACAGGTCAAACACTTGCTTACCCATTCTGCAATCTCCCTCTTCATGTTAGGCCACCAATAATTCTGCTTGATGTCTTGATACATTTTTGTACTTCCTGGGTGAATGGAATATCTCGAATTATGCGCTTCGCTCATGATTTCTTCTTTCAATTCGGTAACATTAGGAACCCAAATTCTTGAAGCAAATCGCTTAATCCCCTTATCATCTTTTGAACTCAAAAATTCTTCTCCTGTTAACTCTGATCTTCTTTCTTCCATCACTTGCTCCTGACAACGGCGAATCTTCTCTAGCAGCTCTGGTTGAAAATGAATGGTATAAACTCTTTCATTGTTTTGGACTGGGTCCTTGACTTCTATTTCCATCTTCTCTAATTCTCTGACTAACTCTTCTGAGGTCGTTAACAAGTTGAGTCTTTCCTTTCTACTTAAAGCATCAGCTACAACATTAGCTTTTCCTGGGTGGTAATTTATCGAGCAGTCATAGTCTTTGATCAATTCCAACCATCTTCTCTGCCTCATGTTCAATTCCTTCTGGGTGAATATGTACTTTAAGCTCTTGTGGTCTGTGAAGATCTCACATTTTTCTCCATACAAATAGTGTCTCCAAATCTTGAGTGCAAAAACAATGGCAGCAAGTTCCGAGTCGTGAGTAGGGTATCGTGATTCATATTCCTTCAATTGACGAGAAGCGTAAGCTATTACTTTCCCGTGCTGCATCAATACACATCCTAAACCTTTGTGAGAAGCATCGTTGAAAATCACGAAATCGCCTCTTTCATCGGGTAGGGTCAAAACTGGGGCAGTCGTCAGTCTCTTCTTCAATTCTTGAAAGCTGTCTTCACATTTGGACGTCCATTCGAACTTTTCACTTTTCCTGGTAAGTCGGGTCAATGGCGTAGCAATCCTTGAGAAACTCTGATGACAGATGATAAAAGAATAACTGGTCTTCCATCCTTTCGGTATCTCGACGGGGCGATCAACTATCCGACCGGGAATACCGTCCTCCAATGACACCGCACTTCGTCCGATCACGGCTACAATACGATATCAACGAATATAATATATAGTATGAATGCTAGCATCATAGTGGGTGATTATATCAACCCTGGCATCATAGTGCCTAAATATTCTCGTGTCCTTAAAACGGATCACGAGTCTCTCTTTTTCTCTAAAATGGGCCTCTTTCCCAAAATTGACCAGTAGAATACAGAATTCCTGAATATTTAATGAACTGACATTTGTAGATAAACTTCACAGGAAAATATTTAACTGATCTGGCGGACTGCCAGTTTTACTCGATGTATCACCAATCCGAAAAATGGACTGATGTAAACTCTCAATAAACATACTTTAATTGGTTGACACGAACAAAGTGCCAACCTTTGACAAGAAAGGCAACTATCTCGAAACAATGAGGATAGTCTCAAAATGAAATAAAACGAGTCGTACTGAACAAGTAGTACTGCTCGAATAATTGTAATACTCCAAATTGATGAATGTTAAATAGAATATTCTTCATTCGATACAAGAGTAAAACTCTAACAGATTTTATATAGCATAATCCCTATTGATTGATTCGAACGATGAACCAATTAAAAGATAGTCAATAAACGTTGTCGAATTTGTACAATAAATCCGACTGAAAAGAATGAATTTAACTATCTCGAACGAATGAGAATAGTTCCACTGAATCGAAATAAATAGTCGTCTCGAATCAAAGAGACCGACCCGATAGCAACGAAATTGCTTCTACGCTTATAGGGATCGTATTTCGCAAGTAACTAATTTCACAGTATCGTAATGTTTAACGAAAAATAATACTCAAAAAGAAATTATTGTATCATAAGGAGCAGCAAATAAATCTCAAAATTGATAGCTCGAAAATAAATATGGAATGAAATAATACGACAGAAATACAAAATTTCCGAGAATTAGGGTAGGAATGAACTTGCCTCTGTCTCGACGTTAAACGATTACCAGAAAATTAAAAGAGCGCTAACCGCGAGCAAACGTCTCAGTTCTCGAAAAGGGAAAACTCTATAATAATTATCAAAATAATTTCAGTGCTCGATTAAGAATTTAATCTCGTAGGGTCAAGTAGCAACAATAATCATGACGTTGATAATCAGGTCATTGATAAACAAATAATTCTCGAAAATAAAGTTTAAGATATTCCCGTAACTTTAAAATCTCACTGACGCCTAATTCTCAATTTAATAATTTACATGGAGGCTTTATTCGTTTTTCCTATTAATTTTAATAAATCGGATTTAGGGTATCGCGATGTCCGAAATAAGATTACATGTGCAAGCCTTGCTATAATTAATCACACGGAAAATTTCTCAATTTGAAGGTCTCCAATTATTCTTAATAAATAATGCTAATTGATTTATTTAACACACATCTCGGATAATAAAAGTTTGTACAAGAACGCCAATAATTATTTATCTCTCTCATTTTATAACCAAATTCTCAATTTAAATAATTTATTTAATTCGTGACTTTAATCTAAAATGGCTCGTATTCAAGTCTCTATGGTTTACACAAAAGATCACTAATTAGTCCTATTTATTTGCTAACAATTAATTAACTAATTAAATCACAAATAAATTAGCTCTTATGAGTTCTCTACAAGTCTCTAAAATTATCTAATTTAATTAAGTCCATTTTAGAGGAACAATATTATTACTCTCTATTTTATTCTCAAAACAATAATTCAAGGATCCATTTTTATTTGAATTTCAACCCATAATTATTATTCTCACTTTAGAAAAATGTAACTCAATTAAAAACAATCCTAATTTTATTATAAGTTATTCTCTTTTCTTTTCCTTTTAATGAAACAAAAACACAATTAAATCTCATATTTTATTCCACTTTTATTCCTTTTTAGACAAATCTCTCATTATTATTAATCCTATTATTTAACAATAATTAAAACAATTATACATACATACATGTACGTATCTACGCCACCACCTACCACCAGAACTGGCGGTCGCCGGCCGGACGCCGTGGCGGCGCCGGCGGCTTCCGCCTCCACTCCCTCACTGCCTCACTCTTCTCTCTCTCTCTGCCCGTCTCTCCCTCTTTCTCTCTCTCTCTCTCAGTCTCTCTCAACCTCACTCTCTCGATCTCTCTTCCTCCCTCAATCTCTCCCCGTCGCCGTCTCTCTCTCTCCCTCTCCGGTCAATCTCTCCTCTCCCTTCTCTCTTTCTCCGTCTATCTCTCTCGCCTCTCTCTCTCGCTCTCTCTCTCTCTCTCTCTCTCTCTCTCTCTCCCTCTCTCGACTGCTCTCCATCTCCCCCTCAATCCCTCGATTTCTCGACCTCCCCCTCTAATCTCTCCGGCCGCCTCTCCCTCTCCCTCTCAATCTCCGATCTCCCTCTCTCCCTCGTCTCTTTCGCTCACTCTCTCCCTCCGCCCTCATCTCTCTCTCCTCTCTGCTCTCGCCCCTCTTTCTCCCTTCTCTCTCAAACCCCTCGTGTCTCTCTCCCTCTCGCCTCACTCTCTCCCTCCGACTGCACACCCACCACCGCCGACCACCATCGCCGTCGCGGTGGTGACCCCCTCTCCCTCCATCATCGACATGCAACCACAATTACACCCTCAACAACCAATCCCCAATTGGAAACAATACCCACATCATAAAAATCAACCAAAACCATTAGATTTACAAATCTCTAATTAATCAATAAAAAGCCCTAATTTAAAAACAATAGTTTCCAAGCAATAGCAAATAAAACTACATAAAAACATGCTTATAAAAAGATTTAAGGTCATAGGCTCATACCCTTTTAAGAAAATCAGATTTTAAGGCTTGATCAAAAATCAATTTCTTGGAAAACCCTTTAATATATATATCAATTTGTAGAGAATAATGAGGGCTATCTAAATTTCTAAATGCATGTATGATCAAGCAAGAACTTGGGATGCTATGAGATTTTTAAGATTTTTGTGTTTATGGAGGTTTTGGTTTTTCTCTCTCTAATTTCTTTTCTCTCGGTGTAAAATGAGGGAGATGATCATTTGTTTACCTCAATTTCCTTTAATAGCATAAAAATAAGATTTGGGCTCTAGTGGGCTACAATATTATTGGGCTTTGTCACACTCCTCTCATCAACTTGCAATTTAATCAAGCACCTAATTATTAAATAAAAAAAACTAACATTTGCCCATTAACTCATGAAAATCCTAATTATAATAGGGATTGCATATTAACTATAAATCTTGTAGCAATAAAAGTAATAATAAATATAATCACTATAATATTTTTAGTAAGCCATAATCTTAATAATAAGACTCGAATTAATAGAAGTGTGGTGCGGCACTAAATAATCATTAAAGTCTAGTAGTGCAATAAAATAAATACTTGCAAGGCCCCTAATAATAATTAGAACAACTTACGAAAATTTATTTAAAGAGACTTGAATTATTATGAGAATTTTGCGGTTATTACAGTCTCCCCTCCTTAAAAGGATTCCGTCCGCGGGATCAACATTATTGGCTAAACAACTCGGGGTACTTACTACGCATTTCGTCTTCTAGCTCCCAAGTGGCTTCTTCAATTTGACGGTTCCTCCAAATCACTTTTACTAAATTTATTTTCTTGTTTCGCAACTCATGCACTTTGAAATCCACAACCTCCACTGGTTGCTCTACGTAGGTCAGGTCGGCTTTGACATCGATAGGTTCGTACTCTAACACGTGTCGGTGATCCGGATGATACGCTCTCAATATTGATACGTGGAATACATCATGTACGTGTTGAAGATCTGGCGGTAAGGCCAATTGATATGACACGGCTCCAACCTTCTTAAGAATCTCAAATGGTCCGATATACTTGGGACTCAGTTTCCCTTTCTTCCCGAATCTCATCGCCCCTTTCCATGGGGAAATCTTCAGTAACACTTTATCTCCTATCTCAAATGATTTATCCTTTCTCTTCAGATCTGCATATTTTCTCTGACGGTTCTGAGCAGCAACTAATCTTTTCCGAATCGTTTCTACGGATTACTTTGTCTGATGGACCATGTCTGGCCCTAGTAATCTTCCTTCACCGACTTCATCCCAACAAAGCGGAGATCTACACTTCCTTCCATATAAAGCTTCATAAGGGGCCATACCGGTACTGGAGTGATAGCTATTATTGTAAGCAAACTCTACTAGTGGCAGATGATCATCCCAACTTCCCTTGAAATCTAAGGTGCAAGCTCGCAGCATATCTTCTATTGTCTGAATTGTCCTTTCGCTCTGTCCATCTGTCTGCGGATGATAGGCAGTACTCAAATTTAACTTGGTGCCAAGGCATTCTTGAAAACTCTTCCAAAATCTAGAAGTAAAACGGGCATCTCTGTCTGACACGATTGACACGGGCACTCCATAACGGACTACCACTTCCTTCAGATACAGACCTACCAGTCTCTCCACTGAATACCTTTCACTGATCGGTAGAAAATGCGCGGACTTCGTAAGTCTATCAACTATAACCCAAATAGCATCGTGATTCGCTCTGGTTCGAGGTAAACCTACTACAAAGTCCATGGTGATGTGCTCCCATTTCCATTATGGAATCTCTAATGATTGGAGTAATCCACTGGGTCGTTGATGTTCTGCTTTCACTCTTTGACAGGTCAAACAATTGCTTACCCATTCTGCAATCTCCCTCTTCATGTTAGGCCACCAATAATTCTGCTTGATGTCTTGATACATTTTTGTACTTCCTGGGTGAATGGAATATCTCGAATTATGCGCTTCGCTCATGATTTCTTCTTTCAATTCGGTAACATTAGGAACCCAAATTCTCGAAGCAAATCGCTTAATCCCCTTATCATATTTTGAACTCAAAAATTCTTCTCCTGTTAACTCTGATCTTCTTTCTTCCATCACTTGCTCCTGACAACGGCGAATCTTCTCTAGCAGCTCTGGTTGAAAATGAATGGTATAAACTCTTTCATTGTTTTGGACTGGGTCCTTGACTTCTATTTCCATCTTCTCTAATTCTCTGACTAACTCTTCTGAGGTCGTTAACAAGTTGAGTCTTTCCTTTCTACTTAAAGCATCAGCTACAACATTAGCTTTTCCTGGGTGGTAATTTATCGAGCAGTCATAGTCTTTGATCAATTCCAACCATCTTCTCTGCCTCATGTTCAATTCCTTCTGGGTGAATATGTACTTTAAGCTCTTGTGGTCTGTGAAGATCTCACATTTTTCTCCATACAAATAGTGTCTCCAAATCTTGAGTGCAAAAACAATGGCAGCAAGTTCCGAGTCGTGAGTAGGGTATCGTGATTCATATTCCTTCAATTGACGAGAAGCGTAAGCTATTACTTTCCCGTGCTGCATCAATACACATCCTAAACCTTTGTGAGAAGCATCGTTGAAAATCACGAAATCGCCTCTTTCATCGGGTAGGGTCAAAACTGGGGCAGTCGTCAGTCTCTTCTTCAATTCTTGAAAGCTGTCTTCACATTTGGACGTCCATTCGAACTTTTCACTTTTCCTGGTAAGTCGGGTCAATGGCGTAGCAATCCTTGAGAAATCTTTCACGAATCTACGATAATAACCAGCCAATCCAAGGAAACTTCTAACCTCTGTGGGAGTCTTAGGTCTCTCCCAGTCTGCTACGGCTTCTATCTTAGCAGGATCTACAGAAATTCCTTCGCCACTCACAATATGCCCCAAAAACTGAACTTCTTTCAGCCAGAATTCGCACTTTGAAAACTTTGCATACAACTTTTCCTTCCTTAGTGCTTCCAAAACTAGACGGAGATGTTCTGCATGATCTTCAGGTGACTTCGAGTAAATGAGAATGTCATCAATAAATATAATCACGAACTTATCCAAGTATTTCTTGAACACACGATTCATTAAATCCATAAAAGCAGCTGGAGCATTCGTCAATCCGAAAGACATAACTAGAAACTCGTAATGTCCATATCGGGTCCTAAAAGCAGACTTAGGAATATCCTCAGGCTTGATCTTCAATTGATGATAGCCAAATCTCAAATCAATCTTCGAAAAATGAGTAGCTCCCTTGTGCTGATCAAACAGATCGTCGATTCTAGGCAAAGGGTACCTGTTCTTGATAGTCATCTTGTTCAGTTCGCGATAGTCAATACATAGTCGCATAGATCCGTCCTTCTTCTTTACAAACAAAACTGGAGCTCCCCACGGGGATACACTAGGTCTGATTACACCTTTTTCTAGTAACTCTTGCAGTTGTGTTGCCAATTCCTTCATTTCTACTGGTGCCATTCGGTAGGGTGCTTTGGAGATTGGTGCGGTTCCTGGTGCTAGATCAATCGTGAATTCTATCTCTCGGTCTGGTGGCATTCCGGGCAAGTCATCGGGGAAAACATCTTTAAACTGATTGACTACAGGAATCTCCTCAATGGTAGGAGCTTGCTTCTTCGTGTCTATCACATGAGCCAGATAGGCTTGACATCCTTGCCAAAGTAATCTCTTAGCTTGAATTATTGACAAAATCTTTAGCCGGTTTACGTCCGCGAAACAGAATTCTCATACCGTTAGGTCCACTTAAGCTAACCTTCTTCCGACGACAATCAATTTGGGCATCGTAACGTGCTAACCAATCCATTCCTAAGATTACGTCGAATTCCCCCAACTTAAAAGGAATAAGGTCTGCGTCAAAACGTTGACCTTGAATTTCTATAAAACAGTTCGGGCACAAACGGTTCACTGGAATGACTTCCTGATTCGCTACTTCTATACTCAGAATTCCCTCCAAGGGTACAGACTCAAGATCAAGCTTATTCATGAAGTTCTCAGAAATAAAAGATCTGGTAGCGCCAGAATCAACTAGAACACATGCATCTTCAGAATTTACTAGAAGCGTACCTGCAATCACATCGCTGTCATCAATAGCATCCTTCACGCTCATGTTGAAAGTTCTTGCAGTCGGCTTGTTGCTGGGAGGTGCTGTGAGTCGAAGCACTGGTTTTTCCTTAGCAGTCTGTCGGCAATCTCGGGACACGTGACCTTTCTTTCCACAATTGAAGCAGGGGACAGATTTATCCTTGCAACTGGAAGCATAATGACCCTTCTGTCCGCAGTTGTAGCAATTCACAGTAGCTTGTTGGCAGGGTCCAGGGTGTTTCCTTCCACATGTCTTACACTTTGGTAATGGTGGTCTTCCTTGCATCACGTTCACTGTCTGCTGAGGTTTGATCCTCTGATTACTTCCTCTGGTGTCATGGTTCCCAATTCTCTTAGTTTCTGAGTTTCTATCTTCTCTTTTCACAAACGGCCTCTTGTCACTACGACTGTCAGATCTCTTCACAAAACTGCTTCCACCACTCTGAAACTTTCTCTTCTTCCCATCCCGATCTTTCGGGTACAACTCACTTCCGCTTTCCACTATAGCCGCTTTCTGAACTAGGGTTGCATAGTTGGTGATCTCAAATACGGCAACTCGATTCTGAATCCAGGGCTTCAGCCCTTGCTGAAAACGCTTGGCTCTCTTCTCCTCAGTGTCCACATGATAGGGTACAAACCTTGAAAGTTCTGTAAACTTGGCTTCGTAATCCGCAACAGTCATCGCTCCTTGCTTGAGTTCTAAGAATTTGATCTCCATTTGGTTCTCTAGATACTTAGGAAAATACCTCTCTAGAAACAAGGTCGTGAATCTGGTCCATGGAATAACCGCATTGCCTTCCAAAGTCCTCTTTGCTTCCCACCAGTAATTAGCTTCACCTTTCAACATGTACGCTGCAAACACTGTCTTCTTATTCTCTTCCACTCCCACAATCTCAAAAGTCTTTTCTATCTCTCGTAACCAAATTCTGGCCTCCACGGGGTTAGTGGTACCTTTAAACTCAGGTGGGTTCAGAGATTTGAATGATTTAAAAGTCACTGTGGCATGAGTCAGCTGAGCTGGAGGTGGATTTCCTCCCACTGGGTTAGGGTTCTGCTGAGGCTGAGGGTTCTGGGCATGCTGAAGAAGAAAGTTCAACAACAGGTTCATCGGGTTATTATTCTGGTTTGGATTCTGAGCGGGTTCTGGTTCCGGGTTTGGAACTGGGTTAGGAACTGGGTTCCGAGGTGGAACCTCATTCTCTGGATTCTCTTCAGGTTGAGGACGAGGGTTTCTTGGGGGTCTTCCTCTTTTAGGTGGCATCTTTTTCTATAAGAGCGAAAACAATATGGTATGTTATATCACAGGTATGCAATTATATGACACCATTGCTGGCACAGTTATTCAAAATTATCTACTTGGTCAAAACCTCTGGTTTCTCAAAGATAACCCATACTCAAAATCATGGTATTTTTTCTCTTGTCTTTCTATAAAACAGTTTCTCTTTTTCCTTATTATAAAAAAAAATTCAGGGTGCTTGTGAAAAGAACTAATTCAGGTTTTATTGGAAATTCTTATATAAATCTTTAAGTTCTAAAACTCAATCGTCGTCTTAATCTTTGTTTTCGAAAGCCTCTTTTTTTTTCTTTTTTTTTTTAAACTCATTTTAAGTCGCAGTATCTAAAAAGAAATTTACTATAACAGAAGTAGCAGGGAAATAATCTAGCATGCTCTTCTAGTATAACACAGTCCTATAACAGATAAACAAACAAGATATCAGTACTACTAGTAGATCATAATATATATATATATCACAAGGTACCATACTGGTACAGTCCACGTCATAATACCGAATTACATATGGCATAATAGTACAGACCCATCATCAGAATATAAATACATCGTGGAACCTCTACTGTCATGCTAATACGGTAAGATAATAAGATAACTACCCAACAAGCTGGGTATAGAGTCAACTACATCGGATACATCGATCAACATAATATAGCACCCTATACAGAAAGATCTATCATGACGCCATACAAAAAGCGGGTCACCACTAGCTATAATATACATGCTAACCAAAAGATGGGAATGCGCAAGCGTAGATATATGACATCCCCTGAAACCAAAAAGACTATGCTAAGTCAACTGCAGCAGCAAGTCAGGTCGAACCATCACGGGCAAACATCTCGCCCACCCTCCTATGGAACTCTGCAATGATGTCTGAGATCAAGGTAGAAACTCTGGTACGATCAATCTGTCCGGTACTAGATGATGGCAAAGCAGCTAAGTCAGTCTGAAGCCCGGTCAACACAGTCAGGGCTATCTGATGCACAATCTCCATAGGTATGTCTCTCACCAACAGACTACCTCCATGATGCACGGCAAGGGGATCTGGAACAGACAAAAGTCGAAGAATACCATCCCTAGTAGCAAAGATCTCCTCATAACGAGACCACAACCAACGGTACTGCTGGAACAGGGTATGATGGATATGCCATGGAACCGTCTCTCCGGCCACAACAGGGTGCTCAGAGGGAGCAGGTGGCATAGCAGCAGTAGTAGCAGCCACTGGAGGCTGAGCAGGAACAGGTGCAGGTATGGTAGGTGCAGATGGAGCAGTATCGCAAGCAGGAGTAGCACTAACAGGTGGAAACATGTAGTCAGGTATAGTAGGGACTGTCGGAGTCGAAGCATACACTGGAACTGGAGTAGCAAACAAATCAGCAAAAGCTGATACTCTGGTAGGGGTATCCACTCTAGACACTGGAGCAGATAAGCTGGGTAAAGTCTCAGTACGGACGGGCGAAAGCTGGCCCTCATCAATCGGCTCGGGAGTAATGAGCTCTGGGGTCTCAAATCTGAACATCTCGGGAGTATACAGAAGAGTAGTCTCTGCAGTCATGGTAGAATCTGGAATCTGAGCTGGCTGCTCAATCTCTGGAGTAGGTGCCTCTAAATCAATCACTGGCACAGGAGAATCTACTAAATCTATCACATGAGGTGGAGAAGGTGTAAGAATCCGGATAGAAGAGTCCTCCGAGTCGCTGTCCATCGATACAATCTCCTCAGACGGGTCACTGTCTGAACCTGAGCTGGGATCTAGGGGTCCCTGAGGGTAAGGTGTAGGAGATCTGTCTCTAGCTGAGCGGAAATCATCAAGTCCTGAAGTAGTCATCTACAAAAGTACAAGTAACTTCGGTCACAAAAGGTTCTAATCGATTAGATACTTATATAGATATACTCATATAAGGGTGAAAAGCATTTGTGCTAAAATCTCAACATCGCACTATATCTCTAAACTCTTACATCGCATTATAATTCTAGGCTCGCTCGTACGATTCCTAAAATATAACTAACGCTCTGATACCAACGCTGTGACGCCCCCAAATCCGCCCTGTCCGGGGACCCGGGTCGCCACATCAGGTCTCAACATCCTGCAACACACGTTAGCTCGATAATAATAAAATCTTTATTACAACGGAGCGGAACAGTCCCGCTCCACAGATCCAAGATCGGATTCACACTTTATTACAAAACGCTTATTACATCTCCGAATAAAAATCCTTCGAAAGTCTATAAAGATAGAAAAGATAAAAGGTTTTAGCTGGCCATTCTAGTCCTTGTCAGCATAGCCTGGAGCTTTCTCCTTCCCTTTATTTCTCTGGCTGGATGTCTCGCCTTTCTCCATCTTGACAGCTGAACAAATGTTGTAAAGCAAGAGTGAGCAACTATGGTGCTCAGCAAATTCTCTCCTGGCTCGGTACATAAATATAAAAATATATATACCGAAAGAAAATACTCGAATTTAAATAAAACTGGTAAGATAACAAACTCTGAAAACTTTGACTCAAGACTCGTCTCGAAAATAGAAATACTCGAAATGACTCTTTTTGAGAAACTCTGATGACTCATGATAAAAGAATAACTGGTCTTCCATCCTTTCGGTATCTCGGCGGGGCGATCAACTATCCGACCGGGAATACCGTCCTCCAATGACACCGCACTTCGCCCGATCACGGCTACAATACGATATCAACGAATATAATATATAGTATGAATGCTAGCATCATAGTGGGTGATTATATCAACCCTGGCATCATAGTGCCTAAATATTCTCGTGTCCTTAAAACGGATCACGAGTCTCTCTTTTTCTCTAAAATGGGCCTCTTTCCCAAAATTGACCAGTAGAATACAGAATTCCCGAATATTTAATGAATTGACATTTGTAGATAAACTTCACAGGAAAATATTTAACTGATCTGGCGGACTGCCAGTTTTACTCGATGTATCACCAATCCGAACAATGGACTGATGTAAACTCTCAATAAACATACTTTAATTGGTTGACACGAACAAAGTGCCAACCTTTGACAAGAAAGGCAACTATCTCGAAACAATGAGGATAGTCTCAAAATGAAATAAAACGAGTCGTACTGAACAAGTAGTACTGCTCGAATAATTGTAATACTCCAAATTGATGAACGTTAAATAGAATATTCTTCATTCGATACAAGAGTAACACTCTAACAGATTTTATATAGCATAATCCCTATTGATTGATTCGAACGATGAACCAATTAAAAGATAGTCAATAAACGTTGTCGAATTTGTACAATAAATCCGACTGAAAAGAATGAATTTAACTATCTCGTGATAAGTGGATTTTATATCCACTTATTATGCGCTAAATGGACCTAAATTGGTGGTTTAGCCTTAAGTATGTTGTGTCTTTTAATTAGTTTTATGTTGTTTCAAGTCTTTGTAGTGCAGAACTCACAGCTTCAGGTATCCTGGCGATAAAAGATTAAAAGACGGTAGATTTCTAGCTCAGATGGACTGGCTACGAGGAAAAGGAATTATCATAAAGATGTTCTGAGTGATATATTCTTAAAGCAGGAATCCCGGTTGGAATTGTTATATTTTTTTCTAAGCAAAAGGAGTCCGGTTTTAGAGCCTCAAGAGACCGTAACTTGCATCTGGACGAGCAATGAAGAAATAAGAATTATCACAAAAATATGGAAAGTGATATTTTCTTAAAGCTGGAACCCCGGTTGGAATTGATATATTTTCTGTTAAGCAAAAGGAGTCCGGTTCCAGACGACCAGAGACCGCAGCTTAGACAATAAAGAATTATTTATATTATTAAATAATTTTATTAATTTAGAAAATTATATTTATAAATATCTAATAATATTAGATATTTATTTTTATAATTTCTGGATTAAAATAATTATTTATTAATTAAAGATTATAAGCTGTGCGGGTTAAAAAGCATTTCTACGGAGTTGAATATTACAATTCAACTACCGCATGGAGAAGTTGCTGGAAGCGTGTGAAGTTTTTCTGGAGAGTTGTTAAATTTAGGCAAGCAGTGACTTTAAAACATCTGACTTTTAGTTGCAGTAGGTGTAGGATTGTATTATAAATAGAGGAGATCAATGAACGAAAAGAGACGATCAGAGTGAAGCTGGAAACAAAAGCTGAAAAAATTCTCTCTTCATCTCTGTAATATCTTAGCTATTTCTGTTACAAATATTTCATTTTATACAGTTTGAATTTCTGCAAACAGTTTTATTTTATACAATTTAAATTTCTGTAATGTTATTATATTTTAAACACTTTGAATTTCTGTAATTTTATTTTATTTTATACACTTAAATATTTCTAAAATATTATTATAAGAATTAATTTAAGATTTTAAGGGGATTATCAGGAGGGCTCTTCTATTTTATTCGGTTCGTAAAGCAAATTGGGTTCACAACCAGTCTTTGAAAAATTATAAAGAATTCGTTTCACTTTCTGTAAACTGAATCTGTTCAAACAACAATTCATTCGTGAGTCACACGTTCTTTGCCAAGACCAGACGCAGGAAGGCCGCGTGCAAGCCACGCGCGGGAGAAATCTTTTGTTTTGCCAGGCGCGTGGTCTTCACGCGCAAGGATGGAGAGTGGCGAGAATTGTCAGGAAGAACATCATCATTACTTTGTATAATGGCCATGCAGAATGATTAATTGGATGCTTTTGATTTTTTTGTCCGTGTCCTATTTTATGTAACTGGCCACTTGAGTGCTCCTCTGGTTCAACAAAATATCCGTTCTAATTCTAAACTCTGGTAATTTCATATTTAATTTATCGTAATTTTTAATTTAGTTATTATTTTTATTATTGTTATTATTATTATTATTATTAGGTTCTAAATCTTTTATTTTTATTTTTAATTTTTCGTAATTTATTAATTAAATTATAAAAGTTCTACCATGATTTTATTTAATTCCATAAAGGTGCCTAGTTTAATTATGAACTAAACACTTTCATGGGGTTCTAATGTAATGAATTGTTAATGCTCATGTTAATTTGATAGATAATTTGTGTTTACACTTTTTATATAAGATTGCCTTGCATGGTTGTTTTAATTGAATATAGGTGAATAGCTAACATCTATTGTGCCAAATCTCTAATGATTGCGAAAGTGGATTTAGAGATTTAGGGCTTGCCATGCTAGCATAGGTATGTCGGCTTCTCCGCATTTTGGAGTATAGATTCGAACGAACATTATTCCCCTATGTAGTTAATTGCGGAACTTGTAATTAAATCGATTGTATCACCCATTCACATAGACATATAGTGTTTTGGATATAGTTGATGCCCTTATAACTTCTATCTCTTTTGTGGATGTTTATTTGGAATGGTGTGAGTTAATTGAAAGATGGCTCATATTAGTGTCGTGTTCCCGCTAGCTTTCTTAACAATTGTAACACATTAATTCTTGATAATTAATAAGAGTTAAAACATTCATGAAATTAGGACCCCATGCCTCTATCATATTATTTTAACAAATTAGCCGTTACGTCATTAGTTAATTGTTAATTGCAAATACACCAATTTTAGTTCGTTCAAGCTTCTATAATTAACCAAACATTGTTGAATAGACATATTTACTAAAATAACCGAGTCTTCGTGGGAACGATCCTTATTTCCCTATATTGCTTTTGGACTGCGTACACTTGCGTAGAGAAAATAGCGAACAAGTTTTTTTTTGGCGCCGCTGCCGGGGACTCGGTGTTATTTTTGTTTATATGTTTTACTACAATAGAAGTTAATTTGTTTGACTTGAACTGTTTTTTTTTAATTGATGGATTATTGGGAGCAGGACTACGTAATTGTATGTGAGCTGTGTGCAGGTGGACATTACACTCATCAATGTGAGTATAACAGAAACCGGCCAAATTTCAGCTGGGACTATAATCAGAGTGGTCTGGAGCAATCCCAATATCCATCCTACTTGCTCCAAAATCAGCAGTTTGGAGATGAACCATACAGTCCATGGGGAATACAGCAACAACAGGGGCAAGAATTTCAGCATCATTATGCTCCAGTGCATCAACACTTTCAAACTCCTGAATTTCAGCAGCAGCAATTTCAGACTTGGTCTAACCAACAGTCGACCGAAGAAGCTGAATTAAAAGAAATTAGGATGATGATGGAAAGCAATGCATCGTCTCTCCAGAGAATAGGAGATCAGATTGGTCAAATTGCAAATGCATGGAAAACATGGAATCAAATTACAAGTGACACAGAAGACCTAGCTGTAGAGCAAGAGGACAATAACATGCCTATCAATCTTGATGGGCCATTCTTAGCCACGGGTGAGACTTTGATCGATGTTCAGAAAGGAGAGTCTAAGGGCGAAGATGAGGAAGAAGCAGAACAGGAAGCTGATAAAGAAGAAAGGTCAGAAAATGCAGTTCTGAATATTCAGCCGCAACCACATCCTTTGCAATCTGAAAATGTTGAAGATATTGAGAAGAAGAATTTTGAAATTGTGTTAGTTGAGAGCCATGAACTTGTTGAGGTGTCTCAATTAAATTCTGAACATGAAGGATATGTGGAAGAATCTGTAACAATATCAATGAAGGATGTTCTGGTTTATGATAAATTAGAGGATAATTTGTATGAAGATCCACTGGAGCATCCTATGTTTCTAGAATTGGGACCTGAGAAGAATGAAGACGAGCATCTAACGTTGTTAGAGGATAATTCACAAAGTGTTGGAATGATGCATTGTTTCGAGTCACTAGAAGTGCTATTTGCAGAAGGCAAACCTCCAAAAGCCTCTATCAAGGAACCACCTGACTTGGAACTGCAGTTGATATCCTCTCAATCTCAGGAGTTTGATTCGAGCTCATTTGTATCATCTTCTATCATCATCTCAGCAGAATTACCTCCGGACAAGAATTTTGAAAGGGTTATTTCAAATTTTTGTGACAGTATGCGCTCTGCAGATGTGAAAAATTTGTTAGTGGACAATGCGATTGGTTTTGTTGAGAAGCAGAGAAGGTTGACATCTCCAACCTTATCCACTATTATCTCAGTAGATTTACCGCCTGATAAGGAAGAAGTACGTTTGGCGGATTTACAAAAGCATACAGGTAGTGGATGGATGATTTCAGATAATCAGATTATCATCTATTCGTTGGTTATTCAAATATGGTGTGGGAACAATGTCACGGGCACTTTGGAAGAGCGAAGGAGGTTGAAGCTTGTCGTCAATGACATTGCCCCGAAGAAGATCATTAAATGGCCTTATAGAAATACGGTGCAGAAATTTTTCAAGAGGAAAATCGTGGCCAAGTCTAGCTAAAGACGTTAAAGAAAGGCGCTTCGTGGGAGGCAACCCATGTGTTTCGGTGTTTTTCAGGTATGTTCTCTACTATCCCTTGTATTTACTTCCATTCAATGCGGACATTGAATATTATAAGTTTGGGGGTGGTTTGGGGGATAAGTAGTAGTTGCATATGCATTTATATAAAAAAAAAAAAAAAAAAAAAAATTTTAAAAATCACAAAAATAATTCTAGCCTTGTGAAGATTATTCTATTGATGCACCCATGCATGACAAGAATTTTGTGTTGTTGACGCTTTTGATTGAGAAGTGGTATGCTTTGTTCTTGTGCACACACATACACTAGTAAGCTGAAGCTAGTAGACTTATTGAATGTTGTAAGTAATTAAAAGGACATGAATATGTGCAAGATGATTTGGTTTTCATGCTTTGAATACAAGTAAGTGCGTTAGAGAGATCTTTGTGCTTGGGATTGATTATGCTTTTTCCACCAAGTAAGCTTTTGAGCCTATATGCATATCTTTTGCATTTTATTCGTTTGCTTGAGTGTTCACATGTTGTTAGCATTGCTAGCAGTTGTTTGAGGTCTTTCTTGAAACGCATGACATTATTTGATGATAACATGATAAAGGCATTTAGGATAACCACATATTTCCCATATTACCACACCATGTATACATGATCAATTAGATAACCCGTTGAGCTTAATCCTATTTTTTTCGGTGACACCACATTATTTGCCTAAACCTTTTTCTTGTATTGGCCTTACATTAAGTTGAACCTAAATTGTCAAAGGCTAGTAGAGTGCTTGAGAGAGTAATAAGGTGTGCAAAGGGGGGTTTATTGATGGTCATTGTTTTGGGGGAATATTAGGTTGGGTTGTTCACTTGTTAGTCGAAATTTTGTACTAATAAAATGGATCACTGTATTTGTTTCTATTAAGCTCTCGAAAAAAAAAAAGAAAAAAAAAAGAGAAATATTATTTATATGAGAGCATACATATGTTTGTGTGATCCTTCTTTGTTCGACTAATCAAGTTATTTATTGTAAAAGAATAAAGTAAATTTCAAGTTTGGGGGTGATAAATAGGGAGTTGAATGAATATTGTGTTAGGTACTAGCTTTTGGCAATTATCTTTAACCTTCTTTGGCTTTACTTGACATACCTTGTCCCTAGCCCCGTTACAACCCAAATAAAGACCTTTTGATTATCGTCATTGATGTATGTTGTGTTGAAAGTTAGAGTGATACCAAATGTCAAGCATGCTTATGATGTTGTTGGAATTGAGTGATACACTTACCCTGGTTCTTGAGTGAATATTCTTTTGTTAGTGAAAGGTGAGTTATTACTTGTTTTTGCATATGAGATCCCAAGTTTTGACTCAAACATGTACTCTTGTGGGTTTAGCATGATTACCAACTTATTCTTACACTTGACATGGACTTTTGAGAACTTATGCATGTTCATTGAGTAGACTAAGTGAATACTTGCACCTACGACACCAAGACATTGCATTATTTACTTTGATTCTAAGTTGATATGGCATGAGAGGATTTGAATGTATGGTGTTGTATTGGTTTTAAATCTTTTACATGAGCTAGATGGATTTTGTGGGTACATTCGCTATAGGCCCTCACGAGACCTAACTCGTCCACTGGGGCTACCTAGGGGTTTAAAGGGCTTGTTGCATATGCCAAATGCAATCGTGATCACCTACGGAAGTGGTACTAGTTAGTTGTATATAGTTATATTGTTTATGCTTGAGGACAAGCATCAGTTTAAGTTTGGGGGTGTGATAAGTGGATTTTATATCCACTTATTATGCGCTAAATGGACCTAAATTGGTGGTTTAGCCTTAAGTATGTTGTGTCTTTTAATTAGTTTTATGTTGTTTCAAGTCTTTGTAGTGCAGAACTCACAGCTTCAGGTATCCTGGCGATAAAAGATTAAAAGACGGTAGATTTCTAGCTCAGATGGACTGGCTACGAGGAAAAGGAATTATCATAAAGATGTTCTGAGTGATATATTCTTAAAGCAGGAATCCCGGTTGGAATTGTTATATTTTTTTCTAAGCAAAAGGAGTCCGGTTTTAGAGCCTCAAGAGACCGTAACTTGCATCTGGACGAGCAATGAAGAAATAAGAATTATCACAAAAATATGGAAAGTGATATTTTCTTAAAGCTGGAACCCCGGTTGGAATTGATATATTTTCTGTTAAGCAAAAGGAGTCCGGTTCCAGACGACCAGAGACCGCAGCTTAGACAATAAAGAATTATTTATATTATTAAATAATTTTATTAATTTAGAAAATTATATTTATAAATATCTAATAATATTAGATATTTATTTTTATAATTTCTGGATTAAAATAATTATTTATTAATTAAAGATTATAAGCTGTGCGGGTTAAAAAGCATTTCTACGGAGTTGAATATTACAATTCAACTACCGCATGGAGAAGTTGCTGGAAGCGTGTGAAGTTTTTCTGGAGAGTTGTTAAATTTAGGCAAGCAGTGACTTTAAAACATCTGACTTTTAGTTGCAGTAGGTGTAGGATTGTATTATAAATAGAGGAGATCAATGAACGAAAAGAGACGATCAGAGTGAAGCTGGAAACAAAAGCTGAAAAAATTCTCTCTTCATCTCTGTAATATCTTAGCTATTTCTGTTACAAATATTTCATTTTATACAGTTTGAATTTCTGCAAACAGTTTTATTTTATACAATTTAAATTTCTGTAATGTTATTATATTTTAAACACTTTGAATTTCTGTAATTTTATTTTATTTTATACACTTAAATATTTCTAAAATATTATTATAAGAATTAATTTAAGATTTTAAGGGGATTATCAGGAGGGCTCTTCTATTTTATTCGGTTCGTAAAGCAAATTGGGTTCACAACCAGTCTTTGAAAAATTATAAAGAATTCGTTTCACTTTCTGTAAACTGAATCTGTTCAAACAACAATTCATTCGTGAGTCACACGTTCTTTGCCAAGACCAGACGCAGGAAGGCCGCGTGCAAGCCACGCGCGGGAGAAATCTTTTGTTTTGCCAGGCGCGTGGTCTTCACGCGCAAGGATGGAGAGTGGCGAGAATTGTCAGGAAGAACATCATCATTACTTTGTATAATGGCCATGCAGAATGATTAATTGGATGCTTTTGATTTTTTTGTCCGTGTCCTATTTTATGTAACTGGCCACTTGAGTGCTCCTCTGGTTCAACAAAATATCCGTTCTAATTCTAAACTCTGGTAATTTCATATTTAATTTATCGTAATTTTTAATTTAGTTATTATTTTTATTATTGTTATTATTATTATTATTATTAGGTTCTAAATCTTTTATTTTTATTTTTAATTTTTCGTAATTTATTAATTAAATTATAAAAGTTCTACCATGATTTTATTTAATTCCATAAAGGTGCCTAGTTTAATTATGAACTAAACACTTTCATGGGGTTCTAATGTAATGAATTGTTAATGCTCATGTTAATTTGATAGATAATTTGTGTTTACACTTTTTATATAAGATTGCCTTGCATGGTTGTTTTAATTGAATATAGGTGAATAGCTAACATCTATTGTGCCAAATCTCTAATGATTGCGAAAGTGGATTTAGAGATTTAGGGCTTGCCATGCTAGCATAGGTATGTCGGCTTCTCCGCATTTTGGAGTATAGATTCGAACGAACATTATTCCCCTATGTAGTTAATTGCGGAACTTGTAATTAAATCGATTGTATCACCCATTCACATAGACATATAGTGTTTTGGATATAGTTGATGCCCTTATAACTTCTATCTCTTTTGTGGATGTTTATTTGGAATGGTGTGAGTTAATTGAAAGATGGCTCATATTAGTGTCGTGTTCCCGCTAGCTTTCTTAACAATTGTAACACATTAATTCTTGATAATTAATAAGAGTTAAAACATTCATGAAATTAGGACCCCATGCCTCTATCATATTATTTTAACAAATTAGCCGTTACGTCATTAGTTAATTGTTAATTGCAAATACACCAATTTTAGTTCGTTCAAGCTTCTATAATTAACCAAACATTGTTGAATAGACATATTTACTAAAATAACCGAGTCTTCGTGGGAACGATCCTTATTTCCCTATATTGCTTTTGGACTGCGTACACTTGCGTAGAGAAAATAGCGAACATCTCGAACGAATGAGAATAGTTCCACTGAATCGAAATAAATAGTCGTCTCGAATCAAAGAGACCGACCCGATAGCAACGAAATTGCTTCTACGCTTATAGGGATCGTATTTCGCAAGTAACTAATTTCACAGTATCGTAATGTTTAACGAAAAATAATACTCAAAAAGAAATTATTGTATCATAAGGAGCAGCAAATAAATCTCAAAATTGATAGCTCGAAAATAAATATGGAATGAAATAATACGACAGAAATACAAAATTTCCGAGAATTAGGGTAGGAATGAACTTGCCTCTGTCTCGACGTTAAACGATTACCAGAAAATTAAAAGAGCGCTAACCGCGAGCAAACGTCTCAGTTCTCGAAAAGGGAAAGCTCTATAATAATTATCAAAATAATTTCAGTGCTCGATTAAGAATTTAATCTCGTAGGGTCAAGTAGCAACAATAATCATGACGTTGATAATCAGGTCATTGATAAACAAATAATTCTCAAAAATAAAGTTTAAGATATTCCCGTAACTTTAAAATCTCACTGACGCCTAATTCTCAATTTAATAATTTACATGGAGGCTCTATTCGTTTTTCCTATTAATTTTAATAAATCGGATTTAGGGTATCGCGATGTCTGAAATAAGATTACATGTGCAAGCCTTGCTATAATTAATCACACGAAAAATTTCTCAATTTGAAGGTCTCCAATTATTCTTAATAAATAATGCTAATTGATTTATTTAACACACATCTCGGATAGTAAAAGTTTGTACAAGAACGCCAATAATTATTTATCTCTCTCATTTTATAACCAAATTCTCAATTTAAATAATTTATTTAATTCGTGACTTTAATCTAAAATGGCTCGTATTCAAGTCTCTATGGTTTACACAAAAGATCACTAATTAGTCCTATTTATTTGCTAACAATTAATTAACTAATTAAATCACAAATAAATTAGCTCTTATGAGTTCTCTACAAGTCTCTAAAATTATCTAATTTAATTAAGTCCATTTTAGAGGAACAATATTATTACTCTCTATTTTATTCTCAAAACAATAATTCAAGGATCCATTTTTATTTGAATTTCAACCCATAATTATTATTCTCACTTTAGAAAAATGTAACTCTATAAAAAACAATCCTAATTTTATTACAAGTTAATCTCTTTTCTTTTCCTTTTAATGAAACAAAAACACAATTAAATCTCATATTTTATTCCACTTTTATTCCTTTTTAGACAAATCTCTCATTATTATTAATCCTATTATTTAACAATAATTAAAACAATTATACATACATACATGTACGTATCTACGCCATCACCTACCACCAGAACTGGCGGTCGCCGGCCGGACGCCGTGGCGGCGCCGGCGGCTTCCGCCTCCACTCCCTCACTGCCTCACTCTTCTCTCTTTCTCTGCCCGTCTCTCCCTCTTTCTCTCTCTCTCTCTCTCTCAGTCTCTCTCAACCTCACTCTCTCGATCTCTCTTCCTCCCTCAATCTCTCCCCGTCGCCGTCTCTCTCTCTCCCTCTCCGGTCAATCTCTCCTCTCCCTTCTCTCTTTCTCCGTCTATCTCTCTCGCCTCTCTCTCTCGCTCTCTCTCTCTCTCTCTCTCTCTCTCCCTCTCTCGACTGCTCTCCATCTCCCCCTCAATCCCTCGATTTCTCGACCTCCCCCTCTAATCTCTCCGGTCGCCTCTCCCTCTCCCTCTCAATCTCCGATCTCCCTCTCTCCCTCGTCTCTTTTGCTCACTCTCTCCCTCCGCCCTCATCTCTCTCTCCTCTCTGCTCTCGCCCCTCTTTCTCCCTTCTCTCTCAAACCCCTCGTGTCTCTCTCCCTCTCGCCTCACTCTCTCCCTCCGACTGCACACCCACCACCGCCGACCACCGTCGCCGTCGCGGTGGTGACCCCCTCTCCCTCCATCATCGACATGCAACCACAATTACACCCTCAACAACCAATCCCCAATTGGAAACAATACCCACATCATAAAAATCAACCAAAACCATTAGATTTACAAATCTCTAATTAATCAATAAAAAGCCCTAATTTAAAAACAATAGTTTCCAAGCAATAGCCAATAAAACTACATAAAAACATGCTTATAAAAAGATTTAAGGGCATAGGCTCATACCCTTTTAAGAAAATCAGATTTTAAGGCTTGATCAAAAATCAATTTCTTGGAAAACCCTTTAATATATATATATCAATTTGTAGAGAATAATGAGGGCTATCTAAATTTCTAAATGCATGTATGATCAAGCAAGAACTTGGGATGCTATGAGATTTTTAAGATTTTTGTGTTTATGGAGGTTTTGGTTTTTCTTTCTCTAATTTCTTTTCTCTCAGTGTAAAATGAGGGAGATGATCATTTGTTTACCTCAATTTCCTTTAATAGCATAAAAATAAGATTTGGGCTCTAGTGGGCTACAATATTATTGTCACACTCCTCTCATCAACTTGCAATTTAATCAAGCACCTAATTATTAAATAAAAAAACTAACATTTGCCCATTAACTCATGAAAATCCTAATTATAATAGGGATTGCATATTAACTATAAATCTTGTAGCAATAAAAGTAATAATAAATATAATCACTATAATATTTTTAGTAAGCCATAATCTTAATAATAAGACTCGAATTAATAGAAGTGTGGTGCGGCACTAAATAATCATTAAAGTCTAGTAGTGCAATAAAATAAATACTTGCAAGGCCCCTAATAATAATTAGAACAACTTACGAAAATTTATTTAAAGAGACTTGAATTATTATGAGAATTTTGCGGTTATTACATCTATCTCTCAAAACAAAGAAAAAACTATGATGAATCACTAATTTAGGGTGTTATATTGCGGAGTTTCGGGACTGCACTTTATAGTACCTTTCTTCAATAGAGCAAACACTGAGGAAGAGAGGGCGACCTAAACTTTTTCTGACCAAAGAGATAGTGGAAGAGCAGAGATTATTGAAGCGTCTCTATAAAAATTCTTTCTGGAACTTACAAGGTACATCTTGTTGTTGTGGATAATGTAGATTTAATTTGTGTACAAGAGATATTATCTAATACTTAGTTCCATTCCCATTGTTAGATAATCTACACTATACACGCTCTGGGGGAGAGGGCGCATCAGGGACTAAGCGGGCTTAGCGGGGTATAGGTGACTTACAGTTGCTGGTGCATTTGTCAATATAATGAATTACCGGATTGCAAGGCATACAAACTTACTGGATGTTCATAATTGCACCTGATGCATGTTTACAATTGTGGTTTATTTGCTTTTATCTTCCTCCCATTGCACATAATTTAATGTAATATTTTTGTAGTGTTTGCACGCACCTTCCACCTCTCTACTTTGCAGTGAGTAAACAATATTGATTTACAATACTGCTTTGGGTTGGATCATGAGAGTGGTCCCATGAGGAGGATGGAGCCACTGCTAATTTGGTTGAAAACAGTGGAAATGGTGATTCGACTGAGAATCTTGGAACTTCTGATGCTGGGGGAACAAATCCCACAGGTATATGCTTTAACATGCCTCGCTCTTTTAGTCAGGGGGTTAATCTAATGTCTATATTAACACTTGTATATTGTGATGAATGAATTATGATTTATGTTTGTAATATAATAGTATAAATAAAAAAAACTAAAATATATCCATTAATAACTCCATGATCTATCAAAAAGGAAACAATCACAGCAACAACAAAAAAGTGAAAGTTTAAATAAAAAAACAAGCTGCAATGTGCCAATGGCCGTTCAGTTTACAAAGTTTAATACATCAGTACAAAGTTCATATATAAACCTTTTTAACATATTCCAAAGACTACAATTCTTTAAAACCTCGACACCAGAATTATTGTCTAAAAAGTATTATCCAATGCGATGAACCTAAACCCAAACTCTAAGTCCCACACCCTATCGGGGTGTTATCAGATTTCAATGCAACTGTAATTTTGTAAATAATATGTTTACATAAAACAAATTAAATCATAAACTACTACTGCTCCAACCTATTTAACTTGAGTCCAATCTGGTACATTGCTAGAGGAACAAGTCATAACTCATAATAGTACAATTATACCAGTAGACAATGGACATGTTTTACCATAATGTTCTTAACATCTGATTAAAGTCAATTTTGCAATTAGATTAGGCATCCCCTGCCCTCATTGATTTTTTTCCTACCTTGTAATTTGCTGAGAATTAATTTATATTTTCCCACTTTTGCATGTACATAACAGTGAAAGGAGGACAAACCTCTTGTAGATAGATAAGGTGATATGCAATCACCACAGACAAAGATGTTTTAGAGGAGTGAAGACAAAGGCATAAACCTGGCCTCAGAAAAGGTATCTACGACAAGATATATTTTTTTTTTTAGCATTGCTCTTGGGTGCCAGCTCATATATCTTTGTTTCAAATTACTGGATATTTTTATAGGTTGTTGCGTGCAAAGATCATCTTGTGTGTGTCGGATCTCACAGTGCTGCACCAACAGTAAATGCTACAGGTATCGCACCAACAGTAAATGCTACATGTATCATTTGGTATACATATATTACATGTGTGTTTAAATTGTTCAAGTTTAAGTGCATTGTTTTTTTTTTCAAATATCAACTACTGAATAGATATTCTGCATGACCTGTTTCAGTTGTTTGTGCAGATTATAAGCGGTTGGTAAAAAAACTGACAGAGAAAATTGCTACCTTGAATGATGGTAGAGTATTGGAATAGTAACCATTAATTAAGTTGTCGGTACTTGGTGAACTAGATTTTTTTGTAAGCTTCTATTTCTTCTCAATTTGGCTGTTAGAAAAGAGAATGTGAACTGTTAGAAAAAAGAATGTGAACTGATTTTTGAAATGCGCATTTTTTCTATGATGACTTCATATTCTTCGTCCTTATCTATTTTCACATGCATTTAATTTTATAACACCCGTATCTTTTGTTATGCAGGAGAACATGGATAAGCCTATTGAAATACGGGTAGAATGACTCCAAGAGCTCATTGCTATAGTCTTTTTTCGTACTCTAAAAGTACCTTTTAATGTTGTATGCTACGGTTTACGCTTTTTAGAGATAATATTAGTGCTTCTTACTGACCATGAAGTCATCAGACAATACTTTAACATGATGCCGAAAAGAAAACCTGTCATTTACCATATTCATAGTTGTAAAAATTATTTCGGTATACATACAATAACAATGCCTTGAAACTATTTTATATGTAGGTGTTATGCCCAAAATTCGGTTCGGGTATTTTAAGATGAATTCGGGCCAAATACGGGTTCAATTTGGGAAATTCTAGGATTAATTAGGGTTTTGGCAGAAAATGGAGAAGTCAGGACGCGCCCTCTCTTTCTCTACAGAGAGGGCGCGCCCTAAATACTAAAACATTATAAAGACTTATATTTACGTTTATTTTCCAAGAAGTCACTGAAGAAATCTCTCCTGGGATTCTACTCAAGTTGGGATTCTACTCAGGTTGGGATTCTACTCAAGTTGGGATTCCAGAAGTTGAAGAATTCCCTCCTGTCATATCTCAGGAGGGGGATGTCCATCGTAGAAGGCCTCTAGGGGTTTTCCTAGATTTAGGGATCTTTCTTATACACTGAGGGCATGTTCTCCTCGGTGCAAAGATTGGTCTCTCTCTGGTGTGTGCTTTGGGAGCTCTGTTCCTGTAGCCAATGGGCGCGCTCTCATTGGGGAACTCTGGAGTAATCCTGCACTTTGCACCCAAAAGCTACGGATCACCTGTCCTGCTATCTGGTGGGTGCTTCTCATTCGGGGGACAGGGATGCGTTCTGCACTTGGGGTAAACCATGGCTTTACCTGCATCCTTGAAATCAAGAAATAGTTTGTAGCGAATAGGACTAGTCCTCGACGGGGGTAGTTTCCATATTCGTGAAGTCTTCAGATCTTGGATGAGCCTTGGGCCTTTTGTGGTTAGGCCTCATAGTAGAACATTCCGGATGCTGGATCGATACCTAAGCCCAATTGGGTTTCTTGCTCTCCAAGAATTACGTGGGCTTGATCCTCTATAAATATAGAGGTACGTAGGCAAATTGAGGGGGATGGAAACGAAGAGCTACGAGCCACCACCAAGAACCCTCTCAATCTCAGCCCCCAATTCATCACAGCCACCACACTCCGGTGACTTATCCGGCGAAGAACCACCGTCATAGATCTTGATTCCGGTGACAGACCTCAAACTTTGTTGTTACCAAATTCCCCCGTCAACAAATTGGCGCTAGAAGGAGGGGCCCAATCAAGATCTTCATCTTAGGAGGAAAAGATGTCTCATAATCAGCGTGGGGGTTTTCATGAAAAGGAGGATTACGTTCTGAAGATAGCTTGGGGCAACCAAGCTCGTCACGAAGCTTCTGTTCCGGAGGAAATTTCTGTTCCTCCGCACTACCATGGAACTCCAGCCATCACCGGCGGACAGCCGCCCGTTCCTATCAGTAAGGCGGCATCAATGGAGCAATTCTATCGTATGGGAGATGCCATAAATAAATTCGGGGTAAGATTGAGTTCTGTGGAGGAAGTGCAAGAAAATAGGATAAAATCTCGGAGTATCCCACAAAATCATCGCCGAACAGGGTGCCCTCCAAGTTATGAAGGTTCTCGAAGAGGTTGTTGGATCCTCAAGAGAGGGCGCGCCCTCACCCTCACTTGTCTGGGCGCACCTCTAGTAAAAATCGACTTGATGAAGAAAAAGTGATTCTAAAGATAATTTTAACGGTACTACCGCAAAAAGATGGCTTCGAGTATGTTCAAAGGTGGTGGTTTATGAAGAATCCCCGAGTTAAAGATGGTGAAGAAGAATACCCAAGAACCTTCAGGGCGCGCCCTGAAGGTGGTAGCCAAGGCTCAGATGATTTCCAACTTCTAGGAAAATTCGATGGTTGAACACGTCCTCATCTCCAGGATGCATTCTCTAGAGAGAGCGGCTCCTTACCGACTTGGTGAAATCCAACGAATTAAGGAGAACCTCGCTGCTAGGAGTAGAGATTTTGCAAGCTTGAAGAAACGCCTAGGAATAAGGCTCGGGAGTGAGGCCCCGTGATCCACAGTGCGCGCCCGTTGTTGATAACAGGTCTGGGCCCCTTGGACATGAGCGAGCCCTTCCATGGAGTGATAGTCCACAACGCGCGCCCGCTGTTAATAACAGGTCTGGGCCCCTTGGACGCAAATGAGTTCTAGCACGGAGTGGTAATCCACAGCGCGCCCCCCTATTGATAACAGGTCGCGGCCCCTTGGATTCGAACAAACCTCATAATAAAGAGGGCTCGCCGTCAGCATCTCTTATCAAAGGCGCACTACCAGGACGTGCTATAGGGAACACCCATGGAAGATGATATAGGAGAGAGCTGCAAATGGTGAGTTTTGCTAATTCAAGCAGAACAGGCCTCAGAAGATTATTATGAAGCGCGCCTTCCCCTGACTGGGCGCGCCTCCAGGTAATATACAACCTCTATATTATTTTGCTCCATATTTTTATTGCATGTATAAAGTTCCAGGGGTTTACCTGATGAGAAGGCCTCCAAGGGTTTGCCTGATGAGAAGGCCTCCAGGGGTTTACCTGATGAGAAGGCTTCCAGGGGTTTGCCTGATGAGAAGGCCTTCAGGGGTTTACCTGATGAGAAGGCCTACAGGGGTTTGCCTGGCCAAGAGAACGGAGAACACTTGGAATCGAGGCCCCGTGATCCACAGCGCGTGCCCCCTGATTACAGGTCGAGGCCCCTTGGACATGAGCGAGCCCTTCCTCAAGGTCGTGATCCACAGCGCGTGCCCCCTGTTTACAGGTCGAGGCCCCTTGGACACGAGAGAGCCCGCTTTGAAGATCTCATTGGAAGATAATGAAGCCGAAGATGTAAGAATGACATTGTCTGGCCTAATCATCAAAGTGAGGAATAGCCCTCGACGTATTGCTGAGGGCGCGCTCTCAAGAAAGGCCCTACAATCGTTCCCTTGATTTCTCATAGTGCAACTGTTGGAAGATAGGGTGAGAATTCTAAACCCCAGGGCGATGCTCTACATCAGGACTCCACTTCAAGGAAATGCACGACTTCAGGAAAATCCTCCAACATAGGACGCGCCCTCAAGGAACTCTCCCTTAGAGGACCTTTCTTGTTAGGGCGCGCCCTCAAAGAAAGATTCAAATTCTCAAGCGAACTCCAATATCTACTAGGATAATTTACTGCTTAGACTCCAGAAGGAAAGAAGCTGTTGAGTTGCAGCCCCACGAACCATAGTGTGTGCCCCCTGATCATCAGGTTGAGGCCCCAAGGTCGTGAGTGAGTCCCTCTATGAAGAAACGATACTTTGCTACAGAGGACGCGCCCTCGTATCTACAATGACCTGAATGATAGGCATCAGGGCGCGCCCTAACTTATCAACCTCATGTTGTGGCTTCGTCTGCAAGTATGATCGCAATGATCCATGGCATATCTTTTGCTTGAAGAAAATTGTATTGATGTGTGGCCCCATGAATCTTAGAGTGCGCCCCCTGCCAGGCAGGTTGAGGCCCCAAGGTCATGAGTAAGCTCCTCTACACAAGAATGACATTCATCAGGACTAGAAGAGACTTTGTCATTGCCCTCGTCCACATAGGGCGCGCCCTAAGCAACAGGGCGCGTCCTCAGCAACTCCAACGGCTCTCTCCTAAAATTCCCCTCTTGGGATGCCTCTTTAAGAGACGCTTCTTTAAGGAATGATATTCTGATGCTGGGGGGTAGTATTGATGCACCTCCCTAGCCCTACATATACACGTATTTCAGGTTTGTGTGAACAGCGGAATACCCCTACGGGGATGCCTCTTCGTGAGATGCCCTTCATAGGATGCCTCTTTGTGAGATGCCCTTTATTGGATGCCTCCTAGTGAGATGCCTCTTCGAGAGATGTTATTCATAGGATGCCTCATTTTGAGATGCCCCTTCATGGGATGAGATTTGAAGTAGCCCGTGACCAGAGAATGCACTCTTTCTACCAGAAGTTGATTGAAGTAGAGCAATGCCTGAATAGTAGACTACAAGCTAAATTAATTACCTCCTTGTCTAGGGGGTAGTCCATGTACACTTTGTGTACACTTTCCCTAGTGAAATTTTCAACGTTTTCGAGAATGCAAGATTATGCCTTTAGGGGGCGCCCTGAAGGATGAGTTTGAATAATTCTCGTACAATGGAGGACGCGCCATCGGGTAGAAGATGCGATGCGGAACTTTTTCTTGTAAGTATGCAAGCCTTCCCTCTTTTGAGGATGCGCTCTCCATCACCACATTCTTTTGAAGCTCTAGTGCAATTCTCTTAGATTTGATGGATGCAGCCTCCCGAACTCTAAAGTCATCAGAAGAAAGAAAAGCACTTGGAATTGAGGTCCCGTGATCCACAGCGCGCGCCCCCTGATTACAGGTCGAGGCCCTTTGGACATGAGTGAGCCCTTCCTCGAGATGGTGATCCGCAGCGCGCGCCCCCTGATCACAGGTCGAGGCCCCTTGGATATGAACAAGCCCCTTCTCAAGGTGATGCTGGAAGAAGAAGTAGCCGAGATCATGAAGATTGGAGGATGGAGAAGTATCAAGGAGAGAGAGGCGACCTCAGAACAAAGAGGGCGCGATAGATCTCCTCGTATCACTAAATTCTTTCAAGTACTTGTAGTGAAGTGAGGTCGAGGGCGCACCCTCCCTCTAAAGGAAAGCATCATGGAGGTTCTTAGGGGAATCCACGACCTCAGGGGAATCCACAGATTGAAGAAAATCCACAAGCTCAAGGTGAAAAGAACAAATTCAGACTCAAGAGGTAATTCTCACACAACTTCATGCCGGAGTTCCAGGAAATGCTCAAAGGACAACTTAGCTTCCACCCTCGGGGGGTACTCAATCAAGTGCGCAATCACATATTCAGAACATTCTTGGCTTTGTAACTGTCAACATGGATGATTTGAAGAGGCTCCTTGGTCACTTGGATGGAGGAAGGATATCAACTACAACACAAACTGCTTCATTTTCAGCATAAGTAAGAGAGACACAGCTCCCAACTGGGTATAGGGCTATGACTAATGATCTGAAGATTTTCATGGAAATGCAGACAATCGGAAGACTGAAATTCAGGGAAACGCCAAGGGGAAGATTAATCTACGAGTCCTGTATATCGTACCGGAATTAGCGCTAATGGAGTGAATGCAACTAGTGTTGGGAGAGAATGGGGAACTCCAGATATGTATTCTTATGATCGAAGGACAAATAATTACACTCCGTTGGCGGCTTCGATTGAACACATCTTTGAGGTGAACAAGAATAAAGGGCTTTTTAAGAAGTCGGATCCTTTGTCTGCCTAAGCAAGGATAAGAAGAAGCACTGTGAGTACTATGAGTCGACAAGTCATAATACTCATGAATGTCGTCAACAGAAGGATGAAATTGAAGATCTGATCAAGGAAGGATACTTGACCGATTGGATTGTTAGAGAAGTCAAGAAGTATAAGGAGAATCCTGAGAAGAACGGAGGGCGCGCCCTCCGTGGTGAGGATAAAAATGTGGAGAAGAAATTTGTCAAGGAAGGAAGTACACATTATCTTTGGAGGACATCACTTGAGGGGTGATAGCAGCAATGCTTTGGAGAGATATGCTCGAGAGGTAAGATATACCTCTCACCGATGTGAATAGCTTGGGGTTAAGGCCGCCCAAATTGTTCAAGGGAGAATGTGCGGATATCACTTTCACTGAGGATGAAGTTAGATGAGTGCACCACCCTCATAATAATGCCTTGGGTATGGATTGGCTCTAAGAATGTGCATTGGGTTTTGTATACAATGGAAGTTCGGTGAATATTCAGTATTACGACTTACAAGAAGTTGGGATTCCTAGACAAGGACATGACACTAAAAAATACATGGATTTATGGTTTTTCAGGAGAAGTTGTGAAAGTGATCGGTGCAATCAAGTTACTAGTAACTCTTGGAGAAGGTTCTCTCTCAGTAACTCGGATGATGGAATTCATGGTTTGGATCAGGAGTCAGCTCACAATGCCTAGTAGGGCGCCCCTTGTTGAAAGAAATGAAAGTAGTGACTTCCATTTTTCATCTTACTATGAAATTTCCTACGCCAAATGTTGTGGGCACTGTTCGGGGATCGCAGCATGATTCAAGGAAGTGCCACCACAAGGCAATTAAAGGTTTCAGGAGAATAAAGGGATGGAGGGCACGCCCTCATTGAAAGAAGTTCTGGAGGAATCATGAACAACATCAAGGTAGGAATTCAAGCTCATTATTTTATTCAAGAATCAGAGGATGGGGAGGCGTCCACCCAGAGGGCGCGCCCTCAGCATTAAAGGTGAAAGGATCAAGGGAAGAAGAATGTTATTGGAAGGCTTGGTGAATGCCCTTGTCGAGGAAGACTTCCCTCTCAAAGAGGATGTGCCCTCCAAGGATGAAGCATCGATTGAAGATCCTCGAAGCTTTGATTTCGATTTTGATCCGAGAACATCGCAGCTGGTTGAGAAGACTGGTCCTGCAGAGGAATTAATTTCAATTATGGTGGATGAAAAGGATACGAGTAAGCATGCTGCTATGGTGGGAATTGATCCAGAAGTTATGTGCCATCATCTGAATATAGATCCTACCAAGAAAGGTATTTGCCAGAAACGTCGACCAGTAAGTGGAGAGAGAGCTATAGCATTGAAGGAAGAGGTGGACAGAGTATTAAACATTGGCTTGTTTAAAGAATCCTACTACCAAAGTGGTTAGCTAACTTGGTTTTCGTTAAATGGGAAAGGGAGGACTTGTGTAGATTTCACGGATTTGAACAAGGCTTTCCCTAAGGATAGTTTTCCTCTTCCTCAGATTGATCAGTTGGTAGATATAACAGTAGGGCATGTTCTCTTGAGTTTCATGAACGCCTATTCGGGTTATAATCAGATTTCCATGTACGCGAGCACACTTCTTTCATCACAGATAGAGGATTATACCGCTACATTGGAATGCCCTTTGGATTGATTAATGTAGAAGGAACTTGAGAAGACCATGGAGATGTATATGGATGACAGCTGAAGGGGTCCGTACGTCTTAATATCATAAGGCGCGCCCTCAAAAAAATATATATATATTTAGTTTTAGTGCGAGCCCTGTGAGAGGTTTACACTTGTGCATAATATCTCTTGTTTCTTACGTCGAGTTAGCTCATGTAAGCTCAGAGATGAGGTGCATTTGTGTTATTCCTCTACGAAAAAATCAAAACTAGAGTTGTCAAGGATATGAAATTTTGGATTGAAGAATTCAAAGACGCGCCCTCTACATAGAATTTTGAAGATAAGAAAAATGAGGACGCGCCCTGAAGAAGAAAAGCTACAAAAATTTTGGTGTTCTTTAAGATTGAAATTCCATGCTTCATCTTTGATTTTACATGGAATTGGGGGGTAGTTGTTATGCCCAAAATTTGGTTCGGGTATTTTAAGATGAATTCGGGCCAAATACGGGTTCAATTTGGGAAATTCTAGGATTAATTAGGGTTTTGGCAGAAAATGGAGAAGTCAGGACGCGCCCTCTCTTTCTCTACAAAGAGGGCGCGCCCTAAATACTAAAACATGATAAAGACTTATATTTACGTTTATTTTCCAAGAAGTCACTGAAGAAATCTCTCCTGGGATTCTACTCAAGTTGGGATTCTACTCAGGTTGGGATTCTACTCAAGTTGGGATTCTACTCAAGTTGGGATTCCAGAAGTTGAAGAATTCCCTCCTGTCGTATCTCAGGAGGGGGATGCCCGTCGTAGAAGGCCTCTAGGGGTTTTCCTAGATTTAGGGATCTTTCTTATACACTGAGGGCATGTTCTCCTCGGTGCAAAGATTGGTCTCTCTCTGGTGTGTGCTTTGGGAGCTCTGTTCCTGTAGCCAATGGGCGCGCTCTCATTGGGGAACTTTGGAGTAATCCTGCACTTTGCACCCAAAAGCTACGGATCACCTGTCCTGCTATCTGGTGGGTGCTTCTCATTCAGGGGACAGGGATGCGTTCTGCACTTGGGGTAAACCATGGCTTTACCTGCATCCTTGAAATCAAGAAATAGCTTGTAGCGAATAGGACTAGTCCTCAACGGGGGAAGTTTCCATATTCGTGAAGTCTTCAGATCTTGGATGAGCCTTGGGCCTTTTGTGGTTAGGCCCCATAGTAGAACATTCCGGATGCTGGATCGATACCTAAGCCCAATTGGGTTTCTTGCTCTCCAAGAATTACGTGGGCTTGATCCTCTATAAATATAGAGGTACGTAGGCAAATTGAGGGGGATGGAAGCGAAGAGCTACGAGCCACCACCAAGAACCCTCTCAATCTCAGCCCCCAATTCATCACAGCCACCACACTCCGGTGACTTATCCAGCGAAGAACCACCGTCATAGATCTTGATTCCGGCGACAGACCTCAAACTTTGTTGTTACCAAATTTCTCCGTCAACAGTAGGCCCGTGCCTTGCACGGGCTATTACGCTAGTAAGTATTTATAATGCATATAAATAAAAGCTCTATTGCAAGTAGAATATGAGTTCGAATTTATGGAGAATAAGAGTTCGAATTTATAAAAAAAAACATATAAATAAAAGTTCTATTAGAAGTAGAAAAATATCATTTAACATATTAGAAGTTGAATAGGTGTTCGAATTTATAGAGGAGAATAATTCGAATTTATAGGGAAGACTTATAATTAGAAGTTCTATTGGAAGTAGAATAGTATTTATAACGCATATGATTAAAAGTTCTATTGGAAGTAGAATAGAAGTTCAAATTTATAGCGAATAAGAATTCGAACTTATAGAAAAAACATATAAATAAAAGTTCTATTAGAAGTAGAATATGTGTTTGAATATATAGAGCAGACATGTAATTAAATATTTTATAGAAAGTACGATATTCTTAAATTATATATTTTTTTATAAAAGTTAGTTATACTTCTATCAGAAAAATTAATGTATGAATCCAGTACTATTGTCATAAAAAAGTCATTGTTTTTTAAAAAGAAAATAATTGATGTATTAACATAACAAAAGAACATTGTCATGTAGGAATCCTAAATAAATACAGGAATATCTATAATATAAAGAGAAAATAAGATGTGTTTTCATTTTCTAAAACTCCATAATTTTTAGAAAGTACTCTAGAATAAATGTAAATTGGAATTCACTCTATTTGTTAGGTTTTGATTTTAAAGAGTATGTTGTTGTGTAAGATAAGTTTCATCAATAATATGTAATGAAGTTGGAATTTCGATCCCAAATGAGAGCGACTCGGAACGTGTTTAACGGGAAGACGACTCACTATAAAAGATTGTATCATCTATTAAAATATCACATTGGTCTTATAAATTTTATTTTATTTTTAGGATTTGATTTTTATGGATAAACATTATCATCCAAGTGATATATGTAAAAGTTAGGTTTTTGGTTTTAACGAGAGAGCGGATCAATAGTAACAATCGTGTTTAGCGAGAAAGCGGTTCATTAGAGAAGACCGTATAAAAGATGCTTGAATATATAAGGAATACATATAATAAAATGTTTTATTGGAAGTAGAATACGAGGACGGTGGAGACATCTTATACAATTTTTAAAAACTATATATTTTTTTCTTAGAAATCCTTTGTTTTAACTTTTTTGTACAAGTTAATTATACTTGCATTAGAAAAACATATCCATAAATTTAATATTATTCCCGTAACGAAAAGTCTTCGTATTTAATATTTTTTTTGATATGTTAACATAACAGAAAGACATTCCCATGCGGAAGCTGTAAGTTTAAAGAATATAAAAATTGGAATTTACTCTCTTTATATAATGAAGTTAAAATTTCGATTCCAAATAAGAGCGGCTCAAAACGTATTTAACGGGATGACGGCTCATTAGAAAAGATTATATTAGCTCTTAGAATTTGATACTGATGTCATAATTTTTTTTTATTTTTACGGTTCGATTTTATGGATAAAAGTTATTATATAAGTTTTTATAATTAAAATTGGGATTTCGGTTTTAACGAGAGAACGGCTCAATCGAAAGAATCATGTTTAACAAGAAATCGATTCATTAGAGAAGATTATTTAGTTATTAAAATTTAATATTAATATTATAATATAACATAAATATTTTGAATTTTTTTAAAAATATTGTAACGCCGCCGCGAAGCGCGGCTTTATCGACTAGTTTTAAATTAAATTTAGGATATATACATATATATATATTCGGGTTTTTTTCCGGGTTTCGGGTTCAGATCGGGTTTGGATCGGGTTTCGGATCGGTATACTTATTATCCAAATCCATATCCAAAAATTTTCGGGTCTAAAAATCATATCCAAATCCAAAAAATCGGGTTCGGATTATCCAAAATTTCAAGTTTCAAATCGGTATCCATGAGATCGGATTTTTTTCCTAGGACACTCTTTGACTATTCATCTCAATCTTTTTTGGGTTTGATGTTCCTGAGGTAACCTCAGGAAAATTACATGAGATAACATAAATTTTCCATATTAATGCACGAGGGTATAATTGTAATTACAGGATTTTTTTAAAAGAAATTCAATATTTACAAAAATGCCACAAATATTTACACTGGTAACTCTCCTGAGGTAACCTCAGGGATTTTTTTTTTTTTTTTTGAATATTTTGACTTATAACCTTTTACAATGAGTATTTGTTCATTGACAAATCTTATGATAAGCAAATAAGCGAGTATCGAACCAAGAGAGGTTCACTTGCTTATTCATCTCAATCTAATATACACACACACATACATACAGATACTACCGAATCCAGAACTAAAGCAATAATGGGTATTGGTGGTAATCTCAGTTCTGACCAACTCAGCTTCTTCAACTCTCAGGGTAATCCAACTCCTCTTCTGTTTTATTCATATTCTTGATTAATCCTTGTTGGTAATCAACCCCTTTGTTGTTGTTTGTGTGTACAAAACAAACAGGGTATCTTGTGATGGAATCTTTTTCAAGCCCAGAAGAGATTGAGTCCATGAGGAAAAGAATGGAGCAGTTGCTTGATGACTTTGATCCCTCCTCCTCTGCCTCTGTTTTCTCTACCAGGCACCAGGTTTCTTTTACTCTATTCTTGTTAAAGTTTCATCCTTTTGTTTAAAGTTTTGTGCTTTTTTTAGAATTATTTATTACCCTGTTGACATTTTAGGCTAAAAGGGGCGTATTGTTTTGAATTTGTTTTTCTTGGGTTTTTTTGGTTTTGTTTCAGCAACGTACTAGTGATGATTATTTCTATGAAAGTGCTGAAAAGGTTTCCTTTTTCTTTGAAGGTACTTGTTAGATATGAATATGGTTGCATTTTGCTAATGAACTTTAGTGTGTTTGAGTTTAATTGGTTTTAGTTATTTATATATGTTTGATTTTGTATGATTCGATCTTTTACAGAAAAAGCTTTTGATGATGATGGTAACTTAAAGCAACCTAAGCAACTATCCATTAACAAAGTTGGTCATGGTAAGCAACTATTCAGACTTGGTGTTGATGCAAATTTACATTTAGTCGTATTGTCTGTGTTGAAGTCTGTCTGCTGTAGTTCGTGACAATATGATATCTACTTTGTATATTTGACAGCTTTACATGAGAATGACCCTGAGTTTAAGAAGTTCTCCTGCTCAAATAAAATGTCAGGCTTGCTGCACTCGTTTGGTTACAAGAGGCCAGTTATCATCCAGTCGATGTATATCTTCAAGGTACTTCTTCTCTATTAGATGCAAATTGTGTATTTTATCAACAAAAATATATTTTACAGTATGTATTTCTTCTCTTTAGAATTATACTGGTACCATTACTTCATAGGTATGTCTAGCAATTACTAAGATATACGCATATCAGATACCTTATCATAATTTAAATTAGATGCGGGTTGTTACATATTTATCATCATTGTACACTTTTATACATTGGCCTTCTTTTATATAGCATTATTACTTTATTAGACTATACGCATCATTATACACTTATATGCATTGGTCTTCTTTAGTTCTTTTACATTGCATTACTAGACTATAAGTTTTTCTTATATCGTTTTCTAATTTAATATTATACATTGGACTATTCCACTATGAGTCTATGACTTTCCACTATGAGTCTATGACTTTCCATTTATTTATGTACTTGCATCTTTGTACATATAAGTCTAAGATATCTGCTTTTCAGCAACCAGGTATCGGGGGTGAAGTAGTACCCCATCAGGATAACTCATTTCTTATTACCGAACCAGCAACTTGCACTGGGCTGTGGCTAGCTTTGGAAGATGCTACTATCACAAATGGTTGCCTATGGGCTATTCCTGGATCACACAAAGGTATGCTCTTCTGGTGTGTGTGTGTGTGTTTTTTTTTTTTTGCAACTGGTTTGTCTTGTTCTTATTTCTTGCCCGTAGATGGCCTTGTCAGAAAATTTATTAGAGATGAGAATGGGGTTCATTTCGATCGGCCTTCCCCGTCCTATGACCAAAAGGATTTCATTCCCATTGAAGTGAAGGCTGGGAGCTTGGTGGTTATTCATGGCGATCTTATTCATCAGAGGTTGGCCACTTGCAGAAAATAGCCAAACTTTAATTGCTTAAATTTTCACATGCTTCAAATGTGTGTAGTTTGACATTTGGTTTAAATCATCTACAGTTTTGAAAATAAATCCTCAAAGTCCAGACATGCCTACAGCCTGCATGTGGTGGATACAGATGGGTGCAAATGGGCTGCAGAAAATTGGTTAGTAAATGAAAGATCTCCACACCTTTGCTCTTTGCTGATTTTATGTGTCCTTTAAAATTTTTGTATATGCATGGTTGATCTGCACGCACACAGACACACACACACATCTAGTTTTATTATGATCTAAACTGTGGTGTTTGGTGTTAGATAAGTACAGGTGTCAACTGTCATGGTAGCTAAGTGTGTGCTGTGTTAGTAGTATGGCTTGTGTATGCCTTAGTAATATGTTCTGTGCCTTAGTAAACTGTTCTGTGTTAGTAAGGGCAGAATTGTCTTTTCCTTTCAAGTTAGTTACTAATGTGAAGTCTATATGTGAAGTCTATAAATACTTGTGAGAGTCCTGTATTTCAGATTATGAAATGAATGATTTGAATTCTGTTTTCCCTCTAGACTTTCTCTCTCTATAACTGCCTTCTCTCTCCTAGGGTTTCTAACCCAAATCTCTCTCTAAACTCTGTTTCTACCTGATTTCTTCTCTAAATCTCTCTGATTCTCTACTGTTTCTCTTCTGATTCTCTCTAATCTCTGTGCTAATCTCTGATTCTAGCTTCTATCTTCTATTTTCTGCATCTAAAACCTAGAAAATACCAAAAACATAAGAAAAATACACTGAAAAGGCACCAAACCATGACAAATTGGTATCAGAGCTCTGAATTTCATCCAGCCACTGCTTCTATCATGTTGTGCATTCAGATCCGAGCAGATCGAGCTTGAGTTCAGAGTAATCGCAATTGCAAGTTCATACCTTTAAGTTTTTCTCTATCAGGTGCTCTGTTTTGATTTTCTCACCAGATCTGTTCATAATTCAAGTGTTTCAGTTGTTGATTGTGATTGTTAGAGCCTATTTAGGTGTGTTTACTGGACTAGATCTAGTTGTTGATTGTTATTGAGAAAATCCAAACGAATTAGGTTAACTTTTTGTTCAAGTTACAATTAAGTTGTTCTGTAATAGTGTTGAATTGGAGATCTGATTGTGTTGAGTAGTAATAATGACTACAATGAATGGAGATGTAGCCTTTGATGAGGCTGCTTTGAAGTTACAACAGGAGAACACTAATAAGAAGTTGCAGAAATTGGAATCTACTATAGAGTTGGCTAAGAGGATGATGACAGAACTAATGCAAATGAAAGCTCAGAAGATAGAAGAAGGCTTTGTGAATCCTTTTGGTTGGCAGAAGGAAAGAAATGGAAAACATAATAAGGTGGACAACAAATCAGTGGCAGGGAATTTGCAGCATCTTAAACTGAGTTTTCCTAAGTTTGGAGAAGGTAAAGCTGTTGAAGATTGGATTTCTGACTGCAATCAGTATTTTGAGATTTATGAAGTCAGTGAGGCTAAGAAAGTAGCAATAGCTGGTATGCAGTTAGTAGGTGTGGCTAAAAGCTGGTATCAAGTCTATGCTATAGAGAATCCTAATTCTACTTGGATCAAATTTTCTAAGCAGATTGTGGCTAGGTTCAGTACATTGGAACAAGAGCTATTGTTTGAGCATTTTAAGCAGCTTAAGCATGAAAGTACTGTAGAGCAATACTATAATCAATTTGAGAAGTACATGGAGCAGCTTAAGAAGAAGATACCAACTCTGACTGAGGATTATTTTGTTGAAAGTTTTGTTAGTGGATTGCAGAAAGAAGTACAGCAGGTTCTTCAGCTGCTCTGTCCTACTACAGTGGACCAAGCCTTTAAGAAAGCTAGGTGTGTGGAACAATCTAAGAGGAATGTTAAACAGACCAATGTTGTGGTTAAAGCCAATACTGAGAAGGGCAAACTAAAGGTTTTAGAAGGGCAACAATCAATAGTGGAGTCTCAGTCAGTATCTATAGAATGTGAGAATAATTTGATGGACAAGGAAGTTCAACAGGATAAGGATTCTCACTTTCCAATGGAAGTTTCAGTGCATGCAATAGAAGGGGCCAGGGGCAATCAGACCATTACTTTAACTGGCAAGAAGAAGGGTAAGAGTTTCTCTATACTGGTAGATGGAGGAAGTACTCACAGCTTTATAGATGAGCAAACAGCTACTCAATTGGGATGTGAGTTGATTCAGACTACTCCTATGAAGGTGTTAGTTGCTAATGGAAATCAATTACTCAGTCAATATGAGTGCAACAGATTTTCTTGGAAGATAGGTGAAAACACTTTTCAAACTCCAGTAAGGACCTTACCTATGGGCAGTTATGACTTGGTTTTGGGTGTGGATTGGTTGGGGTCACTTGGACCAGTGACCTTTGATTTTAAGCTTCTGCAAATGCACTTTGAGCATCAAGGTCAGAGAATAACTCTACAAGGAAATCAGAAGAATGATAAGCCTAGGTTGCAACAAATGACTGCAGATCAGTTTGTTAGGAGTTGTCAGAGACAGGAGAATGGGCTTATGTTTCTACTGGATGTTGTAGAGAAACCTGCAGCCACTCTTTTGTCATTAGAAGAAGATGATAATAAGGTCAGATCTAAAGAAGAAATCCAGTTACAAGAGTTGTTGACAGAGTATGATGATTTGTTTCAGCCTCCAGTGGGATTACCTCCACCAAGGGAGATAGAACATTCCATTGATTTGAAGGAAGGATCTCAGCCTTTCTCAATGAGACCTTATAGAAATTCTTTTGATCAAAAGAATGAAATTGAGAAATTAGTGGCTGAGATGTTAGAATCTGGGGTAATCAGGCCCAGCACATCTCCTTTTGCTTCTCCCATTCTTTTGGTAAAGAAAAAAGATGGAACTTGGAGATTCTGCATAGATTACAGAAAGCTAAATTCTTTAACTATCAAAAACAAGTTTCCAATACCCTTGATTGAAGAATTGTTGGATGAATTGCATGGAGCTGAATTTTTCTCAAAGCTGGACTTAAGGGCTGGGTACCATCAGGTTAGAATGAAAGAGAAGGATGTGGAAAAAACAGCTTTTAGGACTCATTTGGGGCATTATGAATTCACAGTGATGCCATTTGGCCTCACGAATGCCCCTGCTACTTTTCAGAACTTAATGAATGATGTTTTCAGACCTCATCTCAGACACTTTACCTTGGTCTTCTTTGATGACATACTGGTTTACTCCAAGACGGCTACAGACCACTTACAACACTTACAACAGGTTTTCAAGCTTATGAGGCAACATAAACTCTTTGCTAAGAAATCCAAATGTGAGTTTATGACAGTTCAGGTGGCTTATTTGGGTCATATTATTTCTAGACAAGGGGTAGCTGTGGACCAGTCCAAGGTGGCAGACATGTTAGCATGGCCTACTCCTCAAAACCTTAAGGCTTTGAGAGGATTCCTAGGGCTGAGTGGATATTACAGGAAGTTTGTCAAGGGATATGGCATTATAGCTAAGCCTTTAACAAATTTATTACAGAAGGATAATTTTCATTGGGATGAGAATTCTACCAAAGCTTTTTTGGCTCTTAAGCAGGCTATGTCCAGTACTCCTGTCTTAAGATTACCAGACTTTACTAAGGAGTTTACAGTGGAGTCAGATGCTTGTAATACAGGAATTGGGGCTGTATTGACTCAGGAAGGGCAGCCATTAGCTTATTTCAGCAAGGCATTGGGTGTGAGAGGGCAGGCTATGTCCACCTATGAAAAGGAGTTGATGGCAGTGGTAGCAGCTGTTAAGAAGTGGTCTTCCTATCTCATGGATAAGCATTTTTACATTATGACTGATCACTGGGCTTTGAAATTTCTAGCTGAGCAGAAGATTAGTAATCTCTTACAGCAGAAATGGATTAGCAAGCTTATGGGCTACAATTATACTATCCTTTACAGGAAAGGAAAGGATAATACTGTTGCTGATGCCTTATCCAGAATGCATGAGGATTCAGTTGATCAGGAGTTGGTTCAAGAAGGAACAGGGGGCCATGAGGACATGGCCTAGTTTAAGGAGGGAGGGTTGTCATGGTAGCTAAGTGTGTGCTGTGTTAGTAGTATGGCTTGTGTATGCCTTAGTAATATGTTCTGTGCCTTAGTAAACTGTTCTGTGTTAGTAAGGGCAGAATTGTCTTTTCCTTTCAAGTTAGTTACTAATGTGAAGTCTATATGTGAAGTCTATAAATACTTGTGAGAGTCCTGTATTTCAGATTATGAAATGAATGATTTGAATTCTGTTTTCCCTCTAGACTTTCTCTCTCTATAACTGCCTTCTCTCTCCTAGGGTTTCTAACCCAAATCTCTCTCTAAACTCTGTTTCTACCTGATTTCTTCTCTAAATCTCTCTGATTCTCTACTGTTTCTCTTCTGATTCTCTCTAATCTCTGTGCTAATCTCTGATTCTAGCTTCTATCTTCTATTTTCTGCATCTAAAACCTAGAAAATACCAAAAACATAAGAAAAATACACTGAAAAGGCACCAAACCATGACATCAACTGACACACAAAATACAAACACTGCATTCCTTCTTGAGTCAAGACATCTGAAATAATTAATCAGTATGTCATATGATACAAAATAATTTTAATTGAGACATAATTCAATGCATTGGATCAATTCCGAACATAATGAGGTTTACAATGACAGCTATTAATTGATGTGGAGAACTCATGTTAGTGATGCTTTTCTATTATTATCAGTGAAAAACATGCAAGGATGTTGACTTGTTTAAGGAAAATCTTTCTTTCAGGATTAGAAGAAAAGTGGATGCGGAACCACTTTATGTTTCTTGATTGCATCTATTCCAGCAGGCAGTGGTCTGTTGTCCCAACTGAAATCTAAAGTAGCTTAACGACATTACCTGGGGTCCTAAACTGTGTACGATGCTTCACACAAATAAAATAGGTCACCCCTCTTATATATAGAACTTGTTGCAGTTTTATGTGCTTTATATTCCTTGTTTTAATTTTCGATGCTTTGTGTATGGATTTATTCTCTTGTAAGATATACTTTCCATGCTCCTCGCCGCCTCCCATTTGTGGCTTTACATAATTGGTTTGAAGTTCATATAATAAAAAAACAATCTTTTTCCTTATTCCTCAAAGTATACTTGGTAGTATTTGTTATTCTGTAATGTAAAAAAATTGGAAGCCAGGTGATATTTAGTAATGTATACAGATTTATTGATAAGCAACTCTCAAGTCTCAAGTAAGAAATCCAAGGAGAAATTGAACAAAGAATATAGTGACAGACCTACTAGAATATAGTGACAGACCTACTATCTCATCCATCACTAGCCTCTTCTTTGTGTTATGGTACCCTGCACCAAGTTTTAGTCCATCACCCCCCATTCCTGGCCCAAATTATGAGTAATTGTATGACATACTCCTCTTTAAGTGGCCAAAAATTTAATTTTGAATACTCGGTCTTTTTTTGCCAAGAGAGTAGAGTCATCCTTGCGTACATGTTTGTAATTGTGCATTTTATAGAATTTGGTGAGTCTTATCTGGAAGGTATAGTCTCTTTTCCACTTGTATGTACTCTGTTAAGCCTGTAATCGGATTTTCCTGGTCATCAGGAATAGTGTTGTAGAGATAGAAAAAATGAGCTACAAATAAACTACATAACAATTATTATCACTATTGATTATGAACACAATGGATCTATTGGCTGACAGCCAAGAAAATTACTTTGCTAGTTGCGATAACCCAGTCAAGGTAGTTAGTCTACTTGATACATTTTACCAATGCCTTCCAGTTTGTGAAATTTAATTACTTTGACGGCTTTTAATATTTAACAATCTCACACTTTCCCACCTTCCTCCAAGCACTAAGTATGTACTTGCTCTTTGCTCATACACTTGCATAAAGCTACTGGATATGTATCTACTTCTCAAAATATTTTCTTGTTAAGTTAAAATTATTGGAGGTCCAGTATTCAAAGATTTGTAAGGCTTCCTTGTATATTATGTGAAGGCTCCATGAATTAAGGGTCAAGATTATGCGATTACACATAAGGAGCACATAATTCCCTTACCCTGTTCTACTATCTTCCTCACTCTTCCACCTATTCGGAAATACAAGATTATGCATGGTCTTCTCCAAAATTCTCATCGAAAGTGTTCATATCTTGAAGAATATCACATTTTACTTGATTAAGAAATGACAGTCACCTCTGAAGAAGAGAAATGTCAACAAGTGGAAGAAGTAGAACATGTTCTGTAATAGCTTCAAGAACTGCAATATTTTATTTGTGGATCTTTTGATTTCCCGTAAATGATGTTTATCTTCAGCCAACCATGAAATTTTCTGCTACTTCCAGTTGGTATCCATCAAAAGTCCAGTCTTCCAGAATCCAGCAGTGTCAAGTTATATGCTTGAGTTTAGTTTTGCCACTGGTAGTTTTGAACAGTTTTAGATTTGTAGGAAGGAGTTCAAGTGAAGAAGGGCTATTTTTCTTCTCTTCCAAATAGGATGAAAGTAATGGTAGCAGAAGTTTTAGCTTTTTGCGTCCTGCGTTGATGATCTTATAAGACATTGGTAGCAAGAACTGATCACAAGCCATTAGTAGCAAGAACTGATCAAATGTACTAGTCCTGATGCTCTTGTGTCTGTTTAAACTGTAGACTTCTTCTCCACTTTCTCGATAAAAAGAAGACTACTTTTTCTGATAATAATATGCTACAAAAAAGCATATACTCATTGGTATTTAATTTTGCAAGTTCTTATGTTTTTGCTAAAGATTCTTGTTCCCCGAGGATGTCAAAAGATTGACAGCCCTCCAAAACTCTCTAAAAGGGAAAGTTAAATGAAGCAATATGAAGTATAAATTTGATATAGAAGCTGTATGATCATGTAGTTAAAGCTTCCGGGTTGGCCGACTGAGAACTATACACAATAAGCATTCTTTTTCCCATTCATGATTTACTCCTAGTTTAGGTGTGCCAATCCAATATTTCATTGCATCGTTGTGGTGGTTGGTTTCAAATAAAATGGAGATAGAGAAACTTGTTCGGGACTCCGGAGTGATGTGAAGAGGATTACAGATACGCATTCTCAAGTTTTTGAAACACTTGCATTAATTTATATGTTGCTTAAATATCTGAAAATGTATCTGAATTTCAAAAATTAGATTGTTTCAAAATTTAAAATTATAGCTTTAAATATGAATTCATTTAACAATTTTTTGAAAAATGAAAATAACTAACAAAAAGAAACAAAACATTATTCTTAGGTCTACCAGAGTGTCCTCGCTGTATACATCCAATTATAATGTCAATATACACCAAATATCAGCATACTATCCACGTTTAACATGTCACTTGTGTTGCTTAATTTCCCGTAATTAAACTCCAAGAAATATCAGCAATTTGTTGGGAAAATTTTAGAAGAAAGCTAGAGTACGAACTATGGGAACAAGAGAAGAGCATTTCATTTATTTTTAGATTTAGAAGATTTTTTTATTTTTTTTTGAATAAGCACTTATATATCTTACATTTAAGTATCTGTCAATCGATAAGAGGGAAAATTGTTAAAAATAACAACTTTTTCAAAAAAAAAAGTACGATAATACTAATCGGGTGGAGGGGTTGTAAAAAATACCCATTTTGTTACCCAATTTGCATTTGCGTACTTGAGTTACGCATTTCCGTTATGCGTATCAGCTAATACGCATCTCTGAGATGCGTATTGACGTCATGTGACGTCATTTTTCATAGACACGTCGGTCGTCGTTCTCGACGAAAAATCATCGCCATGGTCACCAGTCGTCGTTCTCAGCCATCTCTCAACCATCGTTCCATCTGAGCACATAAAAAGGATCCTCACACCTCGCTCTATCTTTCTTCCCGATCCGTTTTAGCAGTATTTGGCCTCGTAGGGGCATGTGAAGCTCACCGGAACTTTCAATCGGAAACTTTGGTCGATTTGGGCGTTCTTAATCTTGCATACCAAATATAATAAGAGTGGTACAGATATGTAGATCTTGGAACAACGATTGCAATGGTATATCGTATGTGTTTGAAAAGTCTCATATGTGAACGAACGAATGGTTCGAAAAATGTTGTCGGAATCGCTTTCTTTTCTCCGGCTGGGAGCTCCCGTCTGTGAAAGATGACAATGACGTCATATGACGTCATTGCGCATGTCGAGAATGCGTTACACGGGATACGCAAGTCTAAAATGCGTATCCCAGCTAACCCAGCTAACCCAGCTGCAACAATACATTTGTTACCCCATTGAAATTTGCGTAACCCTTATTATCCCAACCCCAAATGCATAACCCGCATTACCCAAACCCCAAATGCGTATTCAAATGGGTATTTTCAGCACCCCTCGCAAAAAATGGTATTTTCAGAATTCAAATTAAAAAAAACGTTATTTTTGCACTTTATCCCGATAAGAGATAAACTATTATCAGGAGAAAAAACTTTTTTTAATCTGTAGATTAAATAAAATATCTCCAAATAATCAATAATCAGATATTTGACTAAGACAAGTCAAACTTCAAACTCAATAAACACCAAATGCTACACATGACACATCCTCGTGATAATTTGCATCTACATTATGCATTAAGTCCAAATTTTTTTAATGAACCTACAAGTCCAAATCACCATAACATTATCCACGTTTTACATGTCACTTATGTATGTGTTCTTTAAATTTCCTATTTACACACACAAGGAATCAAGAAAATATCAAGAAAACATAAACAGTGGGCTTAAGTCTTAAACTCTACTAAGAGGGGTGTATTCAATTGAGATTTTAATGGATTTTTGATAATCCATGGATTTTAACGAATTTTTTAAATTCACAAATTGTTTAAATTCTACAAAGAATCTAGTAAAATTGGTGTAGAGTCATTGAGATTTGAAAAGTTTTTTTAGAAATCCATCAAAATCTCATTGATTTTTGCAAGATTTCAAAACTTATAAAAACAACTAGCAAATCCACCAAAATCCACCATTTTAATAAATCTAAAAAATCCGTGGATTTTTGAATACCCCTAAATTTAAATGAATTGTTTTAAATCCAGATTGAATACACCCAAATTTTAAAAAACTTTTTGAAATCCTAATTGAATACCCTCGAATTTTAAATGACATTTTGAAATCCGAATTGAATACTTCAAGATTTTAGTGAATTTAAAAAAATCCAAATTGAATACTTCTAGATTTCTAAAATCCCTCAAAATTCCAGTCGAATACACCTCGTAAATCTAAACTTAAAAAGCTTCAATCTTTACTACAAACACCTTGAAAAGCTTGGATCTTTACTACAATTACCTCAAAATCATGGCTTCAAAACCGCCAATTGGATCCCCATGGAACCCAAACCCATCAAGATCTTCATATCCTTCTTCAATTATTTACAATCCTTTCTTTATTATTCACACGACCCGTACCCGTTTTGCATCATTTTCTTGCTGCAGTGAGGCTCAAAATGGTGCTAGGAAGAAATTAAGCAGACCCGAAAAAGATCCGGGTACAATTGGGGATGATTCTTTGAAAAAAACCCATTTGAATATAGTTCCAGCTACAAAGAAACAAGCACTTACTTTTAAGTCTTTGTTTGGAAAGAGAGCTTTGTGGAGAAGGATACTTTTTGCTTCCAAGAAAGTTAGAAGCATCATTTTGCTTAATGTCATCACTCTTGTTTATGGTAATTTTCTTTTAATTTGATTGAGTTGGTTTGATTTTTTTTTTTTGTTGTTGTCAATTTAGTAGCTTAATAGTAGATATTGGTCAATTTTGTTACTCATTGCATAAACGAGAGAGAGAGAGGGGGAGAGAGTGGGAGGGAGTTAAATTTTGTTTTAGCCTTTTGGTACTCTTGTTTATGCACTTCTTCGATATATTGTTCAAACTTGTTAAAATGGAACAAGAAATGGACTTGTACGTGAAGGAGGTGCAAATTAGTATCGTTGTCCTTATATGGAAATGAAATGATGTGTTAAATACACACTTTATGCTCAAAGAGCTTAATTGATAGGATGTATGTTTTAAAATTCAAGTGTTTGACATTGGATTTGCTAAAATGTACTCCCTCTGTGCCTTAATATGTTTCTCATTTTGACTTTTGTTACTATTCATTATAAGCGATTGACTACTAATTTACGTATAATTTATAAGACAAAATATAGTCACGAGTGATCTTGTTGGATTCGTATTTATGAGTACTTTAATACAGTGAAGTTTTTATATTTAGTACTACAGTAAAACCTCCTTAAATTAATACTCGATAAATTAATAATCTCTCTAAGTTAATAATTTGTTCCGGTCCCAACTTGGGCTAGTTCAAAAAATGATCAATTTCGATAAGATAATAAGATAATAATTTTTTTGAAAACCCTATATAAATATATGGTCCCAATAATATTATAAATTAATAATTCCTTTATAACCATAAAAATATATGTATTAACTTTTTGTAAAATATAATTCTAAGATTCTTAAAATTTGAATTTATATGAAACTCATCTTTAACCATCTTTGTTGCATCCAAAAGTTCGAATGTGGTGTTTTCATAGAGCATTAAAAAGTTATTAATCAATGTTTTTTATGTCTTGGATGCTTCTTTACGTGAAAAAAGTTCAAAATATGTTATTTTATCCTTAATATCATCTAAATATACATGAATATTTACTTTGAATCTCCCAAATACTCATTAAATTTGTAAACAATATATATAAAACATAATTTGTACAATTCATTCTATTTAAATGTATATATTTGGAAATTAATTTTCTTCGATGTCAAAAATTATCTATAAATTAATAATTATTAATTTATCGATTAATTAATACCTCTCTAAATTAATAGAATTCTCCGGTCCCAACTATATTAATTTATAGAGGTTTTACTGTAATACGAAATTCAAGATATTAACGATCAAAAGTGTGCGTTGGAAAACGTGTTTTTAAAAACAGGAAACATATTATGAGATGGAGGGAGTAATGTCTTTGATATACAAATCAAGAAATGGAAGGTATTAAGGTGTTTCACTTTCACACTGGGAACTGGGAAGGGCTGAAGATGGTTTATAAGTGTGAGAAAAGTTTCTAGTGTTTAGATAGGCCAAACAACAATTATTTAATTTATGAAGTTTAAGAAAGTATGATTTGGTGTTATATGAAGGAAAAGATTGTTCTGGCGTAATGTCTGTGTTCATTATCAGCAGATGGATTGCAAGGGCTAGCTTAGCATTATCAGGTCTTTTAATGTAAATAATTCTACGGTTCAGAAGATTATGGTATTGATTGGAAAAGAACATCAGATCTAAACATTGTGGGTTACTGGAGAGATTGTGATGATGTTACAAGTTTTTGGCCAAGGCCAAATCTCTTTACTTGTGTTGCCTTATAAGATAAAATCTACTAATTTGCTAGATTTACTTGGAGTGTCGTTCATTTGGAAATAGTTGAATTCAAGAAAATTATTGATTTTATACGTGGAAGCTCTAAGGTCAATGACTCACAGCTCTGCATGAATTAACAAACTGAAGTGTCTTTTACTTTTATTTTGTAGCAAGTGACATACCAGTTCTCAAAGAGGTTGAAGCAATCATTGACCCTGCCACCTTTACTGTTATCAGATTTACGCTCTCAGCCATTCCCTTCATCCCATTTGTATTACGAGCAAAATGTGATGTTCACACCCGAAATGCCGGGATAGAGTTGGGAGTTTGGGTCAGTTTAGGCTATATTGCGCAAACACTTGGACTTCTTACATCTGATGCTGGGCGTGCCTCTTTTCTTTCTATGTTTACAGTAAGAAGCTAGAAATTTCCTCGCAGTTATTTTCTAATGGAAGTATTTCTTCTCTACTGTTCACTGAAAGTAGTTTGGGTTGGTGTACATCAAGCTCTAGATTTGATTTACTGTCTTCAGGTGATTGTAGTTCCTTTGCTTGATGGTATATTAGGAGCAGTAGTTCCTTCTTATACATGGTTTGGAGCGCTTATGTCTCTTACAGGTGTTGGCTTGCTGGAATCCAGTGGTTCGCCTCCAACAGTAAGTAGTCTGCTATTCCTGAAGTTTTACAGCCATCTGATTCTGATGTTTGTAGATGGTAGCAATAATTATATATATAGATAAAGGTCGTCATGATTGAAATCTTTGCTTTTGTGATCAATATATGTGTGTGCGCAGACACTCACAGTTCTGTTACTTGTGTTTTCCAGGTCGGTGATCTACTAAACTTTTTGAGTGCTGTGTTTTTTGGAGTCCATATGCTTCGAACTGAGCATATCTCTAGAAACACTGACAAAAAAAACTTTTTACCCCTCCTTGGATATGAGGTGAGAGTACAAAACTGATTTTTTTTTGTCTTCATTAAATTTGGCTTAACAAAAAGCATGAGGTAACCTAATTCTCGGATCTTGATCATCGTCTATATATCAGGTGTGTGTTGTTGCTGTCTTTTCGATTTTGTGGTATATTGTTGGTGACTGGGTTTCTGGTGGCGAAGTAATCAGTCCCTCATCGTGGACGTGGGCTGAGTTTTGTAACTGGATGGTATCGTTTCCATGGATACCTGCACTGTATACTGGAGTATTGTCTACTGGGATATGCTTGTGGGTGGAGGTACAATATAATATATATACAGTATTTTTCTTTAGGTATTTCTTCAGATTCTGAACTTAAATTTGTACCAATTTGGTTCGTGGTATTGAACCCAGTTCACAGAAATTGGAATATTACTCCTATCTGTTAGTGTTTGGTTGAAGGGTTTACTTGGTTGGAACTTGGAAGTAGATACTCATTTCCACTTACCGGGTTATTCATTCACATATACCCCATGGGATTCAGATCATTCCCATTCTCATCAACCATGCAAATTCTAAATGCCCCCCAAGTTACACTTGAAAAACATAGCAGCTTTAGAGAGGATGAAATAATTGACCCAGCATATGGTTCTTAGAAAGGATAAAACATAAGTTGAAAATACGGAGGAATGAAGCGGCACATGTTAGGAAACAAGCTCCACAAGGTGACTAGATGAAGTTCTAACCTACAACCATGTGGTTGCGTGGGTTAAGTCTAGTTCATCCCTGGGAGCTAATTCATGTGAAATATTTTTCCGCATGCAACAAATCTAGTCAACAACAAACAAGATAAATCTCAAAAACAAAAAATTGTAATGCTAATAATAAAAGTTTCACTGTCCTAGAAAGTGGTGTCTCTTTCTCTATTTATTATAAGGTCCTGCATCTGGCCAGTACAATATTTGAATTAGAGTATTTGATAAAACAAATAGATTGGGATAAAATTCTTGCAAACAAACATAGTACAAATGTTATATATGTAGCCAAGGCAAATATGATAAGTTATTGTTATGTAATAACTAATAACCTTGCAGATGACTGCAATGTGTGACGTGTCTGCCACGGAAGCTGCAATTATTTATGGTTTGGAGCCAGTATGGGGTGCTGGTTTTGCATGGTTTCTCCTTGGTGAGCGTTGGGGTGTGTCTGGCTGGATTGGCGCTGCTCTCGTGCTAGGTAATTTGGGAAAAGTAAAATATATATACAAAAACTAAAGAGTGGTTGATGTTGATTTCTTTAAAATTACTCTGATACCTATTACTCATCTTCTTTTATTGTATTACTCTTCTTCTTTAAAATAACTCTGATACCTATAACTCATCTATTTTATCTGTTTTATTTTTTTATTTTGACAAAATCTATTTTATCTGTTTTAGTTTCTACTAGATCTTGCTGATATTATCAAATAGAGGCTTGATTTGTTGTTCATCTTTTTGAAGTACTATTTAAGTCGGGAAAATACAACTGCGTTCTACTCAATGCCTAGTGCAATTTTACAAGAGTATAGGCGTTGATAAAGAAAATGAATCTGCTGGTGTTTGGGGTGCAAATCATTGTTGTAAATGAGTTCTCATATATATTGTAATTTTGTGTTGGCCCATTAGTTTTGGAGATATAATTTTCTGCCAAAAACATTTATGCAAATACATTCTCAGCTTACTGGTGTTGTTCCCCGTAGGTGGAAGTTTGACAGTACAGATACTTGGGGCTTCCTCTGCCAGTTTATCAGAAAAGAACAAGGTGAGCAACAAGATAGCAGATCCCTTGGTGATATTCGACAAACAGAATAATCTTTCTGCATCCCCCATTGTTGTCAGAGCCAGGAAGAATTCGCTAAACAAGAAGCTCTGAAAAAAACCACACTATATAGTAGATAGCTCAACTATATTTACTTTTTTTTTTCTTTGAATTAGTGGTAAATATCATTAGATGTCGAGCCTTGTATATGTTGTAAATAGTAGATATAAGATAAGTATGAGCTGTGGGTATAACCGTATAACTTCCATGTAGAATTTACTACAGGAGCCATGTATTATACACTGGTAAACATCTACCAACTAAAATACGCCATAAATGATATCTTTCTCATACTTTTAGTAATTCAACTGGTCAAGTAATTAGAACATGTGTTAATCTTTCTCGAGTATTAATGTCCTCAGAAATCCTATGATGTCCTCGCATTCATAATCATTCAACTAATCGAATGTGTGCCTCTAATTAGTACATTATATCTCGATCTATTACCATTATTACATACAATTAATTGTGATATTGGTCAAATTGCACAAATTAAACATTAAATTGATGTAAAAATCAAGCCATGTTTATAAACATGACTTTTTTCTTGCATCCTAAAAATCGATTACTCACTCATGTTACGAATAAAAACAAGGAAAACAATTACAAAAATTATATAAAATATACTCCCTCTGTCCCATCCATTTCTTTACAATTTCCTTTTTGGGCCGTCCCACCATTTCTTTACATTACCCAAAATTGTAAGTTTTAACACTATTACACCCACTACTTCACTTATTTTAACAATACTTTACACTATTTCACCCACTACTTAACTTATTTGAACAATAAAATCACTATTACACCCACTACTTCACTTATTTTAACAATAAAATCACTATTACACCCATTAACTCATTTATTTTAACAATATTACACTCACTTTACACCCACTATCCTTGACCTCCGTGCCCAGCCGCCATGTAAAGAACTGGCTGGGACGGAGGGAGTATCTATACTATCTTATAATAAATAAAATGGGGTATAATTTGTAGTTTGGTTAACCTTTTTTTGGTTATCTCCATTTTTGGTTATGCATCATTCACAACCGTTAGATTATCAACTCAAATAAATTATGATCGTTATATATCACAATAATAAGTTGTTATATATAGAGGTTCAAGGTTCGATTCCCGCCAACAACATATAAATTGATATTTAATACTAAAAATTATTATATTCAAAGATGTAATGTTCAAATTTTTCCAATAACATATTAAAATTTATAATATTATATTACATTATAAATGAATTATAAAAAATTAAAAGTAACTCGTGCTTTGCACGGGCTATATAAGCTAGTGCTTTTTCTCCTAAAAACCAAAGCCGCCGGTGCCCTCGACCCTCCCCCCGGATGAGGGTCGATTCCCACTAGCTAGCCTCCTTAAACCCTTTTCCCTCCTCCTTCTCCAATCAGGACTTCATCCACCTTCACAATTCCCTTTCATTCCCTTTATAAATCGAAATTTTTTTCCAAAAAATTTCGAAAAACCCATTCGAGTTCTTTTCAGATCTGCTTTGATTTAGAACTCGAAATATCAAATAAACACAGTTCTTAGACTCAAAATCTCCTGCTTAACATCATATCAAAATTTGGTGTCAATTCGAAATTTTTGACTTTTCGAATTGTATCGCCTTGGGCGAAGTAACGCTTTATGCGTTTATCTCTTCTTTTGGAGTGGTCTGTTTATTTTAATATGTTTTGTTTTGTTTTGGTGTGTTATTTTCGTCCTTCGAGAATGTTTCAATTGATGTCTCGAGAGATCTGGAAAGTTCGCATCGAGATTGGGACAGTGATAATTATTGAAAGAGCTCACCTTTCATAACAGGAGAATGTTCATACTGGGGAGTTTTTACTTACGGCATGTTTATAACTGGTTTCCGTCAAGTAGTTAGCTGGGGTGCACCATCTGAACAATGGACTACCAATGGTTCTTACGTGTTAAAGTCAATTGTGATATTACTGTATTCAGGGATGTTGGTGCAATTTGGATTTACTGGATTGTCTTTGATTTCATTTTCAGTTAACAAAAGTTTTCAATTTTGTATTGTCAAACGGTCAAGAAATAAATCATCTAAGTGTTTTAGCTTATCTTTGTTTTTCAGCCTGTCCTACCGACAGTTGAGGGTTTGTCCCGGCTATGTGTTTACTCAAATTAATGAAATTCTTATTTTTCTGGGGAAAAAAAACAAGAAAAGATAATTAAGAAATACCTTGAACTAATATGAATGAAGAACAAAAGTATCCCGTCAAACAAAATAATGAAATAGATGAAAAAAGTAACCCTTGCTTCGAAAATAAAAGTACGTTCTCCCAGAGCTAATAATCAAAACTAATACTAATAAAGGCCATTATTCCAGAGAGAACCAAATTAGATAGAGTACAAGAGAGAACCCTCTCCATTAATCTCAGCCCTTGGATTAAAAATATATCCGATGGTTAGGATATTTTAGCAATTAAAGGTATTAATTTGGAAAATTTATTTGTTAAAAATTGTATGTATAGGATAGTATATACACTCGATCTCAATTCTCTCCTGCAATCTCTCTCCGCTAATCTCTCCGATGATCTTTCTCCAATATCTCTCCGACGACGATCTCTCTCACTTTTTGCGATTTCAACCGAATCTCTTTTCGACGAACTCTCTCCGACGATCTCTCTGTCTTTATTTTCAACGGAAAGTATGGTTTTTTTTTTCTTAAATCAAGCTCAAAGCTGTGAATCTACTGTTGATATTGAGTCTTCATCAGGTATCACTCTTCATCTTTCTTTTTTTATCCTAATTAATCCATAAATTTATGTATTGACATTACTATTTTTGAGATTCAGTTTCTTATACATAACTTTTAAGGAGATTTGTTTTTGATTCTATAGTAGAATCAAAACAGTATGTTTATTAAATAATTAATTGAAATCCTAAAGTATATCCTACAGTTTCTGGTTCCATTTTAGAATCATATTATAATGCTCAATAAATTAGTACATATTCACATTAGTTTTCGCTATTTATTTTCGACAAGAGTTCATATGTGTCATATGCTTAATTTGTAGCTGGATTAAATGTAATCGACTTGTATTAACATCGGGTTTTGCTTGTTTTTAGTTTATGCTTCATATTTTTGGTGTTTTATTTGTTTTATGTCTCGTAAGACGCAAACTTTATGCTCAATATTTTAGCTCGACATTTTTTGATTCTACTATATAACTAGATTAGCAATAAATTTTTTTTAGTTTTAGAAATTTGCAGATATAGGCTTATACTCCATGATGGAATCAAAATAGAAGTAATGTAGTGTATTTTGTAGAATTAATTTTTAAGTATGTATTTTTTGGTGTTCAGAATAGAATGAAAATTTAACTTCAGATATTTGAACACTAAAAAATTTAACTTTTATTCAACTGAGATTCTTTCTATTGTTATACAAACCGATTTCGTGATCCGTCTTGGTAATTTCATCGGAGATTATGGAATCTTCTTCGATTAAAGCTCAACTTTGTAATCCCATTCTTTGAGTGAATCTTCATTAGGTTTAACTTGTGTTAGTATTTGGTGAGTAATTTTACTGTAAAATCAAATTAGTAATTGGTTGATTTAGTTAACTCCAGAATTATCGTACTCAATTTGTCTCGATTTCTATGCTTATAAATTGCAGTGAACTTTTATTATTTTGCTTTTTGTTGTTATGGTTTGCTTCTGATTCTACTGTAGACTTTTGGTTAAACCTTTTAATTCTATAGTAGAATAATTGTTACATTACTAGATCATATTCTCTACAGTTTTGATTCTAGTGTGGAACCTTAAGAAAAATATCCATTTTTAACATGAATTTGTAATTCTGCTATAGAATCAATTAATTAATTAAATAAATAAATAGTAGAAATAATTAGTTATCATATTATTTTTTTTTTGTTTTTCGATTTTCAGGGTGGTTTTAGTGTAATGTATCATTTAGTCTGTTTATTAGGATACATTTTGTAATTGTTAATTAATACTGTTCTAAAGGTAGAGGACGAGAGTTCCATATTGCCTTACTGGATGTCTAATGCGTCGGCGCTTCTATGCCTCCTGTAGAGAAATATACGTTCTAATGGGTTCTTGTCTGCAAGTTCTAAGCGTTCTGCTGGTTCCACTGGGCTAAATGGGAGGATTGCACAAGTAAGTTTTGCATTTTCTCTGCTTTATTTATGTAATAGCTTTGTTTACACTAGCAATCATACATGCATTATTAAAGGCGTTGCAGCATAGTTCTCATTTGCTTGGCAACGTAGTCTGTGGGTGGTGTAGAAAGCTCATGACATAGCTGTGACTCAAGTAAGTCTGCCAAGGCACACTCCTAGGGCACACTTTTCTTCTGTAGAACTCGATACCAATTTGACAGAGCCACCGGAGTGTTGTTTTATCTAGCTAGGAGAAGCTTATATATGTTTCAAGAACGATACGACAATGAGTAGTGTCGTTTCCTTTTAGGAATTTTAGTTTTACTCTTTGTGCAGAGGTTAATTTTGAGAGTGTGTCAAAAGTCGTTGGTTAACGTTTTCATTTCATATACTGATTGAACTATTGGAGTACCCATTACTATGATTGTGATATAAAAAAGTTACAATAATGTGTTTTATTTGGGATTTGGGGACATTTGGTTGTGGAATGTGGATATATACTCAAAAGTTGAGTGTGAATTTGTAGGTATAATGACTGCTGAGTTGTGCAAGTTTTTGTTACTTCATTTCCCGAAAATTAAGCCTGGCAAGAAGAATAACTTCAGTGTAAGAGTAGCAGACCCTGAACTCGGTTACAACATGTATGAAGCAACAAAGATCCCCTGCCTGAGTACTACCTTCGTTCGCGAGCTTCTTCTTGGTGCAAGCTTGCACATTGATCGCTCCATTAAGGATTTTGATGTGATAAAAGTTGCTATTAAAAATGTGGATAACGAAGGATCCAGAGTTGATTTTGTTGGCAACAGTGATGACAAGGCTACAAATGGAGACACTGCAAAAGATGATAAAGAGTAGAAGCTCGGACTAAAACTTTTGAATATGGCCAAAACTTGTGAAAGCCTTTATTAGCTCCTTTGTTCTTTAACATGGTCTCTTTGCTTAATTAAAGTAATTTTAACTGAAAGGATAGGCATCCATGATCGAACCAACCTGTTCCTTGTAATTCTGACTTGATTCTACTGCTAGTTTTTAATGTAATTGCTTTGGAGCTGTGGAGTTTGGATTTTTATATGAGATATTAATTTGGTATGTGTTTTTAATTTGATTAATTTGACAGGTTTGTTTTCCATAATTGTTTGCTCTTAAAATTATGCTATATCTTTCTATGATAGCAACTATTGTAAAATACTTTTGATTTTATTGTAGAACCAGGTGGATATTTGGTCATTTCCCTATATTGTTTTGGAACATGATTTTTTATTCTACAATGTAACCCACACTAAAGTATTCTTGATTCCACCAAATCAAAAGGGGACTATAGAACCAGATTAGTCTTTAGTTTTATAATTTTTGATTCTACATTAAACATTTATTACATATATACTTTATTTTTTGATTCTATTATAGAATATGCCATATAATTATAAACACAATTTAGATAAAATTTTTAAATTTTATCTGTACTCTCTTAGGGTTCAAAAGTTAACCTTTGGGGTTCAGTTTCCATTTCAGGTTTTAGAAATATTCAGAATGATGAATAAACCGTATACGGACTTTGGGTTTAAGAAGAGTTTTGAAACTAAAACTCTACTTTAAGTAACCTTTTGTAAATTAAAAAAATGCTACACGATATAGCGTTTTTTAGATCTTTATTTCCTTTGGGGTTCAACAGTCCCCCTTTGGGTTGAATTTTAGAAATATTCCTTTTTTTAATATAAAAAATAAATATTTTCTTCAAATTTTAGTTACACAATTTGATTCTAATTCTTGATTGAACTATGGAACCACATTAGTAATTTAGTAACAAAACTATTGATTCTACAGACATTTTTTACGTATAGTATACTGTGTTTTTAAAGTTAGATTCTATTGTAGAACCAAATTAATAGAATGCTAATATTTTGATTTTTAAAGCTCGATTATATCGTACAACCAAATTACTAGGTATCTAATATATTGATTTTTTAAATCTCGATTCTATCACAGAACCAAATTAGTATAATGAAATATTTTGTTTTTAGTGTTGAATATGGAACATAGTCAACTATACATTCATTTAAATAAAACATATATTTTAAAACAAACTTTTGAAAAAGTTACCGAACTCAATTTAAAAATATTCTCTATTTGAGAAAAATAGTGGTAAACAACGGCGTCACTAGTACCCTATATTGATCATGAAAGTACACACACGTAATAAAAATCTAGTGGAGCTGCATCAAGCTACTCCCTCAAAGTAGTTCTTTCATCCCACTAAACATTTAAGATATGAGAATCACTAGTTTTACAAAATGATAGATAACTAGAACATAAAAGATAATTAATAGATAAAATAATAGATAAGTGGAACATAAAAGATAATTAATAGACAAAGTTCCACCATACGGTAGAGTGTTCATATTTGACTGAGCCTATTTCTCATCTTGGGAGATTGAATTAATTTCATCTTGATTGCCAACATCAGATTTGTCATTCGGATTTGAAGAGGATTCTTTCTTTGTGAACTCAGTAGAGCCATTACATGTATTTTTTTATTTTAAAACTTCATTGGCATTCTCTCTTGAAAGCACAAATTGTATTTTCCAGCTTAATTATCTTCCTTGGCACAAATTTTTATGTGCCTTATAAGACCAAGGCATATCAGGTGATCAAGGAATAACGAATCTACTTAACAAAGCTTTCTTAAAAAACAAGTTAGCTCTAAGGAATGATAACATCAGCTGGCACAATGCATTTTACATGTACAATACACCTTTATTCATCACAAAGATTGCATACTAGACTTTTCAAAAAACTGGCATATATAATATAGATACAAGAGTACCTCAGATTCACTTATAAACTCTTATAAACTACTAAGTTGTACATAGACACTTGTTCATGGTGCCAACAACGTGCCAACAACAATGGTCCCTTCTACTCCAGCATTGGTGGTGATGATGTGTACTGGTATCTGCAATAATGAGGTTAAACTCCCGTTTAATACTTGAAACAAGGATTGATGAAATGAAATGTTTATCATAACTAATATAAGTATATTTTACAATACGAACCAACAAGGACATGGTCAAAAGATTGTTAAGGTGATTCTAAATTGGTGTAAATGTAATATAGATGGACCTTTAGGACGTTGTGAATAATTTGAATGCCATTTTTAACGTCTAATGTTGACGCAGTGCAGTACTTCATGGATCAATAAGTATATATGGCAGGAAGCTGTTACTAATCTATTTGCAAACTCTCTTTGAGACGGGTAGCTACAATCTCATGGAACACATAATCAAAATAACAACATGCATTGTTACTGTTTTAGATTTTATATTCTTTTGATAATTAGTTCAAAATGGATTTCACCTATATGCGTTTGACCTTCCTAATCCTAATCCTTAAATATGGATCCATAAATTCTACAAATTGTGGATACTTGTTGCAATTTGATTGGTTATAAACATTGAATTTCTTCTTTTGTGGTAGCAAGAACTAACCCTCGCATTTGGTACAAGATTTATATAATATTGGAATATATAATATTAATGGTTAAAGCCAAGAATTTAAGCAAAAGCAAAAAACACAGTTATTTGTCATTGAAGACAACAGATTTACCTCGAGGCGAACACAGAAGGATTAAAGTTGTGCTTCACATTATTTCGCAGCTTTAGTGCCTACGAAATCACAAGCAGCAATGGAAGCAACTAATGATGAGTCAAGACCACCAGAAAACAAAACTCTAAAAGGAACATCAGTCTTTTGACCACAACCTGCGCATATTTGTATACACAACATGTGTTATCACTATAAGCCTCTGCTCATCAATATTATCATGATTGTAATATAAATACACAGAAGCGCCTCACATTTTCGAATGCATTTCTTAAAACAAGTGCATATGTGCAGTACTACTTGGAAACTACAAACATAATGTAACCGAAAGCAAAAAGAAAAAATGTTAAAAATAATAATTTTTGATGAAAATAACAATTGTTAAATATAGTCTACAAAAATATGCAAAAATCATGATCTACTACAAAACCAGTTTTAATTAACTTAAATACAAAATTTAAATATCCAAATTAAAATCATGATTCTACAACAGAAGCAGATCTACAAAACTTAAATTTGCAAAAAAAAAAAAACATGATTCTACTACAGAACCAGTTCTATTTAACTTAAATACAAATCTTAAATATCCCAATATCATGATTCTACTACAGAACCAGTTCTATTAAACTTAAATACAAAACTTGAATATCCAAAAATCATGATTCTACAACGGAATCAGATTTACAAAACTTAATTTTGCAGAAAAAAAAACATGATTCTACTACAGATGCAGTTCTATTAAACTTAAATTCATGACTCTACTCTAGAACCAGAATTTAACAAAATTGGATCTATTACAGAACCACAATTTATATCTTAACTTTATATACCAAAACTAATTTCACAAAACTAATTTCATAAAACTACCTTAATACTTCAACTTTAGAATCATAATTTTACAAATTAATCAATTTTTTTAGGTTCTATTATAGAACTAAAAACAGAATTTGGAAGCACAACATCAAAATTTTAGGTTCTATTACAGAACCAAAATTTTAAAATTTTTTACAAAATCAGGACAGAATTATACATAACTCTACTCTAGAACCAGAATTTCTATTATAGATCCACAATTTACAGAATCATTACCTCTATCCGACTGAGCTTAAGCTGAAGAAATTAAAAAAAAGCTAATTAGATTATGAATTAAAATCGAAAAAAATTAAAGAATCATTACCTGGATTTGAAGAAAACTCGATTTGAAGATTAAATCTCGATTTGAAGATGTATTCGATTATGTTTTTTTTACTAATTTCTCTCCCGTGAATGTTTGTATCTATAGTGCATGTATATTTGCAGAGTAACTGAGGTGAGGTGCGTGGGTGGATAGAGTGTGGTTTGTGGATCGAGGTGAGCCATGTAACGATATTTTGTTATTATTAGCTAATTTACATATTTGCCCTCTAATCTGGACCGTTAAATAAAATGAATGGTCAGGATTTGTGTTCTCTCTTAAACTCTATTTAAGGGGGTTCTCCCTAGAATGGGACTCTACTAATAAAATCAGTTTTCCTCCTAGTAAGTCTTAAGTGGATAGAATTCTTTTGATAAAAATTCGAAGTTGTTTGTTCTTCTTTGTTTCTGAATTGTTTGAGTTGAATTTTTTGGCATGAGCTGTAATATCGTCAAAATCAGATCCCTAGATGCCCAACAACGTAAATAGCTCGTGTCAAGATAATTTTTTTCTCCAAATATTTTCAAATTAATTTTTTTTTATATCTTACAATAAAACATCAAAATTTATTAAATAAATATTCAAATTATTATAAAATATAATAAATATTAGAATAAAATTATTTTTATCACATGAAAATGGCATAATCTAGAACAAAATCGTAGGTAATTTATCTGATCGACCAGAAAAAGAGAGGAAATTTTCTGTCGTGGATCACGTGTATGTATTTCCTCTTCCATTTTCTTCCGAGTTATCTCCGTGGCTCCACTTCCCGATTGATGTATGAATTATAATTATAAAATATATCTATTATTGTCGTGGCTACCCTACATATCTGTATAGTTGAAATGTAGATAGAAAATTAATCCATCGATCTCGTTATCAGGCAATACATGTGTGCATGTTTCTTAATTAATCATGAGTATCATTATTGGCTCCCGGTCCCTGGCAAACGTATGTCAGGGACCTCTTATTTAACATACAATTTTTCAGTCGTTGGATGGTTGATCCAATGGTTGTTATTTAAAAAAAAACTGTACCGTACCACATAAACTTTATGCGGTACGGAGTAATTACCAAAATACCCCCTGTTTTCACATAAAAAATCTACTGTTCATCGTACCGCAGAAAGTTTCTGCGGTACGTGAACAATAAGGATATTTTGGTAATTTGCCCGTACCGCATAAACTGTACGAATTTTTTTTTTTAAATTAGAGCCGTTGGATCGTATCCAACGGCTTAAAAACCGTTGGATCGTATCCAACGGCTTAAAAGCCGTATGCTAACTAACCCGTCCCTGGCATGCGTTTGCCAGGACCGGACCCCATCATTATTACGTTACCTTCACAAAAATGTTACACAGCATTTAATTTTTTTGTCGATCCTTCACTCTCATTTATTTTAATTTTTGATTTTGATTTATTTATATTTATAAAAATAATTCACATTAATAATATACATGATGAAGTTTCAATAATTTACTAGTTACTAATAATTATTTTTTGTTGATAAATTTATCTTAATTTACATATATTCTTTTTATAATTTATTTTATTATATAATTATTATATAACAATAATACATTATAAAAATTTATTACAATGAATTATACTAATTAAAATATTATGATATATATGTATGTTCAACATATAGTCATTCCCTGACAAAAAAAACATATAGTCATTCAATCTGACAAAAAAGAAAAAGAAAAAAAATATACTCATTTAAATACTACATGTATATTTACATTAAAAAAAATATATAATTTGAAATTTGATTAATATAAATTTTCAAATATATTTCTAGTTTTTTAAATAAATAGTTATTATTATAAAGTTGTAACGATTTTTTTAAATTAGTACGTATTCAATTAAAGTAAATTGTGCTAAATTTAGCTAAGAAAATATATTTGTGATGATATGTAGATTGTAAAATTATATTATTTGTACAATTAAAAACAATTAACTAATTTTATAGGTAAAATTATATGTTTATATGTTTGCAATCTAATATTTTAGAATATAATAGTTAGTAAACAAAATCCAAAAATATAATCAAAACAAAGTTTAAAAAAATAATAAATTAAGATAACATCTCACATAATTGATATCTAATCCAGTACGTACTAATTTTTGTGGACTTAACATTTTCCATTAATTATCCATCTTCAACAATTTCAAGATAACAAAATGTAATACATTTATGGGTGAAAGTTATTCAAAATCGGATTTGCTTCTTGTAAATTTGTAATCAGGTGAGAAACACTTCACATAGAAAGGGCGAGCAGTGATTCGTACGGAAAATTTGATTTGGATATAAATATTTTTTGAGCTTTTTTGATAAATTTATTGAAAAATGTAATTTTTTACAATTTTACTTTTATTAAGAAAAATTAATTACGAATTTACTATCTTAATTGTAAAAATATATTATTTATAACAAAAATAATAATTTTATAATAGGTTTTTTTTAAAAAATTCTTTGGATCCCACGTCAGCAAGGATGGGTCCCATCCTGTCAGTGTGGAACCCATCTACCACGTTAGCAGCGTGGGTCCCGAGTCCCATCAGCCACGTAGCGCACAATCGGCACATAGTCGGCATGATTTAATTATTAAATAAAATAAAATATAAATAATAATATAAAATTATTAAATTTGTAAATAAATTGTAAAGATTGTATAATTGCAATAATTCTACAAGTATAATAAATTTACAAATGAAACTAAAAATGTTAGTATAATTGATAAATTCTCATAATTTTTTTCTTTTTTCTGCTAATTAGGTTATATGTCTTGCAAAGTATTTATTCTAATAAATGAGTAAAAATCAAATTCAAAAAACATGAGATAAATTTTTGTTAACACTTGAGTTAAATTAATTTTTTTTGAATAATTATGTTTATATACGTTACAAAGCATTTATTCTGACAAATTTCAGTGTGAACTAAAATCTAATTCAGAATCTTTTTTATAACAAAAAATAATCTCTTCAAAACACTTGAATTATATATATATATATAGGGGGCTACTCCAATACAAACCTCCTTAAAATACAAACCTACAAACCAAGCATAATCTAATATTTCAAGCTAATCTAATGACCAAACTAGCGGTACCCCAATACAAAAAATGCTTAAAATAATTGGCTCTATCCAACAAAAAAAAATAATAAAAAAAAAAAATTCACTGTTCACGTGATGACGTGGCAGTGGATTTCACTGGTTAACGGTGCTTCGCACCTTCTTGTACGGCGCTTCGCACCTTTATCATTCTAAAGTTGTAAGGAATGGCAATCAATGGTAAAGGCAATAGACGATTGACGGGTGTGTCGAGAGCCTTCGGCCCTCATGACTACCTAACTCATCCGTTTACTGTCTTAAATGCTTCGCATTTCCACGGCAAGATTTTTTTTTTTTTTTGAAATTTTTTTATTTTTTTTGTTGGATAGAGCCAATTATTTTAAGCATTTTTTGTGAAGGTACCCTTGGCGGAAACCTTAGAATAGATGAAATATAATTAATTTAGTGTTGGTTTGTAGGTTTGTATTTTAAGAATGGTTTGTATTTGAGCACTTGCCTATATATATATATATATATATATAGGCTTTTGCTCAAATACAAACAAATCCTTAAATACAAACTACAAACTAACACTAAATTAATTATATTTCATCTATTCTAAGTTTCCCGCCAAGGGTACCTTCACGAAAGATGCTTAAAATAATTGGCTCTATCCAACAAAAAAATAAAAAAAAATCAAAAAAAAAAAAAAAATCCCTGCCGTGGAAATGCGAAGCATTTAAGACAGTAAACGGATGAGTTAGGTAGTCATGAGGGCCGAAGGTCCTCGACACACCCGTCAATCGTCTATTGTCTTTACCATTGATTGTCATTCCTTACAACTTTAGAATGATAAAGGCGCGAAGCGCCGTACAAGAAGGTGCGAAGCACCGTTAACCAGTGAAATCCACTGCCACGTCATCACGTGAATAGTGATTTTTTTTTATTTTTTTTATTTTTTTTTTGTTGGATAGAGCCAATTATTTTAAGCATTTTTTGTATTGGGGTACCCCTAGTTTGATCATTAGATTAGCTTGAAATATTAAATTAGTGTTTAGTTTTTAGTTTGTAGTTAATTTTAGTTTGTAGTGGAGTAGGACCCTATATATATATATATATAATATATATATATATATATATATATATATATATATATATATATATATATGGGACTGTTCAAATGAGACCCATTATAATGAGACCCTCTAATCCCCTCATATACTATCATTTATTCTAAAGGGTCCCGATAGGAGCATCCAATACGAAAAATGCTTATAATCATATCCTCTATCCATTCATCAAAAAAAATTAAAAAAAAACTGCTGCCATGTCATCATTTTTTTTTCTGAAAGAAAAAATAATTTTTTTTAATTTTTTTTGATGAATGAATAGAGGGTAGAATTATAAGACTTTTTCGTATTGGGTGCCCCTGACGGGGCCCTTTAGAATAAAATATATATGAGGGGGACTCATTATAAGAGAGGGTCTCATTATAAGGGGGTCTCATTTGAGCACCTCCCTATATATATATATATATATATATATATATATATAGGCTTTTGCTCAAATACAAACCAATCCTTAAATACAAACTACAAACTAACACTAAATTAATTATTTTTCATCTATTCTAAGTTTCCCGCCAAGGGTACCTTCACGAAAGATGCTTAAAATAATTGGCTCTATCCAACAAAAAAAAAATCAAAAAAAAAAAAAAATCCCTGCCGTGGAAATGCGAAGCATTTAAGACAGTAAACGGATGAGTTAGGTAGTCATGAGGGCCGAAGGTCCTCGACACACCCGTCAATCGTCTATTGCCTTTACCATTGATTGCCATTCCTTACAACTTTAGAATGATAAAGGCGCGAAGCGTCGTACAAGAAGGTGCGAAGCACCGTTAACCAGTGAAATCCACTGCCACGTCATCACGTGAACAGTGATTTTTTTTTTTTTTAATTTTTTTGTTGGATAGAGCCAATTATTTTAAGCATTTTTTGTATTGGGGTACCCCTTGTTTGATCATTAGATTAGCTTGAAATATTAGATTAGTTTTTAGTTTTTAGTTTGTAGTGGAGTAGGACCCTATATATATATATATATATATATATATATATATATATATATATATAGGATTTTGGTCCACAACCACAGATATATATATATATATAGGGCTGGACTCCATAAAGAACACCTTATATAAAGAACAACAAAGAACACCTCATATCTAATAGATCCATTGCCCCTGGCGGGGCCACCCAATACAAAAAGTTCTTATTTTTTTAGGCTCTATCCATCCAGCAAAAAAAAAAAAAAATTGAAAAATTTACTGTTCATCGATGACGTCATCAGTGACGTCATCATGAACAGTAAAATTTTCAAAATTTTTGTTTTTTGTTTTTTTTGCTGGATGGATAGAGCCTAAAAAAATAAGAACTTTTTGTATTGGGTGCCCCTGGCGGGGCCAATGGATCTATTGGAATAAATGATTTTATAGTGTTCTTTATTGTTCTTTATATAAGAGTGTTCTTTATGGAGCAAAGGCCTATATATATATATATATATATATATATATATATATATATATATATATAGGTTTTTGCTTAAATTAAAACCAATCCTTAAATACAAACTACAAACTAAAATAAAATATTTTATATTTCATTTATTCTAATGGTCTCGCCAGGGGCACCTTCACAAAAAATGTCTAAAATTCTTGGCTCCATTCAACAAAAAAAAAAAAAAAAAAATGTTCACTGCTGACATCACTGCCACGTCAGCAGTTAACAGTATTTTATTTTATTTTGCTGAATGGAGCCAAGAATTTTAGACATCTTTTGTATTGGGGTACCCCTAGTTTGATCATTAGATTAACATGAAATGTTGAATTAGTGTTTAATTAGTTTGTAGTTAATTTTAACTTGCGCGCACTTTGACTAATTCGAAGGGCATACTAGCCCACTCATATACCGAGCATGGTAACCCACTTAATCCTGAAATATTCAAGGGAATCGAACTCGTGACCTCAAGACAGCAATATTAAACACCCCATTATATTATGGGACATAATTTAATTAATTAGTACTGAAGAGTAAATGATTAAATTGTTGGAGTATTCACATTATTCAAATTCGAAAACCCGTAAAGTTACAACTTACAACTTACAAGCAATCATTAAAGGTTTATATATTCACTGAAAGAGTGAAAGTCGCTTAGAGCAAGTCAATACATCCTTATATGACCTCCAAACTCAAATTATATGGAATTAGATGTAAAATAGTGTTCCAATAAACTTTTAATTTTTTCTTAAAAAGTTAAGAGCATCATGTCATCCTCATTTTAAGGGCTAACTTATTTCACTTTTATTAATAAAATATTATTTTCCCTCCTCTTTTCAATTGTTTCCCTCTTTTTTTGTTCTTGCTTCCTTCTTTTATTTATTATTTAATAATTATAAGGATCAATTATTATGAAGTTTGTTGGAATTGTCATATCTTATAATATCCTAAATCACTAAAATTCTAATATTTTATAATATTTATAAGTAAAACACAGGGAGGGTAGGAATTGCTGTTAGCCTTTTTTGAGTTGTTGTGGTGAATTATTGAGTCTTAATTTCCATACGTAATTAAGTGGGGGCAGGAGTGCATGGGATTCTGTACGAGTCACATTAATGGACATCAGATCTAATTTTTACTACGTATAAATAATCAAGGAGGCTAATCCATTTTTATCACATATCACTTCTTGATCAATATTAATATAGAAAGATGAGTGGGAAGCTGGTGAGTTCAATAGAGGTCAAGTCCTGTGCAGATGTATTTCATGAGATCTTTCGACACAGACCACATGAGATTTCGAAGATGAGTCCTGCTAAAATTAAGTCCTGCGATTTGCATGAAGGCGACTGGGGAACTGTTGGTTCTGTCATCTTCTGGAACTATACCCATGGTTAGTAACTTCATATACCTGATCTACATTTCGTTATATATCACCATTTACACTTATGTATATGCACATAATCAAGAAAGTTTCCAGGACCACAACAAATGTTACAGTGTATTTATTTAGTGATGATAATACATATATATAAATGTAGATGGGAAGGAGAAGGTTGCTAAAGAAATAATAGAAGCAATTGACGAAGAAAAGAAATCTGTGAAGTTCAAGATTATAGAAGGAGATCTGTTGGAGCTGTACAAGACCTTTTCGCTTACCTGTCATGTGGATACTGACGGGGAAAATAATTTGGTGACATGGACACTGGAATACGAGAAGCTGAATGACAGCGTGGAAGATCCGCATACCTTGATGGAGTTTTGTCTCCATGTCACCAAAGATATCGAGACTCACCATTCCTAATAAATATATATATCATCCATCGTCTTTCCAAGCATATCTAATTACATATCACTATGCAGTGTGAGCAGAGTATGAATAATGAAACAGTTCCTTAATCTACTTCCATTTGAGTGTGACTGTGTTGGTTGCATGTACCACAATAAGCTCTATAGCTGCATATAGTGGCTAGCTGTACGAAAGAGTGTGATTTTCCGTATGTTGTACTTTAACATTTGTGGAGTGTGATTTTCTGTATATTGTACTTGGATATATGCAGAGTCTGTATTTATATGATTGATGCTGATTTCTTTTTAAGTTTTCATTATTGGAGTTGGAGTTGTTTTAACCGGTTATATTCAGAATAATTCTTCTTTATCTTGACGATATGAGATTTGATTGGCACTCACTTTACAATCTCCCCTCAATTCAAGAATCATCAATCTTGTGGCCTTATACCATTACTATTCATCTGTGGCTTCCATTCGGTTCAAGAACCAACAATATTGTCATCCTTATACCATCGTTACTTATTCATCTTTGATTCCTCATCTTGCAAGATCGACCGAACATATCAATATATGTCACGAAGATTTTGATATAAACAGTCCAAAATCTCCAACCATAATTGTGAAGAGTCTCTCACACCACGTACACAACTTACAACTTGCAATCTTTGGATTAATTTTTTAATCATGGATTCATATACCATTTGTGGGCCGTCCTGGATAATTATATATCTAATACACCAACAGAGGGTTTCCCTGAGTACGAAGATTTTGATATAAACAGTCCAAAATCTCCAACCATAATTGTGAAGAGTCTCTCACACCACGTACACAACTTACAACTTGCAATCTTTGGATTAATTTTTTAATCATGGATTCATATACCATTTGTGGGCCGTCCTGGATAATTATATATCTAATACACCAACAGAGGGTTTTCCTGAGCAAATTTATTCATAGGCTCGGACCCTCCGAACCTCACTCTAAATATTTGTAAAAATAATGTTATTCAAATGATTCGAACCCATGACCTTGCATATATAACTAATGCAACACCATAACCAGTTGAGCTATGTGAACATTTGAGCTTATATTAAAAATCATTATCTACATACATAAACACATATATACATACATAATTATTAATTATACTACACATACATAAATAAATATACATGTATACGTACATACACACATACATACATACATACATACATACATACATACATACATACACTACATACATAATTATTAATTATACATATATAAACATAAATAATTATACATGCATATGTACATACACACATACATACATACATAATTATTAATTATACATGCATAAGTACTATATACATACATACATACATACATACATACATTTATATTGTATAATCTATTAATATTTCATTATTTGTAATCTATTAATTGTTGTATAATTAATATGCATATTTATACATACATACACATGTACAAACATAAATACATACATTTAAAAATTTTTGTGGATATATAACAATGTACTATAATATTATATACATACACATACTACATATTTTTGTATATATGTATTAATTTGTAGATAAATCTCAGTTGGCTTAACTCAGATAATGTATAATTATTAATTAGAATGTATATTTGTAGATAATTATTAATTATACATGCATATGTACGTTCATACATACATACATAACTATTAATTATACATGCATACGTACATGCATACATACATATATACATATATACATACATACATTCATACATACATAGTTACATACATACATGCATACATACATATATACATATAAACATACATACATACATATATATGTATGTATGTATATATGTATGTATGTATATATGCATACATACATATATACATACAACATAACTATTAATTATACATGCATACATACATACATATAATATATACATACATTTATGTTGTATAATCTATTAATATTTCATTATTTGTAATCTATTAATTGTTGTATAATTAATATGCATATTTATACATACATACACATGTACAAACATAAATACATATATATATAAATTTATGTGCATATATAATAATCTACTATAATATTATATACATATATACATACATACTATATAGCATACATACATACATACATACATACATACATACATTTATATTGTATAATCTATTAATATTTCATTATTTATAATATATTAATTACTTCATAATTATACATACATAAACTTGTACAAACATAAATACATATATAAATTTATGTGGATATGTTATAATGTACTATAATATTCACTAACATATACCATATCTTATTAATCATTTTAGATCTACTTTAATTATTTACGAATTAAATATTACAAAAAATATCCCAATACAAAAAAAACCTTCATGCCTATGTAAGTATAATACAAACTTGTATTAACATTAACTATCGTAAAACTCATCAATCACGTCTTTAATACGTAAACGCATAAAATAATATAACAAATATATATATATATATATATATATATATATATATATATATATATATATATATATATATATAATAGAGCAAATGGTGGGGGGGTTTCATTAGCAAATTTATTCATATAAAAAGTCATATTTACCTCTACTAATTATATCTATGTTATATTTCCTGGAGCTATTTAGGTATTGCAACACTAATATATTTATTACATATATAATAATAACTGATATGAACTAATATGCATTTATTATTATATAATTAATACTTGAATGTATCTCTGTATCCATCCATGTTAACTCTATATATTTATATTTCGAAGTACGGTTTTGATCTTAACGTTGACCAATTTATTACATATCGTTCAAGTTTATTTTAACAAAACAAAACATAGCGTAAAATATAAAATAAATTTAATTTAACCAGAATTATAATTTGCATGTCACGATCGGGTATTGCATAAATTCTATTTACTCAGAACAATTGCTACAAAGATATGAACAATCGAAGATATCAACAAATCAATTCTACGTAATTACGAATAATTCATAAATTTGTAATCTAGAGCATGCCCGTGCCTTGCACGGGCCTCTTGAAATCATAGCACAGACTATACATGTACTACAGTCTACAGATCCGTCAATGAATACATGCAATTAAATTAGGCCGTGCTGATACATGGATTATTTAATTTCTAAAACATTTCTGATAACCTGACCAAAAAAAACAAAAAATCCAATTTCTGATATATTCATGGTTTCTTTCTTTATATACACAAAATTGTTGATAGGGCTGCACAAAGGTCCAAAACCGGACCCGATCGAATCGATCCGATCCGAACCGGTTCGAAGACAGGATTTTATTGAATTCATGGACGGGGGACCGGACCGGTCATAACCGGTCTTTGGGACTGGACGGGACCGAAACCGGACCGGTTTGGACCGGTTAGTTAATATTTTATAAAAAAAATTAATTTTATAATTTCATTTTCATTTTTTGTTGATATATGAATTACTTGGTAAGTTAATTTAAATTTAAAAATAAGTAATTGTCATATTATTTGTAAAGTAACATTAATTTGTAAATGTAATTATAAATTATATATATTATAAAATATGAAATTTAATTATTTATATTATAGTGTTTATATATACTATTTCATAAATTTATTATTTACCAATTTGGATCACTAAAACATGTTATGTGTGAATATTTAATCATTAAACTATATAATTTAAAAGATAAAATAGTGTAAAATCAACTATATACATAAAATCCGGTCTGATCCAGTCCGGACCGGGTGTTTTCAGGGTTTGGACCGAACCGGACTGGACCGAAGACCGGATTTTTTTGATTTTATGGACCGGGGACCGGATCGGTTATATTCAGTCTGGTCCGGTCCTTGGATTGGTAGACCCGGTTCGATCTAATTTACCGATCCAGACCGAAAAGTTGTGAAGCCCTAGCTGGTAATGAGTCAAAACAAATACATAAATAAATACTTTTCAAATGAATATTTTTTTAAATTGATAAAAAGTTTTGATCCCAAATCTGGATTAGTACTAAAATTTACTAAACTCTCGCAATTTTATTAAGAAAATTGAAATGTTAAATATCGATGCATAAAGTGATATTTTTGATGAAATATTCATTTTTATACATTTTATGAGTATGAAAAATATTTATGATAATATTTTGACATAAATTTTCTTATCTAATAACTTTTAAACCATTTATCATCAATTTTATGGCTTTTAATTGTTATCTTCATATTATAAAAAAAATTCATAAAAAAATAAAGTTAATGAATTTATAATTAATTTTTAATGTAAAAGTGCTAATGCACTTATTTTCGGTATATATTCTAGAATTCAAAATCATATACTTTATATATGTTATTATGTAAAAAAAAAATATTTTAGAAGCTAAAAAATTGAAAGCTGTTTTATGTGATAATATCTTTAAAGTGAAACCTTTTTTCGGTAACAACGATATTACTTGTATCTATTGTGCATGTATACGTGCTTCTATTTCTTCATGAAATTTCTTCTTAAATTAGATCAAATTCTTGGTATAATTATGAGAAGTAGAAAATCTCAAAAACAATATACACGGTCTTGTTAAGATGACAATATGAATATTTATTGAAATTCAATTGAAAGTTAGCTAGTTTGATACCTTAAGGGAAAACTACTAATTTTGTTTTCTCTAACGTTGATGTTTTCAGACATACTGCTTATCCTTCTTAGTGATGTTTTTAGATTTCTTATATTACTATTTTAAATTTAATGATTGTATTATATCGTACAATTTTCAATCTAAATAGTAAAGATAAACTTTTAATAATAATAACATCTCATTCTGGTTTATCTTACTATTCTATTTTATTTAATAAAAAACTACTAAAATTCAAGTGAACACGCAAGTGCCAACTACTTCGCATGTCTAATTTTATTTTATTTAGAGGGATTCACCTAACTACCATATTATATGAACAACTAATTCAACATTTATATTTATCAAGGGTCCTGGTCCCTGACAATTGATTGTCAGGGACCATTTATCCAACAATCAGTTTCCTGGCCGTCGGATCAACGATCCGACGGCCAGGATTTAAAAAAAAAATTCATCCATTCCGCGCAAATTTTCCGCGGAACACTATTCATCCGCGGAAATTTTCCGCGGAAGGAATATACCGTTCCGCGGAAAATTTCCGCGGAATGCTATTCTCAATTTCTTAGTCAATTTAAGAGTGGGAAAGGAGAAGATTAATGGCCGACAGCTGTAGGATTTGAGCATTGAATTAAAAAAAAAGAAAGCAAATAGTAATACTATCACGTATCACCACCCAACTTGTTGGGAATTATTTCTAAGGGAGAAGGAATGACCCACTAGGCACTAGCTATTGATATAATTTATTTTTATAAATAATAAAAAATTGAATTCCCTTGTATTTGGTTTTTTAATTAATTTATGGGGTTCTACACAATTATTAAATATTCCTGCTCAAAATTGTATATATTTATTTTTTATTTATAATAGTTTAATTTTGAATATTATCTAAACAGTATAATTCCCATTGGGAACCCCATCCCCATCACCAAAAACTTACTAAAAATAATAAATCCCCAAATAAAAATAGTAAATCCCCAAGTAGTTTAATTAATGTGAGTGCTCTTGAATGATTATTACAAGTACCATTTATTAGTCAAATTAATTCCCAGCATATTTTAAAATAAAATTTAGTCGTACACCACGCGTGATAGACAAGCTTCAACCAAGCTGAGAGACAAACACTCAACTGTTTGATTATCTTTTAAGGGTTCCCGCCCAGTGCCTTCTCTTTCCACCCATTATAATACAATTTAACAGACAGATTATATTGAGTATAGAGTTCCGCGGAAATTTTTCGCGGAACGGTAGTGTTCCGCGGAAAAATTCCGCGGAACGAGAATATTGTTCCGCGAAAAATTTTCGCGGATGAATAGTATTCCGCGGAAAATTATCGCGGAATGGGTGAAATTTTTTTTTAAATTCTGACCGTTGGATCGTTGATCCAACGGTCAGGGAACCGATTGTTGGTTAAACGGTCCCTGACAATCGATTGTCAGGGACCAGGACCCATTTATCAAACCTCCATCAAATCATCGTTGACATATTTGCAGTGCTTGGGTGTAAATAATACTCCCTCCATCCCAATGATTCTTTACACTTATTATTTTGGGTCGTCCCATTCATTTCTTTACATTCCCAAAATAGTAAGTTTTAACACTATTACACTCACTATTTCACTTATTTTAACAATACTTTACACTATTACACTCACTACTTCACTTATTTTAACAATAAAATCACTATTACACCCACTACTTCACTTATTTTAACAATAAAATCAATATTATATCCACTACTTCATTTATTTTAACAATATTACACCCACTTGCCTTGTTCTCCGTGCCCACAACGTAAAGATCTCAGTGGGACTGAGGGAGTAATATACTAAGCCACTAGCAAGGGGGACAAATAATTATTTTAAACAAAAAAATAACGTGTTGATATAAATTAGAAATTAATTAACTCTAGAAACGAGACGAAATGAAAGGCAATTCCATGCATGACTTGTGCGAAAGTTCATTGGGGACGAATCTATAATCTGCTGTAAATATTTCCTAGTAAGCTGTTGATCCACCATTTGCAAATATAGAAGAAACTCCATAAATTCATAAATGAATGTTTGATTAATAGAATATATAATCTCATTAAATAAATAAAAAAATTGATTCCAACATGAGATAATATGATAAATGAATAATTTTGCTAAATACATTAATAAATAATTCCTTAAAAGTCTTTAAAAATTCCATATTAATATAAATGAATATTTTCTAAATTTTAAGTAATATATTTTCTTATAATATACTTCCTTTCTTATTAACATTTGGATTGTACACGAAAATTAAAAAAATATTCATATATTATTAAACACCTTATATAACAAACAATAAAGAACACCTCATATCAAACACCTCATAACACTTCGCCTTTCTTATATATATATATATATATATATATATATATATATATATATATATATATGGTTGGACTCCATAGCAAACACCTTATATAACAAACAATAAAGAACACCTCATATCTAATAGATCCATTGCCCCTGGCGGGGACACCCAATACAAAAAGTTCTTATTTTTTTACCCTCTATCCATCCATCATCTCAAAAAAAAAAAAAAAAAAATTAAAAAGTTACTGTTCATGACGATGACGTCATCAATGACGTCATCATGAACAGTAAAATTTTTATTTATTATTTTTTTTTGCTGGCTTGATAGAGGGTAAAAAAATAACAACTTTTTGTATTGGGTGCCCCTGGCGGGGCCAAAGGATCTAATAGATCTAAGGTGTTCTTTGTTGTTTGTTATATAAGAGTGTTCTGTATGGAGCAAAGGCCTATATATATATATATATATATATATATATATATATATATATATATATATATATAGGGTAAGGTTCCAGGGAGAACCTCCCTATCAAGAGAACCAGGAGACCTCATCTAAGACCGTTAGATCACATCAATTATTATTAAAATAATAAAATATAAACCAATGGCGATCTTGTCATTTTATTGATGATTTAGGGTAAATACACAACAATATAATCGAAATATGTATTACAGAATCTCCTAAGTATGGAAATATCTATCATCTGTTTTTGATTACCAGATATCACCATTCTCTTAAAGATGGTAACAATCAATCATATTAGAAATAATTATAGAAACATGGTTATAGTATAACTCATTGATTCTTAGCAAATATCCATATGCAGCTCAAAGAAAACCAGATCTAGAAAATGGCGGATAACTATACCATCAAAGTGTAAGTAATACTGACCGGTTGTTATTCATTATATTGGAATTCATGTAGTGTGTAATGAATATTTTAGACAAGAACTATAATATATAATATAGATTCTTCTATGTGTTCTTAGCAAATCGACTTCACACTGATCAAAATATTTAATTTGCAGTCAATATTTAAGTGAAAATCAAGACGTCTATAAACTTGGTATTCAAAAGTCTTATCGAGGATGAATCCTGACCTTTCGACCAACATGGTAAAATTCATTTCAATCGGATAATCGACGTAACTGAGTAATTGATATAGGGTTTGAATCTATTCTACTGGTATGGTCGATCTGGTTGTGGTGATTAGGAATGGTTATTACAGCTTGGAGTAGCTCTATTGGATCTCAATTATCGATTTCATTTTATGTTCCAAAGTTTCCTGTAGTCATATTTTTTGGTTTAGTGATAAGAAATAGCAAGGTTCTTTATGGTCATAAAAAAGACATCGAATATGGATTATTTCTGTTTTCATTGTTGTTTAATGGAGTGTACATGCAAGAGTTGTTATACTGTATTTTGTTTTAGTTTAGAGTACAACATTTTTTCTTTTTAGTTCTGTTTCAAGCTTTAAGTTTTGAGTTTTCATTTTTGTTATGCTTTATTAGTTATATGTTATTTTTATTCTTGTGTGGGTGTTTCTCTCTATATAAAATGTTTTCAATTGCCGCAAGGTCTTGAGGAACTTTAAGGCGTAGTTTAGAACAATGAGCAGAAATATACTTAAAGGCCTTCTTGTAAAGTTCCGGAAAATTTTGGTGTTCATGTAAACTTAAGATTCTTTAAGGTGTTCACATAAGATTCAATAAGGTGTTCATTTAAAACTTAATAAACATACTTTAAGGTGTTCTTGTAAAATTTCAAAAATCTTTCGTTTTTACTTGTTTAAAATCTAAAATTCTATAAGGTGTTCTAAGTGTGTTGCTTTAAGTGTATGTTCTAAATGTGTAGTAAGGACTCATTTACTGTGTATAAATTCTTATACTAAAAAGTATCTTGAATGTGTATATTGTTCATCTGGACCACAATAGAGTCGATCATTTACTATAAATTTGAGACCATAGCTTGTGAAGAAGAAGGAAACAATGAGCACGAACACTGATGATGCAAAGGCCTAATGAGTGTGGAGATCAAGGCATAAAGATTGTATTTTCTTTTCACTGTGTAAGAAGCTATAAGATTTTGCTAGAACACATAATAGATCAAATTAATTATATTAAGTTTTAATGGGACATTTAGTAGAATACTTTTTTAAAAAAATAATCGTGCAAAATCATTAAGATATTACTAAGTGTTTTTAAAAATTTACATGATTATACACTTAAAAAGATTATGTATTATTTTGAAGTCTTAAAAATGCATTAAGAATCTCTATGTCAATTTTAATTAAATTTCTATTAAGTGTTTTTAAAATTAATGTGACTACACTTAAAGATATCATTTATTATTTCAAAATATCAAAATTTTAATCAGATTCTTAAATGTTAATTTTATTAAAATTCTATTTAGTGTTTTTGAAATTTTTGTGACTACACTTAAAAAAGCATTCAATATTTTAAAGTATTAAGACTCCATTAGGATTATATTAAACATTTTTCCAAATAAGGAAAAATATTATAAGCTAATCTTCATATTATAAGTGTTGACATTCACTAGATTCCATTAAGGGATAATAAAAAAAATTGACTATCGAAGTATATAAATTCATTATGTGTTTATAAAAGAAATTGTCAAGTTCCATCGACTTTTTAAATATCTTTATTTATTTTAGAATTATTAACTTTTCTTGTATATGATGATTTGTTTATGAATTCTAATGAAAAGAAGGTTGTGTTTTCTTTTAACTGTGTAAAAAGGTATAAAATCTTGCTAGAACACAAACTAGATTAATTATGTTAAATTGTAGTGGGGTACTTAGTAGAATACTTAAAAAAAATCATTAAGGTTTTACTAAGTGTTTTTAAACTTATTTGTTATACAATTAAAAAATTATATATCATTTTGAACTATTAAAAATCGATAAAGATTCCTTATGTCAATTTTTATTAAGATTCTATCAAGTATTTAAAAAAATTACAAATTTAAAAAAATATCAAGATTCTCTTTACCGAATATCTAATAAAATAATATTACAATTTTAAAATTATTAACAAAACACACCTAAGAGAATCTTGGTGTATTAAAAAATATTATTATACATTTTTTTAAAAAGAACTATACATTACTTTTTAATTAAGTTCATATTTTCAAAAATACTATAGATTTTCTTAAATGTTCGATGAATTATTGTCTTAAATCTTCGATGAATTATTTATAGAATTGTACTTGTACGTAACTATATTCCAAACTTATTATAAATCACTAGAATATTTAGTAAAATTTTAATATAAAAGTCTAATAAAGTAATATTACAACTTCAAAGTTATTAACAAAACACCTAAAAGAATCTGAGTGGATTACATAATATTTATACATATTTCTTTTTTAAAAAACAAATTATAACATTTCTTCTAAAAACAAGATTCTTTCAAATCAAAATATCAATTTATTTTCTTTTGTTATTTTTTTGAGATTCCTTTGAGAATTATTTTAAATAGATATGCTATAAAAAATTTAATTGTAATTTGAAAAAATCTCGAAAAATAAAATTTTATTTTAAAGAAATATTATCATACTTTGAAGAGTCTAAAATATTTAAAACAAATTTTAATATAAATATGTAATAAATAATATCATAAATTTAAAATAATTAACAAAACACCTAAGAGAATCTTTGTGTATTACATAATATTTTTATACATGTTTTTTAAAAAATGATACATTTCTTTTAAAATAAAGTTACATATAAAAATATCATATAATACACCAAGATTTTATTACGTATTTCAAATCATTATATCAGTTTATTTCCTTTATTATCTTTTTGATATTGTTTCGAGAATTATTCCAAAAGATATGCTATAAAAAAAATTGAATTCTAATTTGAAAACAAATTATGTAAATTTTCTTAAATGTTCGATGATTTATGTATATTGTTGTACTTTTCCGCAACTATAATCTTATTTCAGATTAATGAAATATTTAGTAAAATTTTATTGTAATTATTAAATAAAGTAGTATTAAGATTTCAAAGGGGTTAATTGGCTTATTCATCATTGAACTGAACCTCAACTTGCAAGTGGGTAATTGAACTCAAAAAGTTTGCAGTCAACTCATCATACTAATTAAAACTTGCAATCTCATAACTGCCGTTAACTCATTTAACGGGACTGACGGAAAAATGACGTGGCAAGCTGACCTGGCAAGAATTTTAATGGGTAAAATTGCTAATTCATAACTGAACTGATCATCAACTTGCAGATGGGTAATTGAACTCAAAAAGGTTGCAATCAACTCATCAATTAGTGTTATAAAAATATTCTAAACAATAATATATAAAAATATATGATGGAACGATATTTTTTTACTTATATTTAGTGTTATAAAAATATTCTAAACAACTAACTTATTAAACTAGATCTTTAGCCTGTGCAAAGAACGTAAACGTGCACCCTCCAAATTTTAATTATTTATTGATTTTCAAAAATATATCTAATATATCAGTGTGTTGTACGAGATAGTTAATATTTGTAATATTCATCTTGTGAAGCTAATAATTGGTCATATATAACTTTTATATATTTTTTACTTATTAAATATAATGTATAATTTTTTTTTCCAATATTTGAGTTTAGATAATATGGTGTGCAAGAGATGTACATATTATATATATCTGTGAGTCTGAGAGAGAGAGAGAGAGAGAGAGAGAGAGAGAGAGAGAGGGATGAATTTCTCACAATTTTATACCGCCTAAAATCTAATTTTGTAATCACCTTTTGTGCTTGTAATTAATTCGGTTAATCGCAAATTAAACTTTTTTTTATCTAAAACAAGTAGACATATAAGTCATATGAACATGTTTGTTCAAGTACAAATTGTAATATAAAAATATTGAAATACTATTAAATAATGAGATATGTGCGTGTTTTAATATGTAATTTCAGTTATCTAGTTGCAAACCTTTTGAGTTCAATTACCTATTTGCAAGTTGAGGGTCAGTTCAGTTATGAATTAGCCATTTTATCCCTTACTTGTACAAAATTAACGGACCTCCGTTAAAAGTCAACGGAAGTTAACGGCCGTGCAAGTTTTTAATAGTTTAATTATGAGATTGCAAGGTTTAATTAGTTTAATGACGTTAATGCAAGTTTTTTGAGTTCGATTACCCAACTGCAAGTTGAGCACGAGTTCAATTATGAAATAGCCAATTAACCCGATTTCAAAGTAAGTAACAAAACATCCAAGAGCTTCATGGTGTATTACATAATATTTGTATATATTTCTTTTTTAAAAAATATATTAATTTCTACTAAATTAAGTTACATTTAGAAATATTTTGTAATACACCAAGATTCTCTTACGTGTTTTAAATCAATTAATTTGTTTATTTCCTTTTATTATCATTTTGAGATTCTTTCGAAAATTGTTTTAAAAAGATTTTCTATAAAAAAAATTAATTCTAATTCGACAAAATTTCAAAATTAATAATATTATTTTAAATAGAAATATTAGTATACAAAAGTCTAAAAAACTAATAATAATATTATAATATTAATTTCTATTTATAATAATTTAAATAAAAATATTATAATACTTTGAAGAATCTCAAAAATTTAAAACAAATTTTAATATATTCAAAATAATTAACAAAACACCTAATCAAATTTTGGTGGAATAAATTTATAGTGTTGTACTTTACCTAACTATATTAAAAACTTATTTTATATCAATAAAATATTTAGTAAAATTTTAATATAAATATCTAATAAAGCAGTATTACGATTTCAAAATAATTAACAAAACACCTAAAAGAATCTTGGTGTATTACATAATATTTTTATATATTTTCTTTTTTTTAAAAATATACATTTCTTCTATAATTATGTTACATTTAGATATATTATGTGACACACCAAGATTTTCTTACGTGTTTCAAAATAAATAAATTATAATTTGAAAAAATCTCAAAAATTAAAAATATTATTTTAAATAGAATTATTATAATAGTTTGAAGAATCTCAAAAGTTTTTTAAAAAAATAATATAAATATCTCATAAGATAATACTAATTTTTTAAAATAAATAACAAAACAATTAAGAGAATCTTGATGGGTACATATTATTTTTATACATTTCTCAAAAAAAAAGAAAACTATAAATTTCTTTTAAAATTAAGTTACATATTAAAATATCATCTAATACACCAAGATTCTCTTATGTGTTTCAATTCATTATATCAATTTATTTCCTTTTATTATCTTTTTAAGATTACTTCGAGAATTATTTTATTAGACATGCTATAAAAAATCGAAATCAATGGTGAATCGATAAACCTTTTACTAGTAATTAAAAAATTAAAAAAAAATACTCTGGACTTTCTTAAATTTTCGATGATCATTTATAGTGTTGTACCTGTGCCTAATTATATTCAAAACTTATTTTATATCAATAAAATATTTAGTAGAATTGTAATATAAATTTCTAATACAGAATTACGATTTCAAGTAATTAACAAAACACCTAAGAGAATCTTGGTGTATTACATAATATTTCTATATATTTATTTTCTTTAAATAAAAAATATACATTTCTTCAAAAATTGAGTTACATTTAGAAATATTATGTTACACCAAGATTCTCTTATGTGTTTCATTATAGTATTAATTTATTTATTAAAGATTCCACTAAATGTTTTGCTAAGTATATTCTATAAAGCGTCTATATATTGCATAATCTTAATATTTTATTTGTAAGAAAAAATGTATTCATTTTTTATATCTAAATTCTTAAGGATTAGCAAGCATATTCGCTTAACTTATTAAGAGTGCTAGAGTATTAACTATAACATTTTAATATATAGAAATTCTTTTATATTTGGGAAATAAGATTTTTGTAATACTCCCCCCGTCTTATATTGCCCGCTATTTCCTATTTTTTTTGTCCCAAAATTATTGTCTATATTTAGCTAATAAGGTAAATTATGTGTTAATTATGTTAACTTTAATGAAAAATAATACAATTATTTGATAACTTAAATATATTTGACATGATTAAATAAAAATTGGATTTTGATGGATGGACAATAAAAATGGGAGGGAGAATATTAAAAACATGTAAAATTTTCAGGGATAGATCAACCAAGTGTATGAAAATTACATTTTTAAAAACATAACATAACGAGAATTTAATATGTGGAGTGGATTTTCTTGCTTGAATGCTACATTCATGCAATCTTAGAAAATTTACTTTAGAAAATTTGATTAATAGAAATACGAAGACAAATCAAGTAATTTGATTCATTAAAATATGGAAAGAATCGCTACCAGATTACACAATTAAATCTAGTTAATCTGAGTACTCTATTAAATATTGAAAAAGATTTGTTCACAAATTGTAACCCACGATTTTAGTGGATATTTAATTGTTTCCATATATCAATTAATTACTTTAATATATGAGTTAATGAGATTTTTTTGATTTTCCAATTCTATCCTTTTGATGCAAACATGGAAATGATATTAATTGTTAATAATTTATTGATGAATTATTCCAACCATCAGATCAAAAAGAAATCAATGGATATAGATGTGGTCTCCTGGTTCTCTCCCTAAACAAGGTTCTCTCTTGAACCTCCTCCTATATATATATATATATATATAATAAAGTTCAGTGGAGTCCTCCTTTTTTGTGGAGTCTTGGAGTCCTAAATCTTGACCCTTCATTTTAGTTTAATCCTACGGTCAGTTTTTTTTTCATTTTAAAAACTAATTAACTGGTTACAGGGTTATTTTTGTCACTTCGAAATGCTTGTATATCTTTTATATCTAAACAGATACTGATGCTGGTAACGAACTTTAGCGGCGGTTTCTCTCAACCGGAACAATAGGAGAATGGTTTTTTTAGTTTTATCACAATGGTTTTTGCACGATCAACACTTCGCCTTTTTTATGTTCTACAGGTTACATTTTCTTTTTTTGTTTTTGAGGATTTGCGTCAATAACAATTCACAATTATGTTCAATCCAGAAGAGTCTTCAGGTTTGTTTTGTTCTTGTTGTTTTTAGTGCAATACAATTGATATATTGTTTGTGTAAGATGCAGTACAATTATGTTTGATCTTCTTGTGGTACACATGTTTTTTAACAAAAATTGTACAACCAGTAAAAATAGGATTGTGTTTCTTGCCCTTTTCGAAATTCTACATTGTTTGCATATGTTCTGGATATTTTTTTCATAAAATTAGTCCATGTTTTTATTGTCTTAATTTGTTTAAATATTTGTAATTGTGTGGTTTGTTTTTAGTTTCTCGGTCTTATCCCCATGTTGAGAGCTCGGATTCTGAACAATCAAGTGCAGAATCAGAAACTGAAAGTTCTGAATCTGATGATGATGTTATTGAGGATTTAAATAATGAAAATGATTCAGAGTTTACAACATATGTTGATGCGATTGGTATTGGGTACCAAAATGTGATGAGAAGGTGAAACCTTATACAAATCAGTATTTTACAACTTTGCAAGATGCATATATTTTTTACTGGAAATATGGGCAAATATTCAACTTTGATGTGCGTAAGTCAATTGAAAAATCTGATGCGAAAGGCGAATTGTCGGCTAAATATATACAATGTAATAGGGGTGGTTCCCCCTATCAGGGCAAATCGAAGCGTCTAGATGAAAATGGTGTTGAGGGAGCTCAAAGGAAAACTACATCTCGCAGATGCAATTGTAAAGCAAAGATCGCTATGAAACCTGCAGGACTCAAAGGATTTGTGGTAATGAGTTTTATTGAGGAACATAATCATCCCCTAGCAACTGGAGCTGCTAAAATATTTTTAAGATGTAATAGGAATCTGTCAGTTGCTAATCAGAATTTTATAATGGATTGTGCAAGAGCAAATGTTGGTGCAACGAGATCACATGCTTTAGCTAAGGAAATGGTGGGATCCTACGAAGATATAGGTGCAACTGTTACTGATTTCAAGAATTTTGTGAGGGACGTGAAAGTTCGAATTGGAGATAAAGATGCTGACATGATTTTGGAAAAATTCAAGTTGAAGAAGGAGACGTCTAATAGTACATTTTATTATGACTACAAGGTTGATAAAGACGGTCATTTGACTGGCCTTTTCTGGACGGATGCTATTGGTCAAGCAAATTTTGATGTATTCGGCGACATAGTTTCATTTGACCCCACTTTTCGGACCAATAGGTATGTGCTTGCTGTTACTTTTTTTGGAGATATGAGCTTGCTAGATGAAATCGTTCAATTTTATTGTAAGTCCAAACAAATTAGAGTAGAACGCTTTTCTTGCATAATAAATAGATAGATTGAACAATGAAATTCGATTAGATTTCTTTAATTTATACAGGTTTTATGTTTAGCTTGTTCACATTCTAGTGAATTTTCTGCATAATTTAGTATATGGAATTTGTTTGGTCTGCATTACATTTGTCATTCTGCATTTTTATTGGTGGTTATGCAAACATTATTCATTTTCTCATTCGGCAACTTATTTAAATTTAACAAGATTTTTATGTAAGGCTTAGTAGAATTTAAGCACAGTGCAGATATTTATTTTTACTTTCAGCATAAACTGATGCATCTGGTTTTTTTGTTGTGCAATTTTTCCAATCCTATTTCAGATACAACATGGTTTTTGTTCCATTCACCGGTGTTGACAATCATTGGAAGAATGTAACGTTTGCTGCGGGGCTTTTGGCGAAGGAAAATTATAAAAATTTTAAATGGCTACTTCTAGCATTCAAGAAAGCGATGGGTCGTGTCCCCCCTTGTGTCATAACTGATCAATGTCCTGCAATTAAAAAAGCTTTAGATAAATGGTGGTCTAAAGCAAAACATCGTCTGTGCATGTGGCATATTATGAACAAGTTACCATCAAAGGTAAATATTAAAGTATGTGTAGTGTTTTTTTTATTATTTTGTGAATCACGTTCTAATTGTTATGCACTTCTATTTTTTTTCAGGTCGAACCTGTGTTGTCGTCAAACAAGAAATTTGTGGAGAAATTAAAAGCAGTAGTTTATTCTGATCACTTTTCGCCAACTGAGTTTGAAGAAAGTTGGCATGATGTTATTTCAGAATATAATTTGAAGAACAATATTTGGTTGACTGAGTTGTTTAATATAACGCATCAATGGATTCCTGCTTATTTTTCAGACATTGAGATGGCTGGTTTACTGAGAACTACTTCTCGGTCTGAAAGTTCCAATTTTTTCTTTCAACACTTTCATGAAAGTGGTGACACTCTGGTGGAGTTTTATTCTAGTTTTGAGAGTGCTATGGACAAGCAACGTCTCAGGTATGCAGAAGATGAAAAAAAGTCGCAACAAATTCCACAAACGGACACCACAATGCCCATTGAAAAGGATGCATCTAAGTGGTATACCCTAAAACTTTATTACATCGTCAGGGAAGAAATTAAAACAGCTTGCTTTCACACTAGTATGCCAGATATGTCAAGGGAAAATGATACAAGGCTTTTCAAATGTAAAGACGATCTACTGCATGATAAGGTTTTTGAGGTAGAGTATATTAAGTGTTGATTAGTTGTTGAATTATTAATTAACTGCCTTAATTTATTTCTTTTATATTCAGCAAATTATACAAATGATAAGGTTTTTTGTAATCCATTTTACACATCTCTTAATTTTTAGTTATAAAAAGTTCCACGTTATCGTCTTTAATTATTTGATAATATTGACTTTTGCCAGGTTTCTGTCAGACTAAGCGACAATTATGTAGAATGCAGCTGTAAATTGTTTTTCAGAAAAGGTTATTTATGTAGACATGCATTTGCTGCTTTGCATCAGTGTAGCATAAAACAGATTCCAAAGGAATTTGTTAAGCCGCGTTGGTCCAAGAATGCTGTCAAGCGTCACTCGTTCCTTGGGTCTTCTAAAGTAACGAAAATTTGTGAAGCACGAGATAGAAAGAAATTGAAAAGGACAAGGGCATGGTTTGAATTTCATAACTGTATGAATATTGCCGGGGAAGATGAGGACAAGTTGGATTCAATAATCAGTGGAGTTCAGTCAATCAATGCCGCGTTAACTCAAAGCACAGATAACACACCTTTACAAGGAGGAGGTCACAGAGCAGATAAGTTTATTCCTCCTGTTCCGGAATCAGAAATTTCTGTTCTTAATCCAAATCAAAGTAGAAACAAGGGATGTGGGAGCCGGATAAAGAGCAGTCGAGAGTTGGCTAGCGAAACGGGGAAGGGAAGACAGTGTAGCCGATGTAAAGATATAGGTCACAATACACGAACTTGTAAGGGTATCCCAAAATCTGGTTAAATAGATTTTGTTAAACTCATGTCTTTAGTTTTGTTTATTGAATTGGCATATAATAAATGTTGCACGCGTCTTATTCCCTGTAATTGTTTTTTTAATTTCTTAAGCTAAGTTTAACACTTGATTTTAGTCTTTTCTTGGTTCAGAATGCTCCTCTTTAGGTGTTGATTCTTCATCTTACAATATTTGGTACTCGGCTGTGCGCAGTACTTAAATTTAATAACAAAAAAAAGTGAAACTTTATCTCAGAATAATTTAGCTTTATCACAGAATAAATATCCTGCAATTTTGACTTTGGGTTATTGGTCTGGAAGCGATTTTAGGATTTGGAATTTTTTTTATTATATGAAAAGCTAGGGTTGGAAGGTCTTTTGCCAGGACTGAAATGTTTAGTTGTCAGGTATCAGGTATTTTGAGGACAGTTATGCTTGTTTTTCCGATTTTAGCCTGAGTTGGGATAGTTTTAGTATTCACAACCTTTAAATACAGTAGTTGGAGTAGTTTTAGTTGGTATTTTGCTTTAGGCACTTTGTTTCTGGCAAAACATAGTCACTACACTGTTTTATTCACCACAAATTGGATAAATCATTACTACTGAATGCTGGATGATGCTTGCTGAATTGTTTGAATACTGAATCCTGAATGCTGAATGTTGCATCTGAATGCTTCCTGATTGCTGGATGATAAATGCTGAATGCCACGGAATGCTGATTTAATGACCCTCCTGCTGAATCCTGACTGATGGATGCTGATTGCTTTTGATCCTTACACACCAGGTGGGTATCAAGGACTTGCTGTCATGCAAGTAAAGTATTAGTGCTGCAATTTTCTTTTTTCATTTTCTTTCTTCTACTATTGTTAACTCGAATAACTTGTAGAAGGGGGGGTTGAATACAAGTTATATAATCGTGTCTGATTTTTGCTTGATTATAAGAACAAGAATAAACGAATGAATCAAACTCTTGTTTGTATTAATAAGATCAAATACAAACTCTACCAAAGGTGTACAATACCTTTAGCAGCTGCTGACAATACAAATATCTCTCTGTTTGTTTCGAACTCTCGAATACAAACCTTATACAGAGCTACGCACACGAACTCACAACTTCGTCCTTACAACACACGCTCTTTACAATGATATTGAGAGAATATTTATAATGCTACCTATCAACTAATAACAGAAAGATATAATCTATACATGACAATGTTCTGCCTTCTAGTCGATAGTTTCCTTCAATAGAAAACTCTTTCCTTCATAATATCTTCTTGCTTGTTCTTCAAACAACGATCCTATTTTATAGCACTTGCCAGTTTCTGTAGCATCCATAATGACATCATCAGTAGCATGACTGATATCAGGATCTGTACACTGCATCAGTATCTGATCAACCATCAGTATTGGACCGTCATCAGGATTTGCTCTCTGTTCCTGACATGTAGTCTCCGATACACTGTTCATTCCTGACTAAACTATACAGATAACTGTCTTACACATAAAACCTATATACAGTGCTAAATCCTTTATAAGATCAGGATTACAAGAAGTATAATGTGTAAATTCTATTCTTAACATCACAACTTATGAATTATTCCTAACAATCTCCCCCTATTTATGCTTTACAAACTGAAGCATAAATCTAAGTTGTGAATGTCAAAACATATAACAATACAACCAGAATAGAATTTATGAATGTAGAATTATGAAGTTAAGTACCTCCTTCTCAGATGTAGACATTTATCCAGTACTTAGAAGAAAGAATTTTAACTATTAATGTTGCTCTTCCTTACCACTTCCTAGCTTAGATTCACCACTGTCACTCCTGGTTCTTCTTTTTACTACCATTTGTCTGATCTTTATCTCCCCCAGCTTTATCTTTATCTCCTTCAGTCTGGTAGTGTTGTTGTTGTCTTTGAATTGTCTTTATCTCCCCCTTTTTGACATCAGCAACATTAATTCCAAGAGATTCAGAAACAGAACAAATGAGATTCATAAGAACTGCTTGATTTTCCATAATTGTGACTTGGTTATCTTCAAGTGATTGAAGTCTTGTTTGAATAGCAATTTGAGAATTCTGAATATCTTTCAAAACATCAGAATGAACTTCAATATTGGAAGTGCTTCTAGTATCTTCAGTATCAGAATCAGAAAGAACTTTATCTTCAAGTCTTGTAGAAGAAGTTGCTTGAGTTGTATGATATTCAAGTAATAAAACCTGATTAGAAGTATCAACGTCTTCATCTTTCTGTTCTGGAACTGAAACATGATCATCATCTCCTTCACCAGTATTCTGTGTACTAACATCTTCAAATCCTGACTCCTCCTTAGAGTGATCAGAGACTGTTGATGTCTCAATTCTAACTGATATTGGAAGTACATACAAAGGAACACTAGGATCATTAGGATCTTCATCTGGTACATATGTATCAAGAGATTGCTTTAGCCTGGCACCTCTCCTGTTAATGATTTCTGCAAGCCTCTCCTTTTGCTTCTGAGCTTTAACTTCTGGCTTTGCATTGTGATGTGCTAGGTCATTCTTCTGATACATTTTGATGAATGAATAAGTACCAGCATCCATACCCAAATTTTCAGACCAAGATTTAGGAAAAACCTGATCCCAGAAATCAAATGATGGTTTCCTAATTTTCTCTCCCTCACTATGGAGTTGATCATCCATACCCTCATTCTCACTTTAACTTTCTAAAGTCAACACTCTTTCTACCTCACCTTTTGCATGGTCAGGAGCCAGCCACTCAAATTGTGGATCAATATCCATCTTTTCAAGTGTATCACTCAAATTTGGATAAGTGCTCTCATGACCTACAGAAAAATAGAGTTTAGAAGGAGTTTTTATACCTGAACTCACATGGAGAGAGGGTTCCTCATATGGCATGTGGCTTGAGGTTTTCTCCAAGGAGTGAGCTGCTATAGTCTCTGAACCCATACAATCATCTTCTTTCCTTTCAGAAACTACAGGCTCCAGTATACCACTTTCAGGTTCTTTACTAGACTCTGATGTCTTCAGTAATACTTCATTAGACATCATAGATAGTACATCACCGTCTTTAAGTGTTGTTTGCTGAGACACACCCTCAAGGTGGATAGACTCTGACTGAACAAAATTTGTTTGATCTTCAAAAAAATCAACCAAAGTCATTCCTCCCATATCATAGGGTATCTCACTTGCATTCTCAGTCATCACAGAAGACCTTTCAACATCAGCTATCACAGCTCCTGAGTCATCCTTCCTCTGACTAGATGGTTCTTGTGTTGCAGTGACCGTGATCTGATCTTTCCTACTACTTACCACTGGTGCAATAGTATCTTCTGTTGACTGCTTCCCTCTATCTACTTCCTCCAGTTGTTCACCTTGAGCTGAAGCATCTTCAATAATTACATCCTTGTCAAATAAATATGCATGAAGTGATTGAAGTGCAACATGCTTCGAGAGTCCAAATTTCTTAACTAATTGTCTTCTGACAGATACATAGAAATACATCTTCATTAAGTCAAGTCTTTGATGTAGAAGTCCATATTCATCTGGAAATAAAAGTTTTGGAACTCTTTCAATCAGAAAATCTAGAACAGGCCTTGACAACTTCACTTTGAGAGAAATTAGTCCCATAGCCAGTCTGTATGATAATGTAGTTTCCCATGAAGAATCAATATCCAGATCTCTCTTGTCAAATACTGACATAGATGTAGCTTGATTTGTAGAAACCTGCATGATATTAGTTGGACTAGACTCTGTGTGTGTAGGTGACAATTGAATCTTTCTCCTTGTTCTCCTGATATAGTGAGCAAAAGATTTATCCTGAGAAGACTCAAGAGGTGTAGACACAGAAGTGATCTTGGGATGAGATCATTGTTCAATAGACACAGTCTTTTGAGAGACAGTATCCAGTAACTGTTTTCCCTTTTTAAGAACTACAGCCTTTTGTGAGACTGCAGCCTGGCTGTGACTAGGTTTTTCATCTCTTTGTACTAACACAGAAAGTTGAATTGCAGCCTTCAATTCTGCTCTCTCTGCAAGAGTTAAATCATCATCATCTTCACTAGAATTACTACTACTTGACACAACAAATCTTCTCTTCCTTACAACTGATGTCTTTTGAGAAACACCAGAGGTTGGTTTCTTTGAAACAATAGGCTGTAGATCAAAATTTGGTTCTTGAATTGTTTCAAAGACTATAATGTTCTGGGCTACTTGGGTAGACACAGGTGGGTTCTCCTCCAATTGAGATTCCTGAGCCATTTCACCACAAAAGAAAGAAGAATTGTAGAGAGTAGGAAGATGAGCTTTAAGAATTACCTGAAAATGATGTGGATAATGAATTGCAGGTATTTCATCTAGATTCTTTTCATTGTCCTTCTTTGTAATATCAGAGAAAATTCTCTTTTGCTGTTCATAAGAAGAAACACAGTATTCCCTACCAAATCTAGCTTCAACATCAGGAATAAAATGGTTAACAAACAATTGCATAAATCTATGATAATAAACCATTTTCCTGTTTTGATCTCTTGACCCAAGTTTAATACTCATCTGACTTAAGATAATATGACCAATGTTAATTACTCTGTCATAAAGCAAACTATAAGCAATATGTGATGTAACAGAAGTAATTTGTTGAAAAGAACTACATTTGCCAGTAAAACATTTAGCAATTTGATCAAAATAAAAAGACCATTCCTTTCTTAGAAAAGACCTATTCAACTGGCTCATGTTATCTAGAGGTCCACTATAACCTAATTCAGACAACATAGTTCTTATATTATCATCAGATGGTACATTCTCATAACTATCAGTAACAGGTAAGCAAAGTACTGAACTAACAACAGATTCAGTAATGTCAAATGAATCTTGTCCTAAATGTAGAACAATATTACCTGATTGACTCTGAGTAGAATCAATTACCTCAGCATTCTCCCAAGCTTGTGAAACAGCTACTTGATTAATCTGTGGAGATGCTGTCAATGCATAACTTAATGGTCCATACGCCAGAAAGTCCATGATTGGATGAAAATCAGATGACACTCCTTCCTTGTTGGTGATAGCTGCAACATGATTATTTGTCATAAAATCAAAGTCACCAAACTTGAAGGCTACTGATTTAGGTAATCTTCTCTGAGCTGCCATTCTTGATCTGAAAAGAAACTTGAAGAATTCTTGAAATGGATTAGTGATTTTGAAAACTCAAGAGTGATTTTTGCTTTAGAGAATGTAAGATTAGAGAAAGCAATTACACAATTAGAGTTTCAAAACAAATATATTTCACAAATCTTTCAGACCACTATCCCACGTTGACACGTAGATTGACAGGTGTCAGTCCCTGAAAAATGCAGTTACCCACGATTTTTGGAAAATAAAATCCAAAATTGATTTTCATGAAATAAATCAGGGTATAAATAAGTAATACTGATCAGCTTCCTTTTCCTGATGACCTCTCATCAAAATAATCACAAAATGCAATTTGATTTAAAAATATAATTTTCAAATCCTGATGGTCACACATGAAATCCTGATCAATATCATCAGAGACTTAATATGGAGTTTTCCACGTGGCATCTTTCTTTTATCTGAAAAAGAAAATAAACAATTAATCTGAACAGAAAATCAATTGGTTAGATATTTTCAATATTTCTTGAAACAAGAAATACAGTCTCATGCAATAATTAGCATTTGACTTCATTAAGACTTCCAAGTGACTGCTCAGCTTCTCACGTCTTCCTTTAAAAGAATCAAACGCCTTGTGCCATTCTCCATAACCTTTCAATTTCTTTTCTTCTCAACAATGCTTCTCAAACCAAAAATCCCTTCAAACCCATTTTTAAGATTTTTCTTGGTCGATGAACATCCTGTTCTTGATCATCTCTTTGAACAAACGACTCTTCTCATCGAACTAATCATGAATGGATTGGTTTTCGATAATATCCAGAGGTTTCTCCTAGAACATCCATCTGTTGGATACAATCTTCCCCTAACCTCCTCAAAACTTGAGGATGAAGAATTTGGCCGAGAGTCTGAGGTTGATCTTGATGGAGATGCTATTCATTTAAGTTAGCTGCTCTCATTCAAGTCGCCCAGACAAGGAATCCAAGAGCAAACGAGGCTTTCATCCCCTGATGGATTTCTTGAGATGCTCCTTGTCCTGTACCTCAGAGTTCATATCAAAGACAAGTATAGAGTAGAAATTTAGACAAAAAGATGTTGTATTTCATTTCCATGTAATGATTTTTATTAATGAAAATACAATTTCTTGTTATCTGCTTGTCTTTTGATTTCTGAATGATGTATAAATTATCAGTATGCAAATATCAAAACTTGCTAGCATAGACTTAACACATCACAGAATCAGATTACTACACAAAGTAAACGTCAGGATCTGAAACAATTTTCATAATCCTGATACTGACACAATACTGATGACGTCAGCATCCTGATAACAAATCTAATCCTGATGATTATTAACAAGTCTATCATACTGAAATTTATCAAGGCATTGTGTTATAGCTAAAGCATTTAACAATCAAATATAGATCCTGATAGGAATATCAAGTCTATAAGCTAAGAACAACATACCTTGCTACTTTTGCAGATGTTAAAGATCTAAAAATTTAACATTCCCAACTCACTTACTAGTCTACTGAATGTAGTCTCATCAAGTGGTTTAGTTAGAATATCTGCAAGCTGTTTGTCAGTAGGAACAAAATGAAGTTCCACAGTACCATTCTCAATATGTTCTCTAATAAAATGATACCTGACATCAATGTGCTTAGTCCTTGAATGTTGAACTGGATTTTCTGCAATTTTAATAGCACTAGTATTATCACAAAACATAGGAATATTACTAAGTGTCATACCATAATCCAGCAACTGATTTCTTATCCAAAGGAGCTGTGCACAACAACTGCCTGCTGCTATGTACTCAGCTTCTGCAGTTGAGGTTGAAACAGATTGTTGCTTCTTGCTTGCCCAAGAAATCAATCTATTTCCCAAAAATTGACATGTACCTGTAGTGCTTTTCCTGTCTATCTTACACCCTGCATAATCAGAGTCTGAATAGCCAATTAGAAAGAAATCAGATTCTCTAGGATACCACAAACCAAGATTTGGAGTTCCTTTGAGATATCTAAAGATTCTCTTCACAGCAATTAAATGAGATTCCTTAGGATCACTTTGGAATCTAGCACATAAACAGGTAGAAAACATTATATCTGGCCTACTTGCAGTTAGATATAACAATGAGCCTATCATGCCTCTATAACTAGTATTATCCACACTCTTCCCCTTAGGATCAGAGTCTAGTTTAGTGGCTGTTGCCATGGGTGTTTTTGCAACTGCACAGTCTTGAAAGTCAAACCTTCTTAAAAGATCTTTGATATACTTTGACTGATTAATGAAAATACCAGTCTCAGTCTGTTTGACCTGCAAGCCTAAGAAATAATTTAGTTCACCCATCATGCTCATCTGATACTTAGACTGCATAAGCTTGCTAAACTTAGCACACAACTTTTCATTAGTAGAACCAAAAATAATATCATCAACATAAACTTGAACTAAAAGCAATTCACCTTTTATCTTTCTAAAGAATAGAGTTTTGTCAATTGTACCTCTTGTGAAGCCATTTTCAAGAAGAAATTTAGACAAAGTCTCATACCATGCTCTTGGTGCCTGCTTTAGTCCATAGAGTGCCTTGTCAAGTTTGTAGACATGATTTGGAAACTTTGGATCAACAAATCCAGGTGGCTGTTCTACATACACTTCTTCATCAAGTTTGCCATTTAAAAAAGCACTCTTTACATCCATCTGGTATACCTTGAATTTTGAATGAGCTGCAAATGCAAGAAACATTCTGATTGCTTCCAATCTTGCTACAGGTGCAAAGGTCTCATCATAATCAATGCCTTCTTCCTGAGAATAACCTTTGGCCACCAGTCTTGCTTTGTTTCTTACAATCATACCAGATTCATCTAGCTTGTTTCTGAAAACCCATCTTGCACCAACAATAGATCTATCTTTAGGTCTTGGTACCAGTTTCCAAACTTTGTTTCTCTCAAACTCATTTAACTCCTCCTGCATTGCAATTACCCAATCAGGATCCTGTAAGGCTTCTTCAACCTTCTTAGGTTCATTCTTTGAGAGAAAGTAACTATACAAGCATTCATTTTGAATTGATCTTCTAGTTCGAACACCACTATTTGGATCACCAATTATCAAATCTTCAGTATGATCCTTTGTCCATTTTCTAACAGGTGGTAAATCAACTCTGCTAGTCTCTCCCCCTAAGTTAGTGGTATATCTTGTAGAAGAATTCTCTCTACCTTCAAAAACTCTCCTTTGATCAATAGAATCAGTAGATTCCATATTGCTGCTAGTTACTGATCTTTCCTCAGTAGACTCTGAAAGGTCAGTTCCTGATGGAGTAGACTCTGAAACATCAATTCCTGATGGAATAGATTCTGAAAGACTAGTCTGCTCCTGATGATCACTTTGTTCTCTCTGATTTATTTGCTCCCCCTCAACAGTAGCATTCCTTTGAGAAGCAATAGAAATTCCTTCAGAAGAACCTTCATCATCACTTGAGAGTATCTCAGAAATCTTCAGATTTTCAAATTCCAATTTGTCATGGCTTTCATCAGTTTGCAAAATTCCAAATTTCTTATCATCAAATGCAACATGAATTGATTCCATAACAATGTGAGTTCTGAGATTATAAACTTTGAAGGCCTTAGATGCTGAATATCCTAGAAAAATTGCTTCATCCGATTTGGCTTCAAATTTTCCAAGTTGTTCTGGATGAACTTTTAGGACATAGCATTTGCATCCAAAGATGTGAAAATATTTCACACTTGGTTTCTTTCCTTTGATCATCTCATAGGGAGTTTTTCCATGACTATTTACCAAGGTACAGTTCTGAGTGAAACATGCAGTGTTAATAGCTTCTGCCCAAAAGTAGGTTGGAAGTTTTGCATCTGCAAGCATGGTTCTTGCTGCCTCTATGAGAGTCCTGTTCTTTCTTTCCACTACACCATTTTGTTGAGGTATACCAGGTGCAGAAAACTGTTGAGTGATTCCATTGTCTGCACAAAACCCCTCCATTGTAGAATTCTTGAATTCTGTACCATTGTCACTCCTAAGTACTTTGACTTTGTACTCAGAGTTATTATGAATATTCTTGATGAGTTCAATGATTTGCTGAGGAGCTTCATCCTTCTTGTGTAGAAAGAACACCCATGTGAACCTTGTGAAATCATCCACCATAACTAGAGCATATCTTTTCTTGCTGATAGACATAATGTTTACTGGACCAAACAGATCAAGATGTAGCATGTGAAATGGTTCAGTAATTGAGTTTTCAGTCTTGCTCTTGAAAGTGGTTCTTCTTTGCTTTCCAAACTGACATGCATCACAAAGTCCATCTTGCACAAAATTCGCCTGAGGTAGGCCTCTCACCAAATTGTGTTTAACAAGATGATTAAGCTTCTTGAAATTAAGATGTGAGAGCTTCTTGTGCCAATTCCAGCTTTCATCATTTGTTGCTTTGCTGTAGAGACATCTAACAATTCCTTTAGATGTATCACTTAAGCTGGCTTCATATATGTTACCATGTCTTTGACCAGTTAGAACAATGTCTCCATTCTGCATATTCAAGACTTTGCATCCTTCTCTGTCAAAGATTGATTTGTAACCTTTATCACCCAGTTGACTTATACTTAAAAGAGTATGTTTCAAGCCTTCAACCAGTGCTACATTTTCTATGATGACATTCCCCAAAATAATTGAGCCATATCCCAGAGTTTCTCCTTTGTTGCCATCTCCAAAAGATATTACTGGGCCAGCTTTCCTCTCAAACTTTGTAAGCAGGGACTTCTTTCCAGTCATATGTCCAGAGCATCCACTGTCAAGATAATTGAATGCTTCTTTCCTATGCCCTGCAAACAAAAAGTAACTAGTTAGAATTTTTTAGGACCCAACTTTGATTGGATCCTTTCTTACTAGATTTAGAGACAACAGACTTTGAAGATTTTGCATTTATTTTACCTGTTGCAGAGTCAACTTTAGACTCTGATCTCACAAGCTGTTTGTGACTAGGAGTTTCAGATTTCAAAGAATAATAGTCATAATACAGTTCATGATATTCTCTACACATGTAAATGGAATGAAGTAAACTACCACAATGATAACAAGCTTTTTGTGGTTGGTATTGAATTTTCTGAGTCTTGGGGAATCTGGACTCAGTTTTCCAAGAAGGTTTTTGATTGCAGTCTAGGGCCAAATGATTATGATTTCCACACTTATAGCATTTTTTCCTAGGTGCATCAGGTACATTCTTGTAATTATTATCTTTGTTAATACCTTCTTTTCCATTCCTATTTCTCTTGATCTTGCTAGACTCTGAAAGACCATCTAATCTCTGTTTCAACTGAGACTTAGACAGAAACCCTATGTTTACATTCTTAGGTTTCTCTAACACTTTCTCATCTGAATAACTATTGTTAATTCTCTTGTGTACAACAGGGGTACCTTTTGAATCAACAAATTTAACATGATTAGGTTCAGAAACAATTTTCTTACCTTCAGATTTAGATGTGTTAGCTTCTACCTTACTATCATCATTGACAATAGCTACTTTTTCTTCTTGTCTAGCCTTATCAAAACCTAAACCATTAACCTTACCACGAATTCCACTCTCAAAGATTTCTATTGTCTTCTTACTGGAATTGTTAATGGTCTTAATCACATCTCTCTCTTCTTCTAGTTCTTTTCTGACATAGTCATAAGCCTCAAGAATTACACTATAATCATGCTTAGCTTTATCAGAACTCAACTTGTATTCTTCCATTTGAATTAATTCAGATTCAAGAAAATTATTTCTATCAACTAATTTATCATTCTTAATCTTAAGTTCATCTCTTTCACAAGTAAGAATTCTAAAATTAGTCATAAGATTCTTAAACTCAGCATGGATAGATCTAATTTCATCAGAATTTAAGCTATCAAATGAATCAAGAGAGTGAAGTGATACCTTAACAGAGGATGGAGAAGTTTTCTTTGGAGATCCAGGTTTGTCTGAACTATTGGCCATCAATGCAATGTTTTCATAATCCAATTCATCTTCAGAGTCACTGGAATCAGCCCAATCCTTCTGTGTGACCATAAGTGCATTACCTTTTCCTGAATTCCTAGGCTTCTTACACTCACTAGCAAAGTGTCCAAGCTCGCTGCAGTTAAAGCACTTGATCTTGGCCTTATCAAGCTTGACAATTGTACTTTTGCTCTTGTCACTCTTCTTCTCCTCCTTCTTTTGAAAAGGTCCTTTGCTAAATCTTCTTCTGTTGAATCTTCCTTTCTTGAAAGCTTTAGCAAACATAGCAAAGAGTTCTTGCATCTCAGATTCAGAATCATTGTTGTCAGAGTCCATATCAGTAGTCTCTGACTCAGAACTTTCTTTGTTTTTCTTCTTCCTCGAATTCTTTACAGCAATCTCTTCATGCTGTTCTTCAGGAAGCTTCTTTACTTCAGATTGAGCAGTAAGTGCAATAGTCTTCATCTTTCCTTCACTCCTGCTCTTCTTCTGCTGCTTGTCAAGTTCATAAGCTTTCAATTTTCCATATACTGCCTCTAATGAAATCTCATCCAGATCATTAGCTTCCTCAATCGCAGATATCTTCTCATTGTAGAAATCAGGCAAAGCTTTCATGAACTTTGTATTCATATCCTCCAAGTCATAATATTTACCATGCATGGCCATCTCATTGATGAGTTTTGTAAACCTATCAAAGGTATCAGTAAGTGACTCACCAGACTTGGATTCAAAGTACTCATACTGTTGTATAAGTAATGTCCTCATATTCTTCCTGACAGGCTTAGTTCCTTCACAGTGAACCTTAAGATTGTCCCATATATCCTTAGCAGTTTTACAAGAGAGAACATAGTTAGTGAGAACAGAATCAAGACTGTTGAATAATATGTTTCTCACTTTAACATCTTTGAGAACATTCTCCTTGTCCTTATCTGACCATTCAGATTTTGGCTTCTCTGCTGTATGTTCTGGAACAACCACACCATCAACAGTTGCTTGTCCAACGACCTTTGTTGGAACAAAAGGTCCATCTCTGATTCTGTCAAGATAATCAGGATCTGTTGCTTCCAGATGATGCAACATCTTTACTTCCCATAGAGTATATTCGTTTCTCTTGAGCATAGGGATTTTAGTATTCCCATCCTTGTAACCAGACATGATTGCAGATCTTTATGATTATTCGAAATCAACCTGCTCTGATACCAATTGTTAACTCGAATAACTTGTAGAAGGGGGGGTTGAATACAAGTTATATAATCGTGTCTGATTTTTGCTTGATTATAAGAACAAGAATAAACGAATGAATCAAACTCTTGTTTGTATTAATAAGATCAAATACAAACTCTACCAAAGGTGTACAATACCTTTAGCAGCTGCTGACAATACAAATATCTCTCTGTTTGTTTCGAACTCTCGAATACAAACCTTATACAGAGCTACGCACACGAACTCACAACTTCGTCCTTACAACACACGCTCTTTACAATGATATTGAGAGAATATTTATAATGCTACCTATCAACTAATAACAGAAAGATATAATCTATACATGACAATGTTCTGCCTTCTAGTCGATAGTTTCCTTCAATAGAAAACTCTTTCCTTCATAATATCTTCTTGCTTGTTCTTCAAACAACGATCCTATTTTATAGCACTTGCCAGTTTCTGTAGCATCCACAATGACATCATCAGTAGCATGACTGATATCAGGATCTGTACACTGCATCAGTATCTGATCAACCATCAGTATTGGACCGTCATCAGGATTTGCTCTCTGTTCCTGACATGTAGTCTCCGATACACTGTTCATTCCTGACTAAACTATACAGATAACTGTCTTACACATAAAACCTATATACAGTGCTAAATCCTTTATAAGATCAGGATTACAAGAAGTATAATGTGTAAATTCTATTCTTAACATCACAACTTATGAATTATTCCTAACATACTAGCATAGACTTTGGCGCTGTTCCCTTCCTTTTTTGTAATTGCTAGCAGTGACTTTTGCACGCTGAGCACAGAACTTGCATGGCGAGCATTTTTTTCTCAAATCTCCATCTAATCTGAACTCTTGGTCAAGGCTGAGTTGGATACAAGAATGCGGCATAGACACTTTTATAATGCTGAGGGATAGTAACTTTTCTTGGGCATCTTATTTGCACTCCTTAATACAATTGGCTGCTATGAGAAGCTTGTAGGCTAGACAGTAGTGAGAGACCAGAAAACACAACACATTAACAGAGCTGCCCGCGTGGTTGTGCCAGATTTTGCATGGGATAAATCATTACTTAACTTGTCCAGTACAGTCATAAGAATGATCAACTTGAGCTTGACAATTTAGAAGCATTGAAACAACAAATACAGTGCGTTCCAGGAAAACAGATATAGGCAAAATAAAATGTGGTAAATGAATCAACCTCACTGATCAATACTTTTTCTAGCCAAGTTTCTATATGGGCAAATTTGTGGGTGATGTTTTCACAGGTTGCATTTTGTTTTCATAATTATCACTGGTTGTATGTGATAGAGAGTTAATGTCCAACAGTATGCATTTGTATCCCATGGTTAGTAACATAATGTGTAAGCTCCTGTTACGAAAAAAAACCCACAGAATTCTAGTTTATATTATTATGCTCCATTCATAAAAAAAAACTAGTTATCCTTCATTGTCACCACAAATCATAGTACTGTGATTCTACAATCCGATAATACGGAAAAAAAACCACATCCAAATAATAGTTTAACTTAGTGCATTCAGGATTTTATCAAATCCACAAAATAGCAAGAGTTTCTCACTATGTTATTCGACCTAAACTATTTATGTAACCTAGATCATGCTCTTTGCCAAATTCGCAGCACCTTCCAATATAAGGGTTCTTTTACTATTTCCTCTCCACATCAATATTTTGTGGCAGTAGATTATCCACAACTTGTTCAGCAGTGCTTGTTGGTTATCCTGCATAGGAGTCATTTTTTAATTCAATTAGTTTCTGTAAATACATGAACATTTGAGTAGATTTATATATATATATGTATTAAATGTACCTTTTCAATACCGAGCCCGACTTTCCATCCACACAAATTACCCATATATGTCTCCATGTGCCTCATTACAAAGATTCCGCAGTCAATCCCGTTCATTTCAGTTTGCCAACCCATTCTATGAACTCGTGGTATCAAGTTTTTAATCTCACTTTCTTTTGGCAGGTTATATATTGATATCCATTGGCAAAAGAAATCATGCTGAGTTTATTAATACAATGTATTGATCAGATTTTTTCACACTCAGTTCCTCAAACTAAATTAACTAAAAAATAATGCTTCGAAGAACACATACCAAGCGTGCTGGCAAATCACCATAAATTTCCTCCACTCCATCTGTTTGGACTTTGTTATCTATGATCTCCAGTCGAGTTTTCTTCATGTTATAGCATATGATATAGTAATGTCCCATATCGTAAATGGGAAAAACAAACTGTAGATTACACAATAAACTCATAAAATGTATAATTTAATTATATGGTATGATGCATTAAAAAAAATGGAAAGAATAGATGTACATTTTTATCTTTCTTACCATATTGAAATCCTTTACTTCGTATTGCTTGTTATGCATCTCATTAACCATCTTCATGACATTATCCATGTTATCGTAAAAAGGAGCATAACGATCCGTCTTTTCAAATTCACCCTCTCCGACTTTAATCTGTAAGGGCCCATACTGCATCAAAATATATTAAACAGAATTAATTTTCCCCTTTTATCCACAACTAACATATATTTTAGACTTTGAAGTACTTTTATTAAGATGTAAAACACTTACAGTGGTTTCTGTATTCATGAACAGACGCAGAGGTGAAGAATCAGCTTTAAGTATCTCATTCTCGTTCAGCAGGTAGGTCCATGTGTCAATAAGTGTCGACATAACCATTTTTTTCTCCTGTAGTGATTGAAAATGTGCTTTTGTACACATTCTCTCATTCCATTCAAACAAGTTATCCCTAAAAAAGTAAAATATATCGATTAGTTCACATAGCACCCTTTAAGTTGGAAACAACTAATGCAGAACATATGACACAATTATGTAATAAACAAACTTTCTATTCCTCCTGTTTTGGAAAAGCCATTGCCACACATTCTTCTCCTCCGTTGTTAAGACATGACTAGCCACATCAACCACCCTGCTGACATATGGAGACCTACAAAGAGCTGATGCTTTTAATTCTCGTCGTGGTCTTTCCATTTCTGCAGTCGTTTTACCCTTTTCTCTGACATTTCCATACACATCATTCTCTCCAATAAATTTATTTTACAGAAGCTGTCTTGTACCTGGAATACTTAACAATCGTGAACAACCTTCAATCTGCACGTTATTGGTGTCATCTAGATCACTACAAAGGTTTTTAGGCATCAACTGTGACAACCCCAAAGAGTAGCTAGGTATGAAATCATCTTCATCTACTACAGCTGACTTTTTTTCTGCATTTCCAGCTACACTAGCAAATAGTAAATTCTTCGCTATTGGACTTGCAACTTCGAACAGTTTGAAATATTGGCTATATTCACTTTTCAGTTCTGCTAGCCTTGAATTTTGAGGATAGAGTGCTAATGTTACTTCAAAATTATTCAAGCACCTCCCATAAACATCTTCAAATTCCTTCAAATTTTTTTCAAAAGATATCATGTACGTCTGGTAGAACACAATGTAACACAAAGTACAATAAATAATAAGTTAGACTCCATATGTTAATTTCAGGTCACATTTTAACAACCACAATTAAAAGGAAATATTACATACGTTTTCGTCAAAATGCTTATCAATTTCTTCATCAACATGTGATTGCGTGTTCTGCACTTCATTAACTCCATCGCCACATATCTGTGATTAGTAATGTCAACATCCAATTAGCTAATGTAATAAAATTTAAGCTTGTTACATCGAAGTTTTAATGTCTTGAAAGTATTAAGGAAGAAACTAATTATGTACAGAGAAATATAGGGAAAATATGCATAAATTTAATTAAAGTACGAACGCACAAAATATACAAAATACCTCCAGGAAATTGGCAGTAATTCCAAGTAAATACTGTGGAAAAACCAGATTAAAAAGAAAAAGGGAATAAATTGCAATATGTACTTAATTACGAACAAAGTACTGCAAAGTCCTCCTTTTTTTGTGGAGAAATGGAGTACATAATATTGATCATTCATATGAGCATTGTATAATGTTAACATTTTAATCCTGATTTATACTTGTCATGAATACTACACATGAGATGGTGTTTACATCCGTGTAACATTATAAATCGAACCCCTAGACTAGTGCAGGTCATTTTTTACATACTTTAATTACCATAGTGAATTAAAGTACAACAGGCAGGACATGTATTATAATATAACGATTATAGGAGGATAGGTATCTTTGGTCTCCACAATACTCAATATATACCTCTGCAGTGTCGTTCCTTGGCTTCCTAGTTTTTGGTTTTTCCTCAGAAGAAGCACCTTCCTCAAACAAATTGATAGCATCTTTAACAGTCTGAAAGAGTTAGAAATTAATTGGATGTATAGGAGTCTCTAAGTCTGTGATACTCTGTACGTATATAACAAAAACAAAAAGCAGGACATTAATTGTGGAATGGGTCTCCATATAACCCAACTCCGATAAATTTTATTAAATTGAATATGCACTCCACACGCAGAACTGTTTTGCACATGGAAGCATTTATTTCTTATTTTTGGTAACAAAAAAATAATTATACAAAACATTGTCAGAAAAGGAATAACAACTGTTTGTGCATTAGTAAATAACGTTGATCAGATCATGTACCTTGGCTTCTATACGTTCTTCATATTTTAACGTTGGAGTATGCATATCTACCTCATGGAGCTGATTTATATCCATTTCTTCTTTTTGAACCGCACCCATATTTCCTTTGCTTGTGAATTTAACCTACAATGTAAAATTTAAAAATTTTGTTCCATTTATAGGTGTAGACCAGAGACCAATTAGAGTATGATTAAGTAAATAGGGTTGCATTACATACATCTATTTCTTCTCCAGCATTGACGACAACAAGTTTGTTAAAGCCATCCAGATTGTTTGTGTCATTGGACATAACTTTGTCTTGTGCTATAAAAGCATTCGACCCGTACTCCTGAAAATATTTGATTTAAAATGAATTTTTGAATTAATTAGCAGCTTCATTCCAATATGAAAGAAAAAATTATTTTAAAATAAAATGCTTAGTAATACACACATCCAAATTCTCTTCACCATCCATGTCTTGAGAAATAGCTCCAACTTCATTCTCGTTCTGTATATCTCCTTTAACTACTATATCAAGCATTGTCAACTCAGTACCATCGGTGTTTTCCTGCTGGCTTTCTTCCTATAAATGATACACAGCAAAAAATTAAACTAAATTTCAAAATATCAGACATTCATTAATAATTGGGTAATTTTACCTCCTCTTCGCCCTTTATCTCTAAGACACCATCCTGCACATGTATAAATTAAACTAAATTAATGATATAAGAAGATAAAGCCACTCAAGATTTTGTTAAAACAATTATTGTTCCCTTACCACAATCACATCACGAAATTTCACTACTTCACCTTCTCCAAAACTTTTATGTTTCAAATCATATTTTTGTCGTTCTCGCAATAACATATCTGACCAACCACGGAACGTTGGGTAATTTGCCTGAATGTATGTTGTTTCCCTACTCTTAACTTTGCTGACATACAAGTACTGCACACAAAAAATATAGGACATTAGTAGTCTTTGACATCTTTTCTTATATATGTAAAAACTTTAATTACAATATAACTTACAATAAGGAAAGGCAGTGGTCCTGCAAAGTTTCTTTTTGTATCTTCAGCCCAATAAGCATGAGTTTTTTTAAGTTTTTCAATCAGCAGTAGACACCAGTTATAGTTCTTGCACGTTTCAATATCACCGGAAAATCTCAGTATATCCCGAGTAAGGAAACTATTCTGATTTGATTCAATGAAGAAATTATACATCAGAATCAAGAAATTCCACTTGAAATTATCATCTGCCCTTGGATTCTCAAGAATCTTGTTCCTCACCATTGAGGGTCTTGATAGAGTATATTTTTATATATCTTCTAGATGATTTTATTCTCATATTTATTGTGTTTTGCATTGATTTGGATTTTTATTTAATAGATTTTATTGCTTTATTGTAGGAAATAAAAAATTCATGACTTGGAAGGATTTGGAGCAAAAAGAGCTATTTTGGAGATAAAATAGGAGAAAATTCGTATTATTGGGTTACACGGGCTGTGCTACACTGTTTTGGCCATATCTTGAGTTCCAGAAGTCAGAATTTGACGATCTTACTGTCCACGCGAAGCTTGTGGAATTATCTTTAATTCAGAGGTGGTCCAATAAGCAAAATCCAGTTGGAAGAGCCCCGAAACAGAGGAGTAAATATAGTTACGAATTTTAATTAAGGAATCCTATTCAGTTATGGAATCCTACTTGTAATTTATTTAGAGTACTAAAATACTTTTATTGGGCAAGACTTTTACAGCCTATATAAACACATCTAGGGTATTATTTTAAGGGTATTCATAACCTATTCTCATTACTATTCATATTTTTAGATCTAGAACTATTTTAGAGATAGACTTTTTAGAGAAAAGGGAGAGAATCAATTGGAGAAGAGGATTGAAGGAAGGAGCGAAGGAATTCGTCCGGAGTTCAAGACACTTCAAGATTTGTATTCTTTATTCTTAAATTCTAAACTCATGATTTGTGGTTTTTATATATATACACTTGTTTTGTTCAATTATGAGTAGTTAATTCCCTTTATCCAAGAGTTGGGTAGTATTCGTTGATTTATCGAGTTTGTTTGATTTCTCTTGTTATTGTTAATCTGTCATTGAGCGCTTTATACAATTAGAAGAGTAGCTAACTTTTGATTGTATCTTAGGAGTTGTGATAACTTGGAAGAGGAGTTGCAATTCTAGTACATGATATGATAGACATAATTCAAGTATTTGATTGGAAGATTAATATGCGAATTGTGAAACATATAATCCTTGGTTTTAATAGTTTATGATTATATCTTGATTATATCATGGAAGTGACAATTAGGTGTAGTTGTAGGCACTATAATCTACCTTGGAAGAGGAGGTTGTAAATCTTAGAAGGATTGTTTTTAACGAACAAGAGACACAAATTAGACATTCTTGGTAGTCAATTGAAGAACCCCAAATCTTGGATTATTTTCTCTCATCGTTATTATATAGTTTTTATTTGTTTATTAGTTTAATTTAGTTAATAATCATAATCACCAATCTATTCTTCCATACTTCTGAATTGCAAGAGATAAAAGACTTGAGATTGACATTGATATCAGTCCTTCCCTATGAACGAACACACAAAAATACTACTAACAAATTGGCGCCGCTGCCGGGGAAGGCAGCAATGTTGAGTTTGAGTTAATTGTTTCTTGTAGTTTGGATTTTATCTTTGTATATATTTTTCTTTTCTTTCTTTTTGTATTTCTTTCTTTGGAGTGTCTACAGGTTCTTTGAGGTAGACAACTTAAACAGGTTTTGAGGAGAGAGACTAGATGGAGTACAACTTTGCTTGGAACAACGCTTAGAATTTCTACAACAGTCAGGAACAATATCAAGATTTCAATCCTTACCCACAATTTAATGCTTATGAGGATTGTAATGCATATCAGGTGAATTCGTTCTATTCTGAGAACTCATTTTATGCTCCATATGCCCCTAGCAATGATTATTCGTATTCGTTTGAAAATCAATATCATGATGATGTTTATCCATATATGTGTGATGATGTTGATACGAGTTTAACTCAGTCTAATCCTTCTTTACTTGCTGATTGGGAGATTGCGCTCAATAAAATGATTCAAGGAACTCAGTCTAATCCTCCTTTACTTTCTTTGGGAGTTGTTGATAAACCAACTTTAGAGATTGCTAGTGACAATGATATTCCATGTGATTCAATAGCTTGGTACGAGGAGAATGCTAAACTAAATAATTTTATTTGGGAAGTTCGAGCAGTGTGGTATGAAGGTTGTTATAGAACTCCCCCTTGTGTCAATTTTCCTCTATGCCATGATTCTTGTTTAGCAATTGATGATAATGTTGTGTCTGATGAGTCTACTTGTGTAGTTGATAATTGTCCCATGCGCATTAATGATAATTTGGATGCAATTGAAATTCTACCAAATCTAGAAAATTTTGAGCTTAATACATTGGTAGACGAGATTAAAATTGATGAGTGTCCAATTATAGAAGAGAAGGAAGTTAAGATTGATGAAGTTGAAAATCTTGCTTTAGAGTATAAGGATCCGATTTGGGAGGAGTATATGAGTCGTGCTTATAATGATTATTCTGATGACTTTTCTAGCTATTTTGATGTTTCCAAGTCTCTTGAGCATGATAGGTTCTTGAAAGTTTTCGTACCTTTCAATGAATCTAAGGTTTATTTGCACAATATGCTTATATTAGAAATTCGTAGATATGTGCATATGTTTGCTTTTTATCCTCATTGAAGTTTCCAGGTATAATACGTCAAGCTATTGACGTTAAAGAAGCGCTTCGTGGGAGGCAACCCATGCATTAGTGTATGAAAAAAAAAAAAAAATTGAGTGTTTTAAAAAAAAAAAAAAATTAACAGTAGCGCACTCTGCACCCCCAACACGCAGGCAGCGCCTGCGTGACTGCTTTCCGCGCAGTCTGCTACCCGGTAACGCAGGTTGCTCCTGCGTGTCTGTCTTTCGCGCGCCCAGCGCCCCTGAAACGCAGCCTGCGGCTGCGTTACACCCTTGTTCTGCCAGATTTTTTTCCGAAAATTCTTGTTTTTCACCTCTAAAATTCCCACAAATTCTATCTTAACTCAAATTTCTTCAATTCTAAATTCCTATATCTATCCTACATCAAATCTTAACCTCTCCAAATCTCTCATACACTCTAAATTTTTAAATCTCATCTATCCATCATCTTATATATATACACACCTAGCCATACAAATCCAATTCCTCTTCTATTTATTTAAATCTCTAAAAATTCAATTCTAAAGAGGAATTAATTGCAAGTTCACCTCTTCAATTCGTAGTGGGTTTATTTCTTCTCTCAAATTTTATTTTGATTACGAATTTGTGTTCTTGTAAATTGGGATTTATATTATTCTTGATATATTGGGGTATTTTTTGGTGTGATATTGCTTGGTAATTTTTGGTGGAGCTTCTTGTGAGTTGGGTACTGATTCTTTTGGCTCGTAAGCATGGGAGAGATAGTGCTAATGTTGGGAAATTTCGTTTTCGACGGTGGAGGTTAAATTTAATCGGCTGATGTGAGGCTAATTGCTAAGGAAAGGGGATTTTTGCGAGGAAAAAAAATTGTTGGGTTGGTTCATATGATTGGTGAGTGGGTGGCTTCTAAGCGACTGAGGGGTGGTTTTCACAACCGACATCTTGATTCCAGGGGAGTTTTCTTTCTTTTCTTTTTAGTGTAGTTTTATTTTGTTTTTCGTTGTAGTTTTGTATCTTGTTCAATAGTTCATTGGGGACAATGAACCGCTTAAGTGTGGGGAGGTGTTCTCAACGTAGTGTATTACTTGTTTAAAAAAAAAAAATTAAAAATTTAAAAATACCAAAAATAATTCTAGCCATGCAATTTGATTAGTTGTTGTATTTTGCTTGATACACCCATGCATGCGTAGAATTCTTGTGTTTATTGACGCTTTTGTATGAGAAGTGACGTGCTTTGTTCTTGTGCACACACTTACACTAGCAAGTTGAAGCTGGTAGACTTAATTGGATGTTGTAAGTGATTAGAATGACATGAATATGTGCAAGATGACTTGGTTTTCATGCTTTGAGTACAAGTAGGTGCGTTAGAGAGTCTTGTTACTTGGGATTGATTATGTTTTGTCACACCAAGTGAGTTTTGAGCCTATATATATGCATATCTTTTGCATGATTTTTCGTTTGCTTGAGTGTCCACATGTTGTTTACATTACTAGCACTTACTTGAGATCTTTCTTGAAATGCATGACATTACTTGATGATGAGATGATAAAGGCAATTAGGTATAACCTCGTGTTTCCCATATTTCCACACCTTTTATACATGATCAATTAGTTAACCCTTTGAGCTTAATCCTATTCTTTCGGTGACACACCACATTACTTGCCATTATCCTTTTTATTCTATTGGCCTTACATTGAATTTGAACCTAAATTGTCAAAGGCTAGTATCGTGCTAAAGGGAGTAATAAGGTGTTCATAAAAGGGGGGGTTATTGATGATCATACTTTTGGGGAATATGGATTTTGGATTGATGCTTGCTAGTCGAAATTCATAAAAATATCTATGGATCATTGTGTTTATTCCTTAGCTCTCTTGAAAAAAAAACAGAAAAAAAAATAAATAATATAAATAAATAAATTTGAGAGCATTCTTATGTTTGTATGATCCTTCTTCATTCGACTAGTCAAGTTATTATGTAAGGGTTATTGAAAAATCCAAGTGTGGGGAAGTATTGGTTTTAATAGAAAGGGAGTTGAATAATGATTATTGTTGGGTACTAGCTTTTGACATTAACCTGTTTTAGCTTTACTTGACATACCTGGTCCCTAGCCCACGCTACAACCCGAATAAAGACCTTTTGATTGTCATCAGTGATGTATGTTGTGTTGAGAGTGAGATTGATTGCGAGTGTCAAGTTGTGTTTATGATTTTGTTGGAATTGAGTGATACACTTAACCTTGTTCTTGAGTGAATATTCGTTTTTGAGTGAAAGGTGAGTTATTACTTGTTTTGGCATAGGAGATCCCGGGTTTAGACTTAAAGATGTATTTCTTGTGAGCTTAGTATGATTACCAACGATTTTTACACACTTGACATGAATTTTTATGACCTTCTGAATGCTGGTTGAGTAGACTACGTGAATACTTGCACTTTCGACACCAAGACATCGTATGTTTGCTTTGATTCTTAAGTTGATGTGGCATGAGAGGACTTGTGTGTGTGGTGTTGTGTTAGCATTGATCTTTTGCATGGTTGGATGAATTTTGTGGGTACATTCACAATAAACCCTCACGAGACAACACTCGTCCTACTAGGGCTGCCTAGGGGTTTAACGGCTTGTTGCATATGCTCAATGCAATCGTGTCATCTACGAAAGTGATGTTTGTTAGGACTTAGTTTTTATTTCACTTATTTGCCCGAGGACGTGCAAATGCTTAGTGTGGGGATGTTTGATAGAGTATATTTTTATATATCTTCTAGATGATTTTATTCTCATATTTATTGTGTTTTGCATTGATTTGGATTTTTATTTAATAGATTTTATTGCTTTATTGTAGGAAATAAAAAATTCATGACTTGGAAGGATTTGGAGCAAAAAGAGCTATTTTGGAGATAAAATAGGAGAAAATTCGTATTATTGGGTTACACGGACTGTGCTACACTGTTTTGGCCATATCTTGAGTTCCAGAAGTCAGAATTTGACGATCTTACTGTCCACGCGAAGCTTGTGGAATTATCTTTAATTCAGAGGTGGTCCAATAAGCAAAATCCAGTTGGAAGAGCCCCGAAACAGAGGAGTAAATATAGTTACGAATTTTAATTAAGGAATCCTATTCAGTTATGGAATCCTACTTGTAATTTATTTAGAGTACTAAAATACTTTTATTGGGCAAGACTTTTACAGCCTATATAAACACATCTAGGGTATTATTTTAAGGGTATTCATAACCTATTCTCATTACTATTCATATTTTTAGATCTAGAACTATTTTAGAGATAGACTTTTTAGAGAAAAGGGAGAGAATCAATTAGAGAAGAGGATTGAAGGAAGGAGCGAAGGAATTCGTCCGGAGTTCAAGACACTTCAAGATTTGTATTCTTTATTCTTAAATTCTAAACTCATGATTTGTGGTTTTTATATATATACACTTGTTTTGTTCAATTATGAGTAGTTAATTCCCTTTATCCAAGAGTTGGGTAGTATTCGTTGATTTATCGAGTTTGTTTGATTTCTCTTGTTATTGTTAATCTGTCATTGAGCGCTTTATACAATTAGAAGAGTAGCTAACTTTTGATTGTATCTTAGGAGTTGTGATAACTTGGAAGAGGAGTTGCAATTCTAGTACATGATATGATAGACATAATTCAAGTATTTGATTGGAAGATTAATATGCGAATTGTGAAACATATAATCCTTGGTTTTAATAGTTTATGATTATATCTTGATTATATCATGGAAGTGACAATTAGGTGTAGTTGTAGGCACTATAATCTACCTTGGAAGAGGAGGTTGTAAATCTTAGAAGGATTGTTTTTAACGAACAAGAGACACAAATTAGACATTCTTGGTAGTCAATTGAAGAACCCCAAATCTTGGATTATTTTCTCTCATCGTTATTATATAGTTTTTATTTGTTTATTAGTTTAATTTAGTTAATAATCATAATCACCAATCTATTCTTCCACACTTCTGAATTGCAAGAGATAAAAGACTTGAGATTGACATTGATATCAGTCCTTCCCTGTGAACGAACACACAAAAATACTACTAACAGGTCTTATTTCAGAACTTGCACAACCGGGGAATTGTTCTACCCATTTTGAATAAGCAGACCGGTCTTCATTGCACTCAACCACTGCATTCCCATTTGGCAAACCCGTTACACTGTGCACGATATTTTCAGTTATCTTAATAGTCCCTGCTTGTAACACAACTGAACAAGTTGCCCCATCGAATGCTTCAACAATGTTATAACCTAAGTTGTGAGTGTAACACAACATCCTAAAATTCAGCAATGCCCCAAACCCAGTAGATCTTACCCATTCAATCTGTGGTTCAGACAAATTGAGAATGACATCTGACATAATTGAGGGTGAGAATTTCTTTTGGATGTAACGATTATAGATTCTCATTGCTTTCTTCTTTGTCCTGCTTCTAGGGGTACCATCCTTCAACCCCTTTCCAACTGATGTTCTTTTTCTTTTTAGAGCCATCTTTTCGTTGTTTGGACCAGCTTTAGTTGAAATCTGCGCATAATCAAGAGAACAAAATAGTAAATTACAAGTATAATACGAGGCGAGTAGTCCATAAAAAATTTATAAACACATATTTACTTAAAATTTTCCATTCTGCAATATATTAACCTTTTCTTTCTTCTTCTAGGAACGTGCTTGTTTACTTTTTAAAGTATTCTCTTTTTTATACTTAGCACTCAAACTCCTTTTTTGCGTATCCTGCAAGACGAAAACAATGTCCAATAAATATATTACGCAATATGACAACAATCCCAATTACAACACGAAATTAAAAACAAAATTTATTGAAATCTTACAACACTTTCCATGCTCAGTTTCCTCTCGTTTGAAACATTTTCTGAAATTCCCCCAAATTCCACAATTGCAGTGCATTCAATTTCATTCATAGCTAACTCTCTTGTAAACCTCAGTCTGTTTTTATCAGTACTGTACCTTTTGCCCACAAATTTATTACTCTCCTCAAAATTCTCTTTTGGAGTTACAAAATCGTCATCTTCATCACTAGAAACCGTTTTTGCCACCGTTTTGCGGTTACTCATTTTAGTCCTTTTATTTGAACCATCCAGCACATTGCTATGACTGTCTGTACTTCCACACAAGTCAATGTATACAGGAGGTTTTTTCGGCCAATTGTAAAGCCAATGATTAGCAATTAATCTTCCACTACGTCTACGGTCTGCATTAGGAAATTTGTAAGACTTTAGAGGTTCTTTTAAGTTAAAACTATATTATACTTCACACATGTATTCTCAAGTACAAACAAATTATTTTACAATTTTTTTTTCTTATAAAATAATTCTTACAGACTAGTTGTATTTGCCATAAATCATGACGCACATAACCTTTATTCAAATATATCCATTTCTTTAAAAAAAATCATATGCAGAACAAACTATATGAATAAATTTAATTCTCCAAACCAAAATGTTCATATGATTCTCCATTAACGGAGAACTTACTTCTTTAAAATTAATAAAAAACATCAAAAAACACTGTACATTGCAACCATTTTAGCAGGACAGTTACAACAATATATCAAAGCACATGCAATACCAAAAAACAAAACTACATTACAAACCCCTAAATATGTAGAACAGATAAATTCAACAGTACAATTCAATTAATGGAATCAATTGATTGAATTGTTGTAATGTGCTTAAGATGAAGGATTGGGAAATATATACCTTGACTCATCTTCTTTGTTGTTCTTCGTCAGTCACTAAAGATTGTTCCTCGTTGCTAATTGATTCGATTGCTTTTCTTTTATACACAATAGGCGATAATCATTTGAAGTAGTTTATAATACTGCACTCTCTTTTGGATGAGGGATTGAATCAGTTTGTAGATAACTCAAAGTCTCAGTAACTGCAATGTTAGTGAGAGTATCGTGCGAGTCAATTGGGTTGTGTAACTGTCTGATAATCGTTGAAATATTGTGTATGTATAACGCTTGTTCAATTGCCCACATATTCTGCTAATATTACGAAAATGCCATTAAATATGATTTATTTTAGACCGCAGGATGAGATTTGATCCGATGGTTGTGATTATGGTCTCCAGGGACTCCAAAAAAATCAGTTCCCTATTGAGCCCAACTATATATATATATATATATATATATATATAAAGTTATTTAAATTCTACATTTTTACACATACAATTTTATAAGGAATCTCAATTATGTGAAAATAGTTTTCAAATATATTATGTACTTAATAGGTTCCAAGTACATAATATTTAATATATACGTTTAATAAATATATTTGGGTTAAATGGCAGTTAGGTCACTCAACTGACTGAAAACTTTCAGTTGGGTCATCCAACTCAAAAAACTTTCAATCAGGTCTCGTAACAAATAAAAACTTTCAATCAGGTCATTTTACACGTTAAATGACCTGATTTTAATATGTTTAATGACCTAATTTTATCGTGTTTAATGATCTGATTGAAAGTTTTTAACATGTTTAATGAGTTAATTGAAAGTTTTTATTTGTTATGTGACCTGATTAAAAGTTTTTTGAGTTGGATGACCCAACTGAAAATTTTCAGTCAGTTGAGTGACTTAACTGCCATTTAACCCAAATATATTTATATTGTTTAAGTACACCACAATGGTTTAGTAGTAGTTCTGTTCTACCGGAAAATGTGTTCTTTTTTGCTCCAGCCATGGGTTACAATGTTGCTAAATGCTAGGATTTGCTCCAGACAGCACTGTGCTACGAATTAGGGTGGCAACATCAGATGCGACTTAAAATCCTACTCGATCAGTAACTCGATTAACTGAGAGAAAATCCGAAAATGATAGTGTGCCGAATACAATTTGATCAACCCGAAATTGATCCAAAATGACCTGTTACTAAAAATTTCATTCCTTTACACTCATAAATTTAATTTCATGATTTTAACATGACACGAAATTGACCCATTTACCAACACGAACACGACCTGAAACCCGAAACTTATTGACCCATTTACCAACACGAACACGACCTGAATCCCGAAACTTATTGACCCATTTACCGACACGAACACGACCTGAAACCCGAAACTTCCACCTCTCATGTGTTGGTGTTGTAGGCTCATTGTGCAGTGCCAGTAACACGACAAAATCATATTTGCCCGTATTTTACTCTGAGATTAAAGAAAACGACGAAGCCCCCTAATTTGGAAGTTTAATCTAGGATGCTTTACCCCTATATTGCTATGTACATGGAATTATAACAATTTCAATAGGAAATAAAATAGATATCTGTGGCATTATAAGACTTAACATCACGGATGTGATTATGTTACAGTGGTGAAAAATGTTATCCAGTTATACAGAATTACCCCCTAATACCACATGCTCTGCGAAATCTCAATAGCTAGTGACAGAGATATGCAGCTACAAATTTGATTGGTTGCTATTTCCGAGAGACCGAGACCATGTCCAATACGCGAAAAACATCACAGGTATACAGAGATAAAATTATCTACCTTAGACCTTTACCACCTGGAACATCAATCCATTCAATCTGTATCTCCACTTTGCCGCTCTTAACATTTTTCAGTTTAAGGAACATGTCTTGAGTGATTTTTCCCTTGTTCCACACGACAGCACTTACATCATCAAGACAATTTTCTGTGTTGGGCTCAACACTGCGAATTGTAGTACCATCTGGAAGGCTTTCGGTCCCCGCCCTTACGCACTCTATATACGGTTTAATATCGATATCCGCTTCCCCCAGCACGTCATCCACAGTGAATGTGTCTTTGTCATATACTGTCTGAAAAAGAAGATTAGTAACCATAGTTACTGAAGTACTGCAGTAAAACCTCTATAAAATAATATCATCAGGACCGGCAAATTTTATTAATTTAACGAGATTATTAATTAATCGAGGTTAAATTTACACTATCGCTATTATGTTGGGACCAAAAAATTATTTTGAAAATATTAATTTATAGTGGGTTATTAATTTATAGAGGTTTTACTGTATCTCTAATTCTCTACACAAACCCAGCAAAGAAATAAAGTGCAATAGGTTTTTAAACATTTGTTTCGCGACTTGAAGAATTTACCAGTTTTCACCACAGCAGGACAGATTTCTTACCTGACTAATGAGTTGATTTGTACAAAAAGAATATTGTAGACAAGGTAAGATTGGTGAATGCATAGTATACAGAGAGCTACGACCAAGTTTTAAAATCTAAACATTTTCAGGTACAATATATTGATTGCGCAAGACTTTTTCATGTCAATGCAAAATCCAGTTTTCTAAGAGCAGTGAATTTTTGCTAGCTTCTGAACTAAAACATGCCAAGTAATATAACCCCCAAATATATAAGTTCTGGGTAAAGCACTAAATGTAAGCTATGGCTATCATAGTATACAAAAGCCAACATTTGAATTACGACTTCAACGAGACATGCCATAAATAACAGGCTCTTATGATGCACTTAATTCAGATGAATATGGAGATATGCTTACTAGTTTAATAGGAGTTGTTATATCATTAATTGAGAGAGTCAATTCATCATTCCACTCAGGATTGCACTGGTTCTTGACTACACGAGTCTTCAGTTTCTGCAAATGTTCAAATATGCTATTAGCCGGAAACAAATAAACAACATAGGAAGATTATTATGTTGGACAAATAATTAAATATTCGATATGGATAGACTGTTTTCTACAAGAGAAAAAATAAACCACGAATTTTTGATAACGTGCTCCGGTTATAGTACAGGAAATGAAGAATAGCCTGTCCATTGTTAATCGGGTAACTAGTTTTGTTAGAGTATTTACTGATGTCCACCACAGCATGCAAATTAAGTTAATTTCAATTAAAAAACTAGCTAAATGCATTGATCACAGCTTTAGTGGAAGTCTAACCGGATCATCCCAAGCCTAAAGGCACATATCTATAAAAGGTTAATTTTTCTTTTTCTTCTTCTTCTTCTTCTCCTCTTCGATGTGGTACCAAAACCAAAGTGACTTAAATCACCCATTAGCCAGACCACATAGTTCAGTTGTTCAACCTGATCTATTACTACTGGTGTACTTTAAAAACTCAGCATTAAAGAAGTATAAACATAATCTATTGCCTTACTAAGTTACTATAACCACGCTAATTTGAGAGTAACTGCAAAACTTTGTTAAACTACTTTTTGTGCTCAATAACACTAGAGATCGAGAGTGGAACCTCATACACGGAGCTAGTAATTGGAGGATCGAAAAATCTTGTAACTGGGGGGGGGGGGGTAGAAGCTTTGACGTGTGTTACTTAAGTTATAAGAATTTCTCAGCCCAAGAGTTAAGAACTTCATAAAAAAGAATAACCACTTAGAATAAGGAAACATCTTACATTTGTGTAAAAAGTGCAAAATCGTATTACTATGTCTCCTTAAGTATCTTGATTGAATGGAACATTTGTTTTGATAACGAGAACACAAGTATGTACTTGTTGTCCTAAAATTGGCATGGGATGTAAACAACCTCATTAAATAAATCGATGGTCTATTGGCATGATGACAAACATGGTGCATAGAGGAGAGCCTCAGTTAGCATTGCTTGTGGATGTGGTGCAAAAATGACACAGTCTTTCTGATAGAAAATAACACAAAAGTTTGGTTAGAACTTAAGCTCTCATCACACCAAGTGTCTATGACATATTATGCAAGTAGACATGACCGAGAGAATAGAAGAATGACAAGGCTTCAGCTCTCATCTCATGGGAAGGCGACGAAAGGGGCTTAGTGAAGGATAAAAGATGAAAAAGATTGATGAGAGCACGAGTTTTCATCACTCTTGATTGACCAGAAAGGACTTAGCTTAGACTGCACTCTAGTCTCTAGTGGTGGTGAATTCGCTCTGAATGCATGATATGCCTCCTCCCAATTCCAAAATTGTGTGTAGCCTCTATAATTTCAGGAAACTTGTGGATAAGTATCCACTCATGATTTGTCGGGCTGATAAGCCACACTAGTTGGGAGATTATAATGGAATAATAAAGTTGTGTGTTTAAATGCAGGCGATAGATGAATCTGCGCCTCGTTGAGCAAAAGCCAAGCCTAACTAAGTTACTTGATCACTTATAAATAGGGTACTTAGAAATTTTGTACGAATTGATTGATAATTAGCAACAAACTGTGATATCAAACGATTCAACATACGAGCTCAACCACAACTACTAAAGATCCATTTCCGGTACAACCTTCAAATTTGTATTATAACGAAATTCCACGTACAACAATACTTATCATCTATACAAATTAAAAACAATAATAACAGAATACAGTGATAACAACTTTATTATACCATAATAAAGTTTTGTAGATTTTAGTAGATAACAACTTTATTTGGTTTTGTAGATTTTAGTAGTTGTGGTTGAGCTCGTATGTTGAATAGTTTGATCACTTATAAATAGGGTACTTAGAAATTTTGTACGAATTGATTGATAATTAGCAACAAACTGTGATATCAAACTATTCAACATACGAGCTCAACCACAACTACTAAAGATCCATTTCCGGTACAACATTCAAATTTGTATTATAACGAAATTCCACGTACAACAATACTTATCATCTATACAAATTAAAAACAATAATAACAGAATACAGTGATAACAATACAGCTTTGTTAAACAACTAGAGATCAAGAGCTGAATATGACACACATCTTTTAATAAAAGATTATAATCTTTTAATAAATATATTACACATTAATTATAAACCATTATAATTAAGAAATTTCATCAAAATAAGTAGAAGATGTACAACATGTTGGATTCGACGGGATCCAATCCATTATTTATGGCCCATCGGGTTTTATTATTAATCATCTAAATAAGACTTGAGCCTAATTAATAATTAAATATATAAATAGCACTTAATATATATTTAATTATTACATCTAATATATATCTATTTAGATATATTTATTTATAATGGCTTAAGTACCCAAGCCCATAACTTTGATGGACGGTTATGGGTTTAGCCCATTAGGGTTGGTCCCATTATTCCCTCTATATAATGAATCTTATGCAAGAACAAAAGTTACGCTTCTTATAATATTCAGAAAATACACACACCCCATCCTTACGTATAGAGGAGAATAGTGAAGATCAAAGCCCTCAAGTACTTGCGCTTTTCGGACTCTCTCACGATCATTAATGGCCTCTTTTGATTCAGGTACGCTTCCGCTATTAATTATACTCATAGTCTTGATCAGGAGATTCATGTATATTATTATGTATATTATTATGTTGTATATATACATGATTTATTCTAACAATTGGTATCCGAGCAAACTCCATGATTAATTCCTTGAGTTTATTAAAATAAATTGAATCGATTTTCTTGATTTTGGCGAACACGATTTTGACATGTATGATTAAGGTTTATTTATATGTCCATGTACGTTGTTTAGGTTAACAAATTTGCATTATGTATAGCCCGATACGAAGCATGCCTAATTGGCCGGTATAACTGGTTGTCCAATTTTTATTTTTTATTTTTTATTTTAACTTAAACTATCATGTTCATGCCGTGTATATATTGTATGCTTTTTCATTATGTGGACATAGAATTAAAGTATAACATGGAACATTAACATGAAGAATTTTTAGTTATAATATAAGCTTCTATGTACCAGAAGGTTTTAGAGTTAATAGAATGGTTGAAGTCCACTAACCATATACGAGTACTGTAATTGTATAAACGGGCATGTTAAAAACGATCCTTGTCATTATTATTTTCTGGGTTGGATGTTTTTTTAATGTAAATTATTAGCTGTCTTGCTGATATCGATGGATTAGTATTATTATTAATAATAATAATATGTTTTAAAGGGATACTTATGATTATTAATTAAAGTATTAGTCCCTTATGAAAATTATTAATTAAATATTCGGACTAATGTAGTGATTAGTGATTTCTTAATTATTAAAGTATTGGATGGACCAACGAAAATCTTTTACTTTAATTATTAGGAGAATTAAAAATCACCTAATGTACGTGTACAAGTTGATGTACGAATCGGCCCAACGGAAGATTTGTATATTAATTTTGTAAACGGAATTTTTAAAGTTCAAATTGTAGAATTTAAATTATTTTCTGCCCAACGGTGATATAATTTAATATTTTACTTTTTGTAATCTCATGTTTAATGATAAAATTAATTTAGTATTGATTATCGGCCCAACGGAAGATATTAATATTAAATTTAATTTTGATTGTAGGAAAATTTTTGTGTATTTTATTTTTCCTATTTAAATAAACTGTTTATCCCTCAGTTTATTTAGCTTATGTGTTACTTGGTGAACTAACTGTTTTTCATCATGTGGATTATATTTATTGTACTTGTTGTACTTATGTGCATGATTGTGATTAACCTTGATTCAGCATTTGGTCCTGTTTCACTTACCAACTACTTTTCACACATTGAACCATTGAGTGGCTCTAATTTTAAGAAGTGGAAAGAGCAAATTGATCTTACGTTGGGAGTTACTGCCTTTGATTATGCCATAAGGGTTGCAAAACCTGCTGCCATTACAGCCGAAAGCTCTGCTGAGCAAAAGGCTGATTATGTAAAATGGGAGCATAGCAACCGTGTTTCCTTAATGATTCTTAAGGGCTCCATTACTAGTGCAATTCGTGGAGCAATCCCCGAATCTGATAATGCAAAGGAGTACCTAGCGAACATTGAGGAACAATTCAAGGCTTCCACTAAGGCTCAAGCCACTACACTGATCTCGAAAATGGTCACTCTCAAGTATAATGGTTCAAGTGGTGTTCGTGATCACATTATGAGAATGAATGATATGGCTGCTCAGTTAAAGGATATGAACATGGAAATCTCTGAAGGTTTTCTCGTCCACTTCATAATGACTTCTCTTCCTGCACAATTTGGTCCTTTTAAGATCAACTACAATACGCAGAAAGAAAAGTGGAAGATGAGCGAGTTGATTTCTATGTGCGTTCAAGAAGAAGAACGCCTTAAGTCTGAGAAGGTTGAAAGTGCTCATGTTGTGATCACGACACCCGCTAAAGGAAAAGGAAAGAAATATGGCAATAGTCAAAAGAAAAAGGGAATTGATGCAGCTGTCACAAAAGACAAGGGACAGACTTCTGGCACAAAGAACTTTGGAGGTCCTAAATGTAACTTCTGCAGAGCTAAGGGACACATAAGGAAAGAGTGTTCCAAATTTCGCGAGTGGTTAGATAAGAAAGGTAATGCATCTATTTATGTTTGTTATGAAGCATTTACATCTGAAGCTCCTTTAAATACATGGTGGATAGACACTGGTGCAACTGTGCATATAACTAATTCATTGCAGGGATTCCTTTCCGTGAAGAAGCTAAATAAAGGAGACCGATATTTACTCGTTGGAAATGGAGAGAAAGTACAAATTGAAGCTGTAGGAACTTTCCGACTTATGTTGGAAAGTGGTTTTAATTTGGATTTAATGGATACTGTTTATGTTCCCAGTATTACTAGAAACCTTATTTCTGTTTCAAAGTTAGACGCTTATGGATATTCGTTTAAATTTGAAAATAAAGGTTTTTCTCTATTTCTTTATTCTGAGTATATTGGCTCTGGGCTGTTAGAAGGAAATCTTTACAGATTATGTTTGAATGCTTCTTTTAGTGAATCCTTAATTTCAATGAATGTGCAAGATGAAGTTGCAACTGGTTCTAAAAAGAGAAAAAGAAATGATGAGAATTCCTCAAAATTGTGGCATGAACGACTTGGTCACATATCCAAAAGTCGAATGGAAAGACTTGTTAAAGAAGGACTTCTTCATCCATTAGATTTCTCAGATTTTGACACGTGTATTAAATGTATTAAAGGAAAATTTGTAAAAACAAACAAAAAGGGTGCAACTCGTAGCACTAAGTGCTTGGAGATAATCCACACTGACATTAGTGGACCATACACTCCAGGCATAGGTGGTCATAAGTATTTTATTACTTTTATTGATGACTACTCACGTTATGGCTATATTTATCTTTTGCATGAAAAATCTAAAGCACTCGATATGTTTTAAAATTTATAAAGCAGAAGTTGAAAAACAACTCAAATTAGATATTAAGGTTGTTAGATCTGATAGAGGAGGAGAGTATTATGGAAAATTCTCTGAATCTGGACAGAATCCAGGACCTTTTGCCTTATTTTTGCGAGAGTGTGGCATCGTTCCTCAGTACACAATGCCGGGTACACCCCAACAGAATGGTGTTGCTGAGAGACGAAATCGAACTCTTATGTATATGGTTCGAAGCATGATATGTCAAAGTACGTTGCCAGAATTTTTGTGGGTTGAAGCCCTTAAAACAGCTATGCATATCCTTAATCGGGTCCCAAGTAAGTCCGTGCCTAAAACACCTTACGAAATATGGACTGAAAGGGAAGTCAGTTTTGGATATATGCATGTATGGGGTTGTTTGGCTGGAGCGAAAATATATAACCCACACATCAAGAAATTGGACCCTAAGACTATTACTTGTCATTTTATTGGTTACCCCAAAAGATCTAAGGGTTTTAGATTTTATTGTCCATCACACACCACTCGAATAGTTGAGACTAGAAATGCAGTATTTTTTGAGGATGCTGAAGTCAGTGGGAGTACATCTCGAAAGATAAATCTGGAAGAGATTCAGGAAAATGTCCCTATTCCTATCATTCCAGATATTAGTGCACCAGAAAATGATGATAAAAATGTTGGTGCAAATGAGAATGTACATCAAGAACCACCTCAAGATGACAATAACACTACTGAACCTCTCAGGAGGTCAGAAAGAGTAAGACGATCAGCAATCTCGGATGATTATATTGTGTATTTAGATGAAATTGAGTCTAATATTGGCATGGGACCTGATTCTATTTCTTATAAAGAAGCTATTGCTAGCAACCATTCAACTCAATGGCTTGTAGCCATGGAGGATGAGTTGAAATCCATGAAGGATAATGATGTATGGGATCTAGTTGAGTTGCCACAAGGGGTCAAAGCTGTAGGCTGCAAATGGGTCTACAAAACTAAGCTTGATCCTAGTGGTAACATCGAAAGATATAAAGCTAGATTGGTTGCAAAGGGCTTCACACAAAGAAAAGGAATTGATTATAATGATACATTTTCTCCTGTTTCGAGTAAGGACTCATTTCGTATCATCATGGCTTTAGTAGCTCATTATGATTTAGAGTTACACCAAATGGATGTTAAAACTGCTTTTCTTAATGGTGACTTGCATGAGGATGTCTACATGTCACAACCGGAAGGTTTTGTAGTCAAAGGCAAGGAACACATGAAATGTCGGTTAAAGAAGTCCATATATGGATTAAGGCAAGCTTCTAGAGAGTGGTATATTAAATTTGATGATGTGATTGGAAAATTTGGGTTTAAGGAAAATTTTGTTGACCAATGCATATATCTAAAAGTGAGTGGGAGCAAGTACATTATTTTAGTACTATATGTGGATGATATTCTACTCGCCAGTAGTGATATGAATTTAATGCATGAGACAAAGAGATTTCTTCATAAGAATTTTGATATGAAGGATCTGGGGGAAGCATCTTATGTCTTGGGCATTGAAATTCATAAAAATAGATCTCATGGAATTTTGGGTTTATCACAAAGAGCTTATATTGATAAAGTTCTCAAACGTTTTAACATGCAAAATTGTTCTCCAAGCGTTGCTCCTGTTGTCAAGGGTGATAAATTTAGCTTGAAACAATGTCCGCGAAATCAGCTAGAATTGGATCAAATGGAGCATATTCCTTATGCTTCGGCAGTTGGGAGTCTTATGTATGCTCAGGTTTGTACTCGTCCAGACATAGCATATATTGTTGGAATGCTAGGACGATACCAAATAAATCCAGGTCCGGATCATTGGAAAGCTGTTAAAAAGGTCATGCGGTATTTACAAGGTACAAAAGATTTTATGCTCACATATCGAAAGACGGATAACCTTGAAGTCATTGGTTATTCGGATTCCGATTATGCTGGGTGTAAAGATGAGTTGAAATCCACTTCAGGTTACATTTTTATGCTTTCTGGAGGAGCTATATCATGGAAAAGTGCTAAGCAGTCGCTGCATACCTCTTCTACAATGGAAGCTGAATTTGTGGCTTGCTATAAGGCAACGAAGCAAGCTCTATGGTTGAGGAATTTTGTCACGTATCTCAAAATAGTTGACACTATTTCTAGACCACTGAAAATTTATTGCGATAATAAAGCTGCTGTTTCTTTCTCTAAAGACTACAAGATAAGTGATGCGACAAAACACATAGATATAAAGTATCTTGTAGTGCGAGAAAGAGTTCAAAAACAACAAGTGTCTATTGAGCAAATTAGTACAGTTGCTATGTTGGCGGATCCATTGACAAAAGGTTTACCGCCCAATCTCTTTCGAGAACATGTTGCTAGCATGGGTTTGGTTGATAATCTTTCTTATTGATTCATGGATTTTATTGTAAGACACTAGTATTGTGATCACCTTATGTTATGGTTTTTGGACAAAGTATTTAGTTTGTTACTTCTATTATTGTGCACATTCGAAGTTTATTGAACAAACAATTATGTAAGGACCTCATGGACATATTGATTTGCTATTGATTATGAAATATTATGTTGTTCATGACTTAAGCTAGTATCTCTGTTAAGTTTTATAATTATACTTGGATTGTAACTGGAGGACGGTTTCATATTTGTACATGAGTATGATACTACCTTTAATTCTGTTCTTGTATGATGTAAGATTTAGCCTGTCTTATGGGATGTAATGCTCAGTAATAAAAGTCTTGTTATATGTATGTTGATGATATACTGACCCTCGGCCAAGTGGGAGAATGTTGGATTCGACGGGATCCAATCCATTATTTATGGCCCATCGGGTTTTATTATTAATCATCTAAATAAGACTTGAGCCTAATTAATAATTAAATATATAAATAGCACTTAATATATATTTAATTATTACATCTAATATATATCTATTTAGATATATTTATTTATAATGGCTTAAGTACCCAAGCCCATAACTTTGATGGACGGTTATGGGTTTAGCCCATTAGGGTTGGTCCCATTATTCCCTCTATATAATGAATTTTATGCAAGAACAAAAGTTACGCTTCTTATAATATTCAGAAAATACACACACCCCATCCTTACGTATAGAGGAGAATAGTGAAGATCAAAGCCCTCAAGTACTTGCGCTTTTCGGACTCTCTCACGATCATTAATGGCCTCTTTTGATTCAGGTACGCTTCCGCTATTAATTATACTCATAGTCTTGATCAGGAGATTCATGTATATTATTATGTATATTATTATGTTGTATATATACATGATTTATTCTAACACAACAAGTATCACATATCAAGCAAACCTGGGATACAAACACACATATAAACACAAAGTATAAGCAAACCTGGGATACAAACACACATATAAACACAAAGGATAAGTTAACATGTATAACAAAAAAAGGAAAAGGTAAGAAAGATGTAAGATAGTAAGGACCTGATCAGCCATGGTAACGACAACAAAAGGATCACTACTAGTTGTATCACGAGAAATAAGGTCCATTCCTCTGCGAACCCGAATCCGAAGAAGGCCCATCACATCATCCATTTTTCAATTTTAAGATTCGAATGCTTCTCCTCTTTCTTCTTTGTTTGTTTTTTTTAGATTCAGAAAGACAGGAAATCTTGAACTGCAGAAATGAAATCTTTTTGCATGTGATGACACCAATTTATAAGTGATGATCGGTTTAGCTGATATCTACGGGAAAATTCGAATAACATTCACAAATACACAGTATGTGATGTGACAATAGAGGAATATGCTCTTATCACAAACTTTAGTTGCCGAAAGTGAAGTGCCGCTTGTATCGGATGATAGATATATAACTTGTCACGCGTCAAGCTCCACAACCATCACATATTAATCGACATCTTATTATACTCATCATAACAAGAAATATGTTGTAATTACTTAAATTATCTCATCATGATTACAATTATTAGGAATTTGATAATTAACAAATTATTATTATTATGAACTTCACCTTGGCAAATTGCTATTATAAACGATATATATCCGTAAAATATCGGGTGAAGGTCAAAATATCTTTTTTTTTAAAATAAATAATCAAAATATCAATTGACGGGCTTTTTTTAACCATTATATATGACATACATGGTGGTGGACATGCGTGTGTCTCTGTATACGTATGCACCACATGCGTGTGTGTAGGTCATATGCAGTAAACAGCTTGACACAGAGAGAAATAACTCAAATAAGGGCATCTTTTTTTAACAGTACATGCATATTATAGATGCGTGTCTTGTGCATCACATGTATAATATGTGTGTCTTATGCACGTGCAGGCTGGGCTATTTTTTTTTTTTTTGCTAAATCCTAAACTCTAAGGGTGTGTTCACTTGGAAAGAATGGAATGAGGTAGGAATGGAATGAAAATTGTAAACAAAATTTATGAAGAAAGAGGGATGTTGGGGGAAATAATGAACGAATATGAGGGAGAAGAAGTTTTTTATGATGAAGATTGCAAGGAAAATGATGAAGATTGGGAATGGAGCATTCCTTCCAAAACATGTGGGTTAGAATTCTAGTTCAAATTATTTGGAGAGGAATGAAATTTATAAACACTTTCCCCAATCTCCCCCAAATAATAGTATAAATTTTATTCCATTCTCCCCTCATTCCATTCAATCCAAGTGAACATAGCCTAAGTCCATATACGATTTATTCATCATTTTGAATTTTTCTAAAAACTTAAATGGAAAAATTGAACCCAAAATGTTAATGCAATTTATTCGTAGTTCTGAATATTTCTAAAACCTAAAATGAAAATGTTGAACCCAAAACGAATACAAATAAAATTTAAAAATTTTAATTAAAAAATTGAATATTTGTAAATTCCAAATGAAAAAAATTGAATATTTGTAAATTCCAAATGAAATCGGTTAACTTCCAAATAAAAACTAATTAACTCAAAAAATTGTTAAACCCCTACGTATATGCATAATCAACCTACGCATATACAACATGCGCATAGAGTTAAAACACGCAACACTCATGTTATACATTCACATTATTTGTTTGGGTTGTCTTCTTGCTTTAGCAAAATAGCCCACATCAGTATTAAGAGGGTGTTTGACATTACTTAAAATAAGTTATTTTTGACTTAATGGAGGTATTTTTAATTTAAATGAGAAAGTAAAGTTGTTTACTTTAAGAGCCTGTTTGGCTACCCTTACTTAAAGCCAAAAGCTCCTTTAAGGAGTTTTTGGTGTGTTTGTGTAACGTGGCTTTAAGCCGGCTTTAAGTTAAAAAACTGCTTTAAGTCAGAAGTTACATTTAGGTACTTTTGACTTATGACTTATGACTTATGGAGTTTTTTTTTTTTTTTTTTCAAAATTCTTGTAAAGCTTAAATATCATGAATTTAAAATTTTTTTAAGTCAAATATCACTTTAAGTCAAAATTATTAAATTCCCATTTAACTTTAAGTAAAATTACCCAAACACATTCATTCAACTTAAAGTAAACAACTTTACTTTCTCCTTTAAGTTAAAAACACCTCCATTAAGTCAAAAGTAACTTATTTTAAGCAATCCCAAACACCCTCTAAGTTGAATGAATGTGTTTGGGTAATTTTACTTAAAATTAAATTTAAATGGTGGTTTAATAATTTTGACTTAAAATGAAATTTGACTTAAAAAAAAATTGAATTCATAATATTTGAACTTTACAAGAACCGTGAAAAAAAAAATCCATAAGTCATAAGTCAAAAGTACCTAAATGAAACTTATGACTTAAAAAAGTTTTTTAACTTAAAGTCAGTCTTTAAGCAATTTACCCAAATTAGGGATGGCAAAACAATCCGAACCGACGGATACCCGATCCAAAACCCGACTTTTTGGATATCCAAAACCCGACTTTTTGGATATGGATATGGATTTGAATTTCATACCCGAATTTTTTTGGATATGGATATGGATTTCATGTATACCGATCCGAAACCCGAAACCCGATCAAAACCCGAGCCGAACCCGAAACCCGAAAAATACCCGAATTTTATTTATTATATTTTATATTTTCTATATTATATATTTTATATATTATATATTATATATAAATGTATATTATAAATACATATTATACATACACTTATATATATATATATATATATATATATATATATATTATATAAATGTATATTATAAATACATATTATACATACACATATCTTTGAGACATAAGATATGGAAAGATCGAGAAAATAAATTGTCATGGATGTAGCGGTATTTTTTAACTTACTTACACAATTTTTTTTATTTTTTTGTTAAGCAACTTATTTACACTATTTTTAATTTTGAATACCCGAAAAAACCCGATCCGATCCGAAACCCGATGGATTTGGATTTGGATATTGAGTTTTGGATCCGAAACCCGATACGATCCGAAACCCGAAACCCGAAAATATTTGGATTTGGATTTGGATTTTGCAAAACCCGAGCCGAACCCGACCCGTTGCCATCCCTAACCCAAATAAGCCGAAAAAGTTTCAGTTGCCAAACAGGCTCTAAATGAACATGCATGATGCATGCGTGATATACGCATGTGGTGGGTAAAAAGGCTGACGCTCTATAGGTATTTTACTAATTTTAGACATTGCATGACAATTGGTAGGTATTTTGTCATTTATTCTAAAATATCTTCTTCCATAAGTTTATTTTCTTATTTGTTTGCGGATTAGATTGCTCTAGAGATCATACTCCATAGATTTCCTAGTAACTGGATGGAAGATCATCCCATATGTCTTAACCATTTCTTGGAATGTGATATCTAGGGGTGTACACAGTTCGGATTGAGGTGGGTTGGAAGAATTTTTTGACCCAACTCAATTTAATTGGTTTAAAAAAATTTCAACCCAATTCATTAAAATTAAATTCATAATCCAACCCAATCCAATCGGTTTCGATCGGTTTGGACGGGTTATGAATAAATATTAAAAAAACTTCATAAAAAATTGTTATCATTTTTGTGGTTGCTGAAAGAATGAAAGGTTTCAACATATGTTTAATACATTTCAGCATAACATGATTGCGAAAAAAATTAACATACGACTTGTATCTCATAGTTTTTATAAAAGATATAATGTTGCTACTTTCTCTCAGTAAACTTCATTTACTTTAATGATTTGCATGACAAAATACATGAATATACATGGCTGGTACAAAGACATGTTAGCACTACTGCTTCGCGGTACTGCAGTAGGCACTCTTCTTTCAATCTTGATATATATGTAAATGGGCCAATGTAATAATGGATCATGGATATAAAAAATATTTATTAAATTAATTTATTTTTTAATCGGGTTGGGTTGGTTCGGTTAAAAAAAATTAAAACCCGTACCCAACCCATTTAAATCGGTTTAACGTTTTTTCAATCCAATTATATATCGATTTAAAATAAATCGGTTTGGATCGGGTGAAATAGTGTCGGTTTGGATCGGGTTGATCGATTTTATCAACCTGTGTACACCCCTAGTGAAATCTTAATCTAGTTTGTAAATTTATATCTGGTAATTCGTTCATCTCGTATATTTTCATATTATGTATTTTCGTGTTTCGTGTATTTAAATGTTAAATTCAAACACGATCCATTTAGAATCCTTGTACTTTTATGTTCGTTTACTTCTTGTGCCGTATCTTTATGTAATTTTAAATAAAAGTAAAAATAAAAATAAAAATAAAAAAGTAAAATATTCAAAAACTAATGTTTTCGATTAAATTATTACTCCCTCTCTCCCATCCATTTCCTTACAATTTCCTTTTTGGTACGTCCCACCAATTCTTTACATTACTAAAAATAGTAACTTTTAACAATAAAATACATTATTACATCCACTACTTCACTCTACTTTTTCAACACTTTACACTATTACACCCACTACTTCACTTATTTTAATAATAAAATCACTATTACACCCACTACTTCATTTATCTTAACAATATTTCTTGGTCTCCGTGCAAAAAGACAATGTAAAGAAACAACGGGGACGGAGGGAGTACAATATGTACAAAATATATATATTTTTACATCATATTTATAAACAACATAAAAAAATTATGTGTAAAGCTATAAATAAATGTTAATTTATTTTATTATAAATATAAATATATCTTACATAAATATTAATATTTTTATATATTTATTTATTTCGTGTATTTCATATCGTGTCGTGTACACAAAGGATAAACATAAAATCAACAATAAATCTCGATTGTATATTTCTGTATTTATGTACTTTTATACCCCAAAATATAAATATAAATATTTGTATAAAATGTCCATTTTATGTCTTTGATAAATTATCGGGACTATTTGTCGGCTGCTCTGCAACTTTTTGTGCCAAAAAGAAGGTGAGCCGTCTGTGGTGTCATAATCGGTCTTCTCCGTTGTTGCAAGTTGCAACTGTGCACTTGTGGTCTATTCAGCATCCTCGTGCTGAATGGAAACTGTTGCAAAATCCTTAAATATCAATACTCCCTCTGTCCCATCCATTTCTTTACAATTTCCTTTTTGGGTCGTCCCACCATTTCTTTACATTACCCAAAATAGTAAGTTTTAACACTATTACACCCACTACTTCACTTATTTTAACAATATTTTACACTATTTCACCCACTACTTAACTTATTTTAACAATAAAATCACTATTACACCCACTACTTCACTTATTTTAACAATAAAATCACTATTACACCCACTACCTCATTTATTTTAACAATATTACACCCATTTTACACCCACTATCCTTGACCTCCGTGCCCAGCCGCCATGTAAAGAACTGGCTGGGACGGAGGGAGTACAATTTTACTCAAAATTTTCTTTCTAAAAGTGTATTCGGTGGTTGTTCATGTTTGTTTGTATCTACTATCTTCCTATATTCGCACAATTTAGATAAAACTAGGTAAGAAAGCCGCGCTATGCGCGACACAAAAATATTTTTAAAAATTGTGTATATATCTTCGTCCCAACTAATTCTTTACCATTTTTCAGATACTTTCAGGCACGCAAGATGTATTTTAGGGATAGTTACTTAACTTATTTTTAAAATTTTCTTATTTTGTATAAAAATATATACATTATATTTTTATACTGAAAAATAAAATTTTAAAAATAAGTTATGAAATTACACTTAAAATGCACCTTAAAATACGTGCCAGAAACCTCATTCTGAAAGGTAAAGATCCTATTGGGACTGAGGGAGTACTAAATTTGAATGTTAAAGAATTGTAGAGAAAAGAATTAGTAAAAGGAAACAGGTTTCAGTTAAACTCTTAAGTATTAATAATAATATTTTCGAAGATATCGACGACACCTATTTTGTTGCATAACAAAAATGCTTTTGAAATTCAATATTGATAAACATTTGTAAAGTTCAACGATAGATAAGTAAAAGTAATATTTTTGTATCTTTTTTGCTGTCAATGGCATTATGAGAGAAGTGATTTCTTAGTTTGTTGATAAATTTGTTTTTGTGGTGGAAAAAAGAAGCAAAATGTAAATGATGATAGGTGTGATTGACTTAACTTGTCGATAGCATGACAAACAAAACAGAATTCAAATATACTCTTTAAGTCATGCTTCATATTTCTTGGAGTGATCCGAGACCTGTATTTCTTCATTTGATTAATTTTTTGAGCATTTATAAGAATTATTTTTGTATGTAATATTAGATTTAAATTCATGGACACATGTTCAAATGGTACTCACATATTGTAATAATTTTATATCAAATCTTATAATAAATATGTACATGTAATTATTTTCTATCTCCAATAATTTTTTTTTTAAAATCATTGGAATCTCAACAAACATTAAGTCGTTTATAATTAATTAAACAAACAAAATGAATATTCTCTAACATATTATCAACTTCATCAACTCTATAAAGGTCTCTTACTTTTTTCATATCAAATTACAATGTCAACATAATTTTTATAATAAAAATTTATAAAATATTAAATATAACTAATTAACTTCTTAAACGCCGACGCTCATCTCATAACATACATGCATGATTAATTGATTAGCATTAATATAATAATTTGTGTAGTTAGAAATTTAATTTAATCCAACACAAAATAATGAAACAACAAACGTATAACTTTTTTCATGGATTTAATCGGTAAAGAAAAAGGTTGGATTGGTTCAATTTAATCGAGTTGGCCACACCCCTGTGTAAATTGTTCATGTGTAAAATTAAATTATACAATTTGCTTGTATTTAAACTGTGGATGTTAATTGAAAATTTTATATACTTTCGTATCTTGTCATGATTATCATGGTCACTGATTATGAATTAATCGAAATATTAAAATCGTCTATTTATTATTGCCAATAAAAGTTGCATCAAATTTGAATAAAGATTAGAAATTTAAAATATTAATAATTTTATTTTATCGTTTTACCTTAAAATCAATGGACTTTTAGATAGATAATTAATATTTTATATTAATATAATAATTATAAGGTTCTAATAAAGATTTCTAAAATTATACATTAAGTATAACATAAAGTGTACGGAAATATTTTTAAAAATCATAGATGTAACATCATAGTTCGTTGAGTTTTATTATTTGAAAGTTGATATGATGAATTGAAACTTGTGTAAATTGTTACTTCCTCCGTCCCACCCATTTCTTTACATGTTTTCAGCACTGCTTGGCATGCATTTTATAGTGTATATTAAGTATAGTTCCATAACTTATTTTTAAAATTTTCTTTTTTTGAATAAAAAATTTATACATTAAATTTTTATTTAGAAGAAAAAAAATTAAAAACAAATTATTGAATTATACTTTATAGGAGCCTTAAAATGCGTGTCGACCCCTCTGTCCCCAGCGTAAAGAATTCATTGGGACAGAGGGAGTAGTAAATTTGAATGTTAAAGAATTTTAGGGAAAAAATTAGCAAAAAGGAAAATTTTTTTAGTTAAACTCTTAAGTATTAATAATAATATTTTTGAAAATATTGACGACACCTATTTTGTTACTTAAAAAAATGCTTTTGAAATTCAGTATTGATAAACATTTGTAAAGTTCAATAATGGATAAGTAAAGTCATTTTTGTATCATTTTTGCTATCAATAATGGCATTATGAAAGACGTGATTAATTAATTTGTTGATAGATTTGTTTGTATGATGAAAAAAGAAGCAAAATGTAAATGTGATAAGAGGTGTGATTGACTTAACTTTTCTATAAAATTAGGTTGCATGACAAACAAAACAGAATTCAAATATATTTATTTAAGTCATGCTTCATATTTTTTGGAGTGATCCTAGACCTGTATTTATTCATTTGATTACTTTTTTTGAGCATTTATAAGAACTTTTTTGTTTGTGATATTAGATTTAAATTCATAGACACATGTACAAAATGGTACTCGTATATTGTAATAATTTCATATTAAATTTATAATAAATATGTACATGTAATTATTTTCTATCTCCAATAAGGATGAATTTAAAAATCATTGGAATCTCGACAAACACTAAGTCGTTTAAAATTAATTATACAAATAAAATGAATAACTTCACCAACTCCATAAAGGTCTCTTACTTTTTCCATTCCAAATTACAATGTCAACAAAATTTTTAGAATTTTTTTTTTATAAAATATTAAATATAACTAATTAATTTCTTAAACGCCGCCCGTCTCATAACATATGATTAATTGATTAGTAATAGTATAAGAATTTTTGTAGTTAGAATATTAATTTAATCTAACACAATATAATGAAACAACGAATATATAACTTTTTCCATGGATTTAATGAGTAAAGAAAAAGGTTGGATTGGTTTAATGGATTTCTACTCCAATTTTGCTTGTATTTAAATTGTGGATGTTAATTGAAAAATTTATATATTTTCGTATCTTGTCATGATTCTCATGGTCACTGATCACGAATTAATCGAAATGTTAAAATCATCTATTTATTATTGCCGATAAAAGTTGCATCAAATTTGAATAAAGATTAGAAATTGAAGATATTAATTATTTTATTTTATCGTTTACCTTGAAATAATTGTACTTTTAGATAGACAATTAATATTTTATATTAATATAATTATAAGGTTCTAATAAAGATTGCTAAAATTTTATATTAAGTATAAAATAGAGTGTATTTAATATAAGTTTAATAGGTGCAATTAAAGACTAATTACAATCCTAATAAATGCAAGGAAATTATTTTAATAATAAAATCAAAAATGTGAAAAATCAAGAAAAATATTTTGAAGCTTCTGAGTGAAAGCCTCTCCGATCTCCTGTCATTCGCGCGGTTTATAAATTTTTATTTAAATGTTGAAAAAAGATTATTTAATTCTTTTATTTTTAAAAATTGATTGGTTTTTAAAAATTTCCTAAAATAAAAAGATCTAAAACAATAGGCATGAATAATTAGTATTAAAAAATAACTTTCATTACATATCTAAAATTTTGATTATCTTAAAAATATCGACAAAATAAAAAGTACTAATTACAATAGGAACGTAATCTTTACAATCAAAAATGATAAATATTAAATATAACTTAATAACATTTTTTAAAGCCGACACCCCTTTGAAACATACATGTTTAATAATAGTGTAAAAAATTATGTAATTATAATGTTAATGTATGTCAACATAATATAATGAAATAACGGGTATATAAATTTAATTCGATTTAATCTGCCATTATAAATGGTTGGTTTTAATTAATTTAATCAATTTATCATAATTCATGTGTAATTTATTCATGTGCAAAGGTAAAAACTGTCTTTATTATTTGTATAAAAATTTGAAATGTTAAGCGAAGATCTATATATTTTTATAATTTATCTTTATATTTATATAATTTATTATAATTTTCACAATCACCGATAATAAAAATTAGATTGTCTGAGAAATTAAGATCGTTTACGTCTGAGAAGAAATTGCAGTGAATGAGTAATCTTGAATAAGGAATAAAAAAAGACTTAATATATATAATTTTAAGTCATTTTAAAACCTGGTCGGTTTTTTTAAGAATTTTCTAAATAAATTAATTTAAAACAATTTACATGAATTATTAGTTAAAAAAAGACTCTAATTATATATCTAAAGTTTTAATAATCTCAAAAAAAATCATAAACATAAAAAATAGTAATTACAATACGAACGCAATCTTTACAATTAAAGGTTATAAATATTTAATATAACTCAATAAACTTTTTTAAAGTCTACACCCCTTTTAAAACATACATGTTTAATAAAAGTGTAAAAAATTATTTAATTAGAATATTAATTTGTGTCGAGATAATTTAATGAAACAAAGGGTATTTAACTTTTTTATAATAACCGATAAAAATAGTTGGATTTATTTAATTCAACGGTTTGGTCATAATCTATGTGTAATTTAATCATTTGCAAAGGTAAACATTTATATGTATTATTTCTATACAAATTTCAAATGTTAAGCGAAGATCTATATACTTCTATAATTTATATCGATTTCCACAATCATTAATAATAAAGATTGTTTAAGAACTTAAGGCCATCTGTGCTGTAATCGTTCGAAAAGAAATTATAAATAACAATAATCTTGAATAGGAAATAAAATGACAAAATATAAAAAAAATTAAGTTGTCATTTTACATATATATATATATATATATATATATATATTGAAATAATAATTATAGTACACAACTTCCTCCGTCCTTTTGATTTGTTGTCACTTTTTTGTCACTGACACGTGCATTTTAAGGATAGTTCCATAATTTATTTTTAAAATTTTCTTTTTATGTATAAAAATAGAATTGTTCTATTTTTATACAAAAAAGAAAAGAAAATTTCAAAAATAAGTTATGGAACTATCCATAAATTTCACCTTAAAATGTGTGTTCTATTTTTATACATAAAAAGAAAATTTCAAAAAAAAGTTATGGAACTATCCATAAAATCCTCCTTGAAATGCATGTCAAACATCTTATTTTGAAATGATAACAAATCAAAAGGACTGAGGGAGTAATTTTTTTTACAAAGTTTGCTAATTTTTAAATAAATAAAATAAAGTAAAATTAATATCTATTTAATAGGTGTAATTAATGACTCATTAAGATATCATCAAGAGCTATTTAATGCAAAAAAAATAAAAGAATTTTAATAAAAAAATAAAAAATACGAAAATTCAAGAAAACTATTTTAAACGAATCTGGTAACTTTTCGATCTCCTGGCATTATAGGCATTATAATATATATAGATTGGGTGTCCCCGAAATCGATCGGATCTATCAGTACGTCCATCAATCTATCTAAATATATGAATAATATGGGTCCGAAACCTCTGTCGCTTTCTTCATGTCCCCTTTTTTTTCTAACCACATGAGCACTCTTTTTGTATTAGAAAAAAATCCTTCTTTTTCTAATACAAAAAGAGTGTCCTAAAAGAGTGTCTTTGAGAGGCCTATTTTAATAAATATTAAAATGGACAGTAGGAGCACTCTTTTTGTATTAAAAAAAGAAGGAAACACCAAGGGGACATAGAGGAAGGGGACAGTCGGACAGTGGATCCCAGCTCGAATAATATGTATTGACGTTTACAACAAACTAGCTAGGGTAGAGCATGGGCCGGTTCGGTCCGGTTTTAGGGTAAAATCGGAACCGGAACCATAAATTCCCGGTATCTAAAATCGAAAACCGCAACCACCGGTTCGGGTTCGGTTTCAGTTGCGGTTTCAAAACCCCAGTTCGGTTTGTAACGGTTCGGTTTCGGTTTTAAAACTGGATGAAAATAAAAATGAAAACAATATATTAGTTTATACAATACAACTTCAAAAATGCACTATTTTGGATATTGCATATGAACTGAAGGTCTGAAACTCTAGTCATACCTATGAGTATATTTATTTTTTTACTTGACAATGTCTACTTGGAGTTATAACAGGGGGAATAAAAAGGCGAAGCTTGAGAAAAATGGCATGACAGTAGCTAATAAAAGGATGGATACAATTTTTAGTTTATAGTTGATACTGTTCCAATATAATATACTCCCTCTGTCCCAACCAATTGTTTACACTTTCCTTTTTGGGACGTCCCAACCAATTCTTTACGTTTCCTAAAATAGTAAGTTTTAACACTATTACACCCACTACTTCACTTATTTTAACAATACTTTACACTATTACACCCACTACTTTACTTATTTTAACAATAAAATCACTCTTACACTCACTACTTCACTTATTTTAATAATAAAATCACTATTACACCCACTACTTCATTTATTTTAACAATATTACACCCACTATTCTTGGTCTCCGTGCCCAAACCAAATGTAAACAAATGGCCGAGACAGAGGGAGTATATAAGGTTAAGATATGAAGCCCTTGCTTATTACTTATTAGTACTAAACATCTCCGCAACATGCAACACAAGTTGCCTCTCACACTATGTAATATATATATATATATATATTAATATATTAATATATATATATATATATATATATATATATATATATATATATAATTTATATAAATTTTTAATAACATATAAAGATAAATATTCTCTGGCTCATAATTTGAACAGTCTTACATAGAAAACATATACCAATTATATATATATATATATATAATGTAACACCCCCTTCCTAAAATGGGAGGAGATATTTGTGAAACAATCTGTGAGAAATAACAATATGTATGCGAATAACAAATCGGTGTATAAAAGTGAACAAACAAATAAATAACAAACAGAATGATATAAGAGAATCTCGAGTCCAGTGGAATAGCTGTCTCCTTAAAGCTATTTCGCCTCTCACCGTGTGTGTGAAACGATAGCCTCCCAGGATAAAACGAGAGAACGATGGCGTTGCAGAGAACGGCACCTTCGGCGAGCAAAAACGAGCAAGAAACTATCACCAGGGAGAGAGAGGTATTGGATGTGTTTTGGATGTGTTTAGGCTGCGAATGAGATGATTAAACCTAGACCCTAAGGGGGGTATTTATAGGTTTGACAAACCTTGCTCGCTACACAACTGCCTAAAATAATTAACGCGTTAATTAAAATAGGCTGTAACGATAAGGTTAGAGATAAGACTTGTGCACTACTCAATATCTGCAATTAAATAATATCTCGGATTTAATCAAATCAATCAAACCGATTCTGATTTATTCGAATTAATCAAAACAGATTTTGATTTATTTATTTTAAGCCCAGTGGAAATAAAAAAATAGCAAAACTAGTCCGGGTTTAGCCGGTCCAATTTTCTGCTGCATTCGTGTCCGCAGGTCGCACACGCGGAAAGCCCGAAGGCTTACGAAGCCTCGGTTTTCCCCTCGAAAGCCCACAATTCGCACCCCCTGCGCGCCCGCGTAAGAGATGGAGCAACACTTAGCCAACACAAGTGAACACTACTCAAGTGTTGTACTATATAAAGTCATGAAAACTCTTTTTCCATTTCAATGTGGGACTTCCATTATCTGAACAAAATTTCCACTCTTAAAAGGGACCATCTTTGAGCTATCATATCTCATTCATCCCTTAACCATTTTGAGTAATTAAACATGCCTCGGAAAGCTCTCTCGGAGGAGAACATAATCCAAGCATCACCCATTGCGCACACGCAATATACGACCACTCAAAACTAGGCTCAAAATGACTAGTCAATGTGGGGCTATGAACCCACATTTTCCAACAATATTACTTAAAATCCATAACCTACAACAGAGCACTAAATTATTAAATTATCTAAAATTCATGTATATTACATATAAGTATTTATTTATTTATTTTAATAATCGGTTCGGTTTTAATCTTTAACCGGAATCGAAACCGGAACCGAAAATCTCGATTTTTACAAATTAAAAACCGCAACCGTCGGTTCGATTTCGATTTCGATTTTTTCGATTCGGTTTTCACCGATTTCGGTTCGGCTTCGGTTTCAATTCGATTTTTTTGCTCACCCCTAAAACTAGCTAAGACATGACAACGTAGCGATTACAGCTTCAAAGCATAAAAAAAAACTTAGCTTACTCAGTTATAATACCACTCAAAGTGGTGTCTGAGGAGGGTAGCTGTACGCAGACCATGCCCCTATACAATAGGGAGGCTGTTTCCGAAGGACCCCCGGCCAAATACAAATATAAATACAAATACAAAGAATGGAAACTAATACAAACTAAACTCACACACACCCAGGGGTCGAACCCTTGACCTCCTACAAAGGAGACAAGGGTTCAACCCACTGCACCAAAGCATGAGTGAGCATAATATGAACTGGAGCCTTGCTCGACTTGATAACTCTTGATGCTTCTAGAAATACACCATGTGACAGACACGTCCACTTGAGCCTACCTTAGTTAATCACTACTCCCTCCGTCCCAGTCATTAGTATACATTGGGTTTGGACACGGAGACCAAGAAAATGTATAAAAAATGAGTAAAGTTAGAAGAGAAATGGGTAAAGTGGTGGGACCTATTAATATTTAATAATAGATTTGAAATAGTGGAGGAAAGTAGTGGGTGTAATAGTGTTTTATATTATAAATTTGAGATAGTGGAGGAAAGTTAGTGGGTGGAATAGTGTTTTTTATTATTAAAACTTTACTATTTTTGGAATGTATAGAAATGATGGGACACCCCAAAATAGTAAGTATATAGAAATGAATGGGACGGAGGGAGTACTTATTTTATTCTCAGAATAATTCAATTTTTTCACCAAACTGTATTATTGTACGGTGCAGGTACAACCACTGATTTCATTTTTAGAACCATTTTTTTTCATCAAACAACAAGGACTTTTGATATGGACATAGAGTCGTATTGTATTTGGGTCACGAATATCCTAATTCCTAATCTTATGATCACCACATAATATTTACTTATGAGAATAATCTTTCTGAGATTAACTCATGAGAGATACTTTTCTTAAATTTTTATAAAATAAGTGGTTCCGCAAATTTTTTTTAAGATTTTACGGAAAGATTTCACAAAAAAATATTGAGGTAATCTCATGTAAATCATTCTTTTTATTTATTAGTCAAATTCCTTATTTTATTTAAACTAGTTGATAAAGCCGCGCTTCACGGCGGCGTTATAATATTTTTTAAAAAAATTAATACATTTACGTTATATTATAATATTAATTTTAATAATTAAATATCCTTTTCTAATGAATCGATTTCTTGTTAAACAAGATTCTTTCGATTGAGCCGCTCTCTCGTTAAAATTGAAATCTTAACTTCAACATATATTATAAAGACTTATATAATATTTTTTATCCATGAAATCGAACAATAAAAATAAAAAAAAATTATAACATCAATATCAAATTCTAATAGCTAATACAATATTTTCTAGTGAGCCATCTTCCCGTTAAATACGTTTCGAGTCGCTCTTATTTAATTGGAACCGAAATTCTAACTAATTATATAAAGAAAGTAAATTCCAATTTTTATATTCTTTAAATTTTCTAATATTTATAGAGTTTTAAAAATGAAAATACATCTGTTATTTTCTGTATATTATATATATTCATGTACTTATTTACAACTTCCGCATGGGAATGTCTTTCTGTTATGTTAACATATGAAAAAAAAATTAAATTCGAAAACTTTTCGTTACGGATATAATATTAAATTTATGGATATATTTTTCTAATGCAAGTATAATTAACTTGTATAAAAAAGATAAAATAAAGGATTTCTGGGAAAAAAAATATATATTTTTAAAAATCGTGTAAGACCTCTCCACCATCCTCGTATTCTACTTCTAATAAAACATTTTATTTAATGTATTCCTTATAAAATCAAACATCGTATATACGGTCTTCTCTAATGAACCGCTTTCTCGTTAAACACGATTATTACTATTTATCCGCTCCCTCCTTAAGACAAAAAACCTAACTTTTACATATATCACTTGTATGATAATGTTTATCCATAAAAATCAAATCCTAAAAATAAAATAAAATTTATAACATCAGAGTGATATTTTAATAGCTAATACAATCTTTTATAATGAGCCGTCTTCCCGTTAAATACGTTTCGAGCCACTCTCGTTTGGGTCGAAATTCCAAATTCATTACATATTATTAATGATACTTATCTTATACAACAACTTTTTTACTTAAAATTAAAACCTAAAAAATAGAGTGAATTCCAATTTATACTTTATCTAGACTTTCTAAAATTTATGGAGTTTTAGAAAATGAAAACACATCTTATTTTCTCTTTATATTATATATACTCCTATTTTTATTTAGGATTTCTACATGAGAATGTTCTTTTATAATGTTAACACATCAATTCTTTTTTTTTTTTAAAATACGATGATTTTTTTATGATAATAGTATTGGATTTATGAATAAATTTTCCTAATAAAAGTATAATTAACTTATATAAAAAAAATATAATTTAAGAAGATCGTACTTTCTATAAAATATTTAGTCATATGGATGGTCTATATATTCAAACACCTATTCTAGTTCTAATAGAACTTTTATTTATATGTTTTTCTATAAATTCGAACTCTTATTCTCTATAAATTCGAACTTCTATTCTACTTCCAATAGAACTTTTTAATCATATGTTTTATAAATACTTATTCTACTTTCAATAGAAATTTTTATTTATATGTTTTTTTCTATAAATTTGAACTCTTATTCTCTATAAATTCGAACTCCTATTCTATTTTCAATATAATTTTTAATCACATGCTTTATAAATACTTATTATTCTACTTCCAATAGAACTTCTAATCATATGTCTCCTCTATAAATTCGAACTCTTCTCCTCTATAAATTCGAACACCTATTGTACTTCTAATATGTTAAATGATAAAATTCTAAAATTCTAGAAACTTAGAAAAATAGATTGAGAGGATGTTAAAGTATATTGATTTATCGTACAAAAATTTTAAGTAAACACGAGTTTTTTTTTTCCTTTTTAACCACTAAAAAACCCGAAAAATATTATCCTCTAAACTTACCTGTATTTTTCTGGCAATTACCTAAAATTTACCCCTACCAAACGTGGCCACCAAGAAAATACCTTCCAAAACTTACCCTCCGAACCAAAAGCGCATGAATCAGGATATTAATGGGCCGGATCGGTGAACAAATTAACCGTTTATATATACTACGTACAACACACTCCAATCTCAAAGGTGCGGTAAAAAATTCAATCCCTAACAAACCCTAACACCCCATCAAATCAGAATCTATACATACAAACATACACACAAACACCTTTATAAATAATATTCTTCATCCTTCAATAGCCTCCATCAAAACACACATACAAAGTTTTATTCTTTCTCCGTGGAATTGGATTGTGAATGGTAGAAATCTTTAGTAATTGGTTAATGATCTCCCTCTTCCCTTCAAGGGGGGTCTCTGTTGTTTTCTCTTTTGGTTCTTGCAAAGAAGGCTGGTACTTTCGTTGTATTGGTGTTGACCCCTGAGATCTCTAAAATCTTTGATTTTTATTGTAAAGTTTGGATCTTTTTCACATTAAGAAACAACCCTTTTCTTGAATTTTGTTAATTGATCTGTTTTTATTAGTTCTTGAATTTTTTAAGGATTTTTGTTCAAGATGTTGCTTTCTAAGCAGAAGAAAATTGATAAGGGGAATAGATTGTTGGTGAGTATTACGGTTATGGGTAGTGCTGGTCCTATTCGATTTGTTGTTAATGAGAAGGAACTTGTTGGTAGTGTTATGGATACTGCTCTTAAGTCTTATGCTCGTGAAGGAAGATTGCCCATTCTTGGCTCGAATCTTGATCATTTTGTGCTCTACTGCCCCATTGCTGGCACTGAAGGTATTATGCTCTTCCTTCTATTAGTTTCGTATCGTAATTTGTGTAATGTTATTGAATTGTTTTGTATGATTGTGTGTATATGATTATATGTGTGTTTGCGTGTATGTGTGTAATTGTTCTTTTAAATATAAACTGGATTAGCTTTGTGATTTGTATTGCTAAGAGTGGGGGGACTTGATTTGGTTGTTTAATGATGATCTTTAGTACAGTCATGGGTAATTTCTACTGCTGTGACGGTTGATTTGTAGCTCGATTTGTGATATGTAGTAATGTGATAGGCGATTTGTACACATAGGGATGGTGATTTATAGATGGTTGCATTGTCTACATTGAACATGACCCTTTAAAATATGTATACACAAATTGTAGACAAACTTTTGATCACTAATTGCACTAAGATAGGTGTGCTTTAAACATTGTTGGATTGTAGTTTTGCTTGAGCTATAGGGTGTAATTGAGAAAATAAGTACTAATTATCTATCTACTGCAATGAACGATAATAGTACTGCCATTATCACTTGTAAGGAGGTATAAGCTTAAACTCTTGTACATATAATAGATATTTGATTTCAGTGTTGATTCTCTGCTAATTCTTTGATTGATCTGTTTGCAGCTTTGAGCCCATGGGAAACAATTGGATCGTTTGGGGTCCGAAATTTTATGCTGTGCAAGAAGCCAGGGGTGGACAAGGCCATCGATGGCGGAAAACAAGTTGGAGATGCAACAATTACTCGGAAGGGTGCTGGCAGCTGGAAAGCATGGTTCAACAAATCTCTCAATCTTAAGATATCTTCCCATTGAATTGATACAAGTTATTGGATACCAGAACTGTGTTTGAAGTTTATTCAGTTATATTTTTGTTATCACTTGCAATTCAGTTTTACTTTCATTGATTGTTCATTTTCTTTCGTTTTATGTCAAAACTGTTATCTGGAGGAACAGCAAATGTAAACCATTTGAGGGTTCGTTTTACCTTATCGAATAAAATTTGCCAAACTTTGGTATTTGATTATACATGTTGATCGTATACTTTACATATGTTATTTCTGTTTGGTTGAGATCTCTGAACTGTCTGCAAATAGATGTGCTCATGTTAGGA